>VMOF01000379.1:6203798-6653502 GCA_011764245.1 Trialeurodes vaporariorum
GAAGCGTTGGATCCCGGCCGCTGGCTTTCGTATAGCCGTGGAGCTCTAAGCACGATAAGAACGATAAAAGTCAAGCCAAAGCACGAGGCCAGGCACGAAGGCAGAGAGCAGAGAGTCGAGTTTAGCTGAGCAGTCGAGTCGAGCGACGAAACGAGCGAAATGTTGAACGGAGGACGCGGACGGTCCGCCCGAGACAACGAGAAGCGAGAAGCGAGGTCATTAGGCGCGCGGTTAGACGCCCAGCCGGAATCTTGGCACGGATGCCGAGAATTTGCCTACACTGCTCGGTGCAGGCGTTATTGCGGCAAGGCGCGTCGGGTAGGCAACCGGCAGAACAGATTCAACGCGAGCTCCGGCTCGGTGTTTCACTACTGTATCACAGTGCTCAGGCTCAGGGTTCCCAGATGAAATGGCCACAGCCTTTACGTCCAAAACTTTTTCGTCCAAAATTTTATTTGTCCAATTATACTTTCGTCCAAACGTTCTAGAGTCCAACGAACTACAATGTCCGGGAATAAAAATTTCATACACAAAAAAATGTCCAAAGATTCATATTCAATAAACAGAAATATTCCAGCAAAATTTGTGTATTCTTGTTTTGTATAGAAAGCTTAAGGGGAGTCGGACGGCCTATCTCAGCCCATGTTAAACCATCAATGTTTAAGGAACATTTTCTCGGGAACTATTGAACTGATTTTCAAAAACTTTGGCTTGTATGATTTGTCTTTTTGTCCTGCACACTTTAACACGGGGTTTAAAAAAAAATGAATTTTGTAAGTGTTATGATTTTTTAAAATTTAGTTCCTAAAATTAATTATTTTTGGGCACTGTGAAGCTCATAAAAGTTGAGCCAAACAGAATTTTGAAAAAAGCCCGTGTTAATTTGTGCAGGGCGTAAAGACGAATCAAACAAGCCTAAGTTTTTCAAAATCGGTTGAGTAGGTCCTGAGAGAACATGTACCTTTTGTGTGAAAAAACACAAACTGGGGGAAAACACAATTTAAAAATTCCGGGAAAAAAAACACTTTAAATGCATAATGCACTTAACTCTGTTTTTCTTTTTTTAATAAAATTATTCTTAAAGAGTAGACTACTTATCAAAAATAAGTGAACTTGGTCTTAAATTGAAGCTGGTGATATATGCAACAAGATTAGCTGAAAAAACAATTTTTCAAAATTTTGACCGAAATCCTTGTCCGACTCCCCTTAAAGTAAATCTTCCTGTGAAATCCATTACATGATTTGAAAAAAGGACCTACATGTGTTGATTAACGTACTTGTTGATCGAACATTAAAACTTTAAAAGAGCCTTCTCTGGGGAATTGGGTGATGATTAATGATTCGCATATTGTCCGTCCAATCTTTCAGAGAGTAACTTTTCGGATACATTTGCACACTGACCGCTCGCAAAATTGATTTACCCCTTGGATTATCCAAATTTTTTTACTTCATTTTATGGACTTATAATTTCTAATCATTTTATGATTGGCCTTTTCTTCTTTAGGACGTTCCCTCATTGGACCTAATTTTTTGGACATTGATTTTTGGACTTAAAAGTTTTGAACATAAAAATTTGGACTTATCATCTGTGTCACGTGCTCAGCTCAGCTCAACCACTAGCGGATCCAGAAATCTACCCTTCTCTCTTTCCCCATTAGAATTCGTGTGTTAGAAAAGGGAAGAACAAGGACAGTCACGTAATTTTCGCCCCCTCTTCTATCCTTTTCTTACACATGTGTTCTTAATGGAAAAAGAGAGAGAAGACTGTTTTAGTAGAGCGATAAATCGTATCGATTGCCGTCCGAGGGCCTCTGGTTCAATGTAATTTCCCCATAAGCGAACTTTTGAACGGAAAAAGCTATTAAATCAAACAATTATAGCAAACTTTTTGCGATTATGCACTAAACGTCATCAAAAATGCTGAACTATCATAAGTATGCCTGGTTTTTAACTAAAACTGCCGAAATCATTCCAGATATTCATTCACATTGACATTCATTCAAGATATTCCAGATTAAACGATGCATTTGAAAGTTCGATTCGCCGCCAATTCCACAACAATAATAACATTTGAGTGATTCCAACCGTCAAATTCATCGATTAATCTGTAATATCTTGTTGATGTAGGCAGTTTTAGTCAAGGAACCAGATGTAATTAAGCATTTTCGAGGACGTAAAATTCATAATCGCGAAAAGGTCGCATTAATTGTTGCATATTTCTGTTGTGTGTCAGTTTCTCTATCGTGCAAATCCTTCCAGAAGAAACAATTATCGATTTCTGTGTCCAGAGAGCCACTCTTAAACACTTGCACTTTCGTTTATGACCACTTTCAAAATGTATTTGTCACGATTTTTTTTTTTTTTTAAAGTTAAAGGTTAAAAAAAGTGAGGCAAACAAATTGAGCCTGTGTGAAAATGTCCATAAGAGATTTCTATCAAGGCAACCTCCTTGTAGTTTCAATATCACGTCCCACAAATCCTCTATCGCCAGGCGCAGATTTACCATTACGCAAAGTACGCAACTGCGTAGAACCTCAGACCTAAAGGGGGCCTCACTTCTCGAAGGAAAGAAAATAGAAAAATAAAGGAAAGGAAAAAGGAAACGATGCTATTTTGCGACAAGGCCCAATCCTGCAAGGGGAAACAATATATGATATGCTCAAACTTTCGAGAGACCCTTAAAATCTAGAGGGGGGGGGGGAGTGTCATGAAGGCTCAAACTTCATAAACTCCAGGTGAAGCAAGCCGAATACGAAGTAACTCCATGTAATCATCGTGCTCATAAAGGAAAGATCCACATTATTGATTCATAGAAATATATTCTGAGAGTGTGAAAGTCAGTTGCGTAAATCTTAGAGAAATATGCCCTTTTTGCCCCTCCAATATTTGTGATGGGAGGAAAAAATCATTTTCCCCTCCCCCATTTGATGAATAAAAAGAGTAGACAGTACAGGTATGAAAAGAGAGAAATTCGAAATAAGTCGGAAAAACCGGGGGGCGGGGTTAGAAAGGAAGGAATATTTACAGTAACAAAGAAGGGGGAAAATGGCGAGAATTACAACTACTTGAAAGGTAAACTGAACCTTATGACCATCGCCATTAATATTTTAAATGGAAAACAGACTTACAAGCAGACCTGTCATTTTGGTGGGCTTTTATCAACTGACAAGGCGCATGGCTCTCAAAACGTCCCCTCTGCTAATTCGGGGCACCGCCGAAATTATTTTAAATGGACAAACTGACTTACGAGCAGACCTGTCATTTTAGTGGGCTTTTAACCGCTGACAAGGCACACGGCTCTCAAAACATCCCCTCTACTCTTTTGAGGCACATCCAATGTAATTTTAAATGGGAAAATAGAATTACGAGCAGACCTGTCGTTTTGGCGGGCCTTTAACCTCTTCCAAGCCGCAGGACTCATAAAACGTCCCCTCTGCTCTTTCGGTGCACCGCCAATGTAATTTTAACTGGGAAAACTGACTTACGAGCAGACCCGTCATTTTGGTGGGCTTCAATAAACTGACAAGGTGCATGACTCTCAAAACGTCCCCTCTGCTATTCCGGGGCACCGCCAATGTTATTTTAAATGGACAAACTGACTTACGAGCTGACCTGTCATTTTAGTGGGCTTTTAACCACTGACAAGGCACATGGCTCTCAAAACATCCCCTCTACTCTTTTGGGGCACAGCCAATGTAATTTTAAATGGGAAAACAGAATTACGAGCAGACTTGTCGTTTTGGCGGGCTTTTAACCTCTTCCAAGCCGCAGGACTCTCAAAACGTCCCTTCTGCTCTATCGGTGCACCGCCAATGTTATTTTAAAAGGGAAAACTGACTTACGAGCAGACCTGTCATTTTGGTGGCCTTTTAACCGCTGACAAGGCACATGGCTCTCAAAACATCCCCTCTGCTCTTCCGGGGCAACGCCTATGTAATTTTAAAAGGGAAAACAGACTTACGAGCAGACCTGTCTTTTTTATGTTTTTCCCCTACTACCCTGTAATTTAAATTTAAAAAACAAGAGGCAACCAAACTAGAATCAGACTACCCATGCTGTCACAGTTTGGGATAGGACTCATAGCATGTATCAGCCTCTCTATTAATATAGCTCGTCACTGGCGCAACCAGGATCCCTTCCATCTCTCTCATTTCCCATTTGAATGTATAAGTAGGAAAAGGACAGAAAGAGGGGGTTTTATCCCCTTGTCCATCCTTATCTAACATACGTTTTTTAATGGAGAAAAGAGAGAGATGAAGAAACTCTCGTTGTACTGGCGCAACCAGGATCTTTTCCATCTCTCTCATTTCCCATTTGAATGTACAAAGGGTGTCCCAAAAGTAAGTGGACTGAGATGCTGTCATTTCAAAACTATTCAACCTAGAGACTTGATCTTGGTCTTATTTTAAAGATCAAATCATTTTCTATCGATTAAAACCAAGATCAGTTCATTTCATTAAAAATTAAAAAAGTTATGACGGTTTTTGTGACGGGTGAACGCGCGCCGCCTATAGGTTTTTGACAATAATTGTTGAATTGTTTTCTTCTCATCTCTATACATTTCCAGTGAACTTCTTTCACTTGAAACTACTTGCCAATACCTTAAGTGACGTGACATACATGTATGACCATCTGCCGGCTTCAGTCGTTGTCTAGGTAACGAGATAAGACGGACGATTCGCGGGAAAAATCAGGAGCAATCTCACCGCGGTCAGCACCTGTTCACTGTTCAGTACGCGCGCACGGTATGCTGGGGATTTTTCGGCCGCATAAATAAAATTTTACCCGTGAATTTTTAGAGAAGAAGGGTATTGAACTGTTGAGACATCCACCGTACAGTCCAGATCTCGCACCATGCGACTTCTGGCTGTTTCCAACATTGAAAAGGGATCTTCGTGGACGAAGATTTGAGACTAAGGCTGAAATCAAGATAGCAGTTCAAAAAACCCTAAAAAAAATTCCAGAAGAAGAATTTGAGAAGACATTTCTTAGAAAATGGGAGGAAATATTGCACAAATGTCTGAAAAGTGGCGGAAAATACTTTGAGAAGCAACCGGAAATTCAGGTGGAGTCGGGGGATAGCGGAGTAGAAGATTAATAATTGGTAATAATTTTTTTTGTCAAAAACCTATAGGCGGCGCGCGTTCACCTTTCACGAAAACCGTCATAACTTTTTTAATTTTCAATGAAATGAAGTGATCTTGGTTTTAATCGATAGAAAATGATTTGATCTTTAAAATAAGACCAAGATCAAGCCTCTAGGTTGAATAGCATTGAAATGACAGCATCAGTCCACTTACTTTTGGGACACCTTTTGTATAAGTAGGAAAAGGACAGAAAAAGGGGGTTCTATCCCCTTGTCCATCTTAATGGAGAAAAGAGAGAGATGAAGAAACTCTCGGTGCGCTACTGAAGCTCGTTGATTCAGGATCAAGCTCGTCTCACAATTCATGTATTGCGTTTTGCATAGTTACGCCGTGCAACTGAACGAGGACTCAAGACTCGAGGAGGAACCTATATACCATCACGAGTGCATGGTTGAGATCCGTGGCGAAGCGTGCAACTTGGCAACGTTGCACAGTGTTCATTTAAACCCACGTAAAAGGTCGAATGCGAAGGTGTTCACCGAACACCCTAGAGTTCGATATTTTTCATGGGTTTGAATATACACATTACAATGTTGCCAAATTGCACGCTACGCCACTGGTTGAGATGGATAACACAGTTAGGAACTCAGATCGCTGGCTCCCTTCTTTGAGTTACACCTGCTCATCACTTTGCATCGGATCAGTTTTCATGCGCTCAGCCAGTGTTGCCAGATCGAGAGTAAAAAGCCGTATCGTCCCCATTTAAATCAATGTAAAACGTACGGCTTTTTCACCCCAATCTGGCAACACTGCGCTCAGCGTTGCTTTTATTCGTTCGGGGCTCGATTTTCTCTTCGTCGTAACGGGATTCCATAGCTGACAGCTACTTTGATTGAGATTTCACCCTCATCTGCTGACTAGTAGTGTCCCCCAACGAGCTATAGCGATAGACAGGCTGATACATGTTATAAGCACAGAATAATACAAACAGAACGGAAACTCCCTTATAAGAGTCAATGGAAGCAAGTTTGGAATTTAACGGCACCAATAGGCAACGCTGTGGTCCTATATTCCAACATGGCGGACGTGTATGATTTGTGTTGAAACTCATTTATTTCTGTAAATTCTGGAAAGAAATCTTAAGTTTCCGGCCTCACTTTTATTCTAATGTTATTTCCGAATGAAAAGAGCCTCGCCAAAAAAGGGCCAAATTTGGACCCTTTTTTTTCGTCCCTCGAAATCCTGGACCAAATATCGCTTAAATTACTCCCTAAGGTGACCTGATACTCGTGTTAAAATTTCAGCTTGAGTATATGCACGGTTTCCGAGATATGGGGGGCAAAGTTCCCCATTGAAAGCATTGAAATGTTGCAGCTGTTGCAATACTTTCAATAGGGAACTTTGCCCCCCCCCCATATCTCGGAAACCGTGCGTATACTCAAGCTGAAATTTTAACACGAGTATCAGGTCACCTTAGGGAGTAATTTAAGCCATATTTGGTCCAGGATTTCGAGGGACGAAAAAAGGGTCCAAATTTGGCGAGGCTCGTTCGCGGATCATGACCTATATTTTTTTTTTCGCGCGAGAATCCAGATGTAAACATCCTATATCCCAACATGGCGGACGCGAAATGAATTTGCTTCATAATCCGACAGAGTTTCCGTTCTGATTGTATTTTTCCGTGGTTTTAGTTATCCAATGAATCTTCGCCGAAAATTGAGAATCAAATTCCCTGACACTGCGTCTATTACATACGTTTGCTACATCGTTAAGGAAGGTCGATTTAGGTACAAAATCGCGTAAAAACCACATTCAGTGGCGTCGCGTGCCATCTGGCAACAATGCGACTGCTCCATTTAAACTCATTGAATATATCGAATTTTCCTTGCACTGTGCACCCCATGAGTTCGATCTTTTACATAAGTTTAAATGGATATAGAATACATTGTTGCCACATTGCACGCGACGCCACTGCTCACATTGAAAGCATCAAAAAGTCTCAAAAATCCACTCATAACCCCCAAAAAAGGCGTTTCTAGGAAAGTGTAAGATGGTGGTCGAACGAACGAGTCAACCCTGCATGCATGCACCACGAGCACCAAAAATTGGCTGACGGCGATAGTTTATGTTGTTGTTTAGAATGTAAACACTGGGGTAAACAAACGTCTCACTACCTCATAGTACTCACATTTTCTGTCATTCTGTGTGGGCTCCCCCCTCCCCCCTCAGCGCCGGTTTTACCTTTCTCGTTGTTCCTTGTGATTACTATGGTGAATAAATCAAGTTTTGTGTCGATTTGCCCGAATGGGTCTGTTGCAAACTTTTGCTACAACAATTAAGAAAGTGTAATCTAATGTAAAATCGCCTGCAAAGTCCATTGATTGCATCAGAAAATCATAAAATGCAATAATAAACTCACAAGAGGCGTTTAATGAAATCCAAGATGGCGGAAAAATATCGAGAAATTTGTATGCATGCACCACGAACATCCAAGGGTAGCCAACCTCACAATATCGATCACAACCAATCACAACATAAACAAACACATGACCTCTACCTCCAGTGATGTTGTCAAAGTTGGCCATCCTTGGATGTTCACGGTGCATGCATACAGATTGTTCGATATTTTTCCGCCATCTTGGATTTCATGAAACGCCTCTTGTGAGTTTATTATTGCATTTTTTGACTTTCTGATGCCACCAATGGACTTTTCAGGCGATTTTAAATTAGATTAAACACTCTTAATCGTTGTAGCAAAAGTTTGCAACAGACCCATTCTGAAAAGGAAACGCGGTGTAAGTATACATACTTTACCGAATGCCGTCGTCGGCCATCTTTGTCGCTCGAAGTACACGCATGCAAGGTCAATTCGCTCATTTGACCTCCATCTTAGGCTTTCCTTAGGAAAGTATCTTAGGTCTTTTGAGGGTTAACGAGTGGATTTTGAGACTTTCCGATGCTTCTTGTCTGATTTTTATACGATTTTACAATAGAATCGACCCTACATAATGCTACAGTAAAAGCACACGAAAAAAAAATTCTGGTTGAAACGGCGGAACGTATTATTAATAATGGGGGGTAAAAAGAAATGCCTTTTAAAATAATAAGAATTCTTATTAATCCAACGATTCTTTCTTGTGATTCTTCTGAATCATCAGAACGTTCAATTGGACCAATGATAATTTTTGTTGAGTCAAGAAGAATTCTTATTATTTTAAAATGAATTTCTTTTCACCGCAATTCCTAATATGTTCCGTAATTTCAATCGGAAAAATTTTCTAGGTGCAATAGACCTTTTCCACCATACTTTCCCTGATTCTAGACTGTAGACACCCTGCAGAAGAAATGCCTCAAACAAGAACTGTAATTATCGAAATGAGCAAAGACATTAGAAAAAGAATAAAAAGAGAGATGGTATTATGAATGGAAGATTTGTCATTTGTCTTACCTGCTGAGCCATTATTCAACTACGGCATCTTCACAAAAAATAAATGATAACTGATAATCCAACACCAACTGCGAACAAAAAAATAAAATCATACAAATAAATAAGTCGTAATAAGACCCAATGATGAGTGGATTAAATAAAAGAGATAAGTATGAAAAGCAATAGCGAGGCGTGAATTTTGGCAACGATGCACTTTTTCCATTTAAACTTACTAAAAGAATCGAATGCTTCGGTCATCGGCGATGACTAGATGTTTCGACTTTTCTAATGTGTTTAAAGGGGCAAAAGGAAACGTTGCCAAATTGCACAATTCGCCACTGATGAAAAGTGCAGAATGCTTCTTTTCCTCTTAAAAATAATCACTATTTTTAATAATGAAAAAAAAAAAAACAAAACGCGCTAACCCCGCAAAATATCTTGCACGTGAGTTATGTCGAAAGCACAACGAGTGAAATTTTTAAAAAATTTATTAAAGTTTCACAAAAACGAAGCACTATGACTTAACAATTAATATTCAATTACAAATTGAAATATAATAAAATAATTCGGAAAATAATAAAAGATTCGAATTGACAAGTGGATTGACTGCCAACGACGCTCGATGCTAGTTGAAAAGTGAGCAGTGAAGACACGGAGACGTATCAAGATCTCAAGGCATAAATGCAAGGGTTGCATTTATGTCTTTTCTTTTTAGCTGACTCTGTTGAAACAGTGTTGCGTAACTCCTCCCTCCTTAAAGAAAATTTGGAGGTACTACAAATTGAAGGGATCTATTTTGCAGAAATGGGAATCCCTATTATTTTTGGAGGTTTTACTAATTCGATTGTATCAGGATGGGCTGGATTCCGTTTGAGTTGATAGTGGCAGCGGAGAAAGTAGTATCCTAAAAGCAAGCTTCCTGTTAAAACACAGCAAACTATCCAGTATTCAAAAGTCATCTCAGAATGAAGAAAGGATAGAGTTTTGAGTTGAATTGGTTCTTCAGGGACTGTAAATTCCACTTCTTGGAGATTTAACGACACGTTCAGTAAGTGCGTGAGCTGTAACGATCCTGGAAAAGGTAGATAGTCCGTTTTGTTCGGATCATATTTGTAATCCATAAAATGTCCTTTATATTTGATCTGACAGTTGTTTGGTTGAATCAGCCAGATTCCTGTCAACGAGATTTCTTTAGGAATCGAATCATTGCAGATTTTGACGAATGAATTATTAGGGGCTCCATACATAATGAATTGATTTGTGTTTTCCAATAATTCTAACGAGTTGAACAGTGGTTCTGAAATATGAGAACACTTTCGAGAGTTTTGATGAATCAAGATGTCTTCTTCACAGCTTACGTCGTAGTGGGGCGGTATTTTATCGCAGAGGACGGGTGTGGTCCATTTACAATTGACGGCAGGGATAATTTCCTTTTGATTTTGCAGGATTGTTTCGTAAGTAGGCTGTATGGTAAGAGGAATCGACTGTACGATAGAGGGAATGGGACGTAATCTCTTAAGCATATAAGGGGTAGTGCTATAAATTGGTATTTTAACAAAATAATAAAGTATTCCATTTTTATAGGTACAATCAATGGACAAGATTTCTTCATAAGCAAAGATATAATCAATAGTTAAAGGAAAAGGCAATTGACTCCGAACGGAGGTATCCAAATTTTTCATTTGAGAGATTAATGCATTTGATGGTATAATTGACTGATGTAATTGATGATTTCGACAAAAACTAGTCGAAGTGGTTATTTCATCTAACGTAGTTAATAATAATTGATATCGATTTATGAGTAGTTGGAAATCGTTTTCAATGCTTAAACGATCGATTGCTTTAGAATTATTTTTGGACAAACTGGAAATAGATAACTGATTATTCGAAATTACATGAAAAGTTTGGTTCAACTTGTCATTCATTATTCGATTTAGCGTATAACTTGACATAAATTCTTTGTTCAATTCTACTTGATTATTTTCTAAATTCTCAATTATTTTATCATAATTTGCTTTATCATTAGCATCAACTGTGCCAAAAAGCCAATTGAGTCCTGTTCCTACAAAGTTCATAGCGCCTCTTCTTACTCTATTATACATTCTAAAACTAAAATATTCTAACTTATCTTCACATTTATCATGTAAGACATCAATAAGGCTGTAATAAGAGAGAAAGGGGTGAGTTAGATTATTGTCTGAACTCAGCGTTTTGATGTTTTTCGATTGCTTATTCAGCAGTAAAAGTTCTTTTTTCATGTTATTGAGATTGATAAAATGAAAAAATGTATGTTCACCTATTTGGAGACGTGCAGGACCTAAACTAACAGGAAGTATTCCAAAGTTTGAGGTTATGTTGTCTATGGTGATGTCTCCGCAGACGATGTAGAGGCTGGTGAACCCTGATCTGTAACAAAATATTTGGTGGGTCGTTTTATTTGTTCAGGGTGCATTTTGGTTACACGTTTTTGATTTTTTGTGAAAAACTTATCTTGTTCTCTTTTAATTACTTTCCTTTTCTCAAACCGTTTTCCTGCGTTTTTCCTATAGGGACTAACCACAAATACTTTGTCAGGGATACTGATATTATCATCTTTTCTTTTTCGATTAAACTGATTAATATATGTGGTTTTTCGTTTTCTGATTATTTCCGCTATATTTTTAAAGATTTGTTCTTGTCTTTGCATGTGTTGTTGAACGTTTTCTGAAAGTGTGAATTTATCTTTTGGGTTTCCTTTAATTTGTTCAGTTTTGAATAATACATTGAAGGGAGTCATTTTTGTAGTAGTGTGGATAGTGTTATTATACGCGAAAATAGCATAATTTAGTTTAATATTTAAATCTCGTTTAGGTAATGTTGAGAATTTATGATCCATAATTCTTAAAAGATCCTTCAATGTGTTATTGAATTTTTCTATTACTCCATTAGAATGAGAATGTTGGTAACAAGTAATATGGGTCCTTATGCCATACCCATGCAAAAGTTGTTCGACCATGGCTTTGAATTCCGATCCGTCATCCATGACTATTTTTTCAGGGGTTCCACAATGTCTAAAGAAGTATAAAAGTTTGTCTGTGATGAGCAAACTGGTTTTATCATTTAATAAATAGGCCTGTCCATATTTTGAAAAGTCGTCGATCATAGTTAGAATCATGTGACCATCGTAATGAGTAATATCCATGTGTAATTTTTGAAAAGGTTTTTCAGGAGTTTCTGTCAATTTTAATGGGACTTTTATTGGGTTTCTATCATACTTATTTAAGTTACATGTTTCACAATTATTGATTAGCTTTTGAACTGATTTCTGTAAATTTGGCCAATAGTATTTTTCTTTTAATTTTAACGTGTTTTCCTGAATGCCACGATGGCTTAGATCATGTTCCGTTTTAATTAATTCTAACTGGGTTATTTCATCTTCAATATCTGTTAGGAATATTTTGTATCTAGTTAAGCTAATGGTGGTATCGAAATTTTCGGAAATTATTTTTGAATTGTAGGGTAATCGTTTTCATCTTCAAAGTATAACCCATATTTTACTCTTGGTTGTACATATTCTTTGATTAAATTAATAACAAATGCTTCTCTATTAATTTTTGGAAGATAAACAGTAACACGTATTTTTGGGGATTTAGTTTCGGTGAATAATCTACTAAATTGGGCGTTTTTATTTCTTCTTTGACTTTTGATAATTATTTGATTGGAACAAAAATTGATGGGATCTTCTTTAATAGGAATTTCAGCTTTTGTGTTGTCTTCGACTGAATGTATTGTGTCATTATTCTCTGAGTGGTGTTCATTAAAATCTGCATTAGAAGGCTCTGGATCAACATTTTGTTCTATAGAATTGTTTTCTGGAGAATTTTCAGTTGGGTGTAAAATCTGTGAAATAGTTTCGGCATTTAGCTCAGGCAACTCATCTGGAGGGTCATTTGTTTGGTCATCATGTACTTGTAGTGAAAGATTAATCAAACTATGTATCTCTCCTGTTGGGTCCATGTCATCTAGATTCATGTCGTCAAATATGTTATTGCAGTTTATTGTTGGTAATCTTGACAAGGCATCAGCATTGGTGTTTTGTTTTCCCTTTTTATACTCTATTTCGAAATCATACTCAGATAGTTTAACACGCCATCGCATTAACTTTGAGTTGGGCTCTTTTAAATTGAACAACCATTTCAAAGGCATGTGGTCGGTGTATAATTTGAACTTTCTGCCGAAAATGTGAGGCCTAAATTGTTTACATGCCCATACCATGGCTAGACACTCTTTTTCAGTTGCTGAATAGTTCTGTTCTGAGTCATTTAATGTGCGTGAGGCGTAGCAAATTGGTTTGTCTTGACCTATAGGTCCTTGAGATAGCACGGCACCTATGCCTACATCAGACGCATCTGTAGTCACTATAAATTTCTTAGAATAGTCAGGGAATTGTAAAATAGGTTCGTTGCAAAGGAGTGTCTTACACTTTTCAATACATTCTATGTAATCTTCATCAGTTGGAATTATTTTTGCTCCTTTCTTGAGTCTTTTTGTCAAAGGTTTACAAATTGTTGCGAAATTTGGGATAAATCTACGGTAGTAAGATAACAGACCTAAGAATCCTTTTAATTGTTTTTGCGTTTCTGGTATTTTAAAGTCTTGGACTGCTTTTATTTTTTCAGGGTTTGGTTTTAGCCCTTCTGTTGTAACTAAGTGCCCTAAATATAGCAACTCTTTTTTATGAATTCGCATTTGTCCATTTGGGTTTTTAGATTGTATTGTCTCAACCTCTCAAAAACTTTTGTTAAATGTTGGATGTGTTCATCGAGCGAAGAGCTGAAAATGATTATATCATCTATATATACAAGACAAAACTGGTTCAAGTAACCGCTCAACACTTCATCCATCATTCTTTGAAATGTAGGGGGAGCATTTCGTAGCCCGTATGGCATCCGAAGGAATTCATAGAGGCCACTCTCTATCCTAAATGCTGTTTTCTGAATTGATCCCTCGTCCATAGGAATTTGATGAAAGCCCTGTTTTAGATCAATAACCGAAAAGTACTTAGCACTTCCTAATCTTTCTAAAACATCGGAGATGTTCGGTAAAGGGTAACGGTCGTAAATTGTTTTATCATTCAATGCTCTATAGTCAATTGCTATTCTCCATTTTTGTTTCCCTGAAGCATCCATTTTTTTTGGTACTACGAGCACAGGGGAACACCATGGGGAATAACTTTTTCGAATTATGTTTTGCTCTAACATTCTAGAAAATTGTTTTTGAACTTCCTCTTTGTGGCATTGGGGATAACGGTACATTTTACCGTGGACTGGTACCTCGTCTGTAGTATGTATGGTATGTTTGGTCTGACATGTTGCGGTTAGGAAGTCTTCGTCTGTTTGACATACGTCCAAAAATTTTTTGATGAATTTTTCAATTTTTAAACGTTCTTCCAGTGTCATATGTGAAGTTCTCAGGGTAGTCAACTCGGCGAAGCTTTTGCACTTAGGAATGCCATTAATTTCGATGTCATCTTGGTATGCATAAGTTTCGTTGAGTTTGACTGTTTTCTCTTCATCAGAATGGTTGATTAACGAACAAATTGTCTCATAGTTTTTTGCGTAGTTGATACCGGCTCTTAATTCGACTTTTCCCTCGGCAAAGGTGCTCTCTGGAATGGAAATAAGGCCTTTATCAATATCCACAGGAATTTTACAAATTTTCTCTGTTCTTGGTTCGATAGTAATGCGATAACATTTTTTGTTATCTGTCGATTTTTTATGTATAGGTAGCGTCACATTGTGAAGTTTCAAAGTTTGATTTTTCAAGTTAATTTCGGCATCTAATTTTGTCAAAGTGTCGTTACCTAACAAACCATCAAAATCTGGGTCAAAATTAAATAAATGAAATTTTAAGACAGAATGTTTATGAAAAACAGCGGGGGTACTACTCAATATGTACTCATCTACTTCCGTCCTTCCTGTGGGAGTTATTACATTTATTTTTTCTGTTTTTACGTGTTGTGGAATCTCTGCTTTCACAATTTCAGGTTTCAAAAACGAGCGTGTACTACCTGTGTCTATCAATAATTTGAGCTTCTTTTTGGAAGGCCAAATTACATAGGGAAGGCTATCTTTTAGGGCCTTCATGTGAGTTAATTGTGTCACCGGAATTAATGAAGGAAGTTTAGGTTCACCGAGGCTTCGAAATCTAAAAAATCGTTTTCTGTTTGTGTGTCTGATGGGCCTTCTGTATAATCAAGGTCAGTGTTGTTTTGTTCTTCCTGATAATTTTCAGTTATGCCCGTTTGTTCGCAAGTATCCATTTAAGCGCGATTGTACACTCATAGGTTCAGGTCCACGATTATTAGGGTTGAAATTAGACCTAGGTTGGTTTTGTGGGTTAGCTGTGTTTCTCTGATTTTGAGCGTAGTTATTAGAATTGTAATTATTGTTTTTGTGTTGGAATTGGTTATTTCGATTTTGCTGATTTCGAACGTGTTGTTGATTCATTTGATTATTATTGTTTTTTGGTGGAATGTTTGAGTTATTGCGAGGAGTACCTGGTGGTGTAAAGTTTCTGAGTGATTGTTGTCTTTGTTTATATTCGCCGAGGATTCCTTGTATCTCTACTAGGGATTGAGGGTTCCTCATGAATAATTCCTGTTTCAATGGTTCTCTCATGTTATTTTTCACCGTGAAGATTGTTAATTTGGTTAAAAAATCAATTTTTGCTTCTTTTTCTTGATCTTCGTCTTGATTATTCAAGGATATTTTTGCTTGAATATCATTGTATTTCAACATAATTTTGTCGAAAAAATCCAACGGTTCTTCTCTCTGATACGTATGGGTTAGTTCATAAGTAAGTGTCTCTACACTTCTTCGGTCTTCATATGATTCGGTGAGAGCTTTTCGCATGGCTGTCCATGTGTTATATTGACCAGCATTAATTTTATTAGCAACATTGCCAATTAGTTTGGATTCTACACACATCAAGAATTGAACACGATGATTTTCAAATTGGGTGACCTGATATTTGGTGGCCAAAACATCAAGGATTCGTAAAAATCTCGGCAAGTTTGCTGTTTGACCATCAAACACGGGCACCAAATTGAAATCCTTGTCCCTAAAATTTTCGTGCTGGAGTGCCATATTGTTGCCTAATACTATCTCAGGAATCTGAAAGAAGTATTCTGGAATTTCTATAGTTTCTAATGGGTGATTAAAAAGTCTAGTTCGATGCCTAGTGGGATTCACACGGGCTTGTTTGATGATGTCTCTAAACATAAATCAGTTATTAGCAGTATGTAAAAGCAGATGTATAAAGGGTGCGCACATGCATGCCCCGTCAATAAATGCCACTGTTAAAATTAAGCTAAAAAATAATAAAAATGAAATGAAAAGATTGGGTCCTAGGGTAACAAACTAGAGGAAAGTCGATTCTTTACCAATGAATTGCCACTTACAGGAACACCAGAAGTTGGGATGAAGTCATTCGTGGATGTAAAGAGAGACGTAGGAGGTCCAAAACAAATCGTTGAAACGAACGGTTATCGCGATGCTATCCTTTTTGGATCCTACCCGAACTGCGCCAGTTATGTCGAAAGCACAACGAGTGAAATTTTTAAAAAATTTATTAAAGTTTCACAAAAACGAAGCACTATGACTTAACAATTAATATTCAATTACAAATTGAAATATAATAAAATAATTCGGAAAATAATAAAAGATTCGAATTGACAAGTGGATTGACTGCCAACGACGCTCGATGCTAGTTGAAAAGTGAGCAGTGAAGACACGGAGACGTATCAAGATCTCAAGGCATAAATGCAAGGGTTGCATTTATGTCTTTTCTTTTTAGCTGACTCTGTTGAAACAGTGTTGCGTAACTCGTGGTAGAAAGATACAGGGGTAAAGAGTGTCTAGTGTTTCTCGCAATTTATGAGCATATTAAAAGATTTTTGTGTTTTCTGATGCTGCCAGTCATTTTTACGGCTTTCTGCATAGGAATCGATACTTTAAAATAGGCCCGTGCGATGTTCGATGCATCGATCGAAATTTCGATGTTTTCCTGATATCGAATGGATTCGATTAAGATTGATGTCAATCAATGCATTAAAACTTATTATTTATCGATATATCGACTCAAAACCGACCTGAGTGCCATTTTTCCTCTGAAACCATCTCAAAAGCATAAAATAGTATCATGATTTCCAGTGATTTCTCATTTTTGACCTGTTACAATTTGTTTCAACATCGATAAAATGGGTCTGTTGCAAACTTTTGCAACAGCGCTATAGAGTGATCAATCTCACAACCTCACAACATAGATCACAACCAATCACAACGCAAACAAACTCATAACCTCCGATGCTGTGAGGTTGTTAACGTTGGCCATCATGGATGTTCACGGTGCGTGCACACAGGTTGCTCGATATTTTACCGCCATCTTGGGTTTCAGTTAAACGCCTCTTGTGAATTTAATACTGCATTTTATGACTTTCTGGTACCACCAGTGGACCACGTGATTTTACTTAAGCTATAAGACTCTATATCGCTTTAGCAAAAGTTTGCAACAGACCCATTCTGATGTTTCTTTGGACATCGAACTTCGATGCACAAAGGTCGACATCCCATAAGCCTACTTTAAAACACTCCAGTCGAAGTGTGCAACAGACCCATTAAACGAGCGAACCATGAAAAGCTTAACCCTTTAGCTCCACATTCCCATAAACGCTCTATCGCTAACCTCTCTATAGCCATAACTCATTGGGCAACGCTAGCAAATGCTGCGATCGTCAGTGGCTAACAGTGGCACAGCGTGCAATTTGGCAACGTTGTTATGTGTCCATTTAAATCCATTAAAAATATCGAACTATTGGGTGTTCGGTGAACACCTTTGCATTCGATCATTTACATGGGTTTATTAAATGGACACACTACAACGTTGTCAAATGGGTCTGTTGCATACTTTTGCTACAACAAAAATAGAACCTTGATTCTTATGTAAAATTCGGCGAAAATAACGATGCGCACATTAAAAACGTTCAAAATCCACTCATTAACTCAGGAAACCACTTCAATTTCAAACAGCCCGCGCTACACTAGACACTATTTGCACCGGTATACTACTACATAGACGGAACCATCGTGCATGAGTAAAATAACATATTAACTACAAAATGATGGAATTCCCTTCTAAATACATGAACTATTGGCTGCATTTGCTGTCTGGTCTTTTCGGTTCACGGAAAAAAAACTCGGTGAAAATAACCATACGGATACCTCATTTTGGCACCTGCTAGATGCTTTGGTAATGTTAACCAGAAGTATACTATGTTTTGACTAGGTACTAGGTGATGTTACCTGATTGCATGTCGAATTTACTCAAAGTATCGGTAAATGTACCATACTTCTGGTCAAGTTTACCATAACATCTAGCAGGTGCCAAAATCAAGTATCCGTATGGTTATTTTCACTAATCGTTTTTTTCCGTGTTTATCAAAGGTTACAAAATAATATAAGAAATGTACGCATCTAAACGAAACGTTCCAATGTTTGTAAGTTCTGTTCATGTTTACATAAACGAGATGATTCCATCTATGTAGTTATAAGTCGGTGATATAGTGTCTAGTGTAGCGCGGGTTGTTTGAAGTGGAAGGTATTTTCTGAGTTAATGCGTGGATTTTGAAAGTTTTAATGTGCGCATCGTTATTTTCACCGAATTTTACATTAGAAACAATGAGTTTTATTGATGTAGCAAAAGTACGCAACAGACCCATTGCACGCTATGCCACTGGTGCGCAGGCTAAGGATAAAGACTCAGCTTACTTCACACCGCGGGAAAATGGATCTAGGGCGAATTTTCCGCGATACTTTCGCGATATGGCAACATTGCGCTAGCGACGCGGTGGCAGACGATAGCCGAGAGAGAGAGTCGACGTACGGTACGGTGCAGGATAATAACGCCGAGACCAGAGAACCGAACCGCGGGCAGAGAGAAAGAGAGCGAGGATATAAGAGGATCATCTGTTGAAACTGGAAAGCGACGGTGAACGAACGGTGACCTTGGCGAAACCTCGCGAGGGGTGAAAGGGTGCCGGCGAGCGCGACGAGGGGAGAAAGAGTGGGGGGGTGTCGGGGAGGGTTGGAGGGGGGTTGGAGGGGGGTTGCAAGCGATGAGGGAGGGGAGAGCCGACGCTGGATTCGAACTCGTCTCGGGTTCATTCTCGATATTCTCTCCTCGTCGGTGTTCTCCTTCTCGATACAAACGAAGCGAGCCCGCGTAGGAAAAATCCCTCGTGCAGTTGATGCGAATCATTCAGAAAGGAATCGGTTCAAATGAGTCCCTGGATCATTTTGATTTCGTTCACTCTGGTCTTATATCAACACGCTACATCCTTGAGGCACAGAATAATACAATCAGAACGGAAACTCCCACAAGAGTCAATGGAAGAAAGCTTGGAATTTAACGGCACCAATAGGCAACGCTGTGGTCCTAAATCCCAACATGGCGGACGTGTGTGATTTGTGTTGAAACTCATTTATTTCTGTAAATTTTGGATAGAAATCGTAATTTCCGGCCTCACTTATATGCTACTGGCATTTCAGAATAAAAATTTCGCGGATCATGTCCTATATTTTCTTTTTCGCGCACGAATCCAGATGTAAACATCCTATATCCCAACATGGCGGACGCGGAATGAATTTGCTTCAAAATCCGACAGAGTTTCCGTTCTGCTTGTATTATTCTGTGCTTGAGGGGTCTCTCCACCACAGAATAATACAATCAGAACGGAAACTCCCATAAGAGCCAATGGAAGCAAGTTTGGAATTTAACGGCACCAATAGGCAACGCTGTGGTCCTATATCCCAACATGGCGGACGAGTGTGATTTGTGTTGAAACTTGAAAGAAACTAATTTATTTCTGTAAATTCTGGGAAGAAATCTTAATTTTCCGGCCTCACTTTTATTCTAATGGCATTTCAGAATGAAAATTTCGCGAATCATGCCCTATTTTCTTTTTTCGCGCGCGAATCCAGATGTAAACAATAAACATCCTATATCCCAACATGGCGGACGCGAAATGAATTTGCTTCAAAATCCGACAGAGTTTCCGTTCTGATTGTAGTATTCTGTGTCTCCACCTGCGAATTAAAATGCGCGAATTGACTGCTTGAACCAATGGGCTTCTTTGTTGTCAATACATCGGACTCGCCCTATCGACTTCAAGGCAGCTCATTGGCTCAATCAGTTTATTCGCACTTTTAAATTCGCAAGTGGAGAGACCCCTTTACAGGGTGGTGATTTAACCCTTTACGGACCAAGCTCGAGTATACTCGTTTTTCTCCTCTAGTCTATCTCACATTGATGCAGTCTTCATTCCGGATCAACGCGATTTATCGATGAAAACACTTACAATGATAAGATTTCTTCGGGCGCCTTCAATGTATTGTATAGGCAATTCCAACTCCCCCGAGTACGAACAGTTACCTACCTTCCGTATATAAACGGAAGAGTGACTTTCTTTTTGATTAACCTGGTCCTTAAGAGGGTTAAGAAGGATCTATCATAATCGTATAATAACCGTTTGAATATGAATGCTAACCACATTACTGTAAATAATACCGAAAAGTTCTGCATTATTTAACCATTGCGCGGTACGTATTAACCATCCAAATCGCTATACACAATGCAGACACCTTCATGTCCCCCAGAGCACCCCTCCTCTCCTAATGAACAACTGATCGTCATGCACTCATGCAGTCACTGTTTTGTTTGAGTGGTAAAATTAATTTTAAGTTGCATTTTATGAATATTAATGCTCGATGGATGTACAGACGGTTTCAGTGCTACATCAACAGTTAGCCACCGATGTACTCATGAGTCGAAATCAGGCGAAACAAAACTCGCATAGCGTACACAACTGACTCTCTCACTCTTCGGTGACCCTCATGGACAGCTTTCTCTTTCTAGTTCCAGAAGTCGTATATAGAGCCTTTGTTTAAGGACATTTTCTTATCCAAATCGCATTAGAATAATTTTAGAAATTCATCTCTCTCAAGAAACAAAAAAAAAAATTACTGTATACGATTCTAGACATAAGAGAGAGAGATAGCAGTACATGGAAGACACGTAAGAGTGAGAGAGATTGAAACCCCTTGAGGGCGATCAACTCCATTCGCCAATCTGAATCGATAGAGGGGTCACAAGGAGGGTTTTGGTAACAACATCTTTTTGCCCATGTTTAAGAGTCTTGAATTGACGTGCAGGAGTGAAAGAGTCTCAGATGCAAAAGATATGAAAACCCTTGAGGGCGATCGACTCCATTCGACAATCTGAATCGATAGAGGGGTCACAAGGGGGGTTTTGGTGACATCACCTTTTTCCCTATGTTTAAGAGTCATGAAATGGCACGCATGAGTGAAAGAGCCTCAGATGCAAAAGATATGAAAACTAGAGATAGTTTGGTACCATTAACGAACTTTTTCACCAGATAACGTCATCAAACAGACCCAGCAGCGGCTCGTGCAATGTGGCAACAATGGATTTCCTCCATTTAAAACTGTGTAAAATAATCGATTACTTGGTGAGGCGTAGCGCCTCACCTAGTATCGATCTTTCTGCATACGTTTAAATGGTAAAAGCGCACGGTTGCCAGATTGCACGAGCCGCCACTGAACAGACCTTCTATTCATAGCTTTGATTAACAGTTTAGTAAAAGGAAGATGTACTCAGCTCTAATCTAGTTTTGATCGTGCAGTCATTTTTGGGGTGACAGGTGGAACAAACTTTGTCTCTGGGTAGCACACACTGCTACTTGCCAGAACCCAATTCTCAAAATGGTTCTGCTCTGAAGTGAAATTGCTTGAAATCTCATCTGTGAGAGAACCTGGATTTTTTAATTACTCCGGGAGAGGTCCCCCTAACCCCCTATCACTGTTTTGTGCCTCCAAACCCCCCAAAGTGCATCTACTCGTACAGTGGTTGTTTTGCCCAACCCCCCCCCCCAAATATCAAGTTCATACGCCTCTGGTGTAGAGAAAAAAACCCAGGAAACGAGAAATATCAGGAAAAAAAAATCAGGGATAAATGCCATTTAAATCATCTTAATTAATTAACTACTTGGCACAAGGACAAAACATCGAAGTTAGATAAAGTATAACGTCACACTAATCCCACAGGCAGATCCAAAAACACTGTCCTTCTCTCTCTCTCTCTCTCTCTCTCTCTCTCTCTCTCTCTCTCTCTCTCTCTCTCTCTCTCTCTCTCTCTCTCTCTCTCTCTCTCTCTCTCTCTCTCTCTCTCTCTCTCTCTCTCTCTCTCTCTCTCTCTCTCTCTCTCTCTCTCCGTCTCAAGCAATTTAAACGCATGTGATAGAGAAAGATAAAAGAGCGAGCCCGATGTATCGACAACAAAGAAGCTCATTGGCTCAATCAGTTTATTTGCGATTTTAAATTCGCAGGTGGAGACACCCCTTATAAATAGCGCAAATAAACTGATTGAGCCAATGAGCTTCTTTGTTGTCGATACATCGGACTCGACCTATCGACTTCAAGGCAGCTCATTGGCTCAATCAGTTTATTCGCGCTTTTAAATTCGCAGGTGGAGACACCCCTTAACACACGCATATTCTAATGGTAAAACAGGTAGAAGGACAAATTCCTGGCCAATTCCTGGATCCGCCAGTGACAAATCCAGCCGCAAGGAAACAAGGATCGAGACCCCCACCGTTCCCATCACCAGTGGTGATCACCACACACATCAAACGAACGATTCAATCCCTGCGATGCTGCCAGATCTTGTAGTGAAAAAAAATCCTCAAACCCCGCATACAAACCAAAAATAAAAACACAACCATCATTCAATGCACGAACCGACAACACCGTAATTCTCATCTCACTTGCTTCCTCGACGTCCATAGTTCTCTATGCTCTCCACTGCCTGCGTTGTCAGATTATTTGAGGTTAAAATCCTTAAATTTAATATTGAGTCTTATAGGGGGAAATACAAACAAATACAAATAAAATCATTCACTGGCGCAACCAGGATCTCTTCCATCTCTCTCATTTCCCATTTGAATGTATGAGTAGGAAAAGGACAGAAGGAGGGGGTTTTATCCCCTTGTCCATCCTTGTCTAACATACGTTTCTTAATGGAGAAAAGAGAGAGATGAAGAAACTCTCGGTGCGCTACTGAAATCATTAGATCCGGCAACACCGTCTCGCTCCCCCATTCTCTCAGCTGCTTCGACTGCTCTTGTTGGATGACGGTCCTCTTTTATTTACATCATCCCTTCTTTCACCGCCCCCTCTCTTCCCTTCCCATCACCCCTCTCTCTTACATCTTCTTCCCCTCCCTCCGCACAAACACACAAAAACACATACACACACACTCACACACACAACGAATGAGCAGGAACCAAGTTCGAAGCCCCCGTCAACAACACAACGTGTTCCGCGCAACTGGGCTGCTCTATAGTGTAGATCACAAGGCTCATACCGCTCCGAACTCCACCACACAGTAGTTTGAGCCACTGGCGCAACCAGGAGATCTTCCATCTCTCTCATTTCCCATTTGAATGTATGAGTAGGAAAAGGACAGAAGGAGGGGGTTTTATCCCCTTGTCCATCCTTGCCTAACATACGTTTCTTAATGGAGAAAAGAGAGAGATGAAGAAACTCTCGGTGCGCTACTGGTTTGAGCCAATGAGAGAGGACGGACATTATATACAGGGTATCTCAGACTAGAGTCCCTATATGTAGAGAGTTAAGGCAAGAGGGTAGTCAACTTCTGATTGGTCGATGAATTTTAGGCTCTACGAACGCCGCCATTGGATGCAATTTTGCACTTTTGTTTTGTTTACCAACGGTCTTCTACAGATAAAAGAGTTAATTTGCGATGAATCTGTCCATTTTAATCACGATGCACCACAAGAGTGTCTATAAATCTCAAAAGAATCATTAAAAAGCGTTAAAACATGTCGATCAACAAAAGCAGGGAAACATTACATCGTTACAAACTTAGCGGAACTGTAATCTTTGCAATGGAGCAAAACACAACAACGGCCTCAGAATGTAAACAAATGTGCAAAATCGCATCCAATGGCGGCGCCCATGATTTCACTTGTCTTAACTCTCTACATATAGGGACTCTATCTCAGACCACCCGTCCACCCCTTGTATCTCGAGAACGACTGAGAGTTGAGAACTGAAACGAAAAAGTCAGATAGGGAAATTACCCCCAAGTAATTCTTCTATGATATTTTCAAAAGCCCCCGAGCTTCCCTTGGGGGCTAATGGGGTGGGGCTCAAACACATTATCCTAGTTTTCTCGAAAAAATGTCCAATAAAAGTATAAAAACAAGTTCAGATCCTTTTAGAAGAGGCAATTTCCGACATTTTGACTGGTGTAAATTTGTTCCGAAAATCCCACATTTTTGGAGTTATGGGGACTTTTTGGGAAAAAAAATTTAGTAGTAAAAACGTCGGAAATTGCCTTTTCTGAATATAGATCTGAACTTTTTTCTATATTTTCATTGAGCATTTTTTCGAGAAAATTTGAAAGATGTTTCTGAGCCCCCCTCCCCTATTAGCCCTCAAGGGAGGCTCGGGGGCTTTTGAAAATATCAAAAATGGATAACTTGGGGGTCATTTCCCAATCTGACTTATGGGTTTCAAATCTAGACTCTCAGCGTTCTCGAGATACAAGGGGTGGACGGGTGGTTTGGCACACCCTGTATAAACTTTAGATGCTTACATCTTCGTTAATATGCAACGAGGGAATTTTGAATGTTATGTCATTGGTTTTCTCGTAAAATTTTCTACAAGAATCACCCCATACAAAGCATTTTATGACCGTAAAAACACAAAAAACATGCATTTGTTTTCATACATTTCTTGTCCCACTCCTCCCATTGACTCTCTCTCCACCAGTGGCGTAGCGTGCAATTTGGCAACGTTGTAATGTGTCCATTAAAACTCATGTAAAATATCGAAAATGAAAGTGTTCACCGAACACCCAATGGTTCGATCTTTTTAATATATTTAAATGGACGCATTATAATGTTACCAAATTGCACGCTACGCCGCGCCACTGCTCTCTGCACTGTGCGCCAACCACCTCCGTGGGTCTCCCCCATCCAAATCCTGTTGCTGCTGTGTGCATTCGTAATGCCCCTCTCGGTACGGCAACCCCTCTTTCGCCCTCGCAGAGGATGGTTTTAATTTAGGGGACGAGAGCTTTTTTCATCCCTTTCCACAGCTTTCGGGGTGAATCGGAGTATCGAGCACCTACTGCTCACTTTTAAGACAGTTTTGAGCCACCGGGTCTGAAGACTCTAAAAGAAGGCGCCAAAGACATTATAGAAGAAGACTGGCCCCTAGCGGCGAGATTTGAAGCCGGTTGCTGTCGCAGGCTGGGGCTTCCCCGCTCGGGGGTATGAACCAAATTAACATTGCGTCTTATGGAGCCGATACATAAAACTGTTTCAAAAGAATGTTAATTACTGTTAGTTTTCAAAAGTACGCTAATATGATATGCAGCTTATGCCAAAGTTGAGATTGACGAACTTAAACGAATGTTTCGGTCAATTTATCCGCTAGATATTTACGATTGAAAGTACGGCAGAGAGGTTATGGGTGCTAAAGTAAACAATGACTGACCGATCGTTAACTTCGATTATTGAAGAACGGACGCTTTAAATTGATCCAAATTTTCGGTTTAAATGTATGGTATACAATAATGTACAACAAATGTGAGACTCGACACGGTTATTCGCAAGAATAATTGACTAAAATAGGTTTGAAGAGCGAAGCTCCATAAGAGCTAATGTTAATTTGGTTCATACCCCCGCGCGGGGAAGTGCCCTGCCCATCGGCCCGACTCAAGACCGGCTTCACTTTTCCCCCGTGCAAAAAGATAGCAGGGACCAGTCTTCTTCTATAATGTCTTTGGAAGGCACCGAAAGGTTGAAAATACTAAAAGTGCAATTCAGGGACTTTACTTCACTGGCGGATCCAGGAATCTATCCTTCTCTCTCTTTTCCCATTAGAATGCATGTGTTAGAGAAGGACAGATCAGTAGGCTGATTCTGCTCGTTTGGACGGGACGGGACGAGACGAGACGCGATAGCGAGAATTGACCAATCCCATTGGTTTAAATGGCGTCACGTGACAGATTTGAAGTCATTAGAGCGCAGGATCGACGCGGTATCCGAGTCATGAATTTTAAAAGAATGACTCGGATACCGTCGATCAATGGCGTACGCGTGCCCTATGCACTAGATCGAAAAAAGTGGCATGAAAAAAAATAAACTGTCTAGTGTCTAGGGAATATCCTACGAACACTTTCTCACATCATATTCAATCTAAGGTTTACCCCCGGCCCAGACCCCCCCTTAGATATCCTGAGAGGGACCTCCGGATCCCCCTTTAATATCCTGGGGAAGACCCCTAGATCCCCTTTTAATATTCTGGGGGAGACCCCCAGACCCCCCTTTAATATCCTGGGGGAGACCCCCAACCAGTGGCGTACACAGGGGGCTAAAGGGGCTAAAGCCCCCCCAGACCTCCAATTTTTGGGGGTGGAGGGGAAGGAAGGGGGAACAATTTTCCGTCAAACACTCATCAGCGCGAGCCCCTCCCAAGAAAAATCCTGTGTACGCCACTGCCGTCGATCCTCCGTTCTAATGACTTAAAATCTGTCACGTGACGCCATTTAAACCAATGGGATTGGTCAATTCTCGCTATCGCGCCTCGTCCCGTCCAAACGAGCAGAATCAGCCTGCAGGGGCAGTCACGTGATTTTCGCCCCCTGTGTCATCCTTTTCTAACACATGCGTTCTAATGGGACAAGAGAGAGAAAACAATTTCTTGAATCCACTAGTGCTTTACTTAAGATCTCCAATGGGTCTGTTGCACACTTCGGCTACAGCGTTTTAAAGTATCAATTCCTATGTAAAAAGCCGAGAAAATAAAAATGGCAGCACCAGAAAACACTAAAATTCAGTAATAAACTCACAAATTGCGAAAAACACTAGACACTATTCACCCCTGTATCTTTCCACCACGTGCACGATATTTTGCGAAATTAGCGCGGAACATTCAAAAAATCACGGCCGACTCATCACAGCTGACTTCATAAACAAATAAACAGTAAACGCTGACGGCGTCTGCTCGAATTCTTACGTTTCAAAAGGTTGTGAAAGGTACGGAAACCGATATTTGTGTCGAAATCTTATCAAAATGAAACAATAACACACAGGAGTTCCAAGGATGATTCCAACTTCGATCATCATGCTTGGAACTCCAGTGTGTTATTGTTTCATTTTGATAAGTTTTCGACACAAATATCGGTTTCCGTACCTTTCACAACCTTTTGTGAGGAATTGAGGATATTGAAACTTAAGAATTCGAGCATACGCCGTCAGTGTTTACTGTTTATTTGTTTATGAAGTCAGCTGTGATGACAGTCGGCCGTTATTATTTGAATGTGCCGCGCTAATTTCGCGAAACATCGTGCACGTGGTGGAAAGATACAGGGGTGAATAGTGTCTAATATAGTGTTTTTCGCAATTTGTGAGTTTATTACTGAATTTTAGTGTTTTCGTGAATTTCGGCAACTTTCAAAAAATTCTTGACGCTTTAGGAAGGCCCATTGGCAAAAAGTGAGAAGCACGGGTCTAATAGTTTTACTTTAGCTACATTTTCGTACAATTGTTTTCAAAATCGGAGGCGGCGACTTCTGAGCCTCCCCTTGTAAGGGGAATTTTCTTTAACCCAAGGTAAATGTCTGCTGCTACGAGTAAAAGATTCCCTGTTGAGAGTGTGTCTCCCATCATGCAATCAAAACCTCACTTCGCGCAAGGAAAACTGTCACAAGTAAACGTGTTTCCTTCTTTTGAAGGAAATGATTTCTCTCAGTGGAGAAAAAACTACCCCCCACGGGGGGGGGGGGGGGATACAAAACTCTAGTTACGCCACTGACATATCTAGGTATCAAAATTGAAAGGCGATTGCGTATAGAGAGGAGTTAACGAGTTTTGTAAGAGAGAGGGAGAGAGAAGGAGTGAGAGGGAGGGAGGTGTGGTTATAGCTAAAAGGCAGCATTAAAATAAATCAGGCAAAGTCAAAAGATAAAGAGCATTTTTCAAGACTAGCTTGGAGACAACTCGACCCGACGCCAACGTGCGTCGACCACGTTTCCACGTCCGCAGTAGGAACTCCGCTACAACACAGCGTTGCTTACCCATATAATAGCCGAAGCCAGGAATTCGTCTTTCTCTCTCTTCGCCCATTCAAATACATGTGTTAGAAAAGGTCAGAGATAGGATACGGGCTATCAAGTATCTCCTGCAGCCCTTTTAACGGTCCTTATTTTCCAACACCAGTCAAATCCGAGTTGGGCAAAGGTCAGAGGAGGGTGGTAATCGATTACACGATTACCGAATAATCGTAATCGTCGATTCTTAATTTGGAGGCTGATTTTATGGTTACCAGGGCTGATTTTTACAAGCCACTCATCATAATAGTTGCAGAAGAATTAGATTTAGATAAAGTTTAGCAAATGGGTCTGTTGCAAACTTTTGCTACAGCGATAAAAAGTGTTTACTCCCATGTAAAATCGCCTGAAAAGTCCATTGGTGGCATCATAAAGTCAATAAATACAATATTAAACTCACAAGAGGCGTTTATCGAAATCCAAGATGGCGGCAAAATATCGAGGAATCTGAATGTATGTACCGTGATCATCCAAGGATTGCCAACTTTGACAACCTCACTGCAGGTAGAGGTTATGTGTTTATTTACGTTGTGATTGGTTGTGATGGATATTGTGAGGTTGGCTATCCTTGGATGTTCGTGGTGCATGCATACAGATTGCTCGATATTTTGCCGCCATCTTGGATTTCATTAAACGCATTTTGTGAGTTTATTGTCGCATTTCATTGCTTTCTGATGCCATCATTGGACTTTTCAGGCGATTTTACATGAGATTGCACACTCTATAGCGCTGTAGCAAAAGTTTGCAACAGACGCATTATCTGTGAAGAAAATATTTAATTGCCATCCAAAGGTTTGACGATTACCAATTATATACATAATCGTGAGCTAGATTACACTCCCATTTGCCCAATTCGGCGTCAAATAGACAAAGAAAGAGAGAGACGGACAAATATTCGGCGAAAATAACGATGCGCTCATTAAAAACGTTCAAAATCCACTCAAAGCTCAGGAAATAACTTATGTTTCAAACAGCCCGCGCTACACTATATAGACACTATTTGCACCGGAATACTACTACATAGACACATCGTAACTACAAAATGACGGAATTTCTCTCTAAATACATGAAATACTGGCTGCATTCGCTGCATGTCTCTTCTTGTCTGGCTTATCAAAGATTACAAAACAACACGAATGAGGCAGTTACAATGGTCTGAAATTTATGTTTTTTTAAAAAGAAAGTGAAAGTTCTTGATGAGTTGAGAACAAAGATGCCTTTGGTTTCTAATTAAGTTCTATTGTTCCGGAGATGAGATTTTGGCCCAAAATACATTGTTTTAAATGGGAATTCCACGTAGTGATGTCACTACGCACGCGATTTTCTACAACTTTACACGTGTGTATCTCCAAAACTGGGACACTTATGAAAAAAACCAAAGGCATACCATTGTTCACAGCTCATTGAGTACTATAATTTTCTTTACAAAAAGCACAACATTTTAGACCCTTGCAACTGCGACATTGTATGCATCTGAAAGAAACATTCAAATGTTTGTAAATTATGTTATGTTTACATAAACTCGGTGGTTCCATCTATGTAGTTGCATATCGGGGATAATAGTGTTTAGTGTAAGGTAAACACCCCAGTAGCCGGCACCCCTAAAATTTGCACCAGTACCCGGCACCCATTTTTTACAATTTGAAAAATACTAGTTTTACGGTAATACTGGTGTTTTGTGTGGTTTTTTCTGAGACCTGAAGTAGGAAAAATCCGATAAAAATACGCAAAACACCAAAATTACCCTCTAAACTAACATTTTTTACTGTGTGAAAAATAGGTGCCGGGTACTGGTGCAAATTTAAGGGGTGCCGGCTACTGGGGTGTTTACCTTACTGCGGGTTGTTTGAAATGGAAGTGATTTCCTGAGTTAATGCTGAGAGGGTTTTGAAGGTATTTAATGTGCGCATCTTTATTTTCGCCGAATTTTACGTTAGAAAAATCGTGTCATACTGCTGTAGCGAAAGTGCGCAACACACCCATTTCTGGTTATGACTTTGAACTGTTAGTGTTACCCACTGACGCATGAACTTTTCCTACAAGTTCTTATTCCCTGGTAAAAATGACGACTATACGACTATTCCAAAAACGACTATAAATATAGTTGCCGACTATAATCTACAGCGTGTTCAAAAAGTCCGTCCCCCCCTATCTAACTTTTGAACGGCTGCAGATAAAAAAACGAAACTCGGGGGATGTTTATAACTTAATGAGAACTACTTTTCGGCGTATCCAAAATTTCCGGGGGGCGCTCCTAAGGGGGGGTTTCGCCCCCTAACTCAAAATTTTCAAATGGCAACCCCTATCTTGTGATACCTCGTTTTAAAGGGCATAAAATTCTAAGACTTTTGGCGCAAACCGGAGGTCGATATCGTTTTTCGTCATCGATATATCGATAGTCAAAGTTTGATTTCGACACATTTTCAAAAAAATCAGAACTCCCATTTGAAATGTCGGAATTTAGAAAAATAGGAGTCAAAAATACTCTAAAAATCAAGTACTTTCCAGAAAAAAATACGGTTTTGACAGTAATCTAGTCTTAAAGCCCCCCAAAATTATTTAAAAAAATGACCCCTCAGGGGGGCTATCTCAAAAATTCCGAGGCACGACTCCTATCGAGTGATACATCGCTTGAAAGAACACACAAAATTGAGCATTTTGGCACAAACCGCAGGTCGATATCGTTTTTGGTTTTCGATATATCGAATGACAAAGTTGGATTTTTACCCGTCGTCAAATGTCGATATATCGAAAACCAAAAACGATATCGACCTGCGGTTTGTGCCAAAATGCTCAATTTTGTGTGTTCTTTCAAGCGATGTATCACTCGATAGGAGTCGTGCCTCGGAATTTTTGAGATAGCCCCCCTGAGGGGTCATTTTTTAAATAATTTTGGGGGGCTTTAAGACTAGATTACTGTCAAAACCGTATTTTTTTCTGGAAAGTACTTGATTTTTAGAGTATTTTTGACTCCTATTTTTCTAAATTCCGACATTTCAAATGGGAGTTCTGATTTTTTTGAAAATGTGTCGAAATCAAACTTTGACTATCGATATATCGATGACGAAAAACGATATCGACCTCCGGTTTGCGCCAAAAGTCTTAGAATTTTATGCCCTTTAAAACGAGGTATCACAAGATAGGGGTTGCCATTTGAAAATTTTGAGTTAGGGGGCGAAACCCCCCCTTAGGAGCGCCCCCCGGAAATTTTGGATACGCCGAAAAGTAGTTCTCATTAAGTTATAAACATCCCCCGAGTTTCGTTTTTTTATCTGCAGCCGTTCAAAAGTTAGATAGGGGGGGACGGACTTTTTGAACACGCTGTATAGTTGGCCAACTATAAATCCATAGTTGGCCAACTATGTTTATAGTCGTTTTTGGAACGGTTATATAGTCGTCATTTTTACCAGGGTTGTTAGGCAGAGGCCACCGGGAAACCCCCGACCTAAGAGGCTCCGGCAGGGGCCCTTAATTATACGGCCCTCGTTTTGTATCTGATCCGTGTACACTGATTGTGAGAGAGTTCTTTTTTTAATCCAAGGTGTATTTCGTTCGTGTTAAAGAAACTGCACCGTGAAATATTGACTAAGGGGGAATTCCTTTAACCCAAGAAAAATGTTTGCTGCTACAAATAAAATATTCCTTGTTGTGACAGTGATTCTCCTTCATGCAATCAGAACTTTACTTCGCGCAAGGAAAACTGTCACGAGTAAACGTATTTCCTTGTTTTTAAAGAAGTGGTTTCTCTCAGTGCAATTGACAAAATATAACAGTTCAAAGAGAAGAGAAAAAAAAAAAAAAAAAAAAAAAAAAAAAAAAAAAAAAAAAGTATATTTGGTAGATGTGGTAAATTGTTCTTAACACGTTTTCCATGGTATTAAATGAATAAATGAATATTAAAAAGCGTCAAAAAAAGAAATTCAGATCTGACCTTTCGTGGTACAGAAACGGGATTTTAAATCTAAAAAAGCGTGTAAAAAAGCCTAGAAAGCACTTAATTTTCAAAAAAAATTAGGGGAGGACCCCTTAAACTCCTTCTAGCTTTGGATTGGGGGGAGGGGGGGTTAGACCCCCAATTAGTTAGTAAAAATGTAGGGGCCCCGACTGAAAGTTCGTGGGAGGGCACCCCCAAAATTTTCCGGTACGCCACTGAATGTTAGGGGAGCAAACCGTATCGATCTGTCAACGCTGGAAAGGCAAAGCGTTGCGTTGAAGCGTTATCAAGCGCCGACTATTAACAAAGTAACAGATAAAAGCAGAAGGGAAAAGGGGAGGAGGGAAAAGAAGAAAACGCGTTCGACTCTATATGTATACTATTCCAGTTTAGTTCTCTCGTTCTTCACAGATAAAATAATGACTCCACGAGGAAGTACGTGCGTGATGACGTCACGGCTGGGCTATCGAAACGGTGCATCGATATACGTGGACTGATTCTGAGAAAATCAAACAACAAAACTTATCAATGAAGCGGCCACGTAATATTTTTAGCCGTTTCCCCCAAATGACGGAACGGTTACAGTGACGTGATATGAACAACCTCTTTTTTCTAAAAAGAAAGATCATTAACCCTTTACTGCATGATTTTTTTTTTTTTTTTTTTTTTTCAGTAAAATAATTTTTTTTCTTTTTTCAGTACAATTTTGATCCTTGAGACAGGGAAAAATAGTGAAAAAATTCTTTCCATTATATTTCAATCATAAAGAGCCTGAATATTAATTGTTCCAAATATGGCCTTACCCGCATTTAGGTATCCATGCAACTGAAAATAAAGTTTTCAGGCTAAAAACAAAAAAAAATTAAAGTAGTAAAAAATAAGTTAGTAAGTTTCAATAGTTATTTTTTTTTTATATGGAACCCCTGCGTTACTCCCAAACATAACAATGAAAATCGGAAAATCTCTATCAGATTTTCAGTAAGCTATTTTCAACCACTCAGCACGTTCTCTATCCTGTGCTGCGCGCTCTAGGACAAAATCGACAATTCTTACTCGTTTAGTATCTGTTCCGCATGTGACCCACCATGCAGTGACAGTACAACGCAAGTCTCCTACTTTTAGATAAGGCTTCAAAGTAATTGTTCCAGATCTGGGCTCATCTGCAGTTAAGGGTTAAGAGGTGTCTACTGCGTACTTCAACTACAAGGGGTGTCCCAAAAATACTGGGTGTCTGCGGGGGGGGGGGGGCGAACGAAAGCAGGTATCAAAAAACGGTTTGAGGGGGGCGATTGTCCTAGTAATTACCTACAAATCAAGACCAAATTTAGTTCTGTAAGTTAAATATTCACTGAGTTACAGCGTTTTGAAAATGACGAGTTGAGCTGACCCCTCCAAGATTTTCAGCATGTTTTTCGAGAAAAAAAAGAGATTTAAGAAATCAAGTGGTTTTATTTGTTTCAACGAATTTTGCAAAATCTTACCAAGACTGACAAAAATGTGATGATTGCATTTTGCCGCCCTTTGACTCTGTGTTTGGCTGCCAATTTGTTTTCTTCTCTTCTTCCCTTCATTCTCTTGAGATCTTTTAATTTGTTTAACTCTCTTCTTAGATCTTTTTATTTGTTTAACTCTCTTCTTTTCTTTCTTTCTTGAAAAACATGCTACAAATCCTGGAGGTCAGCTCGACATGTCATTTTCTAAACGCTATGACTCAGTGAATATTTAATTTACAGAGCTGAATTTGGTCTTGATTACTAGGTACTTACTAGGACAATCGGCCATCATAAACAGTTTGTTGATACCTGCTTTCTTCCCCCCCCCCAAACAAAAGTGTGCAGTACTTCTGGGACACCCCTTGTTCAATGGAGCACACTAAGGGGTATTGGACCCAGATTCATGGTCAAAAGTCTAAAATAAAAATTTCGTCTGGGACCAAAACTGTTAAATAGTTCAACATTTAAATGTTACATAGTTTTTTGCGTCTAGTACCACAAACCGGGACATTTTCTCATGATTAGTTCTACAGAAATCCTGCAGAAAACTTATGACGTCATTCGGTGATGAGCATTCCATACGAAGACAACCTGTCTCTCTTGCTCTCACGTAACACCCGTGTCCTGCCATCTCACTTTCATTTCAAAAATCGTACATAGAGACATATTTTGTGAAATTTTTTGGGAGAAAAGAATTTCTCCAGGCATTTTAATGTGATAACAAGTCGTAAAAGAAGGCCCTGTATGCGAATTTCAGAACTAGAAAGAGGTGGGTATTTGATTTTTGAAATACCCATTCCATCAAATTATGAACATGAACTCAATAGTATTTCCATCGGTGGCCGAGAAGGTTATAATTATTATGTCACAGTATTTTCATAGTTTCTAGTTACACTACTGGACTTTGTAAAATTTTGGGTCAACCGGTGGAGTCATAGGTGAAATATTGAAATTTCATCAAACTATAAAGTCAATCATCAGAGTATTGTCGTGCGTGATGACAGTCTCCCTCGTCCGCCTCTGCAGCTTCGTCCACTTTTCAGAGTTGCTATACGCCGCCCATCACTGGCGGATCCAGGATCTATCCTTCTCTCTCTTCTCCCATTAGAACGCGTATGATCGAAAAGGACAGATTAGGGGCAGTCACGTGATTTTCGCCCCCCCTCTTCTATCCTTTGCTAACACATGCATTCTAATGGGAGAAGAGAGAGAAGGACAATAACTTGGATCAGCTAGGATTCTATCCTTCTCTCTCTTCTCCCATTAGAACACGTATGATAGAAAAGGACAGATTAGGGGCAGTCACCTGATTTTCGCCCCCTCTTCTATCCTTTGCTAACACATGCATTCTAATGGGAAAAGAGAGAGAAGGACAATAACTTGGATCAGCTAGGATTCTATCCTTCTCTCTCTTCTCCCATTAGAACACGTATGATAGAAAAGGACAGATTAGGGGCAGTCACCTGATTTTCGCCCCCTCTTCTATCCTTTGCTAACACATGCATTCTAATGGGAAAAGAGAGAGAAGGGCAATGACTTGGATCCGCTAGGAATCTATCCTTCTCTCTCTTCTCCCATCAGAACGCGTATGATAGAAAAGGACAGATTAGGGGCTGTCACCTGATTTTTGCCCCCTCTTCTATCCTTTGCTAACACATGCATTCTAATGGGAAAAGAGAGAGAAGGACAATAACTTGGATCCGCTAGGAATCTATCCTTCTCTCTCTTCTCCCATCAGAACGCGTATGATAGAAAAGGGCAGATTAGGGGCAGTCACGTGATTATCGCCCCCTCTTCTATCTTTTTCCAACACATGCATTTTAATGGGAGAAGAGAGAGAAGGACAATAACTTGGATCCGCTAGGAATCTATCCTTCTCTCTCTTCTCCCATCAGAACGCGTATGATGGAAAAGGACAGATTAGGGGCAGTCACTTGATTTTCGCCCCATCTTCCATCCTTTTCTAACACATGCATTCTAATAGGAAAAGAGAGAGAAGGACAATAACTTGGATCCGCTAGTGATCGCCATGAGCTCGACGGCGGATCGCACGTAGTTCCCAAGCGACCCAAGCGCAGCGGCGCGGCGCGCGCAGGTTTTCGTGTCACACAGTATTGTGCCTTGTGCCGAGTCGGCAGTTCTGCGGTTCTGTGTTTCCAACAGGCGCAGCACAGAAGCAGAGGCACGAAGCAGGTCGAGAGCTCAGCTAAAAATCAGCTCGCGGCTTCGTTTTTCAATCAGCAACCAGCAGCAATACTCAACTGTGAACTGAACACAGCTCAGTACAGCGCGTCGCACAGTGCTGTAAGTATTAGATCGAAAAAAGTGGCATGAGTAAAAAAATAAACTGTGCGGAATACCCTACGAACACTTTCTCACATCATATTCTATCTGGAGGTTACCCCCAGACCCCCCTTTAATATCCTGGGAGGGACCTCCGTACCCCCCTTCAATATCATGGGGGAGACCCCCAACTGGCCCCAACCCCACTTTGATATTTTTATCCAGATCTAAAGATTAATTTTTTAAATATTTAAATTTGTCCTTTTTTGACCCATTTTCCCATTGATTTTAATGGAAACCATATTTCATCCATCACTAACCTAAAAATTAAAATTTCAAAAAAACAAAAATAAGTACCTCTGGGGAATGTTAAAAGCAACATCCCGGCAAAATTTGGATGCATAGGGACTATGGATCAAAAGTTCAAAAGTTATGCTGTGTTTCACGTTTAATGGCTACAGACAGACAGACACCACAGAAAGTGTGTGCATTAACACCATCAAACAAAATGCTGTGTTTCACTATTTCTAACTTTGTAAGGAGTGAGAGAGTAAATAGTAATCAAACGTCGTCGCATTCGACCTCTCAAGCTTAATTCAAAACTTTCCAGCGACATTTCTGAGTATAAATTACTAGCTGGGTGCCTTTCCTGTGATTAAAATTGGTCTAGAAATCATTTCCAATGTAAAATGCTGCGAAAATAACGATGAGACCATTAAAAAAGTCTAAAACTCACTCCTCGCAGAGAAAACTTAATTTGAAATTTCGCATGACCCCCCTTGCATGTAAGCACCAACCTCGAATTCGGACCCCAAACAAAAGAACATAACCTACGAATTTGAACAATGAGATTAATGAATTTGCCTTCAAAAAGTAAATTTGAAGGAATTAAAGGTCCATTTATATACCCACTAGGAGCACGGTGATAACTACAGGAAAGTTAAACGTTGCGTAATAAACGAGGAAGATGGAACTTAATTTCATGTCCTGTTCTTTTGTTTGGGGGTCCGAATCGAGGTTGGTGCAAACATGCCCGAAATTTCAAGTTGAGTTTTCTCTGTGAGGAGTGAGTTTAAGGCTTTTTTAATGGTCTCATCGTTAGTTTCGCAGTATTTTACATTGGAATTGATACTCCATAAGCCTACAGCAAAACCTTGCAAGAGCTCCATTATCCTGCATAGTAAGTTAGTTTTGGTTTTTTTTTTTTTTTTTTTTTTTTTTGTTTTTTGTTTTTTTTTCTTACGGCAAAAATCAAAGAGTAAACAAACGTCTCAATTGAATGGAAGGCCTGCGTGGTCAACGTAGATAAGGGATCGGAACGCGGGCTGGCCTCTGATTGGCTGCAACGGGTGGAGCAAAAATGACTCGGGGTATAGGGAAAATAACACGGGATTTTCGTTCCGGGGCGTTTATCTCGAAACCTAAGCAAAATAGTACCTAACCAATTTATACGAGTCGATTCAGCAGATTTTTTCGAACAATTTGATAGGTCATAAGTGCCACTTTATTGCAAATTCGAAAATACTGTTTCAGTATAAAAGTACGCACAATAGTGTGATTACATGATTGGCGTGTGGTTGAGCAGTGTTTGAGTACCTCACTATTGTGAGTACTTTTCAACTGAAACAGTCTTTTCGAATTTGCAATAAAGTGGCACTTATGACCTATCACATTGTTCGGAAAAATCTGCTAAATCGACTCGTATAAATACTATGCATACTATTTTGCTTAGGTTTCGAGATAAACGCCCCGGAACGAAAATCCCGTGTTATTTTCCCTAAACCCCGAGTCATTTTTGCTCCACCCGTTGCAGCCAATCAGAGGCCAGCCCGCGTTACGATCCCTTATCTACGTTGACCACGCAGGCCTTCCATTCAATTGCAACTCTTGTTTACTCTTTGGCCAAAATCTTCAAATTTCCATTTATAGTATAGAATATTCCATCAGTGGCGTAGCGTAGCGTGCAATTTGACGACGTTGTACTGTGCCCATTTAAACCCATGTAAAAGGTCGAATGCGAAGGTTGTTTACCGAACACCCAATAGTTCGATCTTATTCATAGGTTTAAATGGAAAAATTGCAACGTTGCCGGATTGCACGCTCCGCCACTGTATTCCCATGTCCGACCCCTCCCATTGAATCGCTCCACCAGTGGCGTCGCCTGCCATCTGGCAACAATGCAAATGCTCCATTTAAACTCATTAAATACATCGAATTTTCCTTGTGCACTGTGCATCCCCTGGATTCGATCTTTTACATAAGTTTAAATGGATAGAATACATTGCTGCCAAATTGCACGCGACGCCATCGCCACTGCGCTCCACTGTGCGTCGCGATACTCGACAGTGCAGCAATTCCTTCCGCGTCATTCTGGCTTCTTCCACCTTCATTCTCGACTTACTGATTCTGAGCTCAAACTCAAACTCATCGTAGAGTTGAGTGGGGGACTCACTTCGTCCTCTTTTTTCACTCGCCCGCTCTAAAGTTTTCTCTTTACATTTTTTTCTCCCCCTCCCCTCCCCTCCCCCCTCCCCCCCAAAGCGTTGCATGCGATTGCGGCGAGCGTTTCGCGCTGGTTCGGAGCATTCGCTCGGATCCGTTCGGCTCTGTTCGGGTAGGTTCGCCAAGTTTTTCACGTCAACCCACTTTTCTGACTCTTCGAGGCAGCTTCTATAGCGGGCCACCACGTCAGACGTCATCTTTGTGCAGTAATTTATAGCGGGTGAATCACTGGTTCCCAGAGATTACTAAGCCTAAGAGATATGGCATAACGATTCAAAAGTGTTGTTCGACTCCTACGAAGTATGCAATGTGGCGTACGCTGGTGACCGTAAACATTGTTACTACTGTTGTTGTTTGAATGAGATTTGACAGCAACGCCACTAACTAAATTAATAAGATTAATAAAGTGTTTGGGAAGTTTAATGAGCTCTGAGTATATTTTGTACGTGAATTCGAAAATCTAAGTCACTTTAATCATCCCATCGGCCATTAAATGACAAACATTTAGATGCCGCAGAGAATCTAACCTCATTTCCAACAACATGAATAACAACAATGTTTACGGTCACCAGCGTACTGCACGTTGTATCACGGCCATTCTGCAGACGTTTTTTACGGAGCCCGGCCAACGGTTTTTTAACACGGCGGAGATAGGAAGTGCCATATCTTTTAGGCTTAGTAATCTCTGCTGGTTCCCGGTTGAGTGCTTCGCATTTCTGGATGCAAGTCTGCAGTTTTGCTGATCTTTAGTGGTTCTTCTCCAAAGATTACTTGGTACAGTTCATTAGCGTGACTTTAAACCAGAGACAAATAAGCAGCACACCGTATGCTTCCCGTGTTGGAAAAGTGAAGCAAGTTTAACGGTCACAGTTTTGTTCGGGAGTCATCGGCTGCAACGATAAACATTGCCTACTGTTGAATGGTGAAACTCAACAAAAGGCTGTGATTGGTTCACCGTCCCGGAAACAGGTTTTGCTTGTCGAATGCAAAACACACGCTCATCAGTCAACAGTAGGCAACAGTTGGCTGTTGTTCCGATAAGTTCCGACCAAAATAAAGCCAGAAAAGTGGACACCTGTCGCATGCTTTGTGCTGGGTCTCTATTTGTCTCTGCTTTAAACCATCCCTGATAAAAATGTTCCATAACCAAGAATCCATGCAAACCGAGTATTTTTCCATGGAATTAAATTGCTGTGGTTTCGACGTGATTTCCATGGAAATCAATTTCCACATCAAATTGGTCGTGGGACATTTTTACCAGGGTTGAGATAACGATAAAACCATTTAAAAGGTCTAAAATTTACTTTCGGCAGAGAAAACTTAGCTCAAACCCATGTATGTTTGAGCAACGGACGTCCCGCATCCCCAAAACAAAAGAACAAGTGGAATTTGGTGCAAAGTAGAACTTTTATGTTTCCCAAGTTTCACCATCATCAAGTTTCTCGCGACAAAATCAGCAAGAGTCAACCTCGAAATTAACTTTATTTGGGGTTGCAAAAGATACGTAATGCAATACATACAAAAATCGTCCATTCGAAATTTGAGCTTAGTGTTCTCTCCAAGGAGTAAGTTTTGTACGGTCTCAATACTCTCAATAATGTATCATCGTGAAATAAAAAAAACCTCTCAATATTTCTGGGAGAAACTTGGAAAATATTTGTCTCGGAAATTCTTATCAACTACAGTTCTATTGGGTGATTAGTTGGTCGACAAAATGAACGGTTCATTAACACAGAAAATTATGCAAGTCACCAGCACCTGCACACGAGCGGACCAACAACGAAACGCACATGAGACATGAGACGCGCGTTTTATACTTGAGAACCGAGCAATCCATATATTTCTAATCAATGGCGTACGCAGGAATTAGTTTTTCTCTCTCTTTTCCCGTTTGAGAGTACGTACTAGAAAAGAAAAGCGATAGGGGCTGAAGCATTGGCGTCGCGTGCAGTTTGGCAACAATGTATTCTATTCATTTAAACTCAAGTAAAAGATCGAATTCAGGGGGTGCACAGAGCACTAAGAAAATTCGATATATTCAATGAGTTTAAATGGAGCAGTTGCATTGTTGCTAGATGGCAGGCGACGCCACTGGGCTGGGCTGAAGACACGTTCGAGCCCCTGTTTCCGTCCTTTTCTTTCTCACGTGTTCAAATGAGGAAAGAGAGAGAAGGACAAATTCCTGTGTGCGCTACTGTTTCTAATAGACTGTTTTAGTAGAGCGATATATCGTATCGATTGCCATCCGAGGGCCTCAGGTTCCAAACACGCTCTGATTCAACGCATTTTCCCCATAAGCGCATTTTTGAACGGAAATTTAGGCTATTAAATCAAACAATTAATGGAACCTTTTTGCGATTATGAATTCTTCGTACTCGAAAATGCTTAATAATGCCAGGTTCCTCGACTAACCCTGCCGAAATCAACAAGTTATTACAGATTAAACGATGCATTTGGAGGTTGGAATTACCCAAATGTTCTCGTCGTTGTTGTGAAATTGGCGGGATTTCGGGCGATTCTAACCGTCAAATGCAACGTTTAATCTGTAATATCTTATTGATTTTAGCAGTTGTAGTCAAGGAACGAGGCACAATTGAGCATTTTTGAGGTCGTAGAATTCAATTTCGCAAAAAGATTCCAAAAATTTCTTGATTTAACCCTCTAAGGGCCAGGTTAGTTCAAAAGAATGGCCACTCCTCTGTTTATGAAGGGAAGGTAGTTAACTGTTCGTACTCGGGGGAGTTGAAATTGCCTATACGACGAATTGAAGGCGCCCGAAGAAATATTAACTCGTAAGTGATTTCATCGATAGTCGCGTTTGAAGACTGAAACAATGTTTTATTAACACGACTATACAACATGAGTACAATAATTGGTTTTTTCTTATGATAAATAGCATAAAATAATTACAGTATGATTTTTTTGTAAATATTTAGGGGCGTAATAGAATTTTCTTTAGTTTTATGTTCCTGAAAAAAAAAAAAAAAAAAAAAAAAACTGAAGCAATGTGCAGTAGACTGGAGGAGAAAAACTAGTATAATCGGGATTGGCCCATAAGGGGTTAATAGTCAAAATTTCCGTTAAAAAATCCGCTTATGCGGGAATTACATTGCACCAGAGGCCCTCGGACGGCAATCGAAACTATATATCGCTCTACTGAATCAGTCCATTAAAAGCCAATTCCAAAATTAAATAGAAATTCCATCCACCGAGAAATTTTTTCTTAAAATCGAATGAGAAAGTCTTACACGCATAGTGAACCGGAGTGGCGAGTCCCCACCAGTGGCGTAGTAAAAGCAATTTTGCAACGTTGTAATTAAACCCATGTAAAAGATCGAATACGCAGGTGTTCACCGAACACCCAATAGTTCGATATTTTTGATGGATTTAAATGGACACATTACAAAGTTGCCAGATTGCACGCTACGCCACTGGTCCCCACGCACGCTGGATAAAAATGTGAAATTCCCCGGAACAAAATTTTACGAATAAAAATCAATACTCTGAACAAAAAATTGCGAGATAACTGAAAAAAATTGTAAAATCTTTCATTTTAGAGCTTAACATGAGTATAATGACATGGTTTTTGCGAGAAAATATCGAAGCTACAATGTTTTAAAAGCAGAAAAACAATGACTTTTCATGTCCGGAAAAAGCCATGTTTTGACCCAGTGTGCCACAGCATCAAATTCAGAATGTGAGCCACCGAAGGAAAAAATTGCGAGATAACTGAAAAAATTGTAAAATCATTCATTTCAGAGCTTAAAATGAGTATAATGACATGGTTTTTGCGAGAAAATATTGAAGCTACAATGTTTAAAAAGCAGAAAAACAATGACTTTTCATGTCCGGAAAAAGCCATGTTTTGACCCAGTGTGCCACAGCATCAAATTCAGACTGTGAGCCACCAAAGCAACTTTCCTTGAACTTAATACTGAATGTTACAGCAAGGAATTGAATTCTGACAACAAACAACGCCAAGAAAGACGAGAAGATCGTCAGTCGCTGAGACAGTCGAAACAGAGAACCACTGGCGGATCCAGGAATCTATCCTTCTCTCTCTACTCCCATTAGAACGCGTATGAGAGAAAAGGACAGATTAGGGACAGTCACCTGATTTTCGCCCCCTCTTCTATCCTTTGCTAACACATGCATTCTAATGGGAGAAGAGAGAGAAGGACAATAACTTGGATCCGCTAGGAATCTATCCTTCTCTCTCTTCTTCCATTAGAATGCGTGTGTTAGAAAAGGACAGATTAGGGGCAATCACGTGATTTTCGCCCCCTCTTCTATCCTTTGTTAACACATACATTCTAATGGGAGAAGAGAGAGAAGGACAATAACTTGGATCCGCTAGTGCAGAGAACTACAGAGTTACGGAGGCTGACAAGGGGAGGTCACGGTGGGGCCCCCTCCGTCATCGTTCAAATTTCGCATGAAGGTAGTCCTAAGGGTCCTTATCAACGCCTCAAGGTCACTTTTTGCGAATAGGCCCTGAAAAGCCTGAAAAACGGGTTTGAAAATTAACGGTGTTTATATAGCGCAAATGTCGGCATCGGCTTTCGTCGACCGGGTGGCGCAGTGCGCTAAGGTGCGCGCCACCAGATCCTTGCACGCCGGCGGTATGGGTTCGAATCTCACCGATAATGGTAAATTTTTTAAAGTTGTTCTCGGGTCGATTTGATCATTTTTCATCATTCATTTTTATTAATTCACTTTTTACCGTTGATTTTTTTTCTTTTTCTTTGTCAATGCTTCAAATGAATACAAAATGAAACAAATTCCCAAACGCATGCATACAACCAAATAGTCAAAACAAATAAGAATCCAAACAAACGAATAAATAATGACCTTGATTTTGGCCTGTATTTTACAACGACTAATCGAAATTCCTCGAAAATTCGAGTAGGTATTTGTGAAGTTTCGATCGGTCGAAATGTCGTTAATGTCGAGAGTCATCGATGAAAATCGCTGAACTTTCCCAGCTTTCCACTTGCAGATCCAGCAATTTAGCAACAACGCATTCTTCCCGTTTGAATGCATGATAAACAATCGATTCTTGAAGAGGCTATAGCCCCGTGACTAATCGATTATTTCTCATGAAATCAAATGGGAAGAATGCAATGTTGCCAGACTGCTGGATCCGCCATGTGTTCATTTGTGCCTTTGGTCTTCATTTCGTTCGTCCGTATGATTTCATTTGTCCCCTTGAATATTTCTTTGTTATTTATTTTGTTTGATACTTTACTGTTTGCTTGTATGTTTGACCATTTCTTGTGGGTTACGGAATTTGATGCTATTTGTATTCATTTGAAGCATTGACAAAGAAAAAGAAAAAAAATCAACGGTAAAAAGTGAATTAATAAAAATGAATGATGAAAAATGATCAAATCGACCCGAGAACAACTTTAAAAAATTTACCATTATCGGTGAGATTCGAACCCACACCGCCGGCGTGCAAGGATCTGGTGGCGCGCACCTTAGCGCGCTGCGGCACCCGGTCGACGAAAGCCGTAGCAGACATTTGCGCTACATAAACACCGTTAATTTTCAAACCCGTTTTTCAGGCTTTTCAGGGCCTATTCGCAAAAAATGACCTTGAGGCGTTGATAAGGACCCTTAGGACTACCTTCATGCGAAATTTGAACGATGACGGAGAGGGCCCCACCGTGACCTCCCCTTGTGAGAGAGGGCCCGGGCGTCGATGCAGAGACAAGTGCGCCTTCATTTATAAAAGATGCTACCCCAGCGCGGTTACGCAGGAATAGTCGCATGCCGAAGTGAAAGACAAACAGACGAGATCGCGTGGTTTGTTCTTTTAGCTTTCAATTCTCCATACGACATTCTTGAATTGATTTTCGAATTTTTCGACTATTTACCAGTCACACTATTGAAACCAATGGTTGGTTTTCAAACTGTGCGACAGACAAAACTTAAAACTAAAACTGGGAAATAATCAGCAGGATTGAACTTACTCATCGGAAGTTTTTAGGAATCTTAAAGATCATACTCACCTGGAACAGAAAAAAAACAACATGGATAAAATTTAGTAATCAACTTGCTTTTAAAAAATAATATCCCTTGTCCGCCTTTGTTTTTTCATTGATCGTTAACTTTTTCGCTTAACCGATTATTAGGTCTGTCTTTGAGTAACGCTATAGGTACCGGCAATAAATGACTTGGCCATTGTTGTGGTAACCTTTATTGAGCATTCCGTGATTAAAAGCCTGTTCAAGGGGAGGCTGTTAAAAAAAAAAAAAAAAAAAAAAAAAAAAAAAAAATTAAAAAAAAAATGCCACAAAATTTCCCACTTTGCCACTCACCGATCACGTGATCGTGGAATCGCCAGATCGGGAATAGTCTGCAAGAAAAAGTACATATTGAACAGAGATCAACAGAAGCGCAAGACAATCAATTTTGGTGGATAGAAATTAATTGATTACTATTATTTGAAATAATAACCTTTAAACGACGTAATTACCCCTTTCCTTCCGCTAAAAACACAAATGGGTTTTGGAGACATTTATCGTTCTACACGGATACACCTGGTCTCATAAATTGTGCAAATGCATATCCAGATGAGAAAATTGTGTCATTATGTGTGGCGTGCTATTTCCTTTACCGTAAAAATCCTTTCACAAAAGAAATCGTAAAATTAATGTTTATGTCCTGATAGACACTCCAAAAACAATTTCACTTTCATTTCAACCCAATTTCAAATAGTTCTGTCACAACTTTCAATTACAGGTTATTTAGGTATACCTACAAATGTGCGTTGAAGGCAAATAACCGAGCCCGTGTAAAATATCCACAAAATATATCTTCATCAAGGCTACCACAAGCGCGGTGTCATCGAAATGGGGCTGTTGCACACTTTTGCTATGAGCGATTTGACAGTCGATCCTATCTATGGTAGTGTAAAAACCTCCAAATAACGATGGCAGCACTGAACACTTCCGAAACCCACTCCTAAACTCAATCCACTCCTTACTGAATCTCTGGCTAAGTTAGGCTTAGAACTAAAAGTAGTGATCTTTGCGGATGACATAAGCGTTATTATTAAAGGTGACAAAATACTTGAAAAAATAATTCTTGTCATTTAAGTAGTTAATACATGGGCCGAGGCAAATAATCTACAACTCAATTTTGAAAAGATCTTCATTCTGAATTTTACGAAGACTGTGTTAGACTTTAGTTAGATTATTTTTGAAAATCATGAAATTAAAGTAGATGAAAAGGGTAGGTACCTTGGATTTATGTTGGATGATAAACTAACTTGGTCATCTCATGTACAATATATCAACCATAAAATTACCTCTAGAACGTATGCCATCAGACAATTAACAAAAAAAATTGATAGCAAATCTTTGATCACCTTTTATCATGCTAATGTACAGTCAATTTTAAGCCACGGTATACACCTGTGGGGCAGTTCATCTGAGCTTGACGTACTTCTCAAAAGACAAAAAAAAATCTTGAGAATTATTGGAAAGAGGGGTAAAATGGAATCATGCAAGACTCTGTTCCCTGAGTTTAAAATTATGACGGTTTTTTCATTATACATCTTTTCTACAATAAAACAATCAATTTTACTAGGATTCATTATCAAGGGATGGTCAAAGAAAGTAAAGAGAAGTCAAAAACCAGGAAAATTTTCTTAAAAACCAATGTCCCTATGAGGTATGTAAAAAAAAAAAAACGGCATAAGAGAAACAGGCATTAAATTATTTAACAAACTCCCTGAAGGCCTAAAAATAGCATTATTAGACTCAGGAAACAGAGTCTTCTTGAAAAATCTCAAGCAGTTTTTCATCGAACATGCATTTTACCACGTCAAGGAATATTTTGAATCTTAAAACTTGCAATATGTGTTATCCTTAATTAATCTATTTACTATGATCATGTTAACTCTTTGTTTTTGTTGTATTGCGTAATATTTACTTTATTTCTGGAATAACTTGTACCAATTAAGCCTTTTCTAAGGCTAAACTGTACCAGATAAATAAAATAAAAAATAAATAAATAAAAAACGCATTTATTTGCGCGAGTATAATGGTGGCTTAGGGCAGTAATAATGGGAGATTCCCATCTGGTGACGCCGAATCTTAGGTTTCAACTTAGAGAAAAGATTACACAAGAAGAAAGTATGTCTCCTGTTGAGAGCTGAGTGCGAACCGTCCTCTCCGCTGGCGCAACCAGAATCTCTTCCATCTCTCTCATTTCCCATTTGAATGTATATGTAATGTATATGTAATGTAAGTAGGAAAAGGACAGAGAGAGGGGGTTTTATCCCGTTGTCCATCCTTGTCTAACACACGTTTTTTAATGGAGAAAAGGGAGAAAAGAAGAATACATTATTCATCTGTTCTTGGTAAGTATTCTCATTATTTGCCGTGAATGACATCATATTCATGTAACCTCCATTAGAATCATATAAAAGGATTCTCCAAATAACAGGGATAACAGAGAGAAAAAAACAGGAGAGGACTATTCGCACTCAGCTCTCAACAGGAGACATACTTTCTTCTCGTGTAATCTTTTCTCCAAGTTGAACTGAAGATACGGCGTCCCTACCATCATACAATACTGTAACTCCATCATAGTCGGGGGAAATTATGGTTTGACGCGGAAGAAATTGCAACAAAAGGTTTCATATCATCAAAAAACGCAGAAAAATCAGGAGAATGCGGTAAAATAAAATTCACCGGAATTCACTCAAAATTTGACCCCTAAAAACCCAAAAAACCCGACGAAACTCAAGAATAGCCCAAAATTTCTCAAAAAACAGGTTATAACTTCGGAACGACTCGGAACTTTTGGGTTTTTAGGGGTCAACTTTTGAGTGAATTCCGGCGAATTTTATTCTATCGTATTCTCCTGATTTTTCTGCGGTTTTTGATGCCATAATACTTTTTGTTGCAATTTGTTCCGGGTTACCCCCTTTTTCTGGCTTAATTTCTCCCGACTATCAAAAAGTGACCAGATAAGAGACGACTTTCATTTGACACCGGTGTCACTAGATATCACAGAATCATTCATCGGATGTGGATCACTGCTCTGATGACTAACTACTTTATGAATCTTCCCAGTCAGCATAGAGAGAGTGACGAAATTAAGATAGGAATTTCCCATTATTACTGCCCTACGCCACCAATACGCTTGCGCAATGAATAAAAGCGTTTGTTGAGTTTCCGAGTGGATTTCTGAAAATGTTAGGGCTGCCATCGTTATTTTTGGAGGTTTTTACACCAGAATCGACTAATAAATCGCTTATAGCAAAGGTGTGCGACCCATATTGCATTCCAGAAAAACCCTCCCCATGGCTAGTTCGTTTGAGTCAACCCCCACAGCAAGCACAGTTTTCCAAACTTGCAGCGATAGGGATCACTCGCTAGGCTGCGCCCTACGACCGTCACTCACCACTGGCGCAACCAGGATCTCTTCCATCTCTCTCACTTCCCATTTGAATGTATAAATAGGAAAAGGACAGAGAGAGGGGGTTTTATCGCCTTGTCCATCCTTGTCTAACATACGTTTCCTAATGGAGAAAAGAGAGGGATGAAGGGATCTCGTTGCACTGGCGCAACCAGGATCTCTTCCATCTCTCTCATTTCCCATTTGAATGTATAATTAGGAAAAGGACAGAAAGAGGGGGTACTATCCCGTTGTCCATCCTTGTCTAACATACGTCTCTTAATGGAGGAAAGAAAGAGATGAAGAAACTCTCGTTGCACTGGCGCAACCAGGATCTCTTCCATCTCTCTCATTTCCCATTTGAATGTATAATTAGGAAAAGGACAGAAAGAGGGGGTACTATCCCGTTGTCCATCCTTGTCTAACATTTGTTTTTCAATGGAGTAAAGAGAGAGAGATGAAGAAACTCTCGTTGCACTGGCGACAGTGCAACGAGAGTTGCAAAACGAGAGTTTATCTCTCTCATTTCCCATTAGAATGTATACGTAGGAAAGGGACAGAAAGAGGGGGTTCTATCCCGTTGTCCATCCTTGTCTAACATTTGTTTTTTAATGGAGAAAAGAGAGAGATGAAGAAACTCTCGTTGCACTGGCGCAATCAGGATCTCTTCAATTTCTCTCATTTCCCATTTGAATGTATACGTAGGAAAAGGACAGAAAGAGGGGGTTCTATCCCGTTGTCCATTCTTGTCTAACATACGTTTTTTAATGGAGAGAAGAGAGAGATGAAGAAACTCTCGTTGCGCTACTGAGTGAGAACGACGGCCGAGCGCGAGGAGACGCGGAGGAGTCGATTCAAAGCTGCGGATGCCGGAGCCGAATCAACCCGAAGTTCACCGAAGTTAGCCGAAGCGAAGCGGCGAACGAGAGTGGCGGAATGGATGCATGCAGCCGCGAATGCGAGTCGTGTCTTGCTTGCTCGGGAGTTTCGTTTTAGAGTGGAAAAGAGTGAGAGAGAGAGAGGGGGGGGCAAGGGGAAAAAGGAGAGAGACAGGAAAAGAGAGAGGGAGAGGGGAAGAGAGACAGAGAGGGAGAGAGAAAAGTTCTAAAGCAGTTCAGTTGAATGTCCTTGGATTTCTCTCTCTCCTGTTGATGCCATGCCGGCGCGGCGAGGCGCGATCGCGAACGCCGAACGCGCAGGGCGCATGCGCGAACACGAGAGCGGCTCTCTCGGTTCTCATCGCGAGTCAAACCGCCTCTGTGCGAACGCGCAACGGTGCGGTGTTGTCAAGTATATTGCGATATTTAAAAGACAGGAGCACGCACGCACGATCGCATTTACGGAGGAGGACATCACGGACGGTTTGAACTTATGGAAGCTTTGCCCGCGCGTTGGCTGTTGGGTTGCTTCAAAAACGGAGGATGCACAGCGCACCATCGGAGACTGATACCATCAGGGCTGCCGTTTTGCGTAGAATCGATGCTATTTTTCAATTCATCGATGATTCCACCGGTTGAGAAAAGATTACACAGTTCAGTTCAGTGAATGACTATGATAAACTGAAATACTCGCATCTGTAATCTTTTCTCAACCGGTGGAGTCGTCGATGACTTTAAAAAACTTGCGGATATTTTAATTAATCAACGGAGATTCCACCGATTAAGGAAAGATTACAGATCAAAGTATTTTCGTGCATTACAGTCATACACTGAACTGAACTGAGTAATCTTTTCTCAACCGGTGAAATCATCGGTGACGAGAAAAATAGCATTGATTCTACGCAAAACGGCAGCCCTGGATACCATAGACACGAAGACTAAAGTCCCTATATATAGAGAGTTAAGACAAGAGAAACCATGGGCGCCGCCATTGGATGCGATTTTGCACATTTTTTGTTTATACATTCTGAGGGCCGTTGTTGTGTTTTCGTCCACTGCAAAGATTACAGTGCCGCTGAGTTTCTAACGATGTAATCTTTTACTGCTTTTGTGGATCAACATCTACTTACGCTTTGAGAGATTCTTTTGGGATTTATGGACATTCTTGAGGCGTGTCATGATTAAAATTAACAGATTCGTCGAAAATTAACTCTTTATCCGTAAAATACCGTTGGTAAACAACTGCGATTGTAAACAAAAGAGGAAAATCGCATCCAATGGCGGCATCCGTAGAGCCTGAAACTCATCGATTAATCAGAAGTTTACTACCCTCTTGTCTTAACTCTCTACATATAGGGACTCTAACGAAGACTAGTCCCTATATGTAGAGAGTTAAGACTAGAGTTCCTATATTTAGAGAGTTAAGACAAGTGAAATCATGGGCGCCGCCATTGGATGCGATTTTGCACATTTGTTTACATTCTGAGGGCCGTTGTTGTGTTTTCGTCCGCTGCAAAGATTACAGTTCCGCTAAGTTGTAACGATGTAATCTTTCCCTGCTTTTGTTGATCGACAAGTATTAACGCTTTTAATGATTCTTTTGAGATTTATAGACATTCTTGTGGTGCATCATGATTAAAATCAACAGATTCATCTCAAATTAACTCTTTTATCTGTAAAAGACCGTTGGTAAACAAAACAAAAGTGCAAAATCGCATCCAATGGCGGCATCCGTAGAGCCTAAAACTCATCAACCAATCAGAAGTTGACTACCCTCTTGTCTTAACTCTCTACATATAGGGACTCTAATCTTGAGGGCCGTTGTTGTGTTTTCGTCCACTGCAAAGATTACAGTGCCGCTGAGTTTCTAACGATGTAATCATTTACTGCTTTTGTGGATCGACATCTATTTACGCTTTGAGAGATTCTTTTGGGATTTATAGACATTCTTGAGGCGTATCATGATTAAAATTAACAGATTTGTCGAAAATTAACTCTTTATCCGTAAAATACCGTTGGTAAACAACTGCGATTGTAAACAAAAGTGCAAAATCGCATCCAATGGCGGCATCCGTAGAGCCTGAAACTCATCGATTATTCAGAAGTTCACTACCCTCTTGTCTTAACTCTCTACATACAGGGACTCTAACGAAGACAAGCGGGCGCTATGCTCAGCCTCATTGCTCACAGGTTGTAGCTGAACTGAACGCGCGATGGCGAATACGAATGGGGCTGTTGCACACTTTTGCTATAAGCGATTCAATAGTTGATTCTGGTATAAACCTCAAAATATAACGATGGCAGCTTTAAAGTCCCCAGTGGCGTAGCTATAGGCCCAGCTGACCCCGCCGGGCGGCGCGGGCGTGGGGCGCAATGCATCGGGGAGTGCAAACATTTTGAGAACCGAAAGAGGAAGAGCGAAAAGGAGAAAAGGAAAGGAAAAAGGGAAAAAAAGGAAAGGAAAAAGGGAAAAAAAGGAAAGGAAAAGGAAAAGGAAAAGAGGAAAGGAAAGGGAGAAAAGGAGAGTAAAGAGAACAGAGTGAGAAAAGTAGAAGGACAGCAGCCCCATTGACTAAATGACTAACAATTCCTTCTGAACGACTACAGTTGAGTTGAGACAGGAGGGTAGCGATCCTCCAGATCTGACTGACTATTGGTCCTTGGGTGAAGCCATTGGGCCATAGCCGTAATCAGGAACTTGTCTTACTCTTTCTCAGCCCATTGTTAGAGACATTGGTGTAACCAGGGGGATCCCGCCAAAAAAAGTTGTGCCCCCCCTCCCCCCCAAATGGTATTTTCAAATCATTCCAATCCTCACATTAAAAAAAAAAAAAAAAAAAAAAAAAAAAAAAACATTGCCGAGCATTTTGTCTAAAAGACAGACAGTTCCTGTACTTCAAATTTATAGTAACTTTTTGTAATTTGATTGTGACGTTTCTTGATGACAGTTGAAACCATCCCAATGTCGCTTGTTTCCGTCACGTGTCAGTTTCTTTATCGTGCAAATCCTTCCGAAAGAAACAGTTGTAGGTATCGATTTTCGTGTCCAGATAGCCACTTTAATTACTTTAAAACACTTCAATCTTCATTACAAACCAATTTCACAAATGAATTTTTTTTTTTTTTTTTTTTTTTTTTTTTTTTTTTTTTTTTTTTTTTTAAACTTTAAACGTTAAAGATAAGAGGCAAACAAAACTATTATAGCCCTGCGAAAATGTTTATGAAAAGGCTAACTCCATATGTATAACTCCATAAATATGTATTATAGTGCCTCAAAAGTACGTCCCAAAAAACTCTAACTAGAAGGATAAATTCCTGGACCCGCCAGTGATTAACCTGCATATTTTCGTGCAATCTGGCAACTCCGCATTTCGTTCATTGAAACCCACGTAAAATATCGATGCGAGGGAATGCACTGTGCACGCCCAATATGTCGACATTTCTTACAGATTTAAGCGGACGCGATGCAACTTTTCTAGATAGCACGCAATGTATCTGGTCAGTGAAGCGTGCTACGTGGCAACATGACGTTTGGTCCATTTGAACCCATAGAAAAGGTCGAATCGGATGGTCATTAGCGATTCCTAGATAGTTCGATACTTTTAACGGGTTTTAGTGATCCAAATGCAATGTTGCCAAATCGCACGCTTCGCCACTGCATCTGACCAGTAACAACACTGGATGCATATCTTTGATCAAATTAGCAGCTTCCAACAAAAAACCAACAATTGTAGTCAGATAATGAAATAGATGCAATCTGTGATGGCGCGTTTTTGTAGAACCAATACAGTGAAATCAGCTTAAAACGGGAAAAGTTTTTGATTTGTGCAGCACTAAACTTCATTCAAAATTAGGACGCACCAGCTCTAAAGGCGAGCCACAGATCAAATTGGCGGTATTGATACTTCGGTTTGGTATTAAGTAAAAATACAAAACGATGATACCATAAACTCACCATCGTCGAAGAAGTGAATTCATCCAATTTTGAACCTGAATGCTTTGAAAAGTCTCGAAGAATGGTACATTATTTCGCTAACTATTCCTACATTAAAGTGTCGATTTTGCCTAACCTGTAAATTGAAGGAGCCCGTGTACAAAGTCAACCGTCTCGATCATCTCAGAATGGACTAACCATTATTTGATCAACAAAAAGTGTTGAGAGTCACGGAACGTGCTCGCGGTGACCCCTTCAGCAAGTCTGAGGATACCTAGAATATGTAATCTTTCGGAAAAGAGGCGCACAGTACGATAAAATAACGACAGAGAAAATTAATGACAGAAAATCATGCACAAGATAATCATATTGCATTTTTTTCTCGGGGATTCAGTGAGTCTGCTGAAGATCGATTATTTTACGTATGTTTTTAAATGGAAAGAATCCATTGTTGCCACATTGCACAAGTTGCCGCTACTGGTCAGAACCGATTCTTCATTGAAGGCTGAAGGTAATATATAGGAGACTGGTGGAAAATACAGGATTAAAAACATTTGCACCACGTTCTGCTTCGCTTTGAGAAATAGCATGAGCTCTAGTGGGAAATCGATACTTCTGCCTACATTCAAATGCCAAAGAGACAAGATTTGCCAAATATCACGAGCCACCACTGTTTGAAGGATTTGTTTGACGGCCCATCAAAACAACTGCTTTTTCTTTTTACAAACACAGATAGTGCATTTTCTGCTTCAACGTGCAATGGTTCGTCACCAATGATTGTACGTGGTGAATGCTGAAATACGGCAAAACGATTGCTCTAATTTTATCGAACTGTTTGAGCGTGAACGCGGAGGCCTTTTTACCGGAATTCAAAACAATACTTCAGGAAGCAACCATCTAACAGCTCATTTGTTGATTCTTGACCACCGACAAAAACTTTGATGCTTCGTATTGATTTGCAACTGACGCTATCATTTTAACTCAGCAGTCTAAGAACCGTTGGACGTTGCATTTTTGCATTCCCGGCAGTGGCGTAACAATAGCCCCCGCAGCCCCCGCAATTGCGGGGGGGCGCAAGGCGTCGGTGGGCGCAAAGAGAGAGGAGGAAAATACGGGGCGAAGGAAGAAAAGGAAAAGAAGAAAGGAAAAAAAGAGAAGGAGGAAGGAGAGAAGAAGAAAGAAGAGAAGAAAAAAATCTAAAGAGAAGAACAAAAAATGGGAAAACAGGGACGAAGATGACGTATACGTAGAGCTCGCGTTTCAGAAGTGCAGGGCGCACCTGGACCATAATCTTTGGTGACTTTTCAATTTTCATTTCTTCAAAACTAAACAAAACTTGTCTTCGACTTGGAACGTTTAATTTTAAAGTGTTCCTCATTGAAAAGCCAACGCTCGAATTCCTTTTCATTCATTTTCATTTTGAAACGAAGAGAAATAATGTTGGAAAATTCCAAAGATTATCGGTCTGGATGCACCCCACACTTCTGAAACCTCCTCTAGAAGAATTCGCAACAATTATTATGGCACGAAAGAAAAAGCTTTGAAATACAGGTAGGCGATTTTTGATTTAAAATTGACCAAAAAAAAAAAAAAAAAAAATTGATTCGTAACTTTTCTTTCGACGGGGTATATGTTCTATATAGCTGCGGGGTCATGGGCCGGTAAGGGGTGGAGTGGGGAGGGGTGGGATGGGAAAGGGAGGGAATATGATTGGGGGGCGCAGCTCTATTTTTTGCGGGGGGGCGCATGCATGCCTAGTTACGCCACTGATTCCCGGAAAAAAAAAATCAAAAGCAAACAAAATTCAGTGATTTTAACTTGTTTGACAGCTTTAAACGGCTGACAAAGCGCGGGGCTCTCAAAACGCCCCATCTGCTCTTCCGGGGTACCTACCGCCAATGTAATTTTAAATGGGCAAACAGACTTACGACCAGAACTGTCTTTTTTAAAAGCTTTTAACGGCAGACACAGCGCAGGGCTCTCCAAACGCCCCGGGTGCTCTTCCGGGGCACCGTCGATGTAATTTTAAATGGGCAAACAGACTTACTAGCAGACCTGTCTTTTTGATTGGCTTTTAACAGCTGACTAAGCGCAGGGCTCTCAAAAACGTCCACTCTGCTCTTCCGGGGCACCGCCAATGTGATTTTAAAAGGGAAAAGAGACTTACGAGCAGACCTGTCTTTTTGGTTGGCTTTTAAAAGCTGACTAGGCGCAGGGCTCTCAATAACGTCCCCTCTGCTCTTCCGGGGCACCGCCAATGTTCATTTAAATGGGAAAACAGACTTACGAGCAGACCTGCCTTTGTGGTGGGATTTTAATCGAAGACAAGGCGCAGGGCTCTCAAAACGTCCCCTCTGCTCTTTTGGGGCCCCGCCAATGTAATTTTAAATGGGAAAACAGACTTACGAGCAGACCTGTCTTTTTATTGGGCTTTCAATCGCTTGCAAGGCGCAGGGCTCTCGAAACGTCCCCTCTGCTCTTCCGGGACGCTACCAATGTAATTTGAAATGGGAAAACAGACTTACGATCAGACCTGTCTTTTTGGTTGGCTTTTGATGGCTGACTAGGCGCAGGGCTCTCAATAACGTCCCCTCTGCTCTTCCGGGGCACCGCCAACGTTCGTTTAAATGGGAAAACAGACTTACGAGCAGACCTGCCTTTGTGGTGGGATTTTAATCGAAGACAAGGCGCAGGGCTCTCAAAACGTCCCCTCTGCTCTTTTGGGGCCCCGCCAATGTAATTTTAAATGGGAAAACAGACTTACGAGCAGACCTGTCTTTTTATTGGGCTTTCAATCGCTTGCAAGGCGCAGGGCTCTCGAAACGTCCCCTCTGCTCTTCCGGGACGCTACCAATGTAATTTGAAATGGGAAAACAGACTTACGATCAGACCTGTCTTTTTAGTGGGCTTTCAATTGTTTACAAGGCGCAGAGTTCTCCAAACGCCCCGGGTGCTCTTCCGGGGCACCGCCAATGTTCGTTTAAATGGGAAAACAGACTTACGAGCAGACCTGCCTTTGTGGTGGGCTTTTAATTGAAGACAAGGTGCAGGGCTCTCAAAACGTCCCCTCTGCTCTTTTGTGGCCCCGCCAATGGAATTTTAAATGGGAAAACAGACTTACGAGCAGACCTGTCTTTTTTTGGGCTTTCAATCGCTTGCAAGGCGCAGGGCTCTCGAAACGTCCCCTCTGCTCTTCCGGGGCACCGCCAATGTAGTTTGAAGTGGGAAAACAGACTTACGAGTAGACCTGTCTTTTTTTTGGGATTTCAATCGTTTGCAAGGCGCAGGGCTCTCAAAACGCCCCCTCTGCTCTTCCGGGGCACCGCCAATGTTCGTTTAAATGGGAAAACAGACTTACGAGCAGACCTGCCTTTGTGGTGGGCTATTAATTGAAGACAAGGCGCGGGGTTCTCAAAACGTCCCCTCTGCTCTTTTGAGGCCTTGCCAATGTAATTTTAAATGGGAAAACAGACTTACGAGCAGACCTGTCTTTTTTTGGGCTTTCAATCGCTTGCAAGGCGCAGGGCTCTCGAAACGTCCCCTCTGCTCTTCCGGGGCACCGCCAATGTAGTTTGAAGTGGGAAAACAGACTTACGAGTAGACCTGTCTTTTTTTTGGGATTTCAATCGTATGCAAAGCGCAGGGCTCTCAAAACGTCCCCTCTGCTCTTCCGGGGCGCTACCAATGTAATTTTAAAAGGGAAAAGAGACTTACGAGCAGACCTGTCTTTTTAGTGGGCTTTCAATCGTTTACAAGGCGCAGGGCTCTCAAAACGTCCCCTCTGCTCTTCCGGGACTGATACACCCATAGGAGACCGTGAGTAAGACAAGGGCAACACATAGGACATCGTTCGATATAATTGCGATTCTAAATTCACTTGTGATCTTCCATGAATTATGTTGGAGTAAAAAGATACTTTGAGGTACATAGAAACTAATAGTGGAATAAAATTTGAGAGAACTGATTCTTTATATTATCATGGAATTGCAATCGAAAAATTGGTTCTAATTCCTTACAGGTAACTCCACGAGAGTGAACGAGATCAACAAGATATATAGCTATAGAGAGGATTATTTGTGGGGCGTGATATTGAAACGAAGACACCCATGATGGAAATCTGTAGTGGACGTTTTTCACACAAGCTCGCGGTTTGTTTACCTCATACTTTAAATATGTTGAACCTTCGGATTTAAAAAAAAAAAAAAAAAAAAAAAAAAAAAAAAAAAAAAAAAATTAAATATATTTGAAATTGATTTTAAACGAAAGTGCAAGTGGTTTAAATTGGCTATTTGGATCCAGAAATCGATACAACTGTTTCTTTGGAAAGGACTTGCACGATAAAGAAACTGACACAAAATGGAAACAAGCTAAATATTCTCACGTGGATAGTAGTCATAGAATTCTGCGTCCACTTAGCCACTCTGAAACACTCGCAGTTTCGTTTCAAACCGATTTCCAAATTTTTAAACAAAAATTGAGACAAATTCATTAGAAGTTGGTTTTAAACGAAAGTGCAAGTGTTATAGTCTATAGAGCGGCTATCTGAACACAGAAATCGAAATAATTCTTTTGTTTGGAGGGATTTGGGAGCATTTTTCTGGATCCAATTTCCATCGTGACGTCATCACTAAATCGGTCTATTTCTTTCTTCGCGCTACTATTGTAACATTACTTGGCAACTTGGCAATTCCGTTTAAAACCAATTTCCACTGGATTAATTACAACTCTTGATTTAAGATAAAAAAAGTGAGTCAAAAAACCAGATTCAGATCGCCCATGCTGTCATACACTTTGAGATGGGACTTACAACATGTATAAGCCTCTCTATCGCTATAGCTGGTTGAGCGAGATAGAGATAGAGCATTTGTTTGGATGCAATTTTGATCGTGACGTCATCACTAAATCGGTCTATTTCTTTCTTCGCGCTACTATTGTAACATTACTTGGCAACTTGGCAATTCCGTTTAAAACCAATTTCCACTGGATTAATTACAACTCTTGATTTAAGATAAAAAAAGTGAGTCAAAAAACCAGATTCAGATCGCCCATGCTGTCATACACTTTGAGATAGGACTTACAACATGTATCAGTCTCTCTATCGCTATAGCTCGTAGAGCGACAAAGAGATAGAGCATTTGTTTGGATCCAATTTCCATCGTGACGTCATCACTAAATCGGTCTATTTCTTTCTTCGCGCTACTATTGTAACATTACTTGGCAACTTGGCAATTCCGTTTAAAACCAATTTCCACTGGATTAATTACAACTCTTGATTTAAGATAAAAAAAGTGAGTCAAAAAACCAGATTCAGATCGCCCATGCTGTCATACACTTTGAGATAGGCACAAGCCTCTCTATCGCTATAGCTCAATAGCTGGTTGAGCGAGATAGAGATAGAGCATTTGTTTGGATGCAATTTTGATCGTGACGTCATCACTAAATCGGTCTATTTCTTTCTTCGCGCTACTACTATAACAATACTTGGCAACTTGGCAACACAGAAGGCGCCGCCAACAATGAGTGAATGCACCTCGTCACCCGCCCGTCCCCTCCTCATACCCCTCATCATCCCTACCGTGCCCTCCTGAGCGCAGCTACCTCTAGCTCTACCCCAAGCTCAACTGCACCGCGATCATCAACAGCGAAGCGACGACGCACTATGGTCCAGAAGTCAGATTTAGGAAGACATTAGTTTGCGTTAAAATCGCCTGATATCTTGAAAACGGCTCATCTGACATCAAAAATGGTTATTACAAAAAAGTTAAAATGATTTACGTTCTATCTTTTTTGTAATAACCAGTTTTGGTGTCAGATGAGCCGTTTTCAAGATATTGGGCGATTTTAATGTAAACTAATGTCTTCCTAAACCGGACTGCTGGACCATAGTGCGTCGCGCCAAGATTCACGAATCCTCTTCCATTCCATAGAATAAACACAACCAGAATGGAAACAGTCGCCCATCTTATGTAGCACTTTCGCGAGCATCTAAACCGGGTACCTTAGCGGACACTCTCGGAGGTACCAGGTTTACAGATTCGCGCGCTGCGCTGCGGACGATTTTCGTCAACTTTGGACGATTTTCGTCAACTTTAAATGGGTCTCATTTAAATGCTACCACGCCAAAAAAAATTGTAAATAGCTGAAATCATTCTAAAATCTATCTAATCTGTATTTCTGGAAGAATGAAAGTGATCCGCCGCGTATTTTCAGTTGTATGGCGTTTTTTCTGAAAAAAGTCATGCCGCTCTGTGTATTTCTTAGCGGACACTCTCGGAGGTACCAAGTTTACAGATTCGCGCGCTGCGCTGCGGACGATTTTCGTCAACTTTGGACGATTTTCGTCAACTTTGGACGATTTTCGTCAACTTTAAATGGGTCTCATTTAAATGCTACCACGCCAAAAAAAATTATAAATAGCTAAAATCATTCAAAAATCTATCTAATTTGTATTTCTGGAAGAATTAAAGTGATCCGCCACGTATTTTCAGTTTTATGGCGTTTTTTCTGAAAAAAGTCATGCCGCTCTGTGTATTTCTTATGGGAGGCTCTCTGATGTACTAGGTTTACAGATTTGCGCGCTTCGGACGACAACTGCGCAGTTCCTCGCGCAGGGTACCAGGTTTACAAAACTTGACTATATGGGCTCTTACGGCAGTTTCCATTCTGGTTGTGTTTATTCTATGTCCATTCTCAACCAACGTTTTTGAGCGAGCGTCGGAGAGACTGGCCGAAGTCAAAAGAGCACACCTCGAAACAGACCAATCGAGACGTTGGCTTCGCGACAACTCGGGAAATTTGAACTGATAGTTCGATCTTTTTTATGGGTTTAAATGAAGGAACTGCAACGTTGCCGAATTACGCGCTACGCCACTGACCGTAAACTGATGAAATCACCGCGCACGTTTAAGTAAACATCGCAGACAAATAGTCAAATCAACTGCCTGGGCAAATACTCAAATTAACTGCCTGGGCAAATTGTCAATTATAAAAATAATTTAAAAAAAAAAAAAAAAAAAAAAAAAAAAAAAAAAAACTCGAAAACTAAGCCACGATAGCTTTTTATAGGGATTCGGGGAAAAGAGTGGGGGGGGGATTTGAAAACTCGCCCCCCCCCCAAAAAAAAAAGTAAAAAATGAATAAATAAAATAAAAAAAAAATAAAGTTCGAAGTGGTTGCTTGTCAAATAAGAATACTGGATGCGACATCCGATGCATCCGATGCTCCTTCATTTCAGAGAGTATGCAATTCCATGACCGTCGTGACGGAATAGTTGTATCTGCACGGAGCGACATGCATCTATTCCGGCTCGTAGGATATGGTGCGGTATCATTGCAAAAATGAAGGAGTTTCTGTTCAAACGTTTAATTGCACTGGCATGAGTTGCACGGCGGCGGCGCGGCGCACACTGGAGCAAAACATAGATGTTGCCGGGCAAGAAAAGTTATCGTTTTTTGCTTTAAAAAAAAAGTTCAAGTTGCGATATATTAGTAAAATAACTATGTTATTAAACTCATTTAAAGCTCTAAAATGAATAATTTCGCACAATGGGGCTATTGCAAACTTTTGCTACAGGGGATTGAAGAGTTGATTCTTGCATATTAACCTGTCAAAATGATAATGAGTACACTAAAAAACCACGAAATTCACTCTCAGAATCGGGCTTAATGGCGGAGAGAAGCAGGTATCGTGGGAGATTCCTGTCTAAATTGAGACATATCTCTGTGTTTCTGTAGAGAAAGTGACATAATAGACAGGAATCTCCCATGATACCTGCCTTGAACCGCCATTACGAACTTACCGTTATTGCAGTTATGTGAGTTTATTACAGAATTTTAGACTTTTTTAGTGTGATTTTCTTAATTTTCGCTGGTTACCACATCAGATTGGACTATTCATTTGCTCACAGCGAAAGTTTGCAAGAGCCCCATTATGTCCAGAAAATTCCGTATTTTGATCCACAGTGAGGCGGTGAGTTGGTGACACAGATCCAGGGACGGGCCTTTTAACGTGACGGGCGGTCCCTGAAAACTGTTTGATGGTGCACACATAAGTGAGGTTTTCACCCTTCGTAAGCAATCACCATCCGACTACAATGGGTACCTTTACCGTGAGAACGCAACATTTTTTGGTCACTGGTCATTGATCAAGGTATGCAACCAGTAACGCACTTGATAACAAATGTGTTGCGTATTGCATATCCTAGCCAGGTGCAGATTGTGAGAGGGTGCACACTGCACAGGGAACCTCCAGAAAATCGATTGTTTTCATGGGTTTGAATGGGGGATAGTAGATATATAGCAGCTCACGCGACGCTACTGCCTTAATCCCCGCTAGTACAATAAACAACCATCCACAACCTTATCATGCATGCATTTAGGGTTTCGGTTTTTTTTTTTTTTTTTTTTTACTGTTCAAAAGTGGACAATTTTCTACGAATTTTGATGGGTCGCGCATTATTTTTTGCAACATTTCTATTATAATTCCATTGAATCTGTTACATACAATTTTATTGTTCACGTGTGCACCACTTCCTGTGAAAGGGTTAACCCTCTAAGGGCCAGGTTATTTCAAAAGGACGCCTCTCTTCCGTTCATAAAAGGAAGGTAGTTAACTGTTCGTACTCGGGGGAGTTAAAATTGCCTATACGATACATTGAAGGCGCCTGAAGAAATCTTATCTTGTGCATGACTTCATCGATAATCGCGTTTATCCGGAATGAAGACTGAAACAATGTGAAGTAGACTAGAGAGGAAAAACGAATTTGGCCATTAAAAAAAAATTGGCCCTTAAAGGGTTAAGGTTCAACCATCAAAAGTAGAAATTAATGATAGTAAAACAGACCCATACGGCTAATTGTAAGTGAGTGGCGTCGCGTGCAATTTGGCAACAATGTATTCTATCCATTTAAACTCATGTAAAAGATCGAATTCAGGGGGTGCACAGTGCACAAGGAAAATTCGATATATTTAATGAGTTTAAATGGAGCAGTTGCATTGTTGCCGGATGGCACGCGACGCCACTGTTGTGAGTCGTTAATCGTTCAAATCGACTCGATCGTTCATGATCGGCTTCCTGAGGTTCTCGGATGGCAATCGACACAATCTACCGCTGTTCTATCGACGAATTAAAGATTGTCGCGAGATTTCCACGAGCTAAGTTTCGCCTTCGAGGTTTCGGTTCGGCCACTCTTCATACTCCTCTCACCTTGCACGTGAAAGGCCCTGGTGTGGGTGGTACGGGAAAGCCGTTACAGATCAGTCCCACACTCACACTCATATAACTGAAAATGAGTGAAATTCTCACGACAATCTTTAGTTCGTCGAGAGTACAAAAACATTCTGCTGGGAAGATATATTATTCCATACCTATACTAGGCTTACAATTAGTAATCTCTGGTATAAATCTTAACGAGCTATAGCGACGAAAGGGGGGGGGGGGACATACATGTTATAAGTAATAAATAAATAAATAAATAAATAAATAAATAAATAAGTCCTATTTCAAAGTGTGACAGCATGGGCGATCTGAATCTTTTTAATTTGCCTCATTTTTGTATTACCTTAAATCAAAAATTGTGATTAATCCGGTGGAAATTGGGTTTAAAAAAAGTGCGAGTGTTTCAGAGTGGCTATCTGGACACAGAATTCTGATCCAACATTCCAGGTGAGAGAACTTGCATGTTTCTGTCATGTGTCAGTTTCTTTATCGAGCAAATTCTTCCAGAAGAAACAGTTATATCGATTTCTGTATCCCTATAGCCACTCAAAAACCTTTGCACCCTTCGTTTATAAACAAATCGAAATGTATTTGTCAGTTGTTTTTTTTTTTTTCTCTTTTAATTTAAAGGTTAAAAATAGTGAGGCAAACAATCCGAAATCCGATCCTGTGTTAAAATGTCCAAAAGAGATTTACATCATGACTACCTCCTGGAAGTTTCCATATCACGCCCTACAAATCCGCTCTATCGCTATAGCTCGTTGGTAAATCTTTACCAATCTTTGTTTGCTTCATTATTATTTTTATTTTTATTTTTTTCGTAAACTTAAACCAAACATTGTAATTAATCTGGTGGAAATTGATTTTTAAAAAAAAGTGCAAGTGTTTCAGAATGGCTATTTGGAAACAGAATTCTAATCCAACTATCTAGGTAAGAAAATTTTGCATAAGTATTTCTGTCATGTGCCAGTTTCTTTATCCAGCAAATCCTTCCAGAAAAAACAACTATGTTGATCTATTAATCAACAATCGTTAATATAAATACTAATAAAATAATAAAACCAACCCTTCAGGAATAATATCGGATTGTAATAAGAAACTCTTTTTTTAGACATGTAGAAGACAGCTGGAAAACTGAAACTATTTCCATGGAAACAAGGATAGATAGATTATTTAAATAAATAGGGGAACATCCAAGAAGCTATATCAATTTCTATGTCCAGATAGCCACTTCAAAACACTTGAACTTTCGTTTATAATCAGTTTCAGATGTATTTTTCACAATTTTTTTTTAAGGTTAAAAAAAGTGGGGCAAACAAACCTAGCCTGTGTGAAAATGTCCATAAGAGATTTCCTTCGTGGCTATCTCCTCGAAGTTCCAAAATCACGTCCCACAAATCCTCTCAACCGCTATAACTCGTTGATATCAACGATAACCCTAATCTCAAAAGAGCAACATTTTATAATTGAGGAGTTTGGTGCAAAAAGGGGGCTTCTTCCATTTGAAATGCATTAGAGAAGTGCTCTTTTTGCACCTAACTCCTCAATTATAAAAGGTGTTGAGGATAAAGGAATTGAAGAGTTTGGTGCAAAAAGGGTGCTTGTTCCATTTAAAATGCATTAGAGAAGTGCTCTTTTTGCACCTAACTCCTCAATTATAAAAGGTGTTGAGGATAAAGGAATTGAGGAATTTGGTGCAAAAAGGGTGCTTGTTCCATTTAAAATGCATTAGAGAAGTGCTCTTTTTGCACCTAACTCCTCAATTATAAAAGGTGTTGAGGATAAAGGAATTGAGGAGTTTGGTGCAAAAAGGGTGCTTGTTCCATTTAAAATGCATTAGAGACGTGCTCTTTTTGCACCTAACTCCTCAATTATAAAAGGTGTTGAGGATAAAGGAATTGAGGAATTTGGTGCAAAAAGGGTGCTTGTTCCATTTAAAATGCATTAGAGAAGTGCTCTTTTTGCACCTAACTCCTCAATTACGGTACAGAGCGAGGAGAGGGATTTCCATACCTTGCCGAAAACTTGCCTGGACGAGACGCATGCATCTGCATCAGACAGACGAGGCGGGCGGTTCGCTGCGTTCAAAGCGCAATACAGAACCAACCAACAGTCAAAACACGACGCGACGCGACGGATCGACGCGTAACATAACGGAATCAACCTTGACGAAACCTTGATTCGAGAGTCTCTGGCATTCGGGTCGACCCGCGACCTCCCTCCCCCTTCCCTCCCCCTCCTTCAGTCCGTCCGTTTGCGCTTGAATTGATTAAAAGCTAAAACTCTTAAAAATACACCATGACACGACAATAATATCAAATAAGCTCCCTCCGCGAATAACTTTAGTCGCCAAACTTTACGCTACCAAACTAAGGATTAATGCATTTTAACCCTTTCTGTCACGAATTATGAAAGAAGTGTTACCACAGAATAATACAATCAGAACGGAAACTCCCATAAGAGCCAATGAAAGCAAGTTTGGAATTTAACGGCACCAATAGGCAACGCTGTGGTCCTATATCCCAACATGGCGGACGTGTGTGATTTGTGTTGAAACTCATTTATTTCTGTAAATTCTGGAAAGGAATCTTAAGTTTCCGGCCTCACTTTCATTCTCATGGCATTTCAGAATGAAAATTTCGCGAATCACGTCCTACATTTTTTGTTTGCGCGCGAATCTAGATGTTAACATCCTATATCCCAACATGGCGGACGCGAAATGAATTTGCTTCAAAATCCGACAGAGTTTCCGTTCTGATTGTATTATTCTGTGGTGTTACTGTACTGCAACCTATACCATTAAATTGAACGAACTTTTCTCATATGATTTCATGTGTGAGTCAATTTTTCTGAATTTCCTTTAGGATCCATATAAAATGGTCGTCCAATATAATGGACACTGTGACAGAAAGGGTTAGGAAAGGGAAGGGGGTAGGTGTCTCTTAAAAAAATATTGCTACAGCACGTGATAAGGAGTCGATTTCTACGTAAAGTTGCCCAAAAATCATACTGACAGCTGCTAAGTCTCAAAATCCACTCATTAATCCACAATAGGTGTTTTAAGAGACATTCGAAGTAGCTGTCAAATGAGGGAATCACAATGGCGGAGCAATTTGGCAACTGTGGATTCTTCCCATTTGAATGTATGAGAAACAATCGATTAGAAATTGGGCCATGGCCCCCTCGAGAATCGATTGTTTCTCATACATTCAAACGGGAAGAATCCACAGTTGCCAAATTGCTGGCTCCGCCCATGGTCACAATCCTGGCGTTCGAAAATCAGCCGGTTGGCTCTCTATGGCTACTTGGTTGTAAGCCGCTAAAAGTAGTCCCTGTTTAAACTTCCCCTCGAGTTTTTCTCAGTATTGTTTCGCCGATAGAAAAAGTCACCGTCGATTTGCACGGTGAATCTGCACTGGAAAAAAAGCGATAGTCATATAATACCAGATTCTAGTCATATTACCAGAGCAGAGCTGCCGATTTGCGTAGATTTAATGGCATTTTGAAATTCAACGAAGATTCCACCGGTGGAGAAAAGATTACAGAGTTTAGCTCAGTGTGTGACTGTAATGCACGAAAATACTAGCGTCTTTTATCTTTTCTCAACAGGTATATATTTTACTTAATTAACGGCGTTTCCTCCTATTGAGAAAATATTACAGATGAGAGTATTTTTGTGCATTACAGTCATACACTGAGCTAAACTCTGTAATCTTTTCTCAATCGGTGGAATCATCGGTGGATTTAAAAATGTCATTAAATCTACGCAAATCGGCAGCTCTGTACCAGAGGCACAACGATATGAGAACGACAGAAAGTCTAGTACTATGACTAGAAAATTCTGGTGTTAATACCGAAATACAGGGTGGTCCGAAAGTCCCGGGACGGCTTCATAACTTTTGAACGGCTGCAGATAAAAAAACCAAACTTGGGGGATGCTTATAACTTAATAGGAACTACTTTTTGGCGTACCCGAAAATTCCGGGAGGCACCCGTAAAGGGGGGTTTCGCCCCCCAACTCAAAATTTTCAAATGGCAACCCCCATCCTGTGATACCTTGTTTGAAAGGGCATAAAATTCTAAGACTTTTGGCGCAAACCGGAGGTCGATATCGTTTTTCGTCTTCGGTATATTGATAGTGAAAGTTCGATTTCGACCCATTTTCAAAAAATCAGAACTCCCATTTGAAAAGTCGAACTTTAGAAAACTGGGAGTCAAAAATACTCTAAAAAGCAAGTCCTTTTCAGAAAAAAATACGGTTTTGATATTTAATTAGTCTTAGGGCCCCCAAAATTATTTAAAAAAATGACCCCTCAGGGGGGCTATCTCAAGAATTCCGAGCCACGACCCCTATCGAGTGATACATCACTTGAAAGGGCACACAAAACTGAGCATTTTGGTGCAGACCGCAGGTCGATATCGTTTTTGGTTTTCGATATATCGAAATTTGCCAATGAGTAAAAATCCAACTTTGTCATTCGATAAATCGAAAACCAAAAACGATATCGACCTGCGGTCTGCGCCAAAATGCTCAGTTTTGTGTGTCCTTTCAAGCGATGTATCACTCGATAGGGGTCGTGGCTCGGAATTTTTGAGATAGCCCCCCTGAGGGGTCATTTTTTTAATTCATTTTGGGGGCTTTAAGACTAATTAAATATTAAAACCGTATTTTTTTCTGAAAAGGACTTGCTTTTTAGAGTAGTTTTGACTCCTAGTTTTCTAAAGTTCGACTTTTCAAATGGGAGTTCTGATTTTTTGAAAATGGGTCGAAATCGAACTTCCACTATCAATATACCGAAGACGAAAAACGATATCGACCTCCGGTTTGCGCCAAAAGTCTTAGAATTTTATGCCCTTTCAAACAAGGTATCACAAGATGGGGGTTGCCATTTGAAAATTTTGAGTTGGGGGGCGAAACCCCCCTTTACGGGTGCCTCCCGGAATTTTCGGGTACGCCAAAAAGTAGTTCCTATTAAGTTATAAACATCCCCCAAGTTTGGTCTTTTTATCTGCAGCCGTTCAAAAGTTATGAAGCCGTCCCGGGACTTTCGGACCACCCTGTATGTTCATACAACTAAAATTTCCTGAACATTTTCAAGAACCATGGTACAAACATTGGAATTCTGGTAATTGTACTATCCCTTACAAAGGTTCACATGTTGTCATGCTTCTAGTAATATTATTTTTCAGAGCAGTATTCTTTCGCGGATAACCAGATTCCCCGCCGATTTGCACGTTGAATCTGGGAGGTATCACGTGATCATCACATGATTGCAACAATGGGTCTGTTGCAAACTTTTGCTACAACGATTAAGAGAGTATAATCTAATGCAAAATCGCCTGAAAAGTCCATTGGTGGCATCAGAAAGTCATAAAATGCAATAATAAACTCACAAGAGGCGTTTAATGAAATCCAAGATGGCGGAGAAATATCGAGCAATTTGTATGCATACACCACGAACATCCAAGGACAGCCACCCTCACAATTTCGATCACAACCAATATCACAACGTAAACAAACACGTAACCTCTACCTCCAGTGAGGTTGTCAAAGTTGGTCATCCTTGGATGTTCATGGTGCATGCATACAGATTGCTCGATATTTCTCCGCCATCTTGGATTTCATTAAACGCCTCTTGTAAGTTTATTATTACGTTTTATGACTTTCTGATACAACCAATGGACTTTTCAGGCGATTTTACATTAGATAATACACTCTTAATCGTTGTAGCAAAAGTTTGCAACAGACCCATTTTCCGTTATGAAACGCGGCTACCAGTTAGCCAACTGGTGAGTTTTCGAACGTTAAGAATGGGATCGAGTCCCATTACAGCTTTCACTACGACGAATCACTTTTCTCAGCAAAGAAAACACCTAAATGGAACTCCCTCATCACGATTCGCATCAGCGATAAATCTTTTGATTTTTATGAAAAAATAAAACAAATGTAAAAACTCGAGGGTATGCATTTCGCATGTCACAATATATCATTCCATTCAACTCATTGGATTATGGGCGCGTTGCATATTGCATATCCTGAACGACGTCTTTATCTCTGCTAGCACAAACAATCGTATAAACGCCTGCGTTGAAGGTTCGACGCATCCCGCACGACACAGGTATCCCGAAGCTTCCTCGACTTTGAGGGAACAGAAGAAAATGAAAGAAAATAACGCGTTGATTTTACCTGTAACGCGGGTTGCAACAAATAATGGTCGTCCCAGGACTTATGCAAACTAGAGTCCCTATATGTAGAGAGCCAAGACAAGTGAAACCATGGGCGTCGGCATTAGATGCGATTTTGCACATTTGTTTTCTTTCTGATGAAGGCCGTTGTTGTGTTTTGGTCCTCTGCAAAGATTACAGTGCCGCAGAGCTTCTAACAGTGTGGTCTTTCACTGCTTTTGTTGATTGACATCTATTTACGCTTTAAAATTATAGTAATTGATGAGGTGCATCATGATTAAAATTAACAACTTCGTCCACATTTAACGCTTTTATCCGTGAAATACCGTTGGACTCCTTAGCTTGTAAACAAGAATACGTAAACAAATCCGCAAATCGCAACCAATGGCGGCGTCCGTAGAGCCTAAAACTCACTAACCAATCAGAGGTTGACTATACCCTCTTGTCTTAACTCTCTACATATAAGGACTCTAATGCAAACAGCTTCAATACGCTGAAAGTTTCGAAATTCAAAGCGCATAGAAGCTGCAGTAAACGCAAAACTCTCCGCAATATAATAAGGTATGAGGTGTAATAAAAACATACACACGCAACAAAATGAATTACGATGAAAATAAACAAACTTACTGGAAATGCGACTTCATCATTCGCCAAAAAAGGACTAAAAGAAAACACTTACCTAGAACAAACAAGAAAAAAACAAAAATTAATTTCACGCATCAAAATAAGACTAGAAAAAAAAAAAAAAAAAAAAAAAAAAAAAAAAAAAAAAAAAAAAAAAAAAAAAAAAAAAAACAAGAAAAATCATAATGGGGTTGAAAGTACATGTATGATTCTTTTATTCAGAAAAGGATGAGCTTTTCTCTCAAGGTCTTAAGTCTCGATAAGGATCGATGATTTTAACGTATAATAAGGGCGCTTCATTTGGGGGGGGGGGGGGGGGGGATATCTGAAATGAAACTGAGAGAAAATGCATTCATATGACACCAAACCCAGCGCAGCGGGGGATTGAACCAAGCACGTAAAAACATGACACAGAATGCTACGGCAAGCTAATTGCGTCTGTTCAGGTGACAAATCTCGATGAAACAGGAATCGACTAATCTAATTCGTTTAAACGGCATCACTTGGCCATGTAAACACGACGTGAAGTCTAGAACACATATAGTAAACGATACGTCTTGTTTACATGGTCACACGACCAGGGCTGCCGTTTTGCGTATAATCAATGCCATTTTTCAATTCACCGATGATTCCACCGGATGAGAAAAGATTACACAGTTCAGTTCAGTGCATGACTACAATGAACTAAAATACTCGCATCTATCATCTTTTCTCAACCGGTGGAGTCGTCGATGACTTTGAAAAACTTGCGGATATTTTAATTAATCAACGGAGTTTCCACCGATTAAGGAAAGATTACAGATCAGAGTATTTTCGTGCATTACTGAACTGAACTGTGTAATCTTTTCTCAATCGGTGGAATCATCGGTGAATAGAAAAATAGCATTGATTATACGCAAAACGGCAGCCCTGCACACGACTCTTTTGATCGTCGATCGTAGTGGTGCCGCCTAGCGTGCAATTACGCAACATTGTATGCGAAGGTGTTCACCGAACCGAACACCCAATAGTTCGATCTTTTCCCTGGGTACAAATGGACGAACTGCAAGATTACCAAACTGCACGCTACGCCGCGCCACTATTGTTAAGATTATACTCATGAAAGTTGGCAGTCTGGAGGCATAAAATTATTAAAAATAAAACGGGAGCGCCACCATCCAGGGTTTGGGGGGGGGGGGGGGGTAGAGAAGAAAGAAGAAAAAATAATTTTAAGAAGAAATCTCATGCATTGCCTTATTTGTTTATTTTAATTGTAAAAAAGTTTAATTCATAAATATAAGTAATTAAAATTTATGGCAGTATTACAATGTTAAGAGTAATTTCAAATTGAAAAAAGGGGGGGGGGAGAAATATTATTATTTATATTATTATTTATATAAAATGTTAACAAAATTTCGCTGTGGTCGATAGCCCCGATTGTGGGGCTGACCAGTTTATTTTATTGTAAATATCTTGTAGAACATTTAATTTCAATAAAGCGTTAAAAAAAAGAAACAAAAAAAAGCTAGAATTTGTAGAAGATAGAAATTCTACTTGAAATCGCTAGACAATATTTTCGGAATAGACCGTTTTAAGTAGATTCCATGAATCTACTTATTGCGGAGGGTGCGATGTTGGATTTTTCGGGAAATTTTATCAAATGAGCACGTTTCATGGTCCCCTGAGTGAGAAAATACCACTCGTTGAAAATTGTATATATATATATATATATATATATATATATATATATATATATATATATATATATATATATATATATATATATATATATATATATATATATATATATATATATATATATATATATCTTTATATGTATGTTTCAGCCAGTTTTACCGTTTTTATGTCCCACGATCCTGTTCGTAATTTTTGGTTTTTGTTCTTGAAATTTTTCTCAACTATTTGTTGGGTTTATTTCTTGGATGAGTTCGAAGATGGTGTAAATCCGATTGTTAGTTTTCGCGCTATGGGCCGTGTTTGAGTCGTAAAATGTGTTTTTGAGGTTTGTTTTTAGGAGTGTTTGTATTGAGCGTTTTTTTTGGGAAAATTTATGTTGGCCGTTTTGTTACGCAACTTTTTTACTCGAGTCATTTTTTTTTGTTTTGCGTTGTAAGCGAGTTAAAGTGATGTGTTTTTCGGGTTTTTTGGCAGTGTTTTTATATGAAGAAATTGTTTTTTTGTTTCAAAAATTTTAGTATATATCGTGGAGGATGTTTTTAGTTCATATGCTCCATTTCTTAAATTTTCCTTGTGTTTTACGTGTTTTACGAGCTATTTAGTTTCTTATGGGATTTTACAAGTGAAAGACAAGGATGGTGTACTGGTATAAATGCTCTTTCTTTGTTTTACACGTACACTGTTGCTTAGGTACGTTATTTATTTATTTTCTTGTTTTATCAGCTGCTCTCATTCAGATTTATCCCTCATTACCGTTACAAAGATTACACATTTTTCAATCTTTGTACTATAATCTTTTTCTCATGGTCATTTTTATTTAAATGTGGAACAGCTGATAAAAAAAAAGAAAATTGAATAATTCAAAGAAAATCATAACATAACCTATTTATTGAAATTTGTGAAAAACTTATATAACCTAGCTTTTATTTCTCACTTGCATTGTAAAGATTACACATTTCTCTGTTGGTAATATAATCTTTTTCACAATTATATTTGGATTTTGAGCAGCTGATAAAATAAAAAAGAAAAATTCAGATAAAAATTCAACGAAAATTATAACCTATATTTAAATTTGTGAAAAAATGATTTAACTAAGCATGGAATCTACTTCGTCTTACCGGCCTGCCGGGAGGCATTTTTAATAGAGCGCTATGTCGTATCGATCGCCGTCCGAAGTTCTCCGGTTCCTAAACAAACTCTGACTCAATGTGTTTTCCCCTCATAAGCACATTTTTTAACGGAAATTCAGACTATTACATCAAACAATTAAAACGAACTTTTTGCAATTCGAAGTCTACGTCCTCGAAAATGCTTTATTATGCCTGGTTTTTTGACTAAGACTGCAGAAATTAACAAGAAATTAGAAAGAAAGAAAAACAACAACAACAAAGATCCCGAAAAACTCTTGATTACCTCCCCCCCCCCCCCCCGCTCATCAATATAAATTTAGATCCCAGCAGCCCTGCATTGCTACAGCCTGCCAAATGGGGGGCTAAAGCCTACTTTTTCGACAAACCGCCCATTTTCTCGAAAGTCCCTACGTAAACAATGTAAAAATGTGGCTCAAAGGGGGGGGGGAGCTACAGCCCTCACCCCCCCCCCTTGGATCCGCGCCTGTCCATTCCTGTATATTAAATAAATCCATTATAAAATTGGTCTTGAAAGTTTAAAAATAATAAATTGATGATAAATTTCTTTTCTAATAAAAGGCCACTTTTTGACGGTTTCAAACCACATAGTGTGCCATTTCCACCAGAACTATTTTTATCAGTGAAAACACGAAAATTCAGATCCATTCCAAAGACCCGTTATTAGGAGACGAATGATAGTCGACTATTGTCGAGCCACCGCACCGCTGGAATGCAGGTAATTCTGAGGCTCAAGTATAACAGTGTTTTTACCTGCATTCGTTATGTAACACGTGTTCGCGTCGGTTCGCGAGAGGGGCAAAGAGAAAGGATACGCGGAGAAAAGGTCCGGGATACGCGGGGAGGGAGGGAAAAAGAGAAAGAGAAAGAGAGAGAGAAAAAGGGACTCACGGGACAAAGAAGAAATGAAGCGAAAAAAAGAAGAATAGAACACGAACACCGTTGCCATGCAGACTTCCGAGTATTCGGATTTTTTCCAATATAAATGGAGCTGTTGCACACTTTTGCTTTAAATTTTTCAATACTCGAATATGGTGTAAAAACCTTCAAAAATAACGATGGTAGCACTAATAACTTCCGAAATCCACTCCTAAACTCAATAAACGCTTCTATTTGCGCGAGCATAATGGTGGCTTGGGGTAGTAATAATGGGAGATTCTCATCTAACAATATTGTAACTCCATCAAGAAGTGACCAATAAGAGACGACTTTCATTTGACACCGGTGTCACTAGAAGTCACGATACTATTCATTGGATGTGGATCACTACTCTGATGACTACCTAATTACTCTGTGAATCATCCTTGTCAGCATAGAGAGAGTGACGAAATTAAGATAGGAATCTCCCATTATTACTGCCCTCGGCCACCATTACGCTCGCTCAAATAAAAGCGTTTATTGAGTTTAAGAGTGAATTTCAGAAGTTTTTTGTGTTGCCATAGTTGTTTTTCGAGGTTTTTACATCAAAATCGAATAAAATGAATCGCTTGTAGCAAAAGTGTGCAACAGCCCCATATTAAGTCGTTTTTTTGTTTTTTTTTATTGATTGTTTCGGTTTCTCTTCTTCCCTCCCTTAGGTGTAATCAAGGAGTACAAAGAAGAATCGCTCAAAATCAGAACTGCAGTTTCATGGGCGGATCCAGCTATTTGGCAACCATGAATCCATCCCATTTAAACGTATCAGAAATAATCGATTCTTTGGGAGGCCATGGCCTTTTTACTCAGGGGCGTCATTTCAAGTTCGGCTGGGGGGGGGGGGGGGGGGGGGCAAAAAATCTTATGACTTTTTTTTTTTTTTTTTTTTTGCTCATCAATATAATTTTAGAGCCAAAGAACGGTTTTTTGGGGGCAATAATCGGATGACCTTTTTTTTTTTTTTTTTGCTCATCAATATAATTCGAGCCAGTTTTTGAGCCTGACTTCAAATCCTTGGGGGGGCAATTGCCCCCCCCAGCCCCCCCTAAATGACGCCCATATTTTTACTAATCGATTGTTTCTCATACATTCAAACGGGAAGAAACCACAGTTGCCGGATTTCTGGATCCGCCTTTGTGCAGTTTTGTCTATAGCTGATGGAGTTTTCAATGGGGCTGTTGCGGTGTTGCCAACTATAGGTATATTGCTTGCTACAGGCGATTAAAGGATAGGCTCACAAGGGGAACGTCCCAAGTGTCCGCCTCCGATTTTGATGAAATATAGCTCAAAATCTTCCTTGAGTGACGCTGATTAACACCCTGTATTTACTTTTTGCGAATGGGCCTTTAAAGTTGGAGAAAAAAAAGTTCAAAGTTCACAGCTGAACTGCCCGAAATCGTCAGAGCGTGCTAAGGGTAGAAAAATCGTTCAATGTCCTCATAGAGAGCCTGGAGTGTAGTGGCGATGGCACTCGACTCGCAGACGAGCGGACCCTGGTTCAAATCTCGGCCGATCCTTCATCTTTTTGCACATACTTTTCCTCCCATTATCAAGTGTTTCTCGCCGTAATATTTCTTTGATAATCTTCTCAACATTATTTTTACGTTATATTCACGTATTCCCGTGAATAGAAAATTCGTTTTAAGTACCTCGAAATCAAAAATTCGACGGCACTCGAGTGGGTGTTCGCGATAAATGTTACTGCAAGAAAAATTAACATACGAATAATTTTAGAAAGGTTTTTCTAGGACCACCTTTGAAACTCACATGCATTTGAAATAGCCTCCAAAAATAATTTAAAAAATGGAGACAGCAGTACAAAATTAAAAAATGATATCTTGTAAATCATAGTTATTTGAGTTCCCTAATTCGCGATTCAAAGTTCCAAAATTATTCGTAAGTTTTAGGGGGTATTTTCAGTGTTTTTCTCGAGTAACATTTATCGCGAACACCCACTCGAGTGCCGTCGAATTTTTGATTTCGAGGTACTTAAAACGAATTTTCTATTCACGGGAATACGTGAATATAACGTAAAAATAATGTTGAGAAGATTATCAAAGAAATATTACGGCGAGAAACACTTGATAATGGGAGGAAAAGTATGTGCAAAAATATGAAGGATCGGCCGAGATTTGAACCTGGGTCCGCTCGTTTGAGAGTCGAGTGCCTTCACCACTACACTCTAGGCTCTCTATGAGAGTTACGATCGGTTTTTCTACCCTTAGCACGCTCTGACGATTTCGGGTAGTTCAGCTGCGAACTTTGAACTTTTTTTTCTCCAACTTTAAAGGCGCATTCGCAAAAAGTAAATACAGGGTGTTAATCAGCGTCACTCAAGGAAGATTTTGAGCTATATTTCATCAAAATCGGAGGCGGACACTTGGGACGTTCCCCTTGTCAGATGCAAAAACCTCAAAAAACGATTGGTACCACTAAAAACTCACAAAATTCACTCCGAATCTCATCTTATGATTTCAAACGCGTAATGATTACGTTGGACACTACTAATGGTGATTTCAGTGTAGTCTCTGGGATGGAAAAATTATAGCACTTCCGTTAGACACTAAAACCAATCATAATTTCCATTCAAACAATAGAACAATTTCTTTTCGAGAATTTTTTCTCAGAGTATTTAACACGTTTTGAGGAAAAATGCCTCGAATTTCTTGTACTTTCCTTCTACGCTCGATACCAGTGGCGTAGCGTGTAATTTGGCAACGTTGTATTTTGTCCACTTAAACCCATGTATATAAGATCGAATGCGAAGGTGTTCACCGAACACCCAATAGTTCGATCTTTTTCATGAGGTTGAATCACAGAATAATACAATCAGAACGGAAACTCCCATAAGAGCCAATGGAAGCAAGTTTGGAATTTACCGGCACCAATAGGCAACGCTGTGGTCCTATTTCCCAACATGGCGGCGTGTGTGATTTGTGTTGAAACTCATTTATTCCTGTAAATTCTGGAAAGAAATCTTAAGTTTCCAGCCTCACTTTTATTCTGATGGCATTTCAGAATGAAAACTTCGCGGATCATGTCCTATGTTTTTTGTTAGCGCGCGAATCTAGATGTTAACATCCTATATCCCAACATGGCGGACGCGAAATGAATTTGCTTCAAAATCCGACAGAGTTTCCGTTCTGATTGTATTATTCTGTGGTTGAATGGTTCAAACTGCAAAGTTGCCAAATTGCACGCTACGCCACTTCTCGATACGGGGAAAATGATGCCTTCCGACTGCTTACAGTTTTTAAAAAACGGCTTCGCATTTCGACAAACTGAATAAACCACCCGCGGGCGACTCAGGATATCCAAACATTTGTTTGCTTTGACGAGCGTCAGAAAGCAAATTTGCTCACAAGCCAGTAAAACAGCGCGTGAATTGATTCGTAAATAGCAAAATTAATAATGGCCCGAGACACGAAAAAACAACTTTGTCACCACAATCAATCTCGATTGATAATTATCGACTTACGCTTATTTCACTCTCTATGTCAGTAACTGCAAAATATTTATCAATATTTGGAGGTTAAAATGGAGATTATATGCAGTCAAAGGTCAGATAACTACGTCTATTTAGACCCACGCAAAGGGTCGAATTTGAGGTACTCACCGCGCACCTACTGTTTCGATCTTATCCGCGAGTTTAAATGAAAAAAATACACAGAAATGAAAGACGGTAGGAAACGTAGTTCCCACATTATACGCAACACAATCAGCCATCAATATTGGCGATGAAATACAAAAGCAAAATATGGGGAATGCAGTGACATGGCGGCTCGTGGTGTTTGACAACATCGGATATGCTCCATTAAATTAAATGTAAAATAATCGATTCAAGTGCCTCTTTTGCAATCGATTATTTACACAGTCATTAATGAAGGGAAATAGCACGGTTGGCAGATTGCACGAACCTCTGCTTCGGCGAGATGAATGATCATTGTACAGATAAAGCATCGAGTCATTGAAGTTGCCGATATTTCAGACCGAAAATGCGGACAATCTAAAACGAACTTATCGACAATCTGCATTAAATCCTATGTAAAATAATCGATTCAAGTGCCTCACCTAAACTCGATTTTTTACACAGGTACAGTGGCGTAATCTTAGGGGGGGCATGACCTTTTTGCCCCTCCAATATTTGAGAAGGGGGGGCAAAGTATCATTTTGCCCCCCCAATAATTTGATGAAAAAGAGGAGGGAAAAAGAGGGAGGGAGAAAAGAAAAGACGGAAAAATACAAAAAAATGAAGAAAGGAAGGAATAATTACAGGAACCGAGAAGCAAAAAATGGCAAAAATAAGTGGCTCTATTTTACCCTGAAACTGGACCTAAAGTAAATCTAAAGTGAAAAATTCCTCTGTTGTCAATGAGGTAAAGAAAATATACATTGAGTCTACTAACTTCTGTTCAGTCGGTTGGTTATTTTGGAAAGATTCTATTGCTTAAAATATAGTCTGAGAGAACCCAAATGTTCAAATTTTTCTGGGGGAATACCCCCAGACCCCCTATTACCGGAAAGTGTCCCCCAGATTCCCCATAGTATCGGACTATTTGCTACCCGAGGAACAGTTTCCCAAAGCCTAGAAATATCAGCTTCATCAATAAGCTGAAAGTCTACACTGAAAAGTTCCCTTTTTGCCGAAAAAATGAAGAAAATAAACGTAAAATCTATTTTTAATTTGTTTAAATTTGGTGACATTTGTATGCGATAACATTGCTTAAAATGACGTCTGAGAGAGCCTGAATTTTCAAATTTTTCCGGGGGAGGACCCCCGGACCTCCCTCTCATTGGGGGGTGTCCCCCCAGAGACCCCCCATAGTGCATCTCCCAAAAGTTGGTTTGCCCCCCCAATAAAAATCCCAAGTTTACGCCACTGCACAGGTATTAATGGGATAAAAGAACAGTTGCCATATAGCACGAACCTCTGCTTCGGCGACGAGACTGATTGTGAATGAAAATGAATAGATGAATGATCATTGTATGTATACCTAGCTAAAGCATCGAGTCATTGAAGTTGGCGATATTACAGGCCAAAAATACTGATAATCAACAAAAACGGAATGATCGTGAAAAGATAAGACTGACTAGCTTACAAAAACCAGAAGAGTCGAGTGCTAGAATGCTACGAATTAGGAATTTTAACAGTCCAAAAAGAAGCGAGGGACCTGCTTATCTTCATCAAGATACTGTCACGCAGGCCGATTTGCAAAGAGAGTGATGCAATCTTCACTCTTTAGATCACACACGAATCTCAAAATCGGTCGTTGCGACGCGAAATGCAATTCAATTCTGCGCGGAGTTTATCAAGAGGAAGAGCAGTATGCTCGGATTTATGATCGGCAGAGGAAAATATTTTGTTTACAAAGGTTTCGTGGCGATTATTTATAACCGCCGTGCCACACTCAGCATACTGATCAAACTGTAAGCAAATTCTCGTTCATAAAGAGTATGCCTTGTCTGGTTCGATGAAATTTCGTCGACGACCAAATTTTATGATTCAGGTTAACATCAGTAGCGGCTCGTGCAATGTGGCAACAGAGTAATCCCTCCATTTAAACCTATGTAAAACAATCGATCCTGAGGAGGTGCAATGCACCCCCATGATATCGATACTTTTGCATAGGTTTAAATAGCAAATAAGCATGGTTGCCAAACTGCACGAGCCGCCACTGGTTGACATTAAATAGGCGGAGCTTCCGTGTCCCACGCAAGCTCGTAGATTTGATCGCAACGGGGCTCTTGCAAACTTTTGCTACAGGGGATTGAAGAGTTGATTCTTGCATAAAAACCTGTAAAAATGACGATGAGTACCTACCCAGAAAAATCACGAAATTCACTCTCAGAATTGGGCTTAATGGCGGAGAGACGCAGATATCAAGGGAGATTCCTATTTAAATTGAGACATATCTCTTTATTTCCGTATAGAAAGTGACATAATAGAGAGGAATCTCCCATGATACCTGCGTTGAACCACCATTACGAACTTACCGTTATAGCAGTTATGTGAGCTTATTACTGAATTTTAGACTTAATCACTGTGATTTTCGTGATTTTCGCCGGTGTTTACATCAGATTGTACAACTCATTTGCTCACAGCAAAAGTTTACAAGAGCGCCATTATCTTTGAAAGACTATTAGAGGATGGGATAGCATATTAATCCACGTAGCATGAACACCCTGTCATTCGATCTTTTCCATGGGTTTAAATGGACGCAAAACAATGTTGCCAAATTACACGCTACGCCACTGGTGGGGGTAGCTAAATATTCGTACTCCGCGGGTCTCATTTTGCCTATCCCAGCAATTGAAGGCGCTCGGTTTAAAGTTACTTTGCAAGTGTTAACGATTTGGAGTAGTTTTCAGCCTCAAACAAGGGCGGATACAGGGAATTGTCTTTCTCTCTCACCGTCCATTTGAACTTATGTGTTAGAAAAGGACAGCAGAGGGGGCCATCACGTGACTTTGGCCCCCTCTTCTGTCCTTTTCTAACGCACGTTTTCAAATGGGAGGAGAGAGAGAGAGACAATTCCCTGTATCCGCCCATGGCCTCAAAGAGAGATAGAGATACAAAACGCAGGTGTGGTATTGAAAGGGTTAAAATATGTCTAAAATGGAGTCCACGGTTGAAAAGCAGAAAACCTTTATAAGTTTTCAGACGTTTCGTCCCGTTTTTTTCGTCCGCTCGATTTTTTGTCCTTTTTTCTTTGTCCTATGAAAATTAGTCCTTGATAATTCGTCCAATCGAATTTCGTCCTGTAGAACGATTGGTCTTTTCATTATTTTCGTCCTCAACTGCAATGTCCATGAGTTTTTAGTCCAATTAATTATTTTTATGTCCAAAGTATGTTTTTTGTCCTGTAATTTTAATCCAATTTTTTTTTTTTTTTGTCCTTAAAAAAAGTTGGTTTCGCCTGCGCCGTCTTGCAAAGAAAAATTCGCCACATCTCTCATTCCTCCATTAAAATATACGCAGGTTGTTTTAAAATAAACATTTGACACCAACGTGTAAAATTCATTATAATGACCTCAAGAAATTCAGATTTTAGGTCTGACTGTATTTTTCTGGTGATCTACTCTGGACCTGAAAATAATTGGACGAAAAACCTCATGGACGTTACAGTCAAGGACAAAAATAATGAGTGGACCAATTGTGCTACGGAACGAAAATTGAAAGGACAAATTATCAAGGACTAAATGTCGTGGACGAAAAAAAAAAGTGGACAAAAAAAAACAGGGCGAAAGTCTTGTAACCGAACAGAACACCATTCATTTTTACAAGGGTCAAGACTCAAGGGCCTCTCTCACTCTGACCCTTCAACCTAATACCAAGAATTCACCTTTCTCACTTCGTAACTGTAAACACAGTGAAATTACAGAGTATATCTCCACTGAAACAACAGGCAGCAGGATTCTGCCAGAGACGATTTGAAATCTTGCTAATTGCGCAATGAACAAATTACGGAATGCGCGGCGCTGAAGTTGGCAGTTTCTGAGACGCCAGACTTGCATTGCTTCGGTAAAAGTGAGATTGAGCGTGTGCGTTGCAGTTGCATTGATAGGCGGATCCAGCAATCTGGCAACATCGCATTCCTCTCATTTGAATGTATGATTAACAATCGATTCTTGGAGGGGCTCCAGCCCCATGACAAATCGATTATTTCTCATGCAAACAAATGGGGAGAATACACTGTTGTCAGATTGCTGGATCCGCCTATGCATTGAAGTTGCGTTACAACCGAAATTGGATCATGAAAACTACCGAGCTCACAAAGATACGATACAATCGTAATTTTTACACGCCTTCTTGCCCTAAACGCTCAAAAAAAAAAAAAAAAAAAAAAAAAAAAAAAAAAAAAAAATGTTTGAACATGTCGGCCTAAAAAGAAAATTATTTTAGAATTTCTGAAATTCTCAATATTTCTCACCGTTGAAAATAAATTACCTGTTGAACTAACAGAATGGGGCTGTAACAGTCGATTTTGGTGTAAAAGCCTCGAAAAATAACAATTATTGCAGCACTGAAAACTTCCAAAAATCCACTCTTAAACTCAATGAACGCTTCTATTTGCGAGGGCGTAATGCCGTAATGGTGTGGCCGGGGGCAGTAACAATGGGAGATTCCTATCTTAATTTCGTCACTCTTTCTATGCTGACAAGGATGATTCACAGAGTAATCAGTCATCAGAGTGATGATCCACATCCGATGAATGGTACCGCAACATCTGGTGACACCGGTGTCAAATGAATGGTGTTCTCTAATTGGTCACTTCTTGATGGAGTTACAGTATTGTTAGATGGGAATCTCCCATTGTTACTACCCTCAGCCACCATTACGCCCGCGCAAATAAAAGCGTTTATCGAGTTTAGGGGTGGATTTCGGGATTTCGGAAGTTTTTAGTGCTGCCATCGTTATTTACATCGGTATGTTACAATTTTTTTTTTTTTTTTTTTTTTTTTTTTTTTTTTTTTTTTTAGGTTAAAAAAAGTGAGGCAAACGAACCGAGCCTGTGTGAAAAACGTCCTAAGAGATTTCCATTATGGCTATCTTCCAGTGGCGGCTCGTGCAATTTGTCAACCATGCTTATTTGCCACTTAAAACTATGCAAAAGTATCGATATCTTGGGGGTGCAAATGCACCTCCTGAAGATCGATAGTTTTACATAGGTTTAAATGGAGACAATCCATTGTTGCCATATTGTACGAGCCGCCACTGCTATCTTCTTCACGTTTCAATATCACGTCCCACAAATCCTCTCTATCGCTACAGCGCGTTTTTTTTGCAATAAACTATCTATAAGGTGGACAGCACTGACTCCCCCCAAAAAAAAAAAAAAAAAAAAAAAAAAAAAAAAAATTGAGATGAAATCTTAATATTGATTATTCGATCAAACGCAACGCTGAGAGATGCGTCGACTTCGAACTCTCCCATCTATCAATTAACACGTTGCCATCAAACATTCTACATCAAACATCAAACAATCGATTTCTGCATCGATTCCTAAGCGCGAATGCGACTCGCGAGGGACCCGGACGTGGGACGTGGAGAATAGAGCAGCAAAGACTCCTCTGACTGGATTGGAAAAAAAAAAAGTCGGTCTGGTGCGGTTCAAATTACTCCGCGCTTGTTTCAAAGAACGCTGAACTGAACAACACGCTCTCGCCCAATGCATCGACTTCCATTCGCCGAGTCCTGAGTCCCAACTCCCGACCCGACACGCCAATAACACATCGCGTATACCGTTTCTACATTCTAATCAACTTCAATTGTCTCTCACGTTCATGATCCCTGCAATACGTTATACCCACTACGCTATGCGTGCTATGTTCGACAGTAGGGCTCATGCTTGCTTATGCTATAAGTAAACGATTTAAAAGTTAATGGGGCTCTTGCAAACTTTTACTACAGGTGTTTGAAGAGTTGATTCTTGCATAAAAACCTGTAAAAATGACGATGAGTACCTACCCAGAAAAATCACGAAATTCACTCTCAGAATGGGTCTGTTGGAAACTTTTGCTACAGCGATAAAAAGTGTTTACTCCAATGTAAAATCGCCTGAAAAGTCCATTGGTGGCATCATAAAGTCAATAAATACAATATTAAACTCACAAGAGGCGTTTATTGAAATCCAAGATGGCGGCAAAATATCGAGGAATCTGAATGTATGCACCGTGATCATCCAAGGATTGCCAACTTTGACAACCTCACTGCAGGTAGAGGTTATGTGTTTATTTACGTTGTGATTGGTTGTGATGGATATTGTGAGGTTGGCTATCCTTGAATGTTCGTGGTGCATGCATACAGATTGCTCGATATTTTGCCGCCATCTTGGATTTCATTTAACGCATTTTGTGAGTTTATTATTGCATTTCATTGTTTTCTGATGCCATCATTGGACTTTTCAGGCGATTTTACATTAGATTGCACACTCTACAGCGTGTTCAAAAAGTCCGTCCCCCCCTATCTAACTTTTGAACGGCTGCAGATAAAAAAACGAAACTCGGGGGATGTTTATAACTTAATGGGAACTACTTTTCGGCGTATCCAAAATTTCCGGGGGGCGCTTCTAAGGGGGGGTTTTGCCCCCTAACTCAAAATTTTCAAATGGCAACCCCTATCTTGTGATACCTCGTTTTAAAGGGCATAAAATTCTAAGACTTTTGGCGCAAACCGGAGGTCGATATCTTTTTTCGTCATCGATATATCGATAGTCAAAGTTCGATTTCGACCCATTTTCAAAAAAATCAGAGCTCCCATTTGAAATGTCGGAATTTAGAAAAATAGGAGCCAAAAATACTGTAAAAATCAAGTACTTTCCAGAAAAAAATACTGTTTTGACATTAATCTAGTCTTAAAGCCCCCCAAAATTATTCAAAAAAATGACCCCTCAGGGGGGCTATCTCAAAAATTCCGAGGCACGACACCTATCGAGTGATACATCGCTTGAAAGAACACACAAAACTGAGCATTTTGGCACAAACCGCAGGTCGATATCGTCTTTGGTTTTCGATATATCGATATTTGACGACGGGTAAAAATCCAACGTTGTCATTCGATATATCGAAAACCAAAAACGATATCGACCTGCGGTTTGTGCCAAAATGCTCAGTTTTGTGTGTTCTTTCAAGCGATGTATCACTCGATAGGAGTCGTGCCTCGGAATTTTTGAGATAGCCCCCCTGAGGGGTCATTTTTTTGAATAATTTTGGATGGCTTCAAGACTAGATTAATGTCAAAACAGTATTTTTTTCTGGAAAGTACTTGATTTTTACAGTATTTTTGGCTCCTATTTTTCTAAATTCCGACATTTCAAATGGGAGTTCTGATTTTTTTGAAAATGGGTCGAAATCGAACTTTGACTATCGATATATCGATGACGAAAAAAGATATCGACCTCCGGTTTGCGCCAAAAGTCTTAGAATTTTATGCCCTTTAAAACGAGGTATCACAAGATAGGGGTTGCCATTTGAAAATTTTGAGTTAGGGGGCGAAACCCCCCCTTAGGAGCGCCCCTTGGAAATTTTGGATACGCCGAAAAGTAGTTCCCATTAAGTTATAAACATCCCCCGAGTTTCGTTTTTTTATCTGCAGCCGTTCATAAGTTAGATAGGGGGGGACGGACTTTTTGAACACGCTGTATAGCGCTGTAGCAAAAGTTTGCAACAGACCCATTGGGCTTAGTGGCGGAGAGACGCAAATATCATGGGAGATTCCTAATTAAATTGAGACAGATCTTTGTGTTTCCGTAGAGAAAGTGACATATTAGACAGGAATCTCCTATATGATACATGCGTTGAACTGACATTACGATCCAGCCGTTACAACAGTTTTGTGAGTTTATTACTGAATTTTAGATTTCCTCAATGTGGTTTTCGTGATTTTCGCTTTTTTTGTATTTTTGAACTTTTAGGTTAGCTATGGATGAAAAATGGTTTCCATTAAAAGCGATGGGGAAAATGGGTCAAAAAAAGGAAACATTTAAATATTTCAAAAATGGATCTTTGGATCTGGAAGAAAATACACAAGGGGGCCCCCTAGAATGTCAAAGAGGGTTCTGGGCAGAATGTAAAAGGGAGGGTACCCCAGATTAAATTTGATGTGAGAAAGTGTTCGTAGGATAGTCCCTACAGTTTATTTTTACTGTGTATTTTACTTCTGTAGTAAGACGTTTTGTGAACTGCACAGTTAACTTATGATGGAGAAGGAGTGAGTGGGGGGGGGGGGGAGGAGGCCTGTGCGATGTTCGATACATCGACGCTTGTTCGATGTTAAGGGGACATCGAATGCGGTTCGATGTCTCATGAGATGCATCGAAACATCGATCCACATAGAAACATCGATTAACATTGAAACATCGATTCACATCGAAACATTACAACTTCGATTCATATCGATTTTTCCGACCAAAGGGTCGTGTTGGTCACTGTTCCAATCGATCTTTAAAACAAAAATCAAGAAATATGACAGTTTTTTGTTGATGTTTGGGTATTTTGATGTAAATGTAATGCTTACATGCAGATCGATTTTTCGATGCATATCGATGTTTCGATGTTTTTAAGTAAATTAATGATTCGATACCGATCGATGTTTCGATGTGGATCGATGTTTCGATATTTTCCGATATTTTTCGATTTTTCGATTTTTCATCGCTCCGATGTTAGAAATCGGCATCGAAGTGACTTCGATGGACCGAACGAGACATCGCACAGGCCTAGGGGGGAGGATGTTCAATAATCCAAGTTTAAAAACAATACGTTAAAGTGCATGCAACAAGGAATCACGCAGTGGCGGCTCGTGCAATTTGGCAACAATGTTCCACCTGCATTTGATTCTACGTTAAACAATCGATTCGAAAGTGAAGCGCTGCTTTACCGGCAGTCGATTGTTTTACATAGATTCAAATGGAGGGAAAACATTGTTGCCAAATTGCACGAGCCGCCACTGGAATCACGTGAAACGGGAGTTTAGTGGAGACTATATAGTCGAGAGACTCTAGCCTTTGCTTGGTTAGTGTCGCAACATGACAAATTAAAAATGCACAAGCGAAACCCATTACGAATTCCCTGCAGGAAACGCCGAGTTCTTGGTCTTGGGGGGGGGGGGGGGGGGGGGGGAGTCGAAGGAGCGAAGGAAGGAGAGTGAAAGAGAGAAAAGAGGACAGTGACCGCGACATGACACAGAGAGCGGAAAAAAGGGCCACCGAATATTCTCAACAGGTGCGTGGTTTGATGTGATGTATCACGGAAAACTTGAGAAGTACTTCATGCATGGTCGATGCTTCGTACAAGAAAGGGTTTGTTGCAAACTTTTGCTATAGCGTTATGGAGGGTAGATTCCTGTAGAGTCCCTTCACTGATTGTGAGAAAATGGAGCTGTTGCAATATTTTGCTACAGGCTTATCAATAGTTGAAAATGGGGTAAAACCCTGTAAAAATAACGATTAGCACACTAAAAAAATCACGAAATCCACTCCTAAACTCACAAAATGCTTTTAAACGCGAAATCGTAATGGTGGCCAGGGCCGCAGTTTGCATTGGGTTTCCCTGCCTTCAATCAGCGCCATCTACACGAGGTGTTTTCGCAACACCACACAAGAAGAAGGAGAAGCATACAATTGCCATTAGATTTGGGCGGCCTCGGCCGCCATTACGGTCTCGCGTTTAAAAGCATTTTGTGAGTTTAGGAGTGGATTTAGTGATTTTTTAGTGCGCTAATCAATATTTTGACAGGGTTTTACCCCATATTCAACTATTAATAAGCCTGTGGCAAAAGTTGGCAACAGCTCCATTATTGTTTTAATCCAAGGTGTATTTCGTTGGAGTTAAAGAAACTGCTCAGTGAAATATTGACTGAGGCGAAATTCCTTCAACCCAAGGAAAATATCTGCTGCTACAAGTAATAGATTCCTTGTTGTGACAGAGTGAACTCCTTCATGCAATCAGAACTTAACTTCGCGCAAGGAAAACTGTCACAAGTAAACGTAGTTCCTTGTTTTTAAAGAAGTGATTTCTCTCAGTGTATAGGGAGAACCGACGCGACACTTCGTGCATTTGAGAGGAGTCAACCACGCGAACGCATTCGAAGGTTAAGTTCGACAGTAGACCAGAGCCACTACGGTCTGAGACGGGAAAAAAGTGGCCAAAAATCAGTTTAAAAAAAAAAAAAAAAAAAAAAAAAAAAAAGTCATAAAAAATCACTGTTTCCGATATTCTAAGCTAAATTTAAATCTGTCCAGTGACATTTCTAGGTTTAAATTACTTGATTAAAGAGCTCTCTGTGATAAAAAATTGGTCGCATATTAGCTGCAGAGAAATCAGATCTAATCGAAATGATCCTAAGGTTTAGTTTAAAATTAAGAGGACTACATTTAAATACCATCTAAATGTTTGCCGATTATCGATTACCCATTAATCGAGTAAAATCGATTACACTCCTATTTGCCTAACTCTGGATAAATTGCAACTTAGCCAGATCGCACCCAACGACACTGACTTCCCATCAAAACCGTCGTTCGACGAGAAAGAACAATGAACATAAAGTTCATTTCAGAAGTGTAGGCACACCTAGAACGAAAATCTTGGGCGAATTTGCAATTGTCAATCCTTCAAATCAAAACAAAACTTGTCTGCGACTTCCATCCTTTGATTTTATGAAGTGTTCCTGATTAATAAAAAAAGCCAACACCCAAAATTCATTCTCATTCATTTTTACAGACAAACTAAGGATTAAAATGGGAACCAGACCAACGATAAATAAAAACTTCCGAGACGTTGCGGTGCACTCACAGCACCATTATCAATCAGAAACTTATAAAAATAAAAACAAGATACTCGAAATTTACTTTGTAAAAATACTTGCAAAATACTACAAAATACTTTGCACCGAAACGTCTCGGAAGTTTTTATTTATTGTTGGTCTAGTTCCCACACGGAAAAAAAACTACGGTGAAATTAACCATACGATAGCTGATTTTGGCACCTGCTAGATGTTATGGCAATGTTAACCAAAAGTATACTATGTTTTGACTAGGTACTAGGTGATGTTACCTGATTGCATGTCGAATTTACTCAAAGTATCGGTAAATGTAACATACTTCTGGTCAAGTTTACCATAACATCTAGCAGGTGCCAAAATCAGCTATCGTATGGTTCATTTCACTAATCTTTTTTTTCCGTGCATATTAATCCTTAGTTTGTCTGTGATGTTTTTTTGCCCATTTAGTTTGTAATTGTTTTAATATTCATTTTTACCATGTAATATGATAAATAATGGTGCTTCGTCCAAATATTATAGGTCTAGGTACGCCTGCACTTCTGCAACTACCTCTACTACTACATTACTTTTATAGCATTTTTTCATTCGCCGAGATCTAATTTATAGTTAGTCAAAAACGCACTTACACTTTACTAACAAAACAGAAACTGCAAACCCACAAAAACGGCAGCTGTTACATTCAGAGGCGAATCAGAATATTCGTCGAATGTTGGAGCAGCGACCGAGATTTTGACCCACTTTTCCATTTCAGTTTGGAATTATCACTTTGTACTTTTTTTTTTTTTATTATTATTATTCTTTTCGAGTCACTCTTTCAGCAGTGCCAATAGTGTACTATAAGAGCAACTATTTTGGTTGTTTAAAAAGCTATACACCAAGCGACGAATGACGTAAATATCATAAGTTACGTAAACCTACAAGACTTTTCGATGAAATTATTTTTATTTCTCTCTCAAAAGGCGTTCCAGCAGTGGCGTCGCGCGCCATCTGGCAGCAATGCGACTCCTCCATTTAAACTTCTTAAATATACCGAATTCTGCTTGTGCACTGTGCACCCCCTGAATTCGACCTTTTACATGAGTTTAAATGGGTAGAATGCAGTGTTGCCAAATTGCACGCGACGCCACTGCGTTCCAGTGAATCTGGCATCATTGCGTTTTGCTCATTGAAACCCATGAGAGAGATATTGAACCATTGCACTATGGTGTGAGATTGAAAAAAGTGGCAAAATGAGTTCTGGTGCCAAAAGGGGGCAATAGGGCAGTTGCAAGGGTCAGAAATCAGTGGCGGCTCGTGCGATTTGGCAACAGTGTTTTTATCCCATTTAAATACATGGAAAACAATCGAAACTCGAGGAGGCTGCCAGCCTCAGCTTGAATCGATTTTTTACTGAAGTTTAAGTGGGAAAAATCTATGGTTGCCAAATCTCACGGGCTGCTACTGGTCTGAAATGTTGTGGTCTTTATAAAGAAAACGATAGTACTTATGAGCTGAGAACATTGGTGCCTTTGGTTCTATCCTAAGAGTCCTCGTTTTGGAGGATTGGAGGTACTCATGAGTTAAGTTGCAAAAAATCGTGAGCGTAGCGACATCAATACGCGGAATTCCCATTTAAAACAGTATATTTTGGGCCAAAATCTCATCTTCGGAACAATGGGACTTAATTAGAAACTAAAGTCATCTTTGTTATCAGCTCATCAAATAATTCCGTTTTATTTATAAAAAAACATAACATTTCAGACCTCTGCAACTGCTCCATTCTGGTGTTTCACACCAGAGTCAACCCTCAAATACATTGTAGCAAAAGTATGCAACAGACCCATTAAGATGCGTTTGAAGTATTTTGAGAAAATGAAAAGTCCTCTACGTGTCACTTCATTATGTAATCCTCAGTGTCTCCGATTTCGCTTATGAACATATTCAGTTTTATGTATACGATATTCGATAAACAAGACATTCTGAACTGTAGGTTAGTTTGGATAATGATGGGTTACGTCATCACCATATGAGGGAAGTCTAGACTAGATTCAAGTTTTAAAGCTTCCAAGTCCGCGTGCTCCGAAAACACATTTCCCCCTTTCAACTCTTCAAAACTCAAAATGTATTTAATTAATCTTTAAACGCATGCCTTTATCTATAGAATAAATTGTCCTCTCGTCCGTACATGAGTGCTCGCGTATGTAACGTTTCTAGTCAAATACATTTTATAGAAGTCGACAAAGTTTTATGTTTTAGCATCAAAGCTCGCACATCACCGTCGAATCGAATGACCGAATGCCGAAAATTGAAGGAGTTTTTCCGAATAAAAAAATAAACTGAACGTAAAAACGGTTACAAGACTTTTGGTCCTCTTCTTTCCGTCCTTGAAAATTCGTTCAATCAACTTTAATATTTTTGAATCATGAGTCCCCAATCCTTATTTTCGTCCTCGACTACCACGTCCCATGCCTTTCCGTCTACATTTTATTACATCTGCATACAGGACCTGTCAGGAAACCTGTCTTTCAGGTGGGCTTTTAATCGCTAACAAGGCGGGGCTCTCAAAAAGTCCCCGCTGCTCTTCCGGGACACCGCCTATGTTATTTTAATTGGGAAAACAGACTTAAGAGCAAACCTGTCTTTCTGGTGGGCTTTCAATTGCTGCCAAGGCGCAGGGCTCACAAAACGTCCCCTCTGCTCTTCCGGGGAACCGCCGATGTTATTTTAAAGGGGAAAACAGACTTACGAGCAAACCTGTCTTTCGAGTGGGCTTCAAATCGCTGCCAAGGCGCAGGGCTCACAAAACGTCCCCTCTGCTCTTCCGGGGCACCGCCAATGTTATTTTAAATGGTAAAACAGAGTTACGAGCAAACCTGCCGTTCTGTCAAACTTTTAATCGCTGCCAAAAAGCAGGGCTCACAAAACGTCCCCTCTGCTCTACCGGGGCACCGCCAATGTTATTTTAAATGGGAAAACAGACTTAAGAGCAAACCTGTCTTTCTGGTGGGTTTTCAATTGCTGCCAAGGCGCAGGGCTTACAAAACGTCCCCTCTGCTCTTCCGGGGCACCGCCAATGTTATTAAAAATGGGAAAACAGAGATACGAGCTAACATGTCTTTCTGGTGAGCTTTGAATCGCTGCCAAGAAGCAGGGCTCACAAAACCTCTCTTCCGGGGAACCACCAATGTTACGTTAAATGGGAAAACAGACTTACGAGCGAACCTGTCTTACTGGTGGGCTTTCAATCGCTGCCAAGGCGTAGGGCTCACAAAACGTCCCCTCTGCTCTTCCGGGGAACCGCCGATGTTATTTTAAATGGGAAAACAGAGTTACGAGCAAACCTGCCGTTCTGTCGAACTTTTAATCGCTGCCAAAAAAGCAGGGCTCACAAAACGTCCCCTCTGCTCTACCGGGGCACCGCCAATGTTATTTTAAATGGGAATACAGAATTACGAGCAAACCTGTCTTTCTGGTGGGCTTTTATACGCTGACAAAGCGCAGGGCTCTCAAGGCGTCCCTTAATCTGCTCGTCCGTGGTACCGCCATTGTTATTTTAGATGGAAAAACAGACTTACAGGCAGACCTGTCTTTCTGGTGGGCTTTTAATCGCTGTCAAGAAGCAGGGCTCACAAAACGTCCCCTCTGCTCTTCCAAGGCACCGCCAGGCGCCAATGTAATTTTAAACGGGAAAACAGACGTATATACGAGCAGACCTGTCATTTTGGTGGCTCTTAAACTCGCAGGGCTTCTCATCTCCGCAAAAAGAATGTGATCTGGACGGAAAGTCCACGAAAGACCCCCCCCCCCCCCCAATTACCTTTTTGAGGTGATTTGCAAAAGATGGCATTTCAGATCAATTCAAGATTTTCAAAATTTCCTTCGAATGTCCTCCAGACGTCTACATGACTTTGAACACGAATATTTTTTTCCGGGATCCTTTGTGCCAATAAGGATGCAATGCAGTAGCAACTGACAGGATGACGCATTTTCGAGCCCAGGGCTCATCACTTCTACTTATTCAACAGCGCTTTAACCCTTTCATGCACGCATTTTGGGATTTGAGTTGTTTTTAGATTTATTAAGACCGTTCGAAAGAGGACACTTTTTTAAGAACTTTGATGGGTCACACAACTTTTTGAAAAATGTCCATTTAAATTCCATTGAATCACATGTTACATAAAATGGTACACATGTGTACCACTATCCAAGAAAGGGTTAAAAGAGAGCACTTGAACCGTTGATGTTTAACTTGGGGAGTATTAGTCTTAAGGATGATTTTGAAATGTGGCTGAAGCAAAGAATACTACATCAGTATGGAAACTTCAGTTCATTCGGAAGCATTATTTCTTGGTCCTTCGTCTTGAAAAGTTCAAAACTATTCCAATTCAAAGCAATGCAAAAGACAGAGACAGAAATGCGTCCGCCATCTTGAAAAATCACTGCAAGATACCAAAAAACATTGTTTTCATTGGATCTTACGGAAGTTTTCTTAATGATTGTATGAATGTGCGACTGAAGTAAAGAGCACAATACTGGCTTCCTCAAAGCACTTTGTTACTTCAACCAGTAGCTATTAAGAAGTCTAATAAAATGCTGAACCAAGTTTTTACACAGCACAATCTCTTTTCCTGAATGGTGGCTTGGAATGGCTCGATTGAACAACAAATTGACTAGCACCACTTGGCAACTTAAAATGCTGATAGGTCAATACAAACAAAATGCTTATCACAGCATGGTTTAAAGAGGGCCAGTTCTAGTTGATCTAACAATCTGCTACAGATCTTTGTTTTGACCATGCTGAGCTCGGTGAGTGGCAGAGCCTAGTTTGAACAGCGAGAGCAAACATAGAATAGATCTAATTTGATCTAATTGACATGCTGCGACATGAATTCCATTTAATCCTTAGTAGAGTTCATGTCAGAAGTATAGGCTCACCCAGACCGATAATCTTTGGCAAAGTTTCAATTTTCTTTCCTTCAAATCGAAACAAGACTTGCCTGCGACTTGAACTTCGGATTTTTAAGTATTCCTCAATGGACAGCCATCGCTCCAAATGCATTTTCATTCCTTTTTTCCAGGTAATATGAAAAAAAGTAAAGGTAAATTCAAAAGATTACTGGTCTCGATGCACCTATGCCTCCACTTCTTAAACGCCTTTGAAGTACTAAGCAAAAGGCATCACGAGGAAAGGAGCATATTGAAAATCTTCACTTTTTTAAGAGAGGGGAAAAAAACTAAACGCGGTTACGTACAAGTAAACGGGAACTTATATAAGAGCTTGCCACCATCGCATCTTCAGCATTGGACACGTTTTTTTTTATATTAGACTAGAACATTCCCTGAACATGGGAAGGGAGCAAAGTCCAAGTATAAATGATGAAATTACAAAAATTACTCAGTCAAAAGTCACTCATAAATTTGCAATAATCACCAACACTCTAAACTGAGAATAGAGATGAATTTGCAGCATGTCTAGTGAACTTCAAACTTTCCATCTCACCCTATGCCCCTGGTTGGAAATTGTTGAGAGTCTTGAATAAAAGCTCGTAGGCTGATCCAAGGATTTCAATTTTTCTTCCTCTCTGTTCAATTGAACGCATATGTTAGAAAAGATTGGACTGTTTAAGATGTAGTATAAAAAGGAAGTATAGAGATGGATTTGCAGCTAGACTACTGAACTTCAAACTTTTTATCTCCCTCGGTGTTGTCCCCAGTTGGAAATTTTTGAGAATCTCGGACAAGAGCTCGCAGGATGATCCAAGATTTTTTTTTCTCTCTCTCTCTCCTCATTTGAACACACATGTTAGAAAAGGATGAAAAAAAGGGGGGCCAAAGTCTACGGCTGCCCCCAATCTACCATTTTCTAACACAAGCATTCAAGTAAGCTAAGAGAGAGAGAGAGAGAGAGAAACTACTTAGTCCTTCGGAGTAGGAGCTGAACGCACAGCTGAGAAACATTCCTTACACTGAAAAGCACAGCTGAGAAACATTCCTTACACTGAAAACAATGTAAGACAAAACTCAGTAGGGATGCTTCCTGATAAGCTATGAACATACAGGGGCCTCGTGGAGTGAAAATTTGTGGATGCCTCCGAGGCATTGAGACTTCTCATGGACACAATACACAGGATTAGTTTCTTTACCTCAAGGAGCTATAACGAAAGTGATCAGTGATCTATAATGTATCTATTAAGCATGTAAGTATCTATTATGTATCTACTATGAACGAATCATATCTTTGTTCCTTATTACTCCTTTTTCTTTCTTTAGTTTTTTAATTATTGTTTTTTTTTTCAATTGTAAAAAGCGATTTATTTCTGCATATTTTTGGATAATCATGCTTGCCCGAGACCGAAAAATGACCCGTCCATCAATCGTCAACCAGGGGGGGGGGGGGGGGGGGGATGTATTAAATTAATGAACGCATAAATCCTTAGTTACCTATTGTTTTTATTTTTTATATTTATTTATTTATTTATTCATTTCTATTTTATTTTTCTACTTTTCTATTTTTTAATTTTTTTTTTCTTTTTTCTTTAACTTTAGTTTAGTTTAGTTTAGGGCAGTAAACCCCACCCCCCATTAAGATATGCATTGTTTTTTCATGTACATTAAGTATAAAATAAACTCCCTCTAAGCAGGGTTACTGCTTGGAGGAAACTGGAAAGAGGTTTCAAGGGACGTGATACTGAAACTTCAAGGAAGCAGCCATGATGAAAATCTTTTGTTGACATTTTACACGGGCTTGTCTTGTTTACCTCATATTTTTTAACCTTAAAAAGAAAATTGCGACAAGTACACTTGAAATTGGTTTTAAACGAAAGTGCAAGAGTTTGAGAATGGCTATCTGGACACAGAAATCGATATAACTGTTCCTTCTTATAAATAAACCGACAAATGACAGAAACAAGCAGAGTTTTCTCACCTGGACAGTTGCATTAAAATTCTGTGACCAGATAACCACTCTATGACACTTACAATTTTGTTTAAAACTAATTTCAAATGGATTTGTCACAAATTTTCTCAACTTATAAAGTTAAACTGAAGGAGGCGAACAAACCAAGCCATTCTGAAAATATCCATGTGAGATATCCATCATGATTCATGGTTGCCTCCCTGGTGTCACAAAAGCGCGTCCCAAGAAAAACCTTTCTACAGTTATAGCTCAGTGATTTAAAATGAAGGTTAAAGTGTTTCAGAGTCCCTATCTAGACAAAGCAATTGATCAATTACTATTTATTTTGGAAGCATTCACAGGATGAAGAGACTGGCCCAAGACACAAACAAGCAGAAGTTCTCATCTGATTGTTGTATTAAAATTCTGTGTCCAGATAGCCTCTCAAATACCATTGCATTTTCATTCAAACCCATTTTCAATTGAATTAATTAAAATTGTTGTCTGTGAATAGAATAAGAGGTAAACAAACTGTCCTTGCTCCCTCACTTAAAGATGGGTCAAGTCCTATCTATGTAAGTTTATAACATAGCATTGCCCTCTTTATTCATAGCTTTTTAATAGCATCACTGTGAAAGCATGGTGTGAATCCGAGTCAATTGTCAAAATAAATCCAAAACATCTAATCAATTTCTCATTTTTTCCCCCCCAAAAGTGGTCTCATCCAAAAGGAAGATGTCCTCCTTTTCCAAATTTTAATCTGGCGACCCTAACTTTAACTGACGGAATACTTAGGTCTATTGCAAACTTTTGCTAAAGCATTATTGAGGGTCAAATTTCATGTAAAATCTCTTGAAAGTAACAATCTGACAGAATCAGAAAATTCAAAAATCCACTCACAAACTCAATAAATGAGTTTGACAAAATTGCGAGCTGGTGGGAGCTGATGGTTGAATCCCATCTAATCACAGCTTTCTATGCAGAAAAAAAGGATTCGTTACTTGCTCATTCAACCGCCATCTTGAAATTTCATCAAACTCATTTATTGAATTTATGAGTCAATTTTAGAACTTTCTGATGTTCTCATCATTATTTTCAAATGATCTCACAATAGAAAGGACATTCCGTAACGCTGTAGCAAAAGTTTGTGACAGACCCATTATTTCTGCTTACAAACAAGTAACTCAAAATTAATTCGGTAGAAATTCTCCTCAAGACTCTATTCTCGTTGAGTCATTAGTTACTATTGAATGCAGGGGTGCAAAATGTTCCAAAACTTCGGAAGTTTCACGCGATCCATGACTTACTTCCTCACAGGATTTTAAAAAATTTCCTCACAAAAATTAGAAAGGGATGACTTTTTTTTGGTTATTTTAACATTTCAACACCGTATGTTCGCAAAATGACCGATATTTTCCCATTTTTTACACTATTTTCCTGGGAAATCCTTATTGCTACTATTAAAAAAAAAAAAAAAAAAAAAGGGACAAATTTCCTCACTTTCCCAGAAATTTCCTCACTTTCACGCGATCCGCGGATCGCTAGATCAGACACATTTTGCACCCCTGATTGAATGGATAGTTAGGTTAGGCTGTGGTGGCTCGTGCAATCTGGAAACCATCCTTATTCGTCATTTGAACGTATGCAAAAATATTGATTTCTCGGGGGTACAATTGCACCTCCAGCAGATTGATTGTTTAGCTTACGTTTAAATGGAGAGAATATGATGTTGCCACATTGAACAAGCTATCACTATTGTTAGAACTGCTATTACAAACCCATAGATGACTCTACTACTGAATGGTTCAGCGGTAGATTCAACTGGAGGTACTTAAATGAGAACATTAGTCATTCAACTCAAACTGGAAGAATTCAAGAGGTAGACGAGAGCTCAGACACCACATTGCTTTTGTTTCATTTATCAGCTGCACTGCGTTGTTTTCTTGGTCACTAAAATTTTTATGAATGGGGCTGTTAAACACTTTTGCTACAAGCGATCTAAGGGTTGATTCAGATTAGAGTCCCTGTATGTAGAGAGTTAAGACAAGAGGGTACAACTTCTGATTGGTCGATGAATTTTAGGCTCTACGGACGCCGCCATTGGATGCGATTTTACACTTTTGTTTTGTTTACCAACGGTCTTTTACAGATAAAAGAGTTAATTTGTGACGAACCTGTTAATTTTAATCATAATGCACCACAAGAATGTCCATAAATCTCAAAAGAATCATTAAAAAACGTTAATACATGTCGATCAACAAATGCAGGGAAAGATTACATCGTTTCAAACTTAGCGGAACTGTAATCTTTGCTGTGGAGCAAAACACAACAACGGCCTCAGAATGTAAACAAATGTGCAAAATCGCATCCAATGGCGGCGCCCATGATTTCTCTTGTCTTAACTCTCTACATTTAGGGACTCTAGTGCCTTATTGACCACTCCTTGATGGAGTGACAATAATATTATTAGGAAATCTCCTATTGTAAGTGCCCAACACCACCAGTACAATTGAAGACTTCTTCGGTAAAAGGGGGTATAAAACAGTAAATGTGCTCATACTCTAAAAACCTGATTTCAAAAGGTTATTTTGTAAGTAGGAAGAGTTGGATTGGGTTCTCTCAGTTATCTGAAGATTTGACCATAAGCTCTTAATGGGTCTGTTGCAAACTTTTGCTACAACGATTAAGAGAGAATAATCCAATGTAAAATCGCCTGATAAGTCCATTAGTGGCATCAGAAAGTCATAAAATGCAATAATAAACTCACAAGAGGCGTTCAATGAAATCCAAGATGGCTGAGAAATATCAAGCAATTTGTATGCATGCACCACAACATCCAAGGATAGCCAACCTCACAATATCGATCACAACCGATCACAACCAATCACAACGTAAACGAACACATAGGTAACCTCTACCTCCAATGAGGTTGTCAAAGTTGGCCATCCTTGCATGTTCGTGGTGCATGCATACTAATTGCTTGATATTTCTCAGCCATCTAGGATTTCATTAAACGCCTCTGTGTTTTATTATTGCATTTTATGACTTTCTGATGCCACCAATGGACTTTTCAGGCGATTTTACATTGGATTAAACACTCTTAATCGTTGTAGCAAAAGTTTGCAACAAACCCATTGTTAGACAGTTAAGAAACCCAGTTTTCCTCATCAGAGTTTCACACAATAGAGGGTTTTAGTAATGGCAACTACTGGTGATGAGGTGATGAGCGTTCCAAACATAGACAGTTTGACTCTCTTGCTCTCACGTGACCCCCATGCACTGCCATCTCACTCTAATTTTAAAAATCGTAGATAGACTTATTTTATGAAATTTTATGGCAGAGATGAATTTCTCGAGGCATTTTAATGCGATTTTCATAAAAATATATTGTAAAGCAAGGCCCAGTATACGAATTTCAAAACTAGAAAGGGATGGGTACACATGGGGGTCACAGGAGAGTGAGTAAGATAGTTTGGAACGCTACGTGCGTTTTATCACAACCAATTGCGACCAACGAGAGCATTGTTGTGGTTGTTCGCTAACCGTTGACTTCGCACTAAAACCATCTATAACAATTTGAAATCAGAACTTTTGAGCAAAAGCACACCCACTGTTTTATACCCCCTTTCACTGAAGAAGTCTTCAATTGCGCATTTTAAAGCATTTTTTGAGTTAAGGGGTGAATTCAGTTAGTGCTAACATCGTTATTTTTGGAGATTTTGACAGCTGAAGCTGCGTTTTATTCGTACGTAGCAAAAGCGTGCAACAAGCTCCTTCCAAGAGTTCAAACAACACTTTAGGTGTGTTTCATTTTTCAGCAGGATCACATTTTATTCTTAATCACTTGAATTTGCCCTGAATTGCAGGAGAGTGTTTTTTGTGTTGGAAGTGCATTGGAATGGAGGACCAATGCACTGGAGCTGGAGCAATGCACTTGCGGATCCAAGAAATTGTCCTTCTCTCTCTTGTCCCATTAGAACGCATGTGTTAGAAAAGGATGGAAGAGGGGTCGAAAATCACGTGACTGCCCCTGTTCTGCCCTTCCCTAACACATGCATTCTAATGGGAAAAGAGAAAGAATGGTAGATTCCTGGATCCGCCAGTGGAGCAATGCACCAGAGCTTCCAGAACTACTCCGGTGCAGCTTCATACAGCTGTATGTCATTACACCAGTGCGGATTCTCTTGAATAAAAGTTCACAACCTTTGCTTCTCTCTACCGGAAGTTGAAGCTTAAGCCAATACCTAACCATAACTTCCTTAAAGACCCTAAATCCAGGCAGCACTCTCATAGAATGCTTTCATAGAAGATAATGTACCTCTTTCATTTAGAAGAAACAGGCATTGGCGTTTTCAATCATGAATGTAACATAGCGCTGTAAATTTTTAACTTCAAAATTGAAAGCAACAGTTAAAATTTTAGAGCCCATCCTCATTTTAACACTTGTACTACATTATTATAGTGAATTACGAAGCCATCACGAAGATAAACCGTCATTCAACTGACAATTAGAAGAAAGCATTAATGCAGGATTTAGAGATTGATCAAAGTAGAGGCAACGATGTTATGATCTACAGTTATAGAGCGACAGGAATTCGATTAAAATTTCTCAAGCAAGAAAAGAATTGACATTTTAAAGATCGTGGATGGAACAAGACGATCGATACATGCAGGGCAGCGTAGCTGTCTGGACTAGGAATTTTACACGCTAAGACAAACTAAAAGCGCTTACAGATGGATCACTCGAGCCAAAGACGGTAAAAAATTTAACGCAAGATTGAGTGGCTTCAATCAAAGGAAAGCCTTTAAAAATTGACTCCTGATGAATAGAAAGTGATGATGAGAATGAGACTGCAGTTTTAGTACGAAATTAGGGAAAACTTAGGAGGAAAGAGGAGTGTAATAGACACATAGCAAATATATAAACATGGGAATGAGCTTTCGGGGAGATACGCAAGCATGAAGAGGGGATTCCTGGATCCCATCACGCACGATATACTCGGGGAGGGAACTTTGCACTTACGAAAGAAAGTAAAAGGCCAAGCAGTTACGAGATAAAGAAGAATGCGGCTGTCCCAAAAACCATATCCTTGTTGAATTATTACTGACACAGATAACTCGAAGATAGATAGAGGTGGAACTTAAAATCGGTGCATCGGTGACAAAAACGTCATCTTTCACGGAACGAGCCTCTTTCAGATAGGAGTTCGTAGCTTCCGACTCGGTATAAAATGAGGGGAGGAAATGGAAGGAGGTCCTCAATGAATTAAAAAATACCCACACACATACACAACGTGAAATGATTAAATTTGGATCAGAACTAAAGAAACCGAAGCTGGAACTTACTTCTAACATGAATAATGAGTTCTACAAAACACACACTTAAATTTATTCACAATTATTTCACGAAACTACGTTTAGAAAAATAAAATCCCGATTCGTAGGCTGCGAACACGGACTTATGACTGATTCACAACAAATGAGGCAGCGAAGGTTTTCTGTTGACTGCTGTACGCACTGTTGCCAGAGAGCGCATAGAAAAAGTCCAATGCACTCTATGTATTCTCTCGGCGCTTATTCTCGGCGAGCCTTTTTGTTTTTGTTTCCTGCTCTGGAAGTTCATAAGCACCCGTTGATTTTAAGCTTCATGAAAGGAAGCCTCAATATGTTTTCCGATGGCAAGATTACCTTTCATCGCGATAAAGGCAGATAACGGAGGGAATCATTCACGGCGGATTGCATCTCTCACTTTTTTATCTCTGCCTGTTGGCCTGCATTTTCTCTTTTCGCTTCGAGTACGATGAGTTGCATATACTGCAGGCGTTTTATATCAATTCCTTTGTTATCCGTCTCTGCGGCGGATTTCAGACGACATACTTTGCGTCTCCTTCATGTGCGACTCATTTTGTCCTAGTTTATCTTCTCTCCCCCCCCCCCCCCCCCTGCATTATCAAAAAGTTACGAAACAAAATTACGCGTTGGTAAGGTTTTATTTCGCGTTTGCAGTCTGCCTCTTAGAAAAATCGTCAGTTTTTAATCATAACTTTTTTTTATTTATTTAATATGTTAACAAATACTTGAGTTTAGGGGTTTCCTCACTTTGGCTATTCATCTGAGAAGACTATTTTGAAAATACTATTGTCTACTGTACTGACTGAAAATTTTCGTTAATTTTCTTAAATTAAATTGAATTAAATTATCCGTTTCTTGATTAAAATGAAATGATTACAGAGTTCAAAATTGACGTCCAGTTAACTACTTTAGAAAATTTGTATTTTTAATTTAAACCAATTTTAGTAAAACAATACACGGAAAAAAATGTTCCACTAAAAATGGCCTGAATTGTATAAACAAAAGTTCCCTAATAGAAATTCTAATAGTTAACAGGAAATATGTGGTCTTTTTAAGTAGAGACCTGATCATTTTGGCAGAAAAGTCTTCCATTAAACACCGGAAAAATCTAATGAAAAATGAAATAGAATTGCAGGCCAACAATACAAAAATTGTTTCAAGAACGACCCGAATTCTCCTGAAAACTGCCAGAATTTCTTTTCGGAGACTTTGAATTAGGGCACAATTTAAAGACTTTCCGTGATATCTCCTTGGTTTGACTTGGCTCAAGATACACTCAAGCCGTCTTGAATTTAGTTGAAAAAAATTCAATTCATATTCTCTCCCTGCAAGCCAGTAATTCTTGAGAAAACTCAAGTTTATTTTAAGGTCGATGAGGAGCTACCTTGAAATTTTTTCTTGAGATTTGTCTTGAGTGCGCTACTGTGCGTTTCCGGAGCGTGAACCTCAGGCGGATCCAGGAATCTATCTTTCTCTCTCTTCTCTCATTAGAATGTGTGTTATAGAAAAGGACAGATTAGGGGCAGTCACGTGATTTTTGCCCCCTCTTCTATCCTTTGCTAACACATGCATTTCTAATGGGAGAAGAGAGAGAAGGACAATAACTTGGATCCGCTAGTGGCGTGAACTGCAAACCCGTGTCTCAATCTCACTTGAAAATTCCTTAAAACTTCCTCAAGAAATCTCAAAACGTTTCGGCTCAATCCATAAGGGGTGTTAATTGCAAATAATGATGAATCTTGGGACGGTTCAAGTCAAAGCCAAAGTTAAGCGAGAGCGATCTCAAAGAAATGTTCTCGTAGAACATTTTCATCCGTGCAAACAATTTGTCTTGTATTTTTAGGTCGAGAAAAGAGGTAGGAGTGATCCAAATAGTCTGCTATACCATGATGACCTTTCTGTGGACTATTTGCAGTGTTTAGTTAGTAGATTCCATTCAAGGTCCAATAATAACAGATCAGTCCGGTTTCGGTAGCGCTGTAATCTTTGAGTGCTACCCGATTTGGGTAGAAGACATATACTGTAAGCCACATCGGGGAGGGATGGAACCAAATCGGAAAACAATGTACCTCCTTACATTGAGTATTTCGAGCGGAACTCAGATTTGTTGGGGTCTATTAAAAAAAAAAAAAAAAAAAAAAAAAAAAAAAAAAAAAACACTATTAAATATATAAAACCCTAAAATGGTCTGTCTCTTTAAAATGCGCATTTAACGATTTAATCAAATAATATAACAGCGTCTTAATATATCAAATGTATTATAAACAGACAACAGTTGATTAAACGATGCAATTGAATCCGCGGTTAAATCGTTGAATCGTTGACGTTTTAAAGAATCTGTTTCGCCTTCATTTTCATTGACGGCAACAAGCATGCGGTAGCGTACGATGAGTTATCTACCCTCATATTTATTCACACGGCGGATCTCAGAAACTGAAAAATATTTTAGAATTCTTTGCATATTGAGATAATTCATTTTATTTATCGTCCCCTGGGTTTTAAATAAATCGACTGCAGTATCAGAACTCAATACTTACTTACGCCGTAATTATTAAAAACGGTAGATACCGCGCGCTAACCGCTTTGCGTTAGGGTGTGTTCTCTTCCAGCAAGCATGGCGTCAATTTTACTTACTCCTTTGATGAGGGAAAAAAACTGATTCTGCTTTTTGACAATGTTCACTATCCACTTCTTATGAAACGACGTTAAAATTATAACCTCATACTTTTGTCCACAGATTTGTAATTATTGTACGTATCAATACTAGTTACATACTTTGCTACAACACTACGCATTGAGATTGAATGAATTGAAATAAAAACTAAGTTGAGCACGATAATCGATTCATCGTCTTCATTAAATTCTCTTAACAGAATGGAAATAAGGATTTTAGCTTATTAAGCGTGCCGATTTTAATGAAATCGACGTGTTACTATGAATTTGATTTTTGTTAATCAAACAACATTAGTTTTTGCAGGCATACCTCAAATGTTTATTTTAATGAAATGGGCCGGTTTTAAAAAAAGAGTGCCTCAGCTCTGTAGGCCAGTTCCACTCAGGGACATCTACCGGGGGGAGGGGGGTTATCCCTCCCTTCTCCCCAAAGTTGGAAAATATAGATTTTCACGTCAATCCTCCCAAAAATACGGTGAAAATAAGTTGCAATTATTGAAAAGCGACGGTTTAACCCCCCCTCCCCCGGGATTAGGTTTGGAGGCTTTGTATCCCTCCCCATCTCTTGGAAACTTGTCTACCCGTGGTTGCTGTACCACCAGATTTGACTGTTGGTGGTTGTTCCTTTTTGTATAAAATGCCGAGGAAATTACAATGGTCGCGCAATGGGGCTGTTGTACAGTGTACTCTTTTGCTATGAGAGATTTAGTTAGAGATTTCTTTAGTTCATTAATGATTAATTTCTTTTTTTTCATTTGTAATATGCACTTTATTCATACATAATTTTGAATAATCTTGCTTGCCCAAGACCGGAAAAGACCCGTCCATCCACCATAAACCAGGGGGGAAAAATGTATTTAATCAATGTAAGCTTTCTTTAGTTATCAACTGTTTTAGTTTTTTTTTTTTTTTTTTTTTTTTTCTTTAACTTTAGTTTACTTTAGCCTAGTTTAGTTTAGTTTAGGGCAGTAAACCCCTGACGGGGTTTGCCCATTCATGTATGTACTTTTTTTCATATGTTAATTATATATAAAATAAACTCCCTCCAAGCAGGGTTACTGCTTGGTGGAAACTGGAAAAAAAAAAAAAAAAAAAAAAAAAATTAGCAGTCGAATCTGGTGTAACAACCTCTAAAAATAACGATGGCAGCACTAAAAACTTCCGAAATTCACTCCTAAACTCGATAAACGCTTTTATTTGCTCTAGCGTAATGGAGGGCAGTAATAATGGAAGATTCCCACCTAACAGTACTGTCACTAAATCAAGAAGTGACCAATAAGAGACGACTTTCATTTGACACCGGTGTCAGTAGATGTCACGGAACCATTCATCGAATGAAGATCACTACTATAATGACTAATTACTCAGCGAATCCTTCTTGTCAGCAAAGAGAGAGTGACGAAATTAAGATAGGAATCTCTCATTATTACTGCCCTCAGCCACCATTACGCTCGAGCAAATAAAAGCGTTTATTGAATTTAGGAGTGAATTTCGGCAGTTTTTAGTGCTGCATGTCATCGTTATTATCTGATCTTAGCCCATCTCATAATTATAATAGCCGCCATCTTTTTATAAAAAATACTAAGATCAGATTAGAATCATCAAAAAGCAATGCATCTTTTTCTGCAATCCAAGTATTTAACGCTCTGCCTAAATCCTTAAAAACCCATTTTAAAAACGGAGAAATTAGTAGTTTTTTTTCATGCATTACAGCTGTTTCTACTATCCCATGCTTTTTACAGCCTGGATGAACTGTTAAGCTATAAGTAAACTTTAAAATATAAATATAGTAAAATATAATGTTCTCAATGATCTCTAGCTATAAGAAATCAAATGTATCGTTTCTTATATGACCTGTACCCAGTCAGTTTTTCTGGCTAACTATGTTCCAAACATGAATATAAAAATAATAAAAATAAAAATTATTTATCGACGGTTTTACACCAGAATCGACTATTAAATAGCTTTCAGCAAAAGTGTGCAACAGCCCCATAGGCCATAGGTCTGGGTCTGTAGCAAAGTTTTTGCTACAGCGTTGTGGCGGATGGAATCCCATGGGGGAAAAAATGAAAATCGCATTGAAAACATATACAAACATTTCTATGAAAATCTACACGAATCGATCGTTACATTCACTGTTTTAATCCCAATGCAGCTGTCTTATTGTTCCATTTTGGAGGTGTGAGACACCCGTAGTGCATACAAGTTAAAAATGACGCAGAAATCAACGAATAAAATTAAGAATCATAAGTTACATACACGGCCATACATTTTCTGAAAAAGGCTTGCTTTTAGGAGTATTTCAGACTCCCAGTAATTTAAATTTCGTCTTTTCAGAGAGGAGAAATGATTGTTTTGAAAATGGGTCGAAATCGGACTTTGAAATTCGATACATCGAAAACGAAAAATGATTTCGACCTTCGGTTTGTTATCAAACGACTTAAAATTTGATGCCTTTTCAAACGATGTATCACAAGGTAGGTGTTGCATGCCATTTGAAATTATTGAGTTACGAGGGTAGGGAGGGGGCCCCACCCCGCGCCCCCTGGAGGGTAGGGGGAATCGCGACTCCCCTATAAATAAAGTCAGGCCCTCTTAATGATGGATAATGGCGCAAACCGCATCTTTTTATCTTCAATAGGAAAAATAAGTCAGCTAAATTTTCTCCGAGAGGAGTGAATAGTAAACTTCTTTAATGATTTCATCGTTATTTTTGCAGAATGATCACATCAGCTTAGACACTTCATTTGTCCCAGCGAGCTATAGCAATAGAAAGGATTTGTGGGACGTGATGTTAAGCAGTGGTGTCGCGTGAAATTTGGCAACAATGTATTCTATCAATTTAAACTCATGTAAAATATCGAATTCTGGGGTGCACAGTGCACAAGGAAAATTCGATATATTTATTGAGTTTAAATGGAGCAGTTGCATTGTTGCCAAATGGCACACGACGCCACTGATGTTGAGGCAGCACGGAGGTAGCCATGATCGAAATCTCCTGAGAACATTTTTCCCCACAGGCTCGGTTTGTTTGCCTCATATTTTATAACCTTCAAATTTTTAAACAAAAATTGAGACGAATTACCTAATTAGAAATTGGTTTTCAACGAAAGTGCAAGTGTTACACAGTGGCTATCTGAACACAGAAATCGAAATAATCGTTTTATTTGGAAGGATTTACACGATAAATAAACTGTCACTTGACAGGAAAAAGCAAAACTTTCTTACCTGGATACTAACAGTAATAACCCTCTAAGGGCCAGAGGGCCGATCATTTACTTCATCGTTAAACCGATCGATAAGACTGTCAATGAGTGATTCTATTGGTCGAATATTGTAAAACTTGGCTGTTGCTATGGTAACCATCGTTAAGAGTCTCGTTTTATAAAGGCTACTCGTGAATAACCTTTAAAAAACGGACACTATAACGATGGTTACCATAGCAACAGCTAAGTTTTACAATATTCGACCAATAGCATCACTCATAGAAACGATGAAGTAAATGATCGGCCCTCTGGTTAGTTTAAAAGAATGTCATTTCTCCGTTTAAATTAAGAAGGTAGTTAACTGTTCGTTTTCCGGGGAATTGGAATTGCCTATACGACAAATTGAAGGCGCCCGAAGAAAGCTTATCTAGTGACTCTTTTCATCGATAGTCGCGTTTATATGGAATGAAAACTGAAACAATGTGAAATAGACTAGAGGATGAAAAACGAGTATACTCGGGCTTGGCCTATAAGTGGTTAATATTCTGCCCAGATTGCCACTTGAAATTAATTGCATTTTCAGTCAAAACCAGTTTCCACTGAATTGATTACATTTTTTGATAAAAGGTTAAAATTGAGGAGGCAAACTAACTAGAAACACGCCCTCTGTGCTGCCTCATTCTTAGAGATAGGACTTATAGAGGTAGTTTCAGAAGTGTAGGCGGACCAAAACCATAATCTTTGTCGAATTTTCAACTTTCATTCCTTCAAATCAATACCGAATTTGCTCCTGACTTTGTTCTTTTGTGTTTAAAGTTTCCCTCATTGAAAAGTGAACTTTCAATTTCATTTTTATTCATTTTCATCGAGTAATATCAGAAATAATGTTGACAAATTCCAAAGATTATCAGTCTAGGTCCGCCTACACTTCTGAAACTACCTCTAACGTGTAGTACCTATAGGATATAGCCTCCTCCAGTCCAGGGGCGTGCCGTGGTTTCCAGAAGGGGGGGGGGGGTCCGGCAAGAATGCAATGTTGCCGTCCTCCGCGAATTGGCGCCCCTCAACATTATAAATTTGATGACCTTTTTTTTTACTTTCTCACTACTAACATAAAGTTAGAAATAGAGAAAGTATTGCAATGGCGCAGAGATTTTCAAGGGTTTTTGTCTCGATATTTGGCCCAATCCGACTAAGTAAATCATGATAATTACTAAATAATTGGCTCTCATCGTGCTTAATACTATCCTAAAGAATATTCATCCATGAAGTTTCAATATTACGAGGGCCGTTCAAAAAGTAACGAGAACGCTTGCTTTCTAGGGTTTCTATTGGCTCTCAAAAAGAACCAGATACACCATTTTATAGCAAAAACTCTCTAGAATTCAATTATTTAAACGGATTGAAAAATATTGAAAATTGCTTGAGTAATTGAACTTTTCCCGCGCTCAGGGGCGTGCCGTGGTTTCCAGAGAGGGGGGGGGGGGCAAGAATGCAATCTTGCCGCCCTCCGCGAACAAAATTATAAATTTGATTACCTTTTTTTTTTTTTTTTTTTTTTTTTTTTTTGCTTGTTACGCACTGATTTTGCCGCCCTCTAGAATTCATTTTGAAATTTGATAACCTTTTTTTTTGGTTGTTCACCCTGATTTTGCCGCCCCCCCTAGAGTGCCGCCCGGGGCAAGGGTACCCACATGCTCCCCCCACGGCACGCCCCTGCCCGCGCTCATGTCATGAGATTTCCCGCCACCTCCGAAGGCCGACCCGATCGCGGTAAATCGTGCACTTCAGTCCTTCCTTCCTTGAATAAAACGCACCACTTGTTCACATTCTGCTCGTTTATGACACTTTCACCATGAACTTGGACAATTTGACTATAAATTTCCCGCGGCTTGAGCTTTTTTGCATTCAAAAATCGAATAACAGAACGAACTTCACAAACTGACGGGTTAAGAATCGACATGATTTTCACGAATGACCCGACAACTTGAAAGCACTACTCGCACGAGTATTGACGAAAAACTGATTGTTGTCATCGTTGAGAGCTTTGACAAGATGCAGGATAGATGCACTGATAAGGATGCGGATCAGCTTGGACTGTAAACAAACCTTATCTTCCACGCGACACTTGAAAACTGTGATCTACGTGTTTTACTCAAGATTCAAACGGTAGCGGAGGTGGCGGGAAATCTCATGACATGAGCGCGGGAAAAGTTCAATAACTCAAGCAATTTTCAATATTTTTTCAATCCATTTAAATAATTGAACTCTAGAGAGTTTTTGCTACAAAATGGTGTATCTGGTTTTTTTTTAGAGCCAATAGAAACCCTAGAAAGCAAGCGTTCTCGTTACTTTTTGAACGGCCCTCGTATTTAACCATCCGTGGCTTGGAGGTGTAAAAAAAATGCACACACTTTCTGTGGCGTCTGTCTGTCTGTAGCCATAAAACGTAGCATAACTTTTGAACTATTGATCCATGTGCATCCAAATTTTGCAGAGATGTTGCTTTTAACATTCTTCAGTGGGTCTTTTTTTTTTTTTTTGTTTTTTTTTGTTTTGTTTTGTTTTGTTTTTTTTAATTTTAATTTTTAGGTTAGTTATGGATGAAAAATGGTTTGGGTCAAAAAAAGGAAAAATCTAAATATTTCAAATATGGATCTTTGGATCTGTATAAAAATATCAAAGGGGGGTCAGGGGCCTTGGGGTCTCCCCCAGAATTTTAAAGGGGGGTCTGGGGGTCTCCCTAAGATTAAATTTGATTCTAGGAAGTGTTCGTTGGGTATTCCCTATACAGTTTATTTATTTATTATTTTTTTTTTTTTGCTTGTTACACACTGATTTTGCCGTCCTCTGCGATTCATTTTGAACCTTTTTTTCTTCTTTTTTTTTTGGTTGTTCACCCTGATTTTGCCGCCACCGGAGAGTGCCACCCAGCTGGGCAAGGGTACCCACATGCCCCCCCCCCCCGCACACCCCTGGCTCCTTCTATTGCTGTTGCTCGTTGATTTGCCCAAAGCAAAATATTGCAACACTTCCATTGTAGGTCCGTCTCGGAGCGCTGCGCTGTAATCTCTGAGTTCCTCCAATAAGGGAATGAGACAGTGACTATAAAACGGAGGTTGAATCAAATTGACGCCCGCGCCGGCGCCGGCGCGGCGCGGCGCACTATGGGGTATTTGACCCGGATTCATGCTCAAAAGTCCAAAAGTTAAATTTAACCTATGGTCAAAACCAATGGTATTGGTGCATTCTGTATAGTTTTTTACATCATCCTGTACAATTTGAGCTTTCCACATTGAGTGGTTCGCCCACAATCCGCCAGAGCGCGCAGCACTTTTACCAATTTACGATTTAAATCTGTGTTTTACACCATTGAAGATAAGTGGATTTAAATTTGTTTATAGTTCTCCAACTTGGGAAACAAAACATAGATGACGTTTCGGAAGGTAAGAATAACTATTTCAAGCCTTTATATATCATGATACATAGTTTTTAATCCTAGCCTTACTCCATACAGTAAATTTTAATCAAAAAATAATGAGATTGATAGAAACAAAGGTCTTTTAGTTGGAATGTATCACTTTGTATCACTTTTGTTTTTGCGTGAAAAGTTAGCCCAGAGCGTCTACTTTATGCTCCAAAAAAGATCCGACCCGCATCGACCCGCATTCGCCGCAAATTGGGAAATTTGTAATTCGATTTTCAGGAAAAATTAACACTAATTTCACCCAAAATTGCCAAAATCTTCATTATTGTACCGTATTTTCTCTCAATTTTGTTGAAATGTACCACTTATACCTTGCTAGCTTGATGGAGAGGTGTAAAGGGATAACACAGACATCAAATAATTGCACAGTGGGTCGAAACTTGACTTTTTTCGGACAAAAAGAAAAAGTCAGTATTTCTGTTTGTAAAAGATTCGTTGGAGTTATTTATCAATTGCAGTTACCCTTTTGAAGCTATAGAGTTAATATTTTAAATATTTTCTCAATTTTTTCTCATTTTTGTTGATTTTTTTTTTTTTTTTTTTTTTTTTTTTTTTTTTTTTTTTTGTAAATTTGAAAGCGTCCGTTAAATTCTATGTTTAGACCCTCTGTAGACATGGTATTGAATTGGTATCCAATTTTGGATCCAAAAAGACAAATAAAAGGATAGATATGGTGCGCGTAGCGTGAGTGGCCGCCTTAAATGAAGGTCATCTCGAAGAAATTTTGAGAGCTAAGGAAAGGAGACATATCATTAGGGTAAGGGGTGATTTAGAAGCCGGGAGGGAGGGGATTAAGCAGGGGTATCGGAAAATCTTCGGGCACGTCTTTACGGTGAGGTAAATGATAAATTCCATTAATAAGTAAAATCAACTCGATGTGAAGGTGCGAAACACAGTATGTTTAATTCCAGCACCCCCCCCCCCCCCAAATCACCAGAATTGCCTCAATAGTGCAGAAACGTCTTATTTAGTCACAAAACTTCATCATATAGTCAAAGAACCACTTTGGGTAGCGTTTCATGTCCATAAATAATTTTGAGCATGAATTCGGGTCGAATACCCCATAGTGCGGCGGCTCAACCGCCTACGACCCGCAGGCCGCAACTCGCCCCACCGGACTTTCCAAGACTGAACACTGATTTTAATAAATCTTGGTTTCGCCTTCATTTTTCTTGATGGCAACAAGCATGCGGAAGTGCACGATGAGTTATCTACCTGCTCGCCTGCGCAATCATCCATTTAAACATCGTCGGCACCGCATATCACCAAGTGAATTCGCCTTTCCTCCTTAGTGGCGGCATTTGGGAGAGTGGGTGCCCCCCCCCCGGTGATTTAGTACATCCCAAAATTTTTGTTCACACGTCTAGTTCAAGACGCCAAAAAAAGGAAAGCAAATGGTTGTCAAATTCAATGAGTAATAAGTGAATAAAGTTTGTAATTCAAAGAAAGAATGTAGAAAAAAAAGGTATTTTTCCTCAAAATGTTCCCAATTTGTAAGTGATTTAGGACATTAGAGTCATCAAAGACCTCGAGGGTCAGATCTTTACGAAGCCAATGCATGCACAGCAAACAAAAAAAAAGTCGCAATAATTTTGCCTCCCCCCCCCCCCCCCCGGAAAAACCCGAAAGGGCACTGACGTGCCTCTTTGCCTTATTGCGTTGTTGTTAATTATTTGTTCGATGGAGTCGAGACATATCTGTGAAAAAACCGTCAACACTTTTTACCAAGTGCTGTTCGAACCATTTCGACTTATTTTTTCAAAAATTTCTAAAATAACTGATTCCTCACAAGACCGAAGAGGCACGTCCCTTCATCCATCGTGATATTTGAGGTTCTGAATGGGAGGGGGGGAGCGGGTTCTAGCGAACGAATACGTTATCATAAAACAGTCTCACTGTTGCACTCATAGCGTCTTACGGCGACAATCACGCCTCATTTCCAGTTTGTTCCCGTAAGTCCCAATTAGTGCGACAAAGAGGCCGTTTCTGTGAAACAATCCCACTTTCCCACTCATGGTGTCTTATGGTACCAATCTTGGTATTCGTGGTTCGATTCCAGTTTAATCCCGTAAGCATACCAATGAGTGCGAGAGACAAAACCACCGCATAAGAAGCAATGAGTAAGAGAGTGAGAGAGACCTTTTTTGTCAAACGGTCTCTCTCTCGCACTCGTTAAAGCTTACGGGAACGCCTTGGAAAACGGACCGAGCCGCCGTAAGACGAAATGAGTGCGAGAGAGAGACTTTTTTCGTGTAACGGTCACGACTTGGAAAACAAACTGAACCGCCTTAAGACGCAATGAGTGCGAGTGAGAAACCTTTATCGTGTAGCGGCCTCTCTCTCGCACTCGGTGTTGCTTACGGGAACGCCTTGGAAAACGGACCGAACCGCCGTAAGACGCAATGAGTGCGAAAAAGAGACCTTTTTAGTAAAACGGTCTCTCTCTCGTAATCGTGTTCGCTTACAGGAACGACTTGGAAAACGGATCGAATCTCCGTACGACGCACGGAGTGCGAGTGAGAGACCTTTTTCGAAAAACACTCTCTCTCTCTCTCTCTCGCACTCGTTGTTGCTTATACGTGTACGACTTAGAAAACGGACCGAACAGCCGTAAGACGCAATGAGTGCGAGAGAGGGACCTTTTTCGTGTAACGGTCTCTCTCTCTCTCTCGCACTCGATGTCACTTACGATAACAACTTGAAAAACGGACCGAACCGCCATAAGACGAAATAAGTGCCAGAGTGAGACCTCTTTCGTGTAACTGTCTCTCTCTCGCAATCGTTGTCACTTACGGGAACGACTGGGAAAACGGACCGAACAGCCGTAAGACGCAATGAGTGCGAGAGAGAGAGACCTTTTTAGTAAAACGGTCTCTCTCGCTCGCACTCGTTGTTGCTTACGGGAACGACTTGGAAAACGGACCGAACAATCGTAAGACGCAGTGAGTGCGAGTGAGAGACGTTTTTCGTGTAACGGTCTCTCTCTCGCACTCGTTATCGCTTACGGGATAGACTTGGAAATGGACCGAACCGCGGTAAGACGTAATGAGTGCGAGAGAGAGACCTTTTTCTTAGGACGGTCTTTCTCTCGCGCACTCGTTGTCGCTTATGGGAACGACTTAGAAAACGGACCGAACCATCGTAAGACGCAATAAGTGCGAGAGAGAGACCTCTTCCGTGTAACTGTCTCTCTCTCGCACTTGTTGTCACTTAAGGGAACGACTTGGTAAACGGACCGAACTGCTAAGAGACGCAATGAGTGCGAGAAAGAGACCTTTTTCGTAAGACAGTCTCTCTCACTCGCATTCGTTGTCGCTTACGGGATCGACTTGGAAAACGGACCGAACCGCCATAAGACGCAATGAGTGCGAGAGAGAGACCTTTTACGTGAAACGGTCTCTCTCTTGCACACTTGCACTTGATGTCGCTGGCGGGTACAACTTACATGGCTTTATGTGCGAATTTTTGTTGAAATCTCTGATTTTTTCTGCCTTTCTCATCCCCTCCCTTACTTGTCTTTTTTTATTGTCATCCTTGACTAGGTGTATCTCACTCTCACACTCTCAGCTCTCGCCTAGCTCTCGCCTGTCTGCCTGTTGGCTGTTCCTCTTTGATTCTGTTTTCGTATTCCACTCTCCTCCCTTCTTCCATGATCCGGAATCATAATAACAAAAGTGTCAAAATTTAACCTCTCCCATGTTGTTGACTCCACGATTTTTAACCCGATCGAAGCCAGATTTTGAGTTTATTTAATCGTTTGAAGTGCTTGTCATAAAGTCACGAGATGTTGCAGGAAAGAGTAAAATATCTAGTCTGAACGATGTCGATGTGTACACTCCATAGTCGTGAAAATCCGTCTGTTTAGCCCAGGAGTTTTGTTTATACTTGTGCAAATTAGTGCATTTTCGCGATCGTAAGTATTGTTGTTTTTGCGATTCGAATGCAGATTTGTTTCTTATTTTGAGCGATTTCAGATTTTTAATGTATCTACCCTCTGAATTCAATGAACAGTCCTTCTCTGTTATATTGCTTTTTTGAGTTCTTGAATTTAGGTTAGTCAACTTTTTCTTGTGCAGATCTAACTGGTTTAGCAAGCCAGCAGGAAGCTGCCTATTTTTGGTTAATATATATGAAGTGATTAATATGTAATGAAGATTCCCTTCTTTCTGTTGGGAAATTTTATTCAGTGCGTTTTTACCTCTGAACATATTTGTTGAGGTCATCAGTAGGTATTAACCACAAGTACCTAGGTTTATTGAGCGCTCTCATTGTGGCAAAATTTGTTGTTTGTCGTCTGAAGGCAAGTCTCTCTGTCTGTTATATGATCTATTCAATTTATTTTTTACTACTGCACACTCTACAGAAAACTCTTACACCTACGACAGCTCATGTATATCGAGTATCAGGTTCTGACAAGTAGTAGCGCCTGCTTTCGAAATGCATTGGTCAACGGCTGGTTGACAACGAATCGAAACGCTGCGCTAACCAACCTTACACCGATGTATTTTGGAAGCATGGAGCGCTACTGGACTTAACCTGATACTCAAATTATGAGAGGTGTTAGTACTATTTAATGGTTTATTCATTTCATGTCAATTCAACCTATTTACTAAAATTCATTTATGTCATGATTGATATCACTCCATCCTTATCTTTCAGTTGTGAATCCTGCTAAAATGAGTTCTGCACGATTCGTCGCTCGAGGCTCCAAAAGCCGTCTATTTTGCTACCTCTGTGGTCTTCTAGTGCTTGGCACTGTTGTTTATATCTTCCATGGGACACAGTCACAATTAGACGATGCTAAAATAAATGCGGCAAAGTGCGCAAAACAGCATGAATCTCTTCTCAGTCAACTACAAGGTATGTCACATGTAGCAAACATTCCTACGCGTAATATTTGCATTTAGGAATATAAGTAATAGAGGCCGTTTCAGATAGCTTCGGTTCTGACTGCTCTTTGTTTACATGCACAGAATCCAGTCTTACCATGCATGTGAAAACATCGACCCCACTTACAGCGCGAATCATCAGAACTTTTTGCCTCGTAATAGACTCAGTTCACTATCGTAAATAGTGACTAACGAAAGATTACGATGAATAACTGGATCCATTACACGGCAAAAAGCTCTAGTCATTTGCGTAATAAGCGGGGTCGAAGTTTTCTCGCGGATGGTAACACTGAAGCGAGCCTGTGCGGAAGGACGATTTTGTGTTTGCTCAAGTTTCTGTAAACAGTCTGTATGCGCATCTTATAAGATGAGTGAACATACAACGATCAGTTAACTGTCTTTATTAAATGCAGTTCTAAAGCAAGATTTAATAGAGAAAATTGAAGGCTGAAAATTTACTGGGTAAATTTCCAGTGCCAGGATTTTATTCCACTGGGAATATTCCGAGTGCCGAGACTTTATTCAACTGGGATTAATCTCTGTGGCATATCACTAACCATGATCAACTGTTGCACAGTGCAGTGAGGAAAACGCTCCAAAATTGCTTTCGGCAAACTAGCGAGACATTTAAAAACTGGAAAAATTACCTTTTTCTTTTGTATAAAGGAAGAGATTGCCTTTCTTAATTCTTACGTAACTTAATTTTTGACCGAGAAATCCTGCCCTGAATAATTTTTCATGGGGGCAGCATTTCTCGGTCAAAAATTGAGATACGTAAGAACTTTAAATGACAAATCTCTTCCTATCCATGAAAGAAAAAGGTGTTTTTTTTTCAGTTTTTAAATAACTCTATAATTTGCTGAGTAAAGCTGCCTAATGCGATTTTGGAGCTTTTTTCTCACTGCACTGTGTGTTGTGACAGAAGAACTGTAATTCTTTTTCTCCTAATCGGCATTGATATATAATATATATACTCCTTGATTAATGTAATCATTCTAATGCGCAGACTCAGCAAACACACCAGCGCATAGTTGAAAGCAAACTTAAGTTCACCAATTCCTACCATCAGTATACCAACCTAACTAACAATTGAGGACTTTTCCGGAAGAAGGGCCCATAAAACAAGAGGTGTACTCTTCAGCTAAAAACCTTCATTTACTCACAATGCACAATTCTCAGGAAGAGCACACCCATTGTTTCATGGGCCCTTCTTCCGGAAAAGTCCTCAATTGAAAGTTCCAATTTAAGTTAGAGGTCATTTCAAGAGAATTGGCAGATGACAGATCGGCTTGTCTACAGTGTAGTGGGTGAGTTAGTGTTTCGGCACACTAACTTCAATGCACAGAGACTCGAACGAACCTATGGCGCAGGAAGCCAGGTGAGCTGTTTACTGTCATTTTTCGTGAAACGAGCTCTCTCTAGATTCAGATTCTGATTTATTTATTTGCAAAGCAAGAAATTAATACAAGCAATAAAAACCGGCTCCTTTTGCCAATAGTCAGACTTGTGTGGCAAGTTTCACACCCTCCTCCCCCCTTTGAATTTACTTTTTCAAAAGTTTTTCATCTTCATTTTCTTTTTGATAGTTGCGTTGAATCAAGAGGGTCAAATAGAAAAAGCCCTTCAGACGGAGAAAGCGGAACACCGTGAAACAAGGGAAAAACTGACTCAACAATTGGAGGAAGAGAAGAAGCTGCGTAAGAAGGAGTACACGGAAGCGCTGAATAAATATAGCGCGCTGAGTCAGAAATATAAATTACTGCAGGTAAGAAATTTTTCATTGTTTTAATCCATCGGATGTATCTTAAAATAAGGGATACAAATGCTCCCTTTCTTTTCTGCCCTTGAAGAGTGTCAAAGTGTGCTTTTGACAAAGTCAAAGTTCAACAGTCGCAATACTTGTCTTGTTGAAGGGCAATTTCACTAAGCCATAGCACCACAGCTGTTACTGCAGATCGGTCGACAACTTTTGCCCCCGGGTGTTCGGAGAGTTGATTCCTACATAAATTGATCCGAGGAATATTCAATCAAAATTATCACTAAGTAAACAAATAAATAAAAATGATGAGCGCTTTGAAATTTTTTAAAATTCACTCGTAAAGCTTTTGAAAACTAGAATCACAAAGTCATGGTCCCCATGTAAGCATATAGGACTATGCGATGTCCAGTTTTGTGCGTCAAATTTTGATGTCTTAAAAATATTGACATTTTATTGATGTGTCGAAACAAATTTTAACAATTTAAAAATGAGAAACCACTGAAAATCATGATAATATTTTATGCTTCCGAGATGGTTTAAGAAGAAAAAATGACGTTTAGAGGCGAATTTTCGCGATCGAATATCATAAACAATACCAACCTAACTACATATTCGAGCAAACTCAATTGTGTTTTTAGATGTGTTTTCGGGGCATCGATGGTATCAATTCGATTTTGAATTCACCTCTGGACTTGAATTCAAAATCGCATGGATGCCATCGATGACTGAAAACACCGAAAAAGTTCGGAAAACACAATCCAGTTTCGTGTCATCCACTGTTGTCATGCGTAGGTTGGCAATGGTTTTGTCAAATATATTCGTCGCGAAAATTCGTCTCATGTCTCTGTATAGTGGAAATATCGATGTACAACAAGTTTTAATGCATCGATTGACATCAACAATAACATCGAATCCATTCGATAGGAGGAAAACATTGAAACTTCGATTGATGCATCCAACATCGCACAGGCCTATAAGCATACCTGTTTTCTTGCTCTGTAATTCCTAATCTACCCTTTTCATTGAGCATTTGTACGCAGTGGGGTGCCTACGTCACTGTGTGAATTGCAGTGCAAAAAAGTAGATTTGTCAAGATGGGAACTATGACTCCTATAATCCTTATTTGACAAAAGGCCCTGAGTGGATTTTGGAAATTTTAATCACACTCTTTGTGATTTTTTTATTTTTCATTTTTATTATCATTTTACAAAAGAATCAACTCTCCTATCTGCCTAAGCAAGATTTGTCAACAGACCCATTCTGTCTCAATACTATTGCTTCTATTACTAAATTTTATTTTTTTTATTTTTTATTTTTACTAACATTTTACAAAAGAATCAACTCTCCTATCTGCCTAAGCAAGATTTGTCAACAGACCCATTCTGTCTCAATACTATTGCTTCTATTACTAAATTTTATTTTTTTTATTTTTTATTTTTACTAACATTTTACAAAAGAATCAACTCTCCTATCTGCCTAAGCAAGATTTGTCAACAGACCCATTCTGTCTCAATACTATTGCTTCTATTACTAAATTCAGATTCTCTTTGAATAATCAATCCACACGTACTTGGTGACAAATTTTAGTTGCTGTCTATTTTTGTAAGAGAGAGAGCTATAAAAAAGTGCACCGCACGTGTATGAAACCGGAAGATAAGTCAAACGTTTTACGCTGTATCTTTGGCTTTTCTATTTCTGAGCCTCTTCTCATATTTTATTATTTCTTTATTTTTTTACTATAGTGATACGTAGATACAAAGAGACTTGAGGGAGAAGAGATGAAGGAAGAGTTACACAGTTGCATTGAGAGAATACAAAAAAAAAAAAAAAAAAAAAAAAAAAAACCGAGTTACACAAATGGATAGAGAAACGAAGAAGAAACAGAGAGTGGAGTAATATACATGAGAAAAGAGAGAGAAAAAATATATTTAGAGCACCTTGCCTCCGTGAGTGCTCTAAGTACTTCCTTCCCAATTTGAGAGTCCCTGGCAGGTCGCTGTTACTCTCCTCTTTCCTATCCTTTGTTTTGAGAATACTTTGATTGTCTTTCCTACCCCTTCTTTTCTTATGCAGTCCAGTCGTTCGCTGTGAAATATCAGCATAACGAACCACGTGTTTGGGCGGCTGGACTTTACCACTACTACTTACTACTATTTATTTTCTCCTACTACTTCTTTGTTTTGTGTTCTTTGTGACCAGGGTGAGCATGATGATACTAAAGAGGAGTTGAGGAAACTTAAAATTTTCAAGACAGAAGACGACGAGGAACGAAGGAAGTTAGAATCGAAAATAGAGACGATGAAATCGACCCATGAAGATGAGATCAAACAATCCAAGGTACTTGATTTTTTATTTTATGAAATCTAGATGGGTCATTCCAGGTTAACTGTTCCACCCTGTCACTATTGAAAATGAATTTTTTGAAATCCTCAAACGTTGATTCTTTCATGTTTAGGCAATGGAATGGGTAAGTTGTCGGACAAATATCACTCTTTTCATCGCTGAAAAATTGAAACCTTCAAGTTTTAAACCAAAAAAAGTAGCTTTGAAATGTGACAGCTGGGACATTGAACCTAGAATGACCCAGATTCTTCTATTTATGTGGATGTAAATGAGACAATATTTATGTAGGCCAATACAATTAATAGATAATAGAATATTCCCCAAACTTGAGAGTCCCTGGCAGGTCGCCGTCACTCTCCTCTTTCCTATCCTTTGTTTCGAGAATACTTTGATTGTCTTTCCTACCCCTCCTTTTTTTACGCAGTCCAGTCGTTCGCTGTGAAATATCAGCATAACGAACCACGTGTTTGGGCGGCTGGACTTTACTACTACTACTTTTTTTTAAAATTTTTGAGTTGAAAACGGCTGCGATTTGAGCTGAAACGTTTGAGCCAAATTATTTCTTTGTGCGTTCCCAGTATTTTCCTCTTACATCTGTTTCTTTTAAGTCAAGTCATTGCCGGTTTGTTTTTTATCTTGTTTCTAAGGATATAAGGATATGTTCTGTCTAGATACTTCCTATACCTGAGGATGTCTGGCAGCCTATAGACTATTTTATTGATGACTTGGTGATGACGTCATCCGGTGATGAGTCTTCAGCCAAAAACAAACTGTCTTTCTCGGTCTCACGTAACCCCCATGTACTGCCATCTCACTCTCATTTCAAGAATCGTTTATCAAGACATCTTTTGTCAAATTTTTTGGCAGAAATTAATTTCTTGAGGCATTTTAATGCGATTTTGATAACAATATGTCGTTAAACAAGGCCCTGTATACGAATTTAAAGTAGAAAGAAATGGATATTCATGGGGGTCACGTGAGAATGAGTGAGATAGTTTGGAACGCTATGTGAGTTTTGTCACAACTGATTGCGACCGGAGAGTGCATTGTTGTGATTTGGCTAACCGTTGACTTCACGCTAAAACCGTCTATTGTTTTTCTCTTTACCCGTTCCTTTTGCAGGGGCACCTTGGTGCTTTCACCCTGTTCTTCTACTCAATTCAGTTGTTTGCTGTGATAGACAGGGCAAGTTTCTGTAAGTGGAGCTTTCGTTGAGTAGAAGTTGAACTGTGGCAGTCCAAACATAGTTCCGCACAATGAGCTTTCATTGTTAACCCTCTAAGGGCCAGGTTATTCCAAAAGGACGCCATTCTTCCATTTATAAAGGGAAGGTAGTTAACTGTTCGTACTCGAGGGAGTTGGAATTGCCTATACGAGGAATTGAAGGAGCTCGAAAACATTTTATCTTGTGTTTTCATCGATAGTCGCGTATATCCAGAATGAAGACTGAAACAATGGAAAATAGATTTAAGGAGAAAAACGAGTATACTCCGGCTTGGCCCGTAAAGGGTTAATACAGATCCTACAAATTTAACTCTTCCTTTTCCTTGCAGGCTAAATATGTCGAGCTTCAAACCAAATATGCAAGTATAGTTCAAAAGAATAGTGAACTCTTTGAAAAGGCTCAGCCAGAAACCACAAGAATATCCGAGCTGAAACGAGAGATTGCTGGATTGAAGGAAAGACTACTGTCTTGTCAACCCAAAAGCGGTGGTGGAAAAGTTTCGAGTGTTCGGCCCATTGAAAAAGCTTTGAACGTTCACAACGATTTGATTGCCTTCGGAGCAATGCCAAAGGTAAACAAATGTCACTTTATACCCAACATTTTTGATTTTTTTTTATCCACTTGACTTAGTCTGACTCGTCTATCCAAGTCAATGGGCTGAAGGTGCGATGAGATGTTGCTAACTATTGTTTTACACAAATGAAAGTGTGAATCTTGAGTAAAATGATCACAGAGCTTTGAATGAAGAAGTCTTCTGAAAGCGAGGTGGAAATTCTAAGTACAAAAATGTGAAGACACTTTTTACAATGGGATTGTCCTATCTAACTTGTTTCTTTCTCCATGCTAGCAACGTAGGTCAAGGTAGGAGGTGATAGATTTGACTACTACACATGCATGGATAAAAAAGTATAGGTATAACTGTAGCAGCCTTTTAAAATAGTTTCGCCAAGCAAAAGTTCTTGCTCTATCAGAGCAAGGTATGGCTGCACAGAAGCACTACTTCAGTAGAACATACAGGCCTTCGTACACGCTCCAAGTAGGAGTGTCAAATTGGCGTTGGTGAGCTGAAATCCACCGCAAACTGTAGAATTGCCAACCTGACATTTCTAAAATTCAAACACAACCTTAACCAAAACACCTCCAAAACGGTTTTATTTATTTCGTTGTAGCAGATGACACACCAGCCATTGTCAAATAACTCTGAAGTTTGATGAAACAGAACATCAACCAAACATGCAACGGTTGGCTCACCTGCCGTTTTTTGGTGGATCTCGGCTCATCAATGCCAATTTGACAGTCCTAATTTGAGTGTGTACGAAGGCCGTAAGCAAGAAGAAAGGCTAATACTCTACCAAAGTAGTGCTTCGATACAACAGCAACTTTCTCCTGTAGAGCAATACTTTTGTTCTGCGATGCTATTTTAAAAGGCTGCTACGGTTGTACCTCAACTTTTTTTTTTCAGTGTGGCACCACCCAACTTGTGCTAAAGTAACCTTTCGGCCTTTGCTTTTCAAAAGACTTTTCTTTGGCCGGGAGAAGATTTTGTGTGTTTCCATCATCTCTGATCTGCAGTTGAATCTTGAGTGCCTTCAAATCAAGAGATAGGCTAAATAGACTACCAGGATGTAGCTTGTTTTGCATGCTCCATTGTTCCTAGTTTGCAGTCAGTCCCAGACTTCTTTCATAATCTGTCTATGGTTTGTAACTGGCGTTTACTACTTTTCTCATCTGCTTGTTTTATTCAGTTTTCGTTTTCTTTCATTTTATAGTAAATGTAGGGGAACTTTCTTCATTTTATCATTTTGCATAGACTGGAAGTACCATTTTTTATCCAGTAAAGAACCCAGAGACAAATAGAGACAGAGCACTAATGGCTGCAGCAAAGGGACGTTAAATTCTTGCGGATTCAACAAAACAACAGTCAACGTCGCAGGGTGTTTGATGTTGAGCACCCTCCTCCACACTTCCTAGCCTATCCCCCCTGTGTCTACCGAATGTCACCGTTCAACACCATGCAACATCAAAAGATGTTGACAGTTGTTTTACATTTTATTTCGTTGAATCGCCGAAAATTCAGTTGGCCTCAAATCTTCCCTATGTATTTTAGGGTAGTGCTCTGTCTATTTTTGTCTCTGAAAGAACCAGTGCGGAAAAAAAAGACTCCCAGTATCTTTTTTTACACACCATGTATGTACTGTAGCTCCTATGACATCAGGCTGATCATTTAATGAAAATTGTTTTGTCACCTCCAGGCTGTTTCTTCTGCAAATACGTCCACCACTCCTGTCATTAACCCACAGGCTGTTCAAGAGGCTGATGCTGTGAATCTGAACCAGAACCTTTTGGTGAGATTCAAGCTTGTTTCTTTATTCATTATTTAATATTGCTCAGTCATTTGAAAATTTATGGGCAAAGCCCTTAACACTATAAATCGATATTAAACTAGAATCCCTGTATAGTAAGGAGTCTTGCCATGGGAGGTGTAACTTTTAGATTGGCTACTGGATTTTAGGAGGTTTTGGAGCTCAAGGAGAGACGTTTGCTTTGCTTTTCTTCTGTAAGATGACTGCAAGAATGTCTTCTTTGAGGGAGTTTTTTTCAACGTTAAAATTCACGGGCTGTTGAGATGCTTCATTGGGTTTAAAAACATTTATCTATCTGATTTTAATTTCATTACTTAAATTCTTTGTGGAAAAATTTGATTTTTCTGGAAATGTAATGAACGCCTCCTTTCCATAAGCACCATGTATGCACACTGGCACCCATTTGGGCCTCTTTTTCTTCTTTGTTTGTTCACATGACTGGACTCTTACATTTACAGAGACTCTATATTAAACTATGGCTGCACTATTGGAGATTTTTTTCAACTTATTCATTGGATTTTTGGATTTGGGACTCAAAAATTAAAGGAAAGCTTCAACCAATGTCAAAAATGGAAAGTTCCAAAAAAAAAAAAAAAAACAAGGGAAAAGTGTGAAACAAAATTAGTTGAAAAAGAACTGAAATTTTAAACGACTTTCGCAAAATTCATTAAATTGTTTGACCGATTTGTCATGGTAGGTTATTTGGTGCTTTGTAAACAAAACAATGTTTTGTGAGCATCACTTCTTGTGGTCTGTCTCTTGAAAGACACTTTGTGAAACGTCACAAGTGTTTTCTGTGGTAGTACATAGTTTTTTTTGTTTTTTTGTGTGTACTTCTTCTAGTAGAAAGAATAACAAAAAAAGGGTGGAAAAAAGCGAAGATTTTGAAAATTTATGTGTGTTTTGCTTGTGCTCTTTTGAAAATTAAAATAAAAAATAAAATAAGCTGTCTAAACTACGCATAACTTGAAGTTGTGTTAATCCTGCAGATGCATTTTGTAGTCTTGCTCCTTTGGAAGTGTGTCGTACGGTAAAAATAAAAATATTGGAATGTGTTGTAACTTGTAAGTGTGGTTGCAGAATTGGGCAAATGGAGGTGGTAATTGATTAGACAATTACTCATTACCTGATTCCTGAGTAATCGTAATTGTCATTTCTTTGAAGGGTGATTTTACGGGAATTATGCGGGTTTATGATAGATCTCCCATCAGATTAAGCTGTAGAAAAATTAAATCTCTTCGAAATGATCCTCAAGTTTATTTTAAATCAATGAACATTACTTTTGATTACCATTTAAAGGTTTGCCGATTACTGATTACTTAGTAATCATGAGATTGATTACATCCCAGTTTGCCCAACTGTGCAAGGTAGAGATTGTTTCAGAAGTTTAGGCGCACCTGGACCGATAATCTTCGGAATTTTTTAACATTATTCTCATGTTACAAAGTGAAAATTAAAGAGAATAAATCTAAGCATTGGCTTTTCTCTGAGCATCGCTTTAAAATCAAAAGTTCAAAGTCGGAGGCAAGTTTTGATTTGATTTGAAGGAATGAAAATCAAAAATTCACCAAAGATTATGGTTTAGGTGCGCGTACACTTCTGAAACAAACTCCTGGAAGGTTTTGCTGCAATACTTCCAGTATTTGGCCGTATCTGTGATTGTGGTCTTTGAAAGAGTGAAATTGGTGAAAATGTCATGGATATTAGAAGCCAGAAGCCAAGTAAATACTATGAAACTGTCAAAGTAATTGATACGTAATATCTCTGTCTAAAAAATACTTAACTAGTTAATTTTTATGGTATATGTAGGTAAGTTGCTCTAGAAAATAGAATCAAAAGTGGTGGCCCTGAAAAGGGCCGTTTTATAGTGTGAAGACGCCGAGAGGAATTCGGGTCTCCGTTCAATAGCAAGTGGCTGCTTGGCCTCAAAGTATTTAGTTAGCCTCTGGCTTTCATTATCTGTGATAGTTCCACCAGATTCACTCGTTCAAATGCAATCTTGAACATCACAAAATACTGGAGAACCAACAAAATTAATATCGCATAACCCTACTTGGTGAACCAATAATCAGTTCAAAGTGCAAACTGTGTGCATTTTTTGAAAGTAAAATGCCCTACTGTGTATTGCTGAAGAAGCGAGGCCCTGAAATGCATTTGTTGAATAAACAACTAGTGGCTATGTGTGCCTTGCTATATGTTTGTGTTTGTCTTTTAATTGTGGTCTTGAAAAATCACTAACATTATACTGTCATTCTTATATTTATTTTCGGTTTTAATTTAAAGCCATTTGCTTTATTTGCTGAACCATCTGTCTTGCCAATACTCCTTCAAATTTTTCAGGGTCTATTTATTAAAACCTCAAAACCACTACATAGATGGATTTTTGTAGAGAAGAAGCCATTAACATCAAATGCCACAATTTTCTCTTTTTTCAAGGCAGAAATATGCTTTCCAAAATGTAAAGTGCATGGAAAAAAAAAAATAAAATGAATAAATAAAAAATTTAGGAAAAAGAAAGTTAAAGTAAGAAAATAAAATGAACGTACAATGGTTGCTTGGTATCTCCAGGAATTGGCCTTGGAGTCTATCGTTTAAAATTGAATTTTGGCCTGAAAATGTCAAAATTTGCATTGACAATAATGTTGACAAGTGGCTGTGTTGTAAGCTCTCTTCCTTTATTCCAATTTCTTTTTGTGCAACTTTAAGTAGTTTTAAGAGAACTTGGACTGAAATATGCTGTCAGAAAGTTTGGCTGTATTTCCTTTTTTTTTCCTTCTAAATCCTTTTACAAAATTTCCAAAGGATTAATTTTATGATTTTTTCAAATAAATTAATAAATTCTTGGATACCAAGAGACAACTGTAGTGTTTAGTCTCATTGAATGCTGTAAAGTCAAATCTTGTCTGTTTTTCTGTGTGAAGTTTGGAGGATGACTAACCAAAATAACATGTTTTTGAATCTGACTGTAGTTTTGGTTGACCGTACTTTATTGGTTTTTCCAACGAGGCATATCAATGGAGAGGCTGATACATATTATAAGTACTATCTCAAAGTGTGACAGCAACGATCTGACTCTGGTCTGTTTGTCTCATTTTTTTAAACCAAAAAAAAAAAAAAAAAAAAAATTGTAATTAATTCAGTGGAAATTGGTTTTAAACAAAAGTGCAAGTGTTTTAGAGTGGTTACCTAGACTCAGGATTCCCATACCACTATCCAGGTGAGAAAATTTGGCTTGAATTCTGTTATTTGTCAGTTTCTTTATCGTGCAAATTCTTCCAGAAGAAATAGTCAAATAGATTTTTGTGTCCAGATAGCCACTCAAAAACATTTGCTCTTTTGTTTAAAACCAATTTCAAGGGGATTTATCAGAGACAAATAGTTACGGAGCACTACACTAAAAAACACAGGGAAAGTTTGAGGCACACTGAATTTTTGGGGATTCAACAAAATAACATGTAAAACAACAGTCAACACCTTTTGATGTCGCATGGTGTTGAACGGTGACATTCGGTAGACACAGGGGAGATACGCTGAAAGGTGCAGAGGAGGGTGCTCAACATTCACCCTGCGATGTTGACTGTTGTTTTGTTGAATCCGCCAGAATTTAGCGTGCCTCTGCTGCAGCTGTTGGTGCTCCGTGTCTATTTGTCTCTGGATTTATCTCAACTTTCTTTTTAAGGTTAAAAAAAAAATGAGGCAAACAAACCGAGCCCATGTAAAATGTTAGTAACAGATTTCCCTTATGGCTGCCTCCTTGAAGTTTCCCATAAATCCAATAAATCCCATCCCATAAATCCCATTCCATAAATCTTCTCAGATGGTATACCTCGTTGGGTTTTACGCATCATGTCATGTAGTTTGTTTTGTAGCATCTAATCATTTTGTTGGTTTTGCTGGCTTTTTCGAATGCAGGTTAACCCAAGTCCCACTCCCAGCTCTGCTAATAATCAGAGTGTAAGTTTGTTTTCAATTTTTAATTTAATACTTTGACTAACCTTTATCAGTGCATCTTCATAATTTTCTCTTTGAACTGACATATTTATGGCGCGTTCTGATAAAATCTATTTTATTTATCACAAATTAAAATTTATTGGAGAACAAAAGTAAGGTATACTGGGATGGATACAGGATGCAAAATGTGCCCAATCTAGGAGATCGCGGATGGCATAAAAGTGAGGAAATTTTTGCGAGTTTGCAAGTATACGGCTATTAAATTTCCCCGAAAAATGGTGGCAAAATTTTGAAAATACCAGTCATTTTTTGTATGTACGGTGTAAAATGTTCAAATAAGCAAAAAAGAATAAAACAGAAGAAAGTCGTCACTTTTCAAATTTTTGTGAGGGAATATTTTAAAAATTCTTTGAGAAAAAAACTTGGATAGCTTGCAACTTCCGACGTCTTGGAACATTTTGCACCTCTGGGGTCGAAACTATGAGTTTTCATGTTTTGATGTCAAATGCTCACTAGTAGCCTTAAGAGTAACTACACAAAGTTTTTGCTCATAATTTAGCCAATAGTGCCTGTAAAAATGCATATGAATCGATACATTTTGCTGTCGACAATTGATTTTCCAATACTTTAACTATGTTGTTCTGAAAATGATATTATTTCTGTTTTAAACTTCAAAACGCTGGTATTCTGTAAATTTCTGGAATTTTTTCACGATTTTGGTCCTCAGCTGTCTGCCATAACTTTCCCTATGCAGTGGTACCAATATCTCAATTCTCGTAAGGTTGAAGATAAGGTCGGTTTTGTCAGAACGCGTCACGTTTGAGTTCAAATTTTCATTTGCTTTGGGGATAGGATCAGAGTAAAATATCAGAAGAGATTGATGCTAGAATTCAAAACTTGTTTGTTAATCAGAGAAGGGCAGTTTGCATATCAATCTTATATTGAGTGCCCCATTCCCCCCAAGTTCTCAATCTCCTGCCGAAAATATTGTGTAATGTTGAGCAGTATGGAATTATGAAGGCCAGACATGCATGGGCAGAGCCAGCAATTAGGCGACTGTGGATTCTTCCTATTTGATGAATGTATGAGAAACAGTTGATTAAAAATTGGGCCGTGGCCTCCTGAAGAATCGATTGTTTCTCATACATTCAAATGGATAGAATTCACAGTTGCCAAATTGCTGGCTCCGCCCATGCAGACACTTGATAAGTGCAAAAGTTGCTCTTAAATTGAATGTCTGTTCTGGAGTGAAGCATGCTGGAAAAAGAGGCTGATCGAAGGGGGAAATAGGGGTAATGCTCCCACCCCCAAATCCGAGATACTTACAAAATACCTGTCGATTATAATAATTTTATTTCATCTTACAAAGTGAACATGTCGAAAAAGGAAGAAAAAAATAATGAAACTGATGGGGTTGGCCCTAAAAGAAAAAAATCTTGTGGCGGGTAAACCCAAAAATAAGAGATAAGTAATAAATTAAGATAAAAGATATTAGAATAACAAAAAGACGTAAATAAATTTGGGGGGGAAAAAATGCCGGTTAAAACAAATAATGCAGGTGCTAGAATTCTAGGAACCCCAAACGCTAATAGCCCCTCCCTAAAGTGTGTTCTGAATGCACCACTGGCTGGAAATTATATCAAATTTAAAATAAGCATGCTGGGGTTTTTTATAGAATTGAAGTTGAGCATGTTGAAAAATACCTCAAGATTCAGGGAAACAATAAAAATTAGTATTTAAATTATTTGATATTTTTTTTTTTTTTATAGTAAAAATGTTAGGTAGGTGTAAATGTTACTATTACCTATTTATGATTTTTGTGTGTTCTCATTTATTCTGATTCTTATTCTCTTCTTATAACGTTTAATCTTTTTTTCATATCCTCTCACTAATATTTTCAACTTCGCTATTATGTTACAAACTGCTTTGATCAGAGATTTCTGATCTCTAAGTTTCGAGCTAAATTACGTTTACTTTTCTAATCATCAGTACTACAGGGTGTTAAGCAGTGGGGTTAATCTGAAAAATCTGCGGTTTTCAGGGAATTTGATTCCATGAAGGAAAACAGGGGACTAACAGGGATTTTAGATTATAAGCCAGTTTTATAAATCTGAAACCTCGGAAGTAAATTATTGTATTAATTTTCTCTGAAATGTTCAACTCAATAAAATTTGAGTCTTGAAATACATATGTTGACATTTTTACAGCAAGATGATTATATGATATTGTAGAAAAATCAAGAAGTATCATGAAAATCAGGGAGTTTGAAAGTTTAAAATTGCTGCACACCCTGTATTAGCATTCATTAACTTTCTCAATTTGTTTGAATGTTGGGTTTTTTCCTTGTGTTGCTTGAATTTTTAATTTTTATAATAAATCCTCATATTGAATGAAATTTTAATCACGTCCAAACTTTTATATTACTGTTACATTTACCTTTGCAATTTTAATAATTATTTTTTATTTAACTTCGTCAGCTTGTTTACCAACTTAAAATTTTATTCCTCAGGCTCCCCCTCCGTTGCAGTTACCGTCTGACAGTCTGGATGTTTTCAATGCTGCCGTCGGTGCAATAATTAGTAAGAAAAAAGCGAATCCGAAGAATGCTCAACCTGCTAACTCTGCTCCAGAACAGAACGTGGTTAGTTATTTGTCATTGATATTAACATATTAAAGCAGTTACAAACTAAATGGCCAAAAACATCTCAGTACAAATAATGGATTAAAATGGGAACTAGACCAACAACAAATTAAAACTTCCGAGATGTTTCGGTGCACTCACAGCACTATTATCAATCGGAAGAATAAGAAAAATATAAAAAATACTTAATACACACTATTATTCTATCTGCTTGAATTCTCAGATTTTCTCACAGAGTTTTTTAACGTTGAGTGGAGTGTGCTCCTCGTTTTGAGTATTTTTTTTTTTTAATTATTTTTCCGATTGATAATGGTGCTGCGAGTGCACCAAAACGTCTCGGAAGTTTTAATTCGTTGTTGGTCGAATTCCCATTTTAATCCTTTATTTGTACTATTGACATTAACAAATACAAGACTAATTATTTTATGCATGGAACTTGATGGAACAAGATGGCATGGGTTTCTCTTGGTTAAGTGTGGTTTGTCGAGTGTTCAGATTTAAAAGAAGGGCTTCATCCAAATTCTCATGTTTCGTTTTTGTTCACCTTTTTGAACTGCGCTTTTTATTTACTTTCAGTGCCATTGTTTATAGATAGGCTCTTTTAATTTGAGGAATTAGGTGCAAAAAGGGCGGTTCTTCAATGCATTCCAAATGGAAAATGCGCCCTATTTGCACCCAATTCTTCCCCCCCCCCCCCCCCCCCCCCGAAAAGGAACTTAAACAAGTCAACTGATCAAAGAACTAGATTTGAGTGGAATGGAAGGGTTTGAGGTTGCTTCTCAGCAGAACACAAGTAATCGCGATTGGTGGACTAACTTGTCCTAGTGGTAAGAGCGTTCCATTCCTTTTTGATGGAACATTCAAATGGTGCTGGCTATTCGCAATGAGATGAGTTCAATTTCGTTCCAATAAAAAAAATCGGCCTCTATAACAGTGGTGTAGTGTACAATCTGGTAACGTTGTATGTTGTCAATTTAAAGTTTAAACCCATGTAAAAGGTCGAATGCAAAGGTGTTCACCAAACACCCAATACTTCAATATTTTTCATGAGCTTAAATGGACAAACTGCAATGTTGTCAAATTGCATGCTTCGCCAATGCTCTTTAATATATATTGATGTTCTGGGTCTGCGTATGCAGTGAGGAAAACTAGCCAAAAGTTTTCATTGACCAATTGCTCTGTGAATTTTCAGAATTGAAATACTTCCACTGCCCTACTGAATTTTCTAAATAAAAGGCACACCCACAAAAAAAGGTTTAAAATTGGGTCTGAACCAAAAGTCCAAATTGCTATATGATTGCCAAAAAACTAGGAGTTAACTTTAAATTGCAAAATAGCAATTCATGAAATGCTAATTTGGCCTGAAATATTGCCAATATAGCAAAACATACTGCTGGTTAAGCCTAAAAATTGCCAATTAAGCAAAAAATATATCTCAATCATCATTATGTTTTCCAAAATTAGCATTTCATAAAACGTGTTTTCTGCAATGTAAAGTGAATTCTCAATTTGTAGCATTTTTCTTTTTCAATTTAAAAAAAAAAAAAAATCCTGTTCTTAGTTTTTATTCTCTTTCTCATTTTCCGTCTTTTTGTTCTACGATTAACTCTGTTATTTTTTGAGTAGGGTCCGAAACCAAAATTAAGTGAACAGTCAAGCAAAGCGGGTCAAGAAGAACCAAAACAACAAGGGGAAGAGCCGAAACACGAAGAAAATGAAAAAGCTGTGATACCTGGCCCAATGAATCCTGTCAAAATGAATAATGAAGACAATAATGCGAAACCAATGAATAACTTTATTGACGACAATAAGCAAGACTTGAGTGAAAATAAAGGTATTTACTGTATAGATAGCTTTCCGTAATTTCTCCTGATTTTCAACCTTTTCTGCTTTCAGTTAGGAGTGTGCGATGTTTGATGCATCGATCAAAGTTTTGATGTTTTCCTGCTATCGAATGGATTTGATGCTAATGTTGATGTCAATGGATGCTTCGAAACCTCGTTTTTTATCAAATTATTTTACTAAAAACAGACTTAAGTGTCATTTTTTCGTTTTAAACCATCTTAAAAGCATAAAGAAGTATCATGATTTTCAAGGGTTTCTCATGTGTTATGTCACAACTCATGTCTGACTTGTTAAATTTGTTCCGATGCATCGGTCAAATTTCGATGTTTTTTGGACATCGAACTTCGATGCACAAAACTGGACATCGCATCGCATCGCATTCAGTGCTGAATTATGGATGCAGAGTTTCACAAATCTTGAACCTTTACCAGTGAATCAAATTTTACTTGTACAATTTCATGTGCTTGTCAATTTTTTTGAAATTTCTGATTTTGCTGTGGAAGAAAGTGAACAAGAAGGAAAAAGATTCAATATTGAGAGTAGAAAGAGAAAAGAGACCAACAGGAGCCAGAGGAGACAAAGAGGAACTGAAAGATACTCAAGCACCCAAAAAAAAAAAAGAAAAACCAAAAGAGAAATGAGACAAAGGAGAATTTGAAAGAGAGGAGAATACAAAATACCAAAGCACTACAGCCAATGTCCTGTCGGTCGTAGGAAGTCCTTTCCTGCACAGGATCTACTGCTAGTAGCCGAGTCCACCTCGCTCTCTCCCAGAGCTTCCGATTTGCGTAGATTTAATGACATTTTGAAATTCACCGAAGAATCCACCGGTTGAGAAAAGATTACAGAGTATAGTTCAGAGTATGACTGTAACGCACGAAAATACTCTGATCTGCAATCTTTTCTCAATAGGTGGAAACGCCGTTAATTAACTAAAATATACCGGTTGAGAAAAGATAAAAGACGCTAGTATTTTCGAGCATTACAGACATACTCTGAACTAAACTCTGTAATCTTTTCTCAACCGGTGGAATCTTCGGTGAATTTCAAAATGTTACTAAATCTATGCAAATCGGCAGCTCTGCTCTCTCCTAGAGTTCCTATATATGAATGAGTCTTGCCATACGAGGTTCCATCTCTGATTGGCTGCTGAAAACTGAAGAAGAAGAAGGGGTCTATCAAGACTGGAGGCGCGCCTCTTGTTTACATCTTCATGGAACCATCGTCCCCGCTGCCCAGCTTTGAGGAAACTTTCGGCATTTTTAGCTTGCACTGATGAAATTTTTTATTGAAATTGATCAAAGTATGTTCGAAACAGAACAAAATTCACGCATTACTCTTCGCTGTAAATTAAAACAGTTGTGAAGCCAACGGGAATTGAAGGTTGGATTGACCTAACAAAGATTACTTACACACGAATACATGTCTTAGTAATCTTTGGCGGGAAGATCGTTGGATAAAAATGTAAACAAGAGGTGCGCCTCAGAGCCCCTCTTCTTCTTCACTTCTTTTCACGTGTCTTGACTCTTTCATATGTAGGAACTCTACTCTCTCCCATGTTTCGCTCAAAGCAAAAGTTTGCAAGAGCCGTATTGTGAATTTAAGTGGCTGAAAAGCATCCTGTAATTATTTTTGCTTTTCTTGTGAAAATTCTTCAAAAATTGCTGAAATTTCCTCTTCTTTTTTCATTTGTCTAGGTAATATACCTCCTCCTCCGCCACCTCCTGTCAAGAAAACTGCTTTGGAAAACGGTCACGGTCTAGCTGGCGAAAATGAAAACCGCTTCCACGATTTGAACGGAGCTCAAGAAGAGGACGATGATGCTCACGAGGCTCACGATTGGCAAGCGCAGCCTCCGTAAGTAACATGATATTGGTTTGATTCATTACAGGACGTCGCTTTTTGTTTGAATTAAAATTTTGATAGTTTTGAATAGGAATGGACGGAAGGTCAAGAACAAAGCTTTATTTTGATTTTGATTTTTGATTTTTCGAAATTAGTATATTCAACAAATAACGTTATGGTATCACAATTAATGTTCAATCAGATATAAAAGTAAAAGTAAAGGGAAAAAAACGTATTATAACCACGTACACAAGTTTGAAGTCACATGTCACAACAGACCACAGTTTCCTAGCCACTTGGATATTCCTCGAGAGTATAAAAGGCCTTACTTATCAAAAATGCCTTTAGCTTGGCTAAGAAAACATACTTATTAGTTATTTCCCTCCGTCTTAATCTGCTTAGGCTACCTATTAAATACTCTTGCAGCCATTGAGCATAAGTGAGAGCCATGAGAGCAGGGCTGCCGTTTTGCTTATAATCAATGCTATTTTTCTATTCACGGATGATTCCACTAGTACAGAAAAGATTACACAGTTCAATTCAGTGCATGACTGTAATGCACGAAAATACTCGCATCTGTAATCTTTCCTCAATCGGTGGAAACGCCGTTAATTAATTAAAATATCCGCAAGTTTTTAAAAGTCATCGATGACTCCATCGGTTGAGAAAAGATTACAAATGCGAGCATTTTTGTGCATTACAGTCGTACACTGAACTGAACTGTGTAATCTTTTCTCAACTGGTGGAATCATCGGTGAATGGAAAAATACCATTAATTATACGCAAAACAGCAGCTCTGCAAGAGCCATGAGAGCTGGAGCCATAGGCTGGTACATTCATAGGCTGGTAGGTTTGCTTTTGAAAAAAGTAATTGTGATGGAAGATTTTGAAAGGTTGATTTGAGTTACGCATTTTTGTAAAAACACCTGACGAATACAGAATTTAACTCCAAACAACAGTTTTCTTGTTTTTTGGGTTTTTATTTTTTTGTAAAAAAAAAAAAAAAAAAAAAAAGTATCCTAGGATAATGTATGATTTTTATTTCGTTTTTGAACTTTCTGAAGTGTGGACAGTTTTTTTTTAAGATAAATGAAAGAAAAAACGAAGCAGCGACAACGCGAACAATGAATAAAGCAGGAACGGGTGAAATGCTTGAATTCAACCTAAATTGTGGTGAGGATGTTTCGACACAAATCGCAGCCATTTTCAACTCAAAAATTAAAATTAAATTAAAAAACTAATTTCGAAAGGCAGAGAGAGCCACCACTCACAAACCGTAAACACAGGAATTATTACACCTGTGTCCACGGTTTGTGAGTGGTGGCTCTCTCTGCCTTTTGAAATTTGTTTTTTAATTTTATTTTAATTTTTGAGTTGAAAATGGCTGCGATTTGAGCCGAAAAATCCCCCCCAATTTAGGTTAAATTCCAGCATTTTACCCGTTTCTGTTTTATTTATTGTTTTTTTTTAAGAGGAAATTTTACCTCGTGCATACTGAAGACTTGACTATACTACAAGGTGATTCAGACCACCCTGTCATTATTTGTATAGAAAAAAAAAACAAGCAAAAATTGGTCAATTCTGGCCAAACTTTCATGAGGTCAATTGACCCCAAGAAATTCAATGAAAATATTTTCAAACCCCAAGGGGTAGTTTTTGAGAGTTGGAAATATTTTCATTGAATTTCTTGGGGTCGATTTACTGATTGAAAGTTTGGTCAGAATTTGCTCATTCTTGCTCGTTTTCGCCACACAGATAGTGTTAGGACGGTCTGAATCACTCTGTGTAATGGGAATTTTACACTTTGACATTTTTGTATACGGACATTCATGCATTGCACGTTTCCACTTGCCACTGATGAATAGAATTTTTTTTTGAAAGTTGACCGAATGAAAGGACTCCCGATTGGTAAGTTGGTCCAATACCCTCCGGCTCCTCGTGCCGGGAGTCGGGCGACGCAGTTAGCAGTAAGTATCATTACTATCAAGAAGCTTCCAGCGGCTAAGAGAGGGTCAAATTCCAACTGAAGAGGACCATTGGACAGACAGGAAGGATGCAAAGCAATAAGCAAATGGACCAGCGGAAAACAAAAAAAAAAAGAAAATCAATGGAATACTAGTGCATCGTATCTAGTGCATATTGAAAAACTGGTGATAGAATAATGAATATTATGTCAATACTCGTGAAAAGTGTATACTAAGTGTGTATTAAGTAGTGCAGTGCAACGACCGTGAAATAAGCGTAGCAAGTGATGAAAGAAGTGAAGTGAGGTAGAAGTAAGAGCATGCAATGTGTAGTGAAGATGAAAATGATTAAAGCTCAAAGTGTACAGTTCAAAAACAAAGTGTTTAATAAATGAACAATAGAATACTTTACAAGTGATCACCCAATAAGGGAGAAAATAAGAAACAGTAACTAAGTTGAATAAAATCGCAAGTTGTCGGAAATGTGTAAGTGTTACCCTTATGTAAACGTTTAAAACTAGCATTAATTAATATCTAAAATGGATCAGAGATGACAGAGCTACAATCCTGAGAAGTGGATGAAACATTCAAGGAAGGATGTGTGTCTGAGTCTTCAGACAATACCGTGCGCAAGGTGCCAACAACAGACCTTGGAATCTGAATTGCCTCCAAGATCTGGATCCAACGAGGAGAAGATATCTCAGTTGCGAAGATCACCTTTCCAACATATCATTCCACGTCCAGCAGGGACGACCAACCTTCTGCACACCAAGGGTAAACTGGGCAGACAACTAGAGGAGATGGGTTTAGCAAGTGAAACAACCAAAAGAACAGGGAGCCGAATACAACCCAAGGCACGTAATTGAAGATCTATCAACCCGGAGAAATGGGTTAAGCATGCAGCAAACAGCGGCAAGCTTGTGACATGATCCATCATGAACACGGCGGCGGAAACGAAGGTGCCTCAAGCTTGCATAGGAACTGATAACAGCATCACCGCAGCTAAGAAAACGAAAAATAGCAATGGAAGCGAAACACTAAGCGTGACACTGGGAACAGCCAACGGACCAAAAGGGATGTCAAGAAATCACTCATTAAACGGAGGAGAGAAAAAAAAAAAAAAAATTAATTCACTGCAACCGTTGCCACTATCCATGCCGGTTGCAGGTAGTCCTTCCTTGCGCAGGGTATTTGGCATACGGCTAGGCCCAACGTGCTCTCTCCCATCCTTTTACCTTCCTCTCCCTGAAACACAGGTCTATCGTTCGCGGTGAAACACCCGCATAAGAGCTAAACCAGCAGCTAGGGCGGTAGACCTTCTATCTATCTATCTATCTATCTGAAAGTTGACCGAATGAAAATTGAATTTTTGATTTCAGGATTGGTGAAGTGAAAGAAATTCCCAAGCAAGTTAAAAATAACTACAACTACCAAGATGGCGGAGAGTACAAGAATGATGAAGATGGTGAGTAATCTTTCAATTTATTTATTCGAGAATACTTTGATTGTTTTTCCTACCCCTTCTTTTTTTATGCAGTCCAGTCGTTCGCTGTGAAGTATCAGCTTAATGAACCATGTGTTTGGGCGGCTGAACTTTACTACTACTACTACTACTACTTATTTTTATTAATTTATTTTTTATTTGTTTATTTGTAAATGGTACATTGGAGCCACTATTGGTGGCTGTGCACCAATGGTTGTGCGCGCAAATAAAATCGTTTATCTAGTTTAGGAGTGGATTTTGGGAGTTTTTAGTGCTGTCATTGTTATTTTTGGAGGTTTTTACACCAGAATTGACTATTAAGTCGCGTACAGCAAAAGTGTGCAACAGCCCCATTGCAAATTCACTTCAATGAGTACTCAAAAAGCCAAAAGTGCACTCCTGCAATGAAACCCTCTTCTTTTACAGCGTAAATTATTCAGAACAAGCATACCCCATGTTTTGTGTGATGTTATTGCAGCCACTGCCTCAATTTTCCTCCAGGTTTTGCCAAATGAGTGCTAACTTTCTGAGTGGAGATCAATGTTAGCTGATGTACGATGTAAGTACGATGTACAATGTAAGTACGATGTGCAATGTAAGTACAATGTACAACGTAAGTACGATGTACGATTTAAGTACGATGTACGATTTAAGTACGATGTACGATTTAAGTACGATGTACGATTTAAGTACGATGTACGATTTAAGTACGATGCACGATTTAAGTACGATGTTGATTTTGGTAGAGTCTCTTGTCATGTTGTTTTATATTTCAGAAGAGGGTGAGCAAGATTATTTGGGCCACGAGGGTGGTGGCAAAGAAATTCTCCACCGATTACCTCAGCATATACGAGAGAGTTTGATGAATAACCGATTTGTAAGTCGTTAACCTTGACTCATGCCTGCTGCACCCTTCCTAGCTGGTCCTTCATTTGTGACCAACGTTTAACCTATTTACAATCTTTGTCTTTCGTTAACTTGTCAAATAACCTGAAAGCAATCTGTCAATATTTTGCACCAGGTCGTTTGTTTTCTTCTGCCTGCGAAATAAGTTTAACTTTATTCACTTCTATTAGATTTTCTTCATTTACTCGGTTCCCTGATTTTGATTTTTGTAGAATTTCGTTTCGATTTGGTTTTCTTTTGCAACTTAAGATGATTCCAGGATCGATTAGTTCCAACCGCAGACACCGCATAGCGCTGCTCATAAAGTCAACAGTTTTTAGCTAAAATTTACGAATTTACGATATAAACTCAAATTTGAGGAACGTCAGCACCTGCGAGCATACTTCAGGAAGATACTCTGAAAGTTTCAAGCTGAAACACTCAAAAGTAAAGCCGTCAATTATGAAATACGAAAATTCCCATAAGCCTCAATGAGTGCGAGTGAGGCAGATGGACGTATTATAACTCGCACTCACTCTCACTCACTAAGCTTATGGCGAAATGAATTTCATAATTAAGGGCTTTAATTTTAAACCAATTTCGCTCGTTTTGGGCTCAAAAAATCCGTTCAAAAATTTTGCAGCTGCTGACGTTATTAGATTTTGCGTTTTACCTATGGTTTCAGTTTAAAACGCCGGAAACACGACTTATCCGGAAAGCGACTAGTGGCGCTATCCATCGGATTGAAATTTGGAAAAGCTTCGCCTGGAATTACCTTAAACTTTAAAGTCATGTTATGAGTCTGTGTGTGAATTTCGTAATTTTTTCACGTGCCCATCATAATTTTTACTGGATTTTACTCATGAATCAGGTATTCAATTGCTTTTAGCAAAAGTTAGCGAAAGCCCTAATCAAATGTAAGCACTCGGTGAAGTGAAAACAAGTAGGCGTTTAGTTTGCTTCCAGGTTTTCAAGATAAAGCTATTTTCCTTTTCTGCAACTTTACCTGATTGCGTTGCAGAAACAGTGATACTTAGGAAAAATCAAACGTACCATTGTTTCTGAGCTTACCTTTCATTTTTTTTTTAACAAAAAACTAAAAAAAATTGAATTGTTTATATGCCCCCCCCATCCTATTTTATTTTTGCCTATTGAATGTTTTCCACCATTTATCACTTTGCAATCTTCTCTATGATCTTCGTTAATTCTGCTTTCTTTCACATGAAGGAGTCTATCATGAATTTCAAACAAATTGAGTTTTTTATTGATTCTTGGAGCTCCTCTCAGAAGTGGAGGCAGAGTTCAGCCAATAGTTTTTTTAATGTCTTCATTGGGTAGCCATTCTTCTTATCCTAGACTGTTCAAAACTCAGCTTTTCTTATTCCAACCAATGAAAAAAAAATTTGAAAAGAACTCAATTGTACTAGCAAATGCAAAAGTTTTGAAAGTCTAGTATGCACAGAATGCAGAATGTTGCTTTTACCTATTACACAAGGATTCACAACTTATCTTGAATTCTTGACTGCCAAAACTTTTGCGTTTGATAGTACCTACAATCTACATCTTGTAGATTGAGAGAATGTATCAAAAATACAAAGAAAGGTAAAACTCAAAATGTCTGAATTGGATACTATACCCATTTGTGTGGGAGACGGTATTTTGTATAAGCTAGAATCTGTCATTCCTTTGTTTTTCTTTTCCTTTTCCTGCAAATGAATCAAAACCCTCTTAGTCTTCATCGACGCTCTTCATTTACTGTTTCACTCAAAATTAACTTGCGTAGAATTGTAATTTTGATTCAGTTGTGTACTGGTTAAATATTTCCTCTTGTATATCCTTACTCTTTCCTATTATTTTCCACTCTAAAGTTTCTCTCGTTTCACCATCTTTGTTTTGATTAACAATATGTAATTGCATGAGTATTTTCATCGTTGTAAAAATTGAATGCTGTCTTGCGTGATGATTGTCTTCTTTGTTGAACCAAATTTGTTTCACTAAAAATCTGATTTCAGTTGAAAGGAAGGTTAAGAGGTTAAAAAAAAAAAAAAAAAAAAAAAAAAAAAAAAAAAAACATTAAGATGAGATTTCAAACACTCTATTGTTATAATACATTGTTGAAAAGGATATTTGAATGTCTAAGACAGTGAAATTGTTTTTTTTTTGGAAGGGTCAAACTCCTTGCTAATGAAGGTAGAATTTTTTCAAGGATATAGAATTCTTAATCACAAAAAGGTCGCATTTTTTTCTTGGATTAATAACCGAAATTCCTGTTCAAAAATGTGCTTATGGAGAAATTTCATTTTCAGAGTTTGTTTGGAACTAGAGTTCCCTGGATAGCAATCGATATAATATATCGCTGTATTGACACTGTCAATTATAGTGAGATCACTTGTTTTTCCTTTTTGTGATTTAAGGGGATAAGATGCAATTTGTGTGATAAAAATTTCAGGATTTTTTCTTATACCTAATTTCCATCATCACAAAAATTTGTAGAACATTTCAGGCACTTTCGAGCAATATATCCCCTAAATTGCATTTTTCTCACAACCTCTCCTGCGAGCAAATTGGGGACTTCATAGTTAAACGGATCGATACAAGTACAATACAATATAATACAAGTGACGCTTTTGGGTGAGAGACTCTTTTGGGGCAGAAGTCTCTCGAAAACCATTGTTTAGTTGCTTGTTAGGAAAAGGTTGTTGTGGAGACACCTTTACGTAACGAGCGAATAAAAAAAACATTTGAGAGACTTCTGCCCCAAATTGGTATCGCACCCGATAGAATCACTTTTCTATAGTTTTATCCATCTGTTTAACCATGAAGTTCCTGATCAGCTTCCTGGTAAGTCAAGCTAACCCGGCCTTACATCATTTAATTTTGTCATGAAAGTAAACTAAATCATTTAATTTTCAATATTTTTTTTTTTCAGATACCGCACCAAAAGGACAGCGTAATGGTCCAGCCAAAATAAAAACAAAGACTGCAAAATCTCTTTTAAGTCCTCTGAAGAACTGATCATTCGTCCAGTCCATGTCTTTCACAGCTGTAACATGCTGCAGTGTCGAATAGGTTTACGTATTTATGAACATGCTCAGAATGGAGCATCAAGCGATAATCATGGTATCTATTGTTGTTACTGTCTGAAGTTCAGAGGAGATGCCATCATCCATCGATGTAAGTAAAGTCATTCATGGAATCCCTTTTTTCTCTAAAGTTGCGTAGTAACCTTTTATTACTGTAATTTTCTACATTCTCTTGCATTTGCTCAGATGTGCTGTGGTCCCTGACTTTTGACCAAGTTCAAGATTTTCCCAGGGCTGCAGAATGTTCACGATCATGCGATCCTAGGATTTCAGGTAAATTGTGGAAGCTCCACCAAAATCAAAAAAAAAAAAGTTTTTTTTCTTTGAAAATTATCATTGGGAAAAACCCAAATTTTTGTGCTCCTTTCTATTTCAGATGAATTTTAAAGGCACTTTAGCGAAAAGGTCTTCAATTTACTGTTGAAGCGCTTTTGCAAGAAGTTGGTCAATGTGGAAGCTGGGGAATTTTGGATTGCAGCGGCAATTCTGGTTTGTGTGTAAATTGTTGAGGAGAAAAACGTTCTGTACCCTTGGGTTTCCACTCAATTTGAGTTGGTTGTGGTTTTTCTAGTAAAACTGGACAGCTTTTTGCAAAAAGGACCTATGTTTCTTTTCAGGGGTGCAAAACATTCCTGCTCTTCACAAATTGTGTAAAACTGAGGCCATTTTTGAGAATTTATGGAGATTGACCCTGAAAAATGGTCGCAAAATTTTGAAAGTATCGGTATTTTTGAGGACGTATGGTGTTATTAAAAGTAAAAAAAAAAAAAGTCACCACTCTTTAAATTTCTATGAGGAAAAAATCCAAGAACGTGTGAAACTTGCAGTGTTTTGGTTCATTTTGCACCCTTGTGCCTTTCGATATTCTATGTAAATTGATTTCTTTCTTCAAAAAGCTGTCCCAATGATCCTCTAAATTACGCAGTGTGGATACCATGACTATCAGTAGTTCTAGAGATGGACAGTTATCTCTTAAATTCTTCTGTAAATTCTTACTCTGAAAAACTTAACAGCAACAAAGATAATTCTTTCCGTTTGTTGTGTCTCAATACTCTACTCCAGTTCTCTTCTGAACTTACTCAGAGTTTTTTTTTTTTCATTTAATTATTTTGTAACGACTCAAGTTGTAAATTTATTGTATAAATTTGTGAAAGTTTAATCTTTATCCTCTACAAGTGGGACCCAAAATTTTGAGGATTTCTTTCTGTTTTATCTGGTGGGTAGATTGTTTTTAATTTTTCTTTTATTTGTTGACTTCGGTCGTTTGTTCATAGATTTGTTTTTTTCTTTAAGGAGATTGAATGAGTTTAGCCTCTCAATTCCTCCGACATTCTTATTGGGAGGCTGAAATTCTTTCATTTTCAGTGTTATCAGTTTTTGCATTTTATTCTGGTCTCTTAAAGTTTTAAATTAAAGTGTAGAGCACACTGGCGGCTCGTGGCGATGAAAATGAGAGGTACACAGGATTTTTTTTTTCAATGCTTTTCACCTAAACTTTCTTGAAAATTCTATGTTTCATTCACACTTTTTGGACTATTGAAACAAAGAAAGATGGAATAATAACCATTTTAACCTTAGAATGTTATTTTTTTAAATTTTTTGTGTTTCTCCTCCTTCAAAAAATGTGAGGCGATGGCTCCTGGTCACTTCAATCGCCTCACGTGGCAGCCGCCACTGGTAGAGCACAATATTTGGATGTGATTCTCCAAACCGTCAAATTTTAGGACTCAGAAAATCCGTAGTTCAGTTGTAATTAGACAAAAATAGTCTAGAAAATTCCAATTAGTTGAGCCAAAGCTTTGATAGGACTTTAAAGGAGAGCCTTTCAAGGATAATGGTATGGGATGGATTTTTCCTATCGTAAGGCTTGAAGTAATGACCGTTGGACAAAGAACAAATGAAACCACAGATGTGTAATCTTGGAAATTTAGTCTTTTAACCATCTTTTTTGTGTTCTAAACTTCTTTTTTATGTGGCTTGTATGGAAGTCCACCAGCCTCATCCACAAATTCTATCCAGCTTTAAGCCTTTTGAAAATTTTTGCGTTACCAGCAAATGTAATTCTTTTCTACTGAATTTGTAGCGGGTTAGATCTAAAATGATAATGTTTTTAATCTTTGATTTTAAAATTTGTACGACTTGCCATTAGACTATGTACGAGTTTTTCATTGAGTTTTTCTTTAGATATTGTGACTCTACCGGAACGAATCAACAGGTTTCTACGTCTTTGAAAGGTTTCAATAACAGGTTGATTCCCATCTCTCATTTCTTGGCCTGCTTAAAATTTTCTAGTTTTAAGCATCTAAGATTGGAGGGAAAGCTGTGGGAGGTTTTAAGCCCTTAGTAAGGATATCAACATTTCTTCAAGTATTTTCTGTACAAGGTGGGCCAAAAGTCCCGGCACCCCTCCATAACTTTTAAACTGCTGCAGATAAAAAAGATTTCTTGTGACATATCATTTGAATGGGCATTAAATTCTAAGACTTTTGGCGCAAACGGAAGGTCAATATCGTTTTTCGTTTTCAATGTATCGAAGGTCAAAGTTCGGTATAGACCTACTTTCAAAAAATCATTACTCCACTTTGAGATACCGGAATTTAAAAAACTGGGTGTCTAAAATACTTCAAAAAGCAAGTCCTTTTCTGAAAAAAATACTGCTTTGACACAAATTTAGTCAAAAATAGGATTTAGCACCTCCGAAAATTTTTAACATTTAGGCCCCTCAGGGGGGCCTATCTTAGAAACTCTTTGGGCCCCAAAATTTGGACCCTCTAAAAAAATAGTTCCTTTAAAGTTATATACATCCCCAAAGTTTGATTCCTTTATCTACAGCCATTCAAAAGTTATGGAAGGGTGCCGGGACTTTTGGCCCACCCTGTATTTGTCATATTGAATATTCTTTACCTGGATTGAAGGTAAAGAAGAAAGTAAGGAACTGTCAGATTAAGGGCCATTTTCTGTCTGCTTTTTGGTCAAAAAGTAAATTTCTGAGAAAAGGAAAAAGAATGTGGATTATTACGTGTGCTTGGAGATTTAGTCTAACAGAAAACGTCAATGAAAGGGGTATTTTTAACTGGTTTGTACACCCAATTCGTGAATGAATATGGCTATTATTGCGATTTTTCTGAAAAAACAGCGAATTAAGCTGCTATTGTGGAAGGCTATTTAGTTGAGTCTTAGGTATGAGCTCAACCGAAAGACAGCTTCTCTAGAAGATAAAATACTTATCTTGATGCAATCAACAAAATATTTAAAGCAGAAGTTGTCACTCTCTTGTGCTCATAAGTAAATTTGAACTTTTATAATGAAAAAAATAGCAATTTTTTCCGAAAAATTGCAAAACTAGCTGTATTCATACACAAGTCCGGTTTACAAACCAATTACCCCTTTTATTGATATTTTCTGTTAAATCAGACTTCTGAGCACACGTAATTCACAGTTTTTCCGCTTTTTCAGACTTACAATTTTTGACTATAAGGAGGGCAGAAAGTGGCCCTCAATAGGACAGGTCCTTTCCTGATAATAGCTTGATAATAGTATCCACGTGAAAAGTACACCACAGCAAAATTATCTGCGTGAATAGTATTTTGAGTTTGGTCACCATTGAACTATTCTAGGCTCGGAGAATGAAGAGGTAGCTCCGTTCTTTCTTCTCCTTCAAAACCTATGAGTTTTTGGTACTGTCACAATTAGATTTAGTATTTAATTAAATTTAATTCAGTGTAACTTTATTTTTAATTATTTCTAGACCATCCTTTGATAGATTCTTTTGAAATGCCATTTGAAGTGACAGTTAAAAGCCTTTGGTTTTGAGACTTGGATTTTTGAGTTTCAAGATTTAATGGGCTAGAAGGTGATTAATGGGCGATTTTTTCTGTGTTTCCGTTTAAGAAATATTTTGAGTTTTAGGGTGTAACGAACAGGACATTTGAGTTCCCCCCAGTTGTCCCGTTCTATATACTTCTAAAGTCAAACTATTTCTTAAACGGAAACACAGAAAAATGATATTTTTTACGGTGTTAGTAGGCACCGTTTGGCACAACTTAAGCTTGTTTCTGACTTGTTTTTTCAACATTTTTACCAGCTTTTCCCAGCGTTTAGGAGTCAGGTGTCCCGTTCGTTACATGCATTTTGGCCCTGAACCGCCTTTTTCTCTACTTCCATTGGCTCTTCAGAATTCTTTCTATCAAAGAATATGGTACCATTATACATCTAAACTTGTTCCTTAGGGAAATGATCATTATTTTTTTAAATTGTATAATATTTTCTATTTGTTATTTGCAATTTTATATATTATAGTTATCGGATTTTGTGGCTGTAGAATCGTTTCCGTTTACCTTCTGGCTCCATGGTGGACCTATCTCAAGATTATTTTCCACTCGTTTTGCAACCATGCTTTTTGCTATTTAAACCTGTGTGAAAAATCGATTTTAGAAGAGGCAGAATTGATTCCAGAAACGTTCGTCCAATTTACATTTGGCCAATAATACAATAATGACCATTTAATAATTTTGCCAATCCTATCTTTTTAACCAAACTTGTATTAAATGTCCTTTTTGCATTTTAGTCCAATTGATAAGATGACAATAGGTATTAGGAGTTTCTTTGCTAGTGCTTGCAAATGTTGAACCAATTTTTAATAGTTTTTACTGAACAATTTTTTAAAAAAAAAAATTGAACTGGGCATAAACTGGCTGTTAAAAATTGTGGACCAAACATAAAAAATGGCCAATAAATTTTTTGGTTAAGTAAGTAATTGGACCTTACAATTTGGTTTTAAATGTTCTGGACGTTAATTATTGGACATAATATTTTGGACCATAATATGGATGAAAATTATTGGATAAATGCTCTTACAACCGCAGGATATTCTCACCAAGAATCGATTATTTTACATTTGTTTAAATAGAAGAAATGGAATGCATTGTTGCCACATTGTGTGTGCATGGATTAGTGTAACATAGAAAAATTCTCTATGACTGTCTGGAGCAACTGTCAGCAAGGCGGTGAATTCTTACCTGTATTTGCCAGATTATGAAGTTTTTCCGACATCTTGTTTTGGAGAAAGTCGCCCTATTGACCCAGTAATACTGATTGATACAGATAATACTCACTGCTTGTGAGAACTGACTGCGTGTTCCTTTCTTCATTTACACCAATGGTTTACGCCCACCATTTTGTCCATAGTTGTGAATTAATTATTTTTTGAGATGTTACACCATTCAATGCCATGTTTTGTCTCATGCGTGATAATCGTGATGCGTTGAGGTAAAAAGACCTTTAATTGCCCTAAATTGCTAACCAACCGCAGACCGTTGCTGGTTTTTGGTAACTTCAAGGCTTCTTGTCAAATTCTGACAAGGGTGTCTGAAGTTGTTCTTTCATCATAACCCAGTTTCAATTGAATTGATCACAATTTTTGGTGTAAATTTTTACAAGAAGAGGCAAATAAGTTGCATTTGCTTGCCTCATTTTTGGAATAGGACTTATAACATGGTGTTTCACTCCTATAATAAAATTATAACTCGTTGAAATGAACACCAATACATTTCTAGGTCAAAACGTATGGATGCTTCAGTTTTGTCTTCCTCAGAAATTTGAACAAATTTTTGCTGCAAGACAACAAAATGCTCCTAACCCTTTGCGGTCTTAATTTTTTTCCTTGCACTCCCCTCAGATCGTCAAACAGAACAAAAAAAGAGAGGGTATTGTTTATTGTCACGCCGCACACTGCTAGCGTTGTAGGCAAACCTCCACATTATGTGAGAATGGCCTTTTTCCTGAACGTGACACAATTTAGTTTTCTGTCTTTATTTTTCTTTGTATAAAATGAATATCCACGCATGCAGGCTACGCTTTAATTCTATATTCACTTTTTATTTACTCAGCCTCAAGAGTTTGTTAAAATTTTACGTAGAGTTACTCTCCTGTCTTCCTCAGCAATTGCGCTAACTTTGTTGTCTTCTGATTGGCTCTTTCTGTTGCTGTTGCTTGTTCAAAGAATGGCCTTTCTCCAGTTGTCTTGTGGCTTTTTAATCAAGGCATAACGGATGAAATCTAATTGAATCCTTTGTAACATTATTATGACTGTGCAGCTTGCTCATTTTGTTAGACTTAGAAAATGCACCTAATCATACTTACTTTCGTCACCAAAAATTCGCTGAATTAAAGTTCTATAGGGCAGAGCTGCTGTTTTGCGTATAATTAATGACATTTTTTAATTCACCGATGATTCCACTGGTTGAGAAAAGATTACACAGTTTAGTCCAGTGCATGATTGTAATGCCTGATAATACTCTAATCTGTAATATTTTCTCAATTGGTGGAGTTGTCGATGACTTTAAAAAACTTGCGGATATTTTAATTAATTAATGATGATTCCACCACTAATACCACTTTACCACGGACTTTACTCCCACTAATATCACTACTAAAAAATTGTGAAAATTTCACGTATTAGGTTTTTGCAAGAATAAATAAACCATTTGCACAGTCATGGATTTGTCTAAATGGATTCAGCTAGTTTTCATCCTGCGTGCTTTTACTATTCCTCCCTCTATAGAATGAATTTTAGTTCTTTAAACTGTCAGGAAACACAGAGTTTTCAGTTAGTAAAAATCGAGGACCTGTTTTTGTTGTTTTCTCTCATGAGATTTTACCCCGGGCTGGGCCCAAGTATAAGAAGGCTTTTGCATAAGACAATTAAGGAGTTGGGTGAAAGAAGGGCTTTTTTTAATGTATTTTAGTCCTATCCAGCGCAGCAATTTGGGATTTAAGTTTTTTATTAGATTTGGTTAAACCGTTCAAAAGAGGACAATTTTCCAAGAATTTTGATGAGTCACTCAATTTTTAGCAAAATTTCCATTTAATGTCCATTTTAAATGTCCATTTAATGTCCATTTTTAATGTCCATTGAATCCCATGTTAAATTAAGTGGGACAACGCAACGTGAGTCCCACTTCCCTTTTAAAGGGTTAAATGAGAGTTGTGCCCTTCTTGCATCCAGAACCTCAATTGTGCCCCTGTTCAACCATTCTTGCCTACTTTTCTCCTTATTTAATGGAAATTACCTCATTTCTTCTGTTCACGTTTTGATTTTCACCTCCTCTAACAACCCTACTCCCCCATCATTTAATATTACTTAATCATTTCTTATTTTAATAAATACGTGCGTGCATGTAATTAGCCAGAAGAGAATATCAAAGAAAAATATTACGATTTTCTTCTCTTTTCTGTCGTAAGAACTCTCAAATATTTTCCAGAAAATCATTTTTGAATAATCGAAATCAAATCATTGTTGAGTAAAATTTTTTTAGGAAACTTCAAATTTTAACTTGTTGACTGCCAGATGATTTTTGCTAGTGTTGCGCAAACTTCAAATTTTAACTTGTTGACTGCCAGATGATTTTTGCTAGTGTTGCGCACCTGGCCAACCAGTATTATTTAAAAAAAAAAAAAAAAATTGAAGAAAAAATTTGGGCAAAAAACAGGTCCAACAATAAAGTTGTTGCATGCATTTTACTGACCATGCCATGCCGGTCAAAAATTTATGTGCATATGCTTGGATCCGCTGACCAGCGGTGCTGCGAGAACGCTCTTATTCTCGGTACCTCTGGCTAGGCAGCCGGCCCGTTACAACCGGTGCGGCAGGGTACGTTACATCACCACTGGTCACATACGACTGGCATGGCAGTCAACAAGTGAAAGTTTGTAAAGTTAAAAGTGTTCTGATAAAAGATTGATTTTGACAACCTAAATCAGATCGGCAAGGTGTCCTGCCAGCTTGTGCTCCCATTGCCTCACCGTTGTTCTCACATCGCTTTTCCGGGGTTTTCGTATAGCAATTGCAGTATATTTTTTCTGAAGAGTTGAAGAAAACTCTGATGCATTTGGACCAAAGAGAGATTTTGGATGTTGTACTTGTTATGTACACGGTGAATATTTTCTGAGTGCATTATTCTGCAGACGTTCTTGTAAGATTTCTGTAAAATCTTAGCAAAGTTTGAGATGATTGTCAACTAAGGCAGGGATCTTCAACCTAAGGTGCGTGTGTATTCCTTTTGGATTTGCAGATGGTCTTTGAATGGTCTTTCTGGGTCTACGCGGAGTCACTCGAAGGATAAAATTAAACGTTGAAATAGGAGAGAAGAGGACGAAAGAATTGATAGAGCGCGTGTAAAATATGCTGTGACGCAGCGTACAGCACGGATTTTCCCCGGTTCCATGTGCACCATAGCGATTTTGTTTGCTGAGACAATTCCACTGTTGAAAACAGAAAAAAGTATTTTCAATTGTCATGAAAGATTTAATGAAAAACTTGGAAAAAAGCTGTGCTTTATTAATTTGATGTGCAATTTAACATACAGATTGTATAAATGGCAAGATCACATCTCATTCTGGGGGAGTATAAAACATGATATCTATCAGAAAGGGGGTACAGAAATGTAATTTCAATAAAAAATAGCCCGAAATTGCTTCCACCGTCGCTTCAAATTTGAAAATTTCATGGGCGTGCCCCCCCCCCCCCCCCCGACAAATTTTCTGGATCCGCCACTGGCTGTATGCGGTATGCGGTGAAAAAAAGTTGAAGATCTCTGAACTAAGAAATGCCTTTTTTTCTGTGTATTTGTTTTGAAGCATAAATTGCAAACATTACTAAAATGTCTAATGTATTGCTGATTAACTGATTGATTTTTGGACTTTTCTTCCTGATTCTGTTAACTTCTCCTCTCTTTTGTAACACTCCTTTTCAATGTCCCTTTGCACTCAGCAAAGTTCAATTTTTTTAAAAGAATTTAAGATAATCAAATTTAGTGTTTTATCATAAGTGAAACTGTCTGTTAATTGTGTAGGTATTTATAATTAATCCTTCAGTTGTGCAATATTACTGTATTCGATTAATGTTATCACTATAATATGGGAAATGGTCTAAAGTTTTTGCTAACAAAATGACAGGCAAAATTTGGTTATTTTTTAAAAGGTTACTTTGTAATCAACAAGTATTTATCGCATCCACTTTGGTTTTGTCATTTAATTGCAACGTTAATCATTCAACTTTGTATGAAGGGAGTTAGTAAAACCTCCTTTACATTTGGAACAAGAATTTTGAATACTTGAAAATGACAACTATTTTTTGTGTTTTAATTCGTGTAGTGCGTTTTTGTGTGGTTAATTTGTACAAAATGCAAGTTTATTTTTTAATATTTTGGACTATAAGTTCGGAGAGTCATGCAGATTTAACTGAAAATTTAAATTTTGTCGATTTTACAAGACTTGTTTCTAGCAAAATGGTGCATAATTATGTTAAAACCATTATTTGGGAATGAAAAGTATTTTTTGTGATATTTTGTCTTTATTTGTATATTTATACTTCTTTTTTTGTTTTTTTTTTTTGTTTTTGTCTTTTTTTTTATCTTTTTTGTAATTTGACAATTTGACAGACTTGAATAGGTATTGATGTAGTTTATAGGAACTCAGTTGTTTTCTTTACTTCTAAATTGTGTATTTCTTTTGTAAATAAAATTTCTTAAAATACTTCAATTTATTTTTTTACAAATTGTCCTCACCAATGGGACTGTGGCACACTTTTGCTATAAGCAATTTAACAATCGATTCTGGTGTAAAAACCTTAGAAAATAATGATGCCACCACTAAAAACTTCCAAAATCCACTCCCTAACTCAATAAACGCTTTTATTTGCGCAAGCGTAATGGTGGCTGAGGGCAGTAATAATGGGAGATTCCTATCTTAATTTTGTCCCTCTCTCTATGCTAACAGGGGTGCTTCACAGAGTACATTAGTCACCATAGTAATGATCAACATCCGATGAATGGTCTCGTGAAATCTAGTGACACCGGTGTCAAACGTAAGTCGTCTCTTATTGGTCACTTCTTGATGGAGTTACAGTATTTTTAGATGGGAATCTCCCATTATTACTGCCCTCAGCCACCACTACGCTTGCGCCAATGAAAGCTTTATTAAGTTTAGGGGTGGACTTTGGAAGTTTTTAGTGCTGCCATCGTTATTTTTGGAGGTTTTACACCAGGATCGACTATTAAATCGCTGATAGCGAAAGTGTGCAACAGCCCCATTACAAAATGCATTTTTCTTGGAGAAAATATGCTGAGTGGGAGTGAGCATATTTGTACAGAAAATTTGGCTCAAGCAAAATTTACTCAAGTGGAATTTTAACCGTGGTTGAAACAAAGTTCCAGGTATGAACAAAGAAGGAACTAGGTAAGGCTTCAAAGTAACTTTACCAAGCGTTGTGATGTTTGATGAGATATTTCATCGTGGGTAGTGATGAAATTAACTTGGGTTTGGATTGAATATAAGCAATTTACTTTACGCAGACTATGTTAACCATACCTAGCGGAAGTTAAGGTAGATGTCCCAATTACCGCCACCCTTAGGAAAAAATTTCTGTTAAATACCTGTAATAATGTTAGTTTTTATCAAATCTAGGATCTGTTTGCACCAGGACCTCTCAAATACATTCCAGTTTTATTTAAAGAAAACAAAAAAACAAAAACTTGGCGTAATTAATCAGGGAAAAAAATTATGAATAAAACTCGAAAAAATGGCCTATGTCCCAATTATCACCATGCCAAAAGTGGCTTTGTCCCATTTAATGACACATCAGTTGTCCTAATTATCGCCATACATATTTTCACTGGTTTTTCATTCAAATCATCATGTTTATTGTCAGGAAATAATAAAATTATAATAATTTAACCTTGTCCCTCATAGAAGCTACTAAGAAATCAGCATAAACAGGTGGTGCTGGGCAGGTGTTCACTTCTGTGATTTTTTAAGGGCATGGCATAGTGTTGCTAAATATCAAATTCAAACTTTTTCACCAGTTCAGCCACCCTATGAAAAACACTTATCCCATATTCTCTTAAATTTCCCTGCTAATGTAGGCTTATTTTGAAGAAAGGGTGGCGGTAATTGGGACATCTACCTTACCAATTAACCTGATTAAAGAATTTAACTGAAGAGTCCGGGGGGAGAACAATATAGGTAAGTCACAAAGACCCATTTTCTTTAAGCTGTGAACAAAAGAAGGAAAATAAGGTTTAAATGTATTCTCATCAGAACATCTTGCATTCCATCTCTAAAAATCTCTAAATTCTCGCTTTTGTATCCTGTCAGATTAAAACTTTTAACTTCCGTTTTTGAGACTTTTATCATTTTTCTCATGGACTCTTCAAATATTGGCATCTGAGATTATAAATGAAAGTAAGAGAAGGAAATATTTAAAAAAAAATAGTACTTTTAGATTTATTAAGAATATTTTCCGGCCAAAAGGTGTCTTTTAAATTAGTTAATAATCACGAATCTAACTCTGTAGGTACAGTCAGCGACATAAGAAATGACAGACAAGGCTTAGATAGGCCGCCTGCAATGATTCCGTTCATTGAGATAAATATGGTGAGCAGAGCATGGGACTCAACCGCCAATTTTCTCGACCTCAAAACTTTTACCTAAAAATACAGTAAACCGTGGCCCGAACAGAACTGATCGCAGCTGAACCCCATTTGAGCCGGTTCATACGTTTTTATTAAAAAACAGGTCTGACTGAATGTGCAAAGGAATGAGCACTCAAAATTTAAAACTTGTTTGCTCAATCAACGTATCGCATATTTGCAAAATACCAACTTTTAAAAAAAAATTATAATTCAAAAATTGTAAACAATTTTGGAGCCTTTTTGGACTTTTTTTCTTTCTGTCATCAAGGATTTCCTTTAACCAAACCAACTCACGGGTATGAGAACAGGTTTGGAGCAAACCAAAGTGGCGTGTGAACCCAAACCAAACCTTAAACGTCTTTAAAAAAGAGTGAGCCGTGAACCAAACCCTAGCTGATTTTTGCTGCAGTTCGATGCCCTGATTATGGGTAGCATACATCCAAGGTTGGCATTGGGTAATGTCTGGTGGTCAAGAAGGCTTTAGATCCCCAGAAATCATCAGATGTGACAATTTTTTAAAAATAACCTTCAAGTATGTGAGTATAAGAGACAGTGTGATTTTCGAAAATTTCACCTGGTAACAATGCATCCCTCCAGATATTGTCTGTCATTCTTATTGTCTGCAAACTGTACTTAAGTAGGTACTATATGCCTTTCGAAAGAAAGTACTCTGGTCGAAATTCTTTTTGTTGATTTTTTCCGTTGTTTTCAATAATAGAATTTTTGATTTCCCATGATGTAAGTGCTTTCAAATAGGCACTCTTCCTAATCCTTAAATACTAGAAAGCCTCAAAACTGTTTGAAGGTTGCCAGGATTTAAAAGAGTAACAATTTCGACCAGGTTCGGTACTTTCTTTTGAAGATCATAGTATGCAGAAAAAAAAAAAAAAAGATTAAGGAACTTCACAATGGAATCATATCAATCTACAGTAAACATTCTAAAATCTATCAGTCTCAAATTATAACAGTTAATTTTCCCGTTTCGAGTTCCTCTAAAGCACGCCAGAACTGGTATCTGTCCCGCAGAAGATTTTCTTTCATCACTGGCTCATCCTTGCCGATGTAGAGGTAGTTTATCGCAGAATCACTTTTTACCGGTTGCCAGTCGTTTTCCTTCACGCCCCAAACGGCTCTGTGAATCATTAACAGTCCCAGTCAATAAATTCAATGGTATTAAAAAAATAAATGGTAAATTGTAAATGGTAAATGGTAATGGTAAATAATTGGTTCAATGGTATAAATTTACATAGTCAATTATATTTATGAAAGAAATATGAGGTTGCTTGAAAATCATCAACATATTTAAAATAAAATAAATATTTATATGCAGCGTTAACTTGGGATATTTATGGGGGGGATTTAAATAACCTCTGAGTAGATGCACTATGGGAGTCACGGGGGACACACCCCCCAGGGGAAGGGAAGTCCAGCTCAGGGGTCTTCTCCCGGATAATATTTGAAAATTTAGGTTCTCTCACACGATATGTGAAGCAATTTTATTGTATAAAAATTGCACAGAATTTTCAAAAGTTGATGATGAATTTCACATTTATTTCCTCCATATTTCTCAGATATAAAAGGACCTTTTTAAGTGTTTTTATTTTAGTTTTTAATATAAAAGAGGTGACTGCAAAATGGTAAAAGTTAATTTTTAATAAAATGGGATGCTGAACTAACAAAATAATTGTCAAACTAACAACTCGTATGATTTAACAATCTATTTTGTCAGTTTAACTATAATATCATCTGAAATATAATATCAGACTCCCATAGTGCATCTACTCAGAGGTTATTTAAATCAAGGTCCATATACATAAGGTCTGGCCGGTAGCGCCAACTCGGGAAATCCAATGTTTGGGAACCCATACCCCCATTTACTTTAACATTCTTCCCGAGTTCGCTGCCATCTTGGATCAATGGTTTTAAATGGAGAAGTGGTTCCCAAACTGTGGACCAACGAGGGGAGCCGAAAGCTACCGGCCAGACCTTATGTATATGGACCTTGATTTAAATCCCCCCCCCCCCAAAAAAAACATCATAATATTAATAAGCATCCGGCACGTTTTGTTAAATTAACTTTAATCATTTTTTGGTCACCGCTTTTTTTTCCTCCTCCCCCCCCCCCCCCCCCCCCAGTGTCAGTAAGTAAAATTATCAGAAAATATTAAATAACTTTATACTTATGTACCCAGAGGCAAAATCAGTCCAAAGGTTCACAATCCTGTGTGAAACTATTTTTTCTTCTTCTGTCATCACTCGATCTCGAAAGTAGGCGGTAAGTGGGAAAAGATTCAATAAGATGTCTGAATGGCTTACACCTGTAAAACAAATATAAACAGTTAAAAAAAAAAGAAAAAAAAATCCATAAAAAAATATTCAAAAAAATTTAAAACTGTACAATCCTTCCAATTTCGCCATCCTTTTTGGAAAATACGGAATAGTTCACCATCAAATTCACCCGTTGATATAACCCACCCTTTATAAAAAAAGAAGCTATAAAATCTCATCAAAACATTTGGGGTTGTTACTTTTTGGTGTAAAAAAGAGATCTGAGGAACTTTGATGAGATTTTTAGCCTTTTTTTTTTATTTTCCGGAACATCAGTACTTCGAATAATGACATTTTCTTATACAAGGTGTTGGAAAATTGTTCGCGAACCTTTCAAGAGCGTATTCTGCAGGTCAAAATAAGATTTTTATGGGGTATAAACATGTGTCCAACAAATAATGCACCTCTTCCGAGTTACAGCGTTGCGAAGTTTCCGAAAAAAAAAGTTTGATAATGTTGTGCTTAGCCTTCGCGGAAATTGTTCAATATTCACGGAAATTGGGGTACCCGAGTATTTTTACGCTTTTTCATTTATGAACTCAAAATAACTCCATCGCGTTTCATCGCGGCGCGGCGCACGGCCAGACGCGCCGCGCCGCGCCAGAGCGCGTATTTTGTGTAGCACGAATTGCCAACATGCAGGCGCTACATAGCACGTTGATTTTTCTTTCATCCCATTTATCGCGAAAGGGATGCGTTTCTGAAAAAATTTAAAGAATACCTTTTCTGGTCGATTTTCAACGTTCTTTCACCTGGTCTCAATAAAAGTTTAAAATTTCGATTAGCTAAAAAGTTATGAGCCTCTGAAAATTTGTTACTCCCCCCCCCCCCCCCCCCCCTTAGCACCTCTCAGAAAAGCGATGGAGTTATTTTGAGCTCATAAACGAAAATAACGCGTAAAAATGTTTACCAATTTTGAAAAATTTCCGTGAAGGCTGCAACATTTTCAATATTTTTTTCCCGGAAACTTTGCAACGCTGTAACTCGTTAGGGGTGCATTTTTGCACACATGATAGCCCAAAATTTTTTTTCTTTGACCTGTTGAATACGCCGTTTGCGAACAGTTTTTCAACACCATGATGCGGATGCATTTATTTTTCGTTCAGCCAGATCTCCCCCCTCCCCCTCCCCCATACTCAAAGCCTCCTTTGTATTGCCTCTCAAATAACTCTCAAAGCTCAAAAATATAACATTCTCACCGAACCAATTTATCAGAACGTTAGGGTTTGCACTTTTCGAGGACCACATAATAGCTAATCGATGCCTTACATCTATAAAACCCAATGGCGAAACCAGGATCTCTCCCGTTTCTCACAATTTCCATTTGAGTACAGGAGTAAATAAAAAAGGATAGGAAGCAGTGGCGTAGCGTGCAATTTGGCAACGTTGCAGTTCGTCCATGTAAATCCATGAAAAAAAATCGAACCACTGTGTGTTCGGAGAACACCTTTTGCTTTCGACCTTTTAGGTGGGTTTAAATGGACATAATACAACGTTGCAAAATTGCACGCTACGCCACTGATAGGAAGATGGGGTTTTATCCCCTAGTCCAACCTTGTCTAACACATGTGTTTCAATGGAGAAGAGAGTGAGAGGGAGATAAAAAGAGAAAGATAGAGGGGGAGAGAAGAGAGTGAGAAATGGAGAATAGTAGAGGGCTGATGGGGATTTAAGCTCGGATTTTACACACTTCTTATGGGAGAACGGATTTTAAATGGGGTTAAATGGGCATACAGATCACTCGGATTTTACACACATCTTATGGGAGAACGGATTTTACACACATCTTATGGGAGAACGGATTTGACACACATCTTATGGGAGAACGGATTTACATGGGATTAAATGGGCGATATATCATCTGAGCAATTAAATGATGGATTCATCTCCATTTGAGCAGGCATTTGACCCATTTACTATGAGTAAGCGTATTTATGTAAAGGCTTAAATGCTAATATGATAAATAGCTTCGAATGATCGAATGAACGAATGAACGAACAGTCTTTCCCCGATTTTTACACACTTCTTACAGGGAAACGGATTTTACATGGGATATTAAATGGGCTCATTTATTTAAATACATGTAAATCCGTTCTCCAATAAGACATGTGCAGTGGCGGCTCGTACAATATGGCAACAATGGATTGTCTCCATTTAAACCTATGTAAAACTATCGATCTTCAGGAGGTGCAATTGCACCCCCAAGATATCGATACTTTTGCATAGTTTTAAGTGGCAAATAAGCATGGTTGCCAAATTGCACGAGCCGCCACTGGACATGTGTAAAATCGCAGTGATCTGTATAAGCCCATTTAAACACATGTACATACTTGAAATCCGTTCTATCATAAGACGTGTGTAAAATCCGAGGTTAAGTCCTCATCAGCCCTCTACTGAGAATTCCTCGTTACGATATTGCTGAAAGGCCCTCGGACCTTTAAGTAAATTAAACGTGCACGCTTACTTTTGATGGATCCATTCCCAAATATTTCGTTGTATGACCTTGAAGTCTGATAATCGTAGTAGTAAAAGTACGACGGAGAGCCCCACTTTGTAGCAGCACTCATGGATCCGAACATGAACCAGTTGTCTGTAACCATCTGAAACCGAAAGTCAACCGTTATACACAGGTGAATTTTCTGCACCAGAGACCAGCAGTGGTGGATTCAGTCTTCGTGAAGGGGGGGGGGGGAGCGAACTTGGAATTTTCGTCCCTTATTAGTGACCCCGCCCCTAGGGCGATTCTCATTTTTTAGAATTCCGAAATTTTTTTGCGAACGCTCGATTGTTTGTCCTTTGTGGTCTTAAAAAATTGACCCATATCAAGAATTTCGAAAAAAATTAAGTCTTAACTCTTAACTGCAGATGAGCCCAGATCTGGAACAATTACTTTGAAGCCTTATCTAAAAGTAGGGGACTTGAGTTGTACTGTCGCTGCATGGTGGGTCACATGTGGAACAGATACTAAACGAGTAAGAATTGTCGATTTTGTCCTAGAGCGCGCAGCACAGGATAGAGAACGTGCAGAGTGGTTGAAAATAGCTCACTGAAAATCTGATAGAGATTTTCCGATTTTCATTGTTATGTTTGGGAGTAACGCAGGGGTACCATATACAAAAAAAACAACTATTGAAACTTACTAACTTATTTTTTACTACTTTAATTTTTTTTTTTTTTTTTTTTTTTTTTTTTTTTTTTTTTAGCCTGAAAACTTTATTTTCAGTTGCATGGATACCTAAATGCGGGTAAGGCCATATTTGGAACAATTAATATTCAGGCTCTTTACCATTGAAATAAAATGGAAAGAATTTGTTCACTATTTTTCCCTGTCTCAAGGATCAAAATTGTACTGAAAAAAAAAATTATTTTATTGAAAAAAAAAAAAAAAATCATGCAGTAAAGGGTTAATGGACGCTCAACCGCGGCGTAAGTACCAAATATGAATTTTTGGATGTTTTAATAGTCAATTAATTATGCTGCAAAATAGCCACTTTCAGTTTCTAACGGGCTGAAATCCTCATTATTTTTGGCATATCTGCAACTATAAGGCCACTAAAGTCCATTTCATGATATGCGTAAAATGCTCTCGCCGCGTTCCTTCCGTTTGCGCTGCATCACCGGTCACCAGTGTTGCCAGATTGGGGTGAAAAAGCCGTACGTTTTACATTGATTTAAATGGGGGACGATACGGCTTTTTACCCTCGATCTGGCAACACTGCCGGTCACAATTGGCTTCAACGAAAGTTAGTTAAGGACCTCTCGAATCTTTTCGGGAGCTTATGAAACGTTACCAGATAGCATTGCATGCCACACCACTGACAAAGAAGCTCACGAATTCAGTACTTACGTCGATGAATTCAGGAATCTTTGAGGCATCGATGCGACTATCCCCGAAATAAAATTGTTTCACTTGCTCTGCGATGACCGGAAGTTCGCTGCGAGCGAATCTGCTCCTGAGAGTCAGAAGTACGGGCAGAATCCAGTCGGGCGCCAGCTGTAGTTCTTCGATGTAGCGAGGAGCCCTTGAAAAAAGCGCTGTGAAGGCAGTATAAACATAAGTATAAAGAGGATCAGGTTTTCTGGAGAAGAGACTGCAGTGGCGGCGTAAACTTGGGATTTTTATTGGGGGGGGGGGGGACCAACTTTTGAGAGATGCACTATGGGGAGTCTGGGGGGCACTCGCGCCCAGTGAGAGGGGAGTCTGGGGATCCTCCCCCCCCCCCAAATTCACAAAATTCACTCCCAAAATCTCGCTTAGTGGCGGAGCTCCGAAGGTATCATGGGAGATTCCTATCTAATTTGAGACATATCTCTGTGTTTCCCTAGAGAAAATGACAAATTAGACAGGAATCTCCCATAATAACTGCGTAGCCTCCACCATTTCGATCCTGCCTTAAAAGTTGTTTTCTGAGTTAAGGTGATTCCAGGCGAAACTTTTCCAGATTTCAATCCGATGGATAGCGCCACTTGTCGCTTTTCGGATAAGTCGTGTTTTCGGCGTTTTAAACTGAAACCATAGATAAAACGCAAAATCCAATAACGTCAGCACCTTCAAAATTTTTTATGGATTTTTTGAGCCCAAAATGAGCGGTATTGGTTCAAAATTAAAACCGTAAATTATGAAATTCATTTCGCCATAAGCTTATTATTGAGTGAGAGTGAGTGCGACTGATAATACGTCTATCTGCCTCACTCGCACTCATTGAGGCTTATGGGAATTTTCGTATTTCTTCATTTCCGGCTTTATTTTTGAGTGATTCAGCTTGGAACTTTCAGGGTATCTTCCTGAAGTATGCTCGCGCAGGTGCTGACGTTCTTAAATTGTGTGTTTCAAGCGCGAATTTTGTCAATTTTAACCAAAAACTGATGACTTTCAGAGCACCTAGCTACGTGGTGTCCACCGTTGCGTTGGAGCTAATCGACCCTGGAATCATCTTAAACCCTCTGGCGGCTCGTGGAGGTGAGGCGAGACGAAAAAGAGAGGTGCACAAGACTTTTTTTTTAAACGCTTTCCACCTGAACTTTTTTGAAAATTCTATGTTTCATTCACACATTTTGGACTATTAAAACAGAGAAAGAAGGAATAATAACCATTTTAACCTTTACATGTTATTTTTTTCAATTTTTATTTTTTTCTTTCTCCTCCTTCAAAAAATGTGCGGCGATGGATCCCTGTCGCCTCTCTTGCCTCACCTGGCGAGCCGCCGCGCCACTGCAGTGAGTTAACCCTTTCTTGGATAGTGGTACACATGTGTACCATTTTATGTAACATGTGATTCAATGGAATTTAAATGGACATTTTTCAAAAAGTTGTGTGACCCATCAAAGTTCTTAAAAAAAATGTCCTCTTTCGCGAACGGTCTAAATAACTCTCAAAAAAACTTAAATCCCAAAATGCGTGCATGAAAGGGTTAAACCTATGTATAGATATGATAATCGATCCTCTGGGGGGGGGGGAGAGGTAAGCTCACTGAATCCGTAAGAAATCGATACTTTTGCGAGTATTCAAATAGCAAACAGATATTAATGCCAAATAGCTCAAGCCGCCTGCACTAACTCTCCATCAGTCGTATCAGAGAAGTAATAATTTGAAATTCGGAGGATATCGATAAATTTACTCACCGGAAGCGACAACTCCTCCTTCACCGGAACTGATGCCTGCTATCCAAGGAACTGCGGATTCTGGAGGGTCGGTCCTTGGATTGGTAACGAGGAACCCGTTCGTCCCGTTCTCTATTACCGGTCCGAAGACGACAACCGGTAAAAACAACCATTCCTTAAACACAATGAAAGGAGACAAACTGTGAATCCGGAGTCTCCGTCGAACGGAAGTCTGGGGAAACGGGCCTTTTAGAGACACAGGGGCGGCGCGGCGCGCGTCGCGGCGCTTTATGGTCCCAAATCAAATCCTATACTCTGTTCAAGATAAGAAGGCGGGTGAGAATTCAGATAGTAATGCACTATTTAGCAACAGTGTGGCTATGCTGGCTACTCCAACCCTTTGCAGTGTCCGTTGTTCTCCCGATCTCTCTCTTGGCACGGAGGATTTCCAAGAACCGACAGACTCAACAATTTACACACGTCCAGTAATAATTGCGAACGGTCAAAAATACGAAAAAACGGACGAAATTTTCGACCTAAAGGGCCAAAACTCGGCAAAAATAGTCGACTTCGAATATTGATGACTCTCAGAAATTCGTATTTTTCAGTCGGAATTGAATTCAGAATATTTCGTCTAATATCGAATATATGAGAGTCATCAATATTCAAAGTCGACTATTTTTGACGAGTTTGGCCCTTTAGGGCGAAAATTTCGTCCGTTGTTTCGTATTTTTGACCGTTCGCAATTTTTACTGGACGTGTGTAAATTGTTGAGTCTGCATGCGGTTCTCGGAAATCCTCCATGCCAAGAGAGAAGTCGGAAGAACAACGGCCACTGCGAGGGGTTGGAGTAGCCGGTATAGCCGCACTGTTGCTAAATAGTGCATTACTACCTGAATTCTCACCCGCCTTCTTATCCTGAACAGAGTATAGGCGGTCAAAAATCGATCTGTTTAAAGTCGGGAAAAAAACTATTTTAGCTACCTAGCTACTGTAGATGATTTTAGACTTTAGAGGGCTTATTTAGCAATGTAATCACCCCTGGATTGTTATAAATCCATCGCAGAAAAATATTAGATGGAACCTTAAACTCTGTTCGGGATAAGAAGTCCGATGAGAAGTCATTGTAACGCAGCGGTTTCTTGGCTGTCGATTCTTCCCTGCTACGCCCGTTCATGAGGACCGACCTTTTAGCCCCTTTTATTGAAAAAGACAATACCGTGAACTGACCAATTTATACAGTCCTTTGAACGCCCACTCGAAAATTAAACTTTTGCGGCATTCGCGAATTTTGAACAACCGACTTTTTTAAATTCTGCTCGACTTGCACAGTAAAATGATACCTAACGGCGGTTCAATATGTAATTTTTCAAAGATATCGGCATTCCTGATTGAGTGATTTCAGAAAGCCGAAATCTTTGAAAAATTACATATTGAACCGCCGTTAGGTATCATTTTACTGTGCACGTCGAGCAGAATTTAAATTTAAAGTCAGTTATTCAAAATTCGCGAATGCCGCAAAAGTTTAATTTTCGAGTGGGCGTTCAAAGGACTATATAAATTGGTCAGTTCACGGTATTGTCTTTTTCAATAAAAGGGTCTGAAAGGCTGGTCCTCCTGAACGCACGTAGCGGGGAAGAATCGACAGCCGAGAAACCGCTGCGTTGCAATGTAGTGCGTTTTTACCTGACTTCCCATCGGACTTCTTATCCCGAACAGAGTATAGGCTGAGGGCAGTGTTGCCAATAGTGGACAGATTCGTCTACACGTGGACTATTTTGATGAGAATACAGCCACAACTGTCCACAACTGTCAACGCTGTTCAACTCGAAAACTGTCCGCGCGTGGACTATACTCACCGGCAGCCGAATTGGCAGGTGAAAATCGGAATTAAAATGCAAAAAAGGCAACACTGAGGGCCAGTGGCGGCTCGTGCGATTTGGCAACAGTGTTTTTATCCCATTTAAATACATGGAAAACAATCGAAAACCGAGGAGGCTGCCAGCCTCCGCTTGAATCGATCTTTTACCTAAGTTTAAGTGGGAAAAATGCATGGTTGCCAAATCTCACGGGCCGCTACTGCTGAGGGCCCTTTCGAGCCTCGAGTTGTCGCAGTGAAAGCCACTACTGACGCGCTCTGAGTGAACAGCCGAGAGCCGGCTATTGTTTCGGAGGAGCCCCGGTGTCCGGCCCCCTCGGACCCTTTTCCTTCACCCAAAATTTCTGACGATTTTTTTTCGCCGGACAAACGCGCCGTTTTTATGTAGAAATTCGGTTCCAGCGTGAAATTCCAATGGAAATCAACTTAAAGACTAAGTTGATGAGTTAATTTGAAGCTGTTTGATTCATCACTGTTTGGATATAGGTGACAGCTTCAAATTAAGCTAACCAGCTTAGTTTTTTAGTTCATTTCCATTGAAATTTCACGCTGAAACCGAATTTCCACATGAAAACGGCGCGTTTGTCCGACGAAAAAAAATCGTCAGAAATTTTGGGTGAAGGAAAAGGGTCCGAGGGGGCCGGACACGGGGCTCCTCCCAAACAATAGCCGACTCTCGGCTATTCATTCGACTCGAGACGCATAAGGGTCCTCGGTGTTGCCTTTTTTGCGTTTTAATTCCGATTTTCACCCGCCAATTCGGCTGCCGGTGAGTATAGTCTACCCCGTCCAAACCTGCAGTAACACTGGCTGAGGGCAGTAATAATGGAAGATTCCTATATTAATTTCGTCACTTTCTCTATGCTGAAAAGGATGATACACAGAGTAATTAGTCATCAGAGTAGTGATCCACAACCGATGAATGGTACTGTGACATCTAGTGACATCGGTATCACATGAAAGTCGTCTCTTATTGGTCACTTCTTGGTGGAGTTACAGTATTGTGAGATGGGAATCTCTCATTATTATTGCCCTCACTCCTCAGCCCACCATTAAACTCATGCGAATAATAGCGTTTGTTGACTTTAGAAGTGGATTTCGGAAGTTTTTAGAGCTGGCATCGGTATTTTTCGAGGTTTCTACACCAGAATCACCTATTCAATCGTTTAGAGCAAAAGTGTGAAATAGCCCCATTGATAAAAAACAGTCTGTTTTTTTTTTTTTTTTTTGTTTGCCCCAAACAGCTTTAGCTTAATGACGCAATTACGATGGCGCGTTTAAAATCTATTATTAAGTTAGCAATTGGATTTTGGATTCGATGTCATGCATCATCCTTTTTTTGCCGGGTTCCGTTTTAGAATCGACAATTGGTGTTTACATCTGTGACAAAAGTTTGCGGCAGCCCACTTACTGCAGTGTAAAATCACGCTTTAGAAACACGCGATGGAAGAATTGGAAAGCTCCAAAACCCGATTCTCAATTTAATTACTTAGAGCCTAAAAGCCGAAATGCCTATTTGTTTTGATCGTAACCCACTCGTCACATCAACTTCAAATTGCTAAAAATTAAAAAAAAAGTATGATCGATGCACAAGATGATGCTATACTATACTTTTTTGAAGTCGAATTTTAAATAAAGTGACTTGTGACATTATCTTTTTCATCACCTTTTTGCCCATATGATGAGTCATGTGTCATGAGTGAAACGGCCCCATTGCAAAAGATATGAAAACCCTTGAGGGCGATCGACTCCATTTTCCAAGCTGAATCGATAGAGGGGTCACAAACGAGGTTTTGAAGACATCACCTTTTTGCCCATGTGATGAGTCATGTGTCATGAGTGAAACGACCCCATTGCAAAAGATATGAAAACCCTTGAGGGCGATCGACTCCATTTTCCAAGCTGAATCGATAGAGGGGTCACAAACGAGGTTTTGAAGACATCACCTTTTTGCCCATGTGATGAGTCATGTGTCATGAGTGAAACGGCCCCATTGCAAAAGATATGAAAACCCTTGAGGGCGATCGACTCCATTTTCCAAGCTGAATCGATAGAGGGGCCACAAACGAGGTTTTGAAGACATCCCCTTTTTGCCCATGTGATGAGTCATGTGTCATGAGTGAAACGGCCCCATTGCAAAAGATATGAAAACCCTTGAGGGCGATCGACTCCATTTTCCAAGCTGAATCGATAGAGGGGTCACAAACGAGGTTTTGAAGACATCACCTTTTTGCCCATGTGATGAGTCATGTGTCATGAGTGAAACGGCCCCATTGCAAAAGATATGAAAACCCTTGAGGGCGATCGACTCCATTTTCCAAGCTGAATCGATAGAGGGGTCACAAACGAGGTTTTGAAGACATCACCTTTTTGCCCATGTGATGAGTCATGTGTCATGAGTGAAACGGCCCCATTGCAAAAGATATGAAAACCCTTGAGGGCGATCGACTCCATTTTCCAAGCTGAATCGATAGAGGGGTCACAAACGAGGTTTTGAAGACATCACCTTTTTGCCCATGTGATGAGTCATGTGTCATGAGTGAAACGGCCCCATTGCAAAAGATATGAAAACCCTTGAGGGCGATCGACTCCATTTTCCAAGCTGAATCGACTGAGGAGTCACATGCGGGGTCTTGACGCCACCACCTTTATGCTCATGTGATGAGTCTTCTTTTAAGATCTAAGGACGTCCTGAGGCTTAAAAATTTTAGGAGCCACGTTTTGATTCGTCGTAAAACATTAACGAAGCAAACCTTAGAGTTGACAAGAAATTGGAAATGCATGATCGCACCTGTGTTCTATTTTTATTTTTACTGGCCCCCGATTTTTATAAACACAAGATCTTGCGGTAAAAAAAATTACTCTCGTTGGTTTCAAATATACAATGATTTCTTTTGGATAGAAACATGGGCGGATCCAGCGATTTGGCAACGGTGTATTCTTCCCATTTGAATGCTTGAGAAACAATCGATTAGTCAAGGGGCCATGGCCCCCTCAAGGATCGATTGTTTCTCATATGTTCAAATGGGATGAATCCATGGTTGCCATATTGCTGGATCCGCCCTTGGATAGAAACTGGACTAAATGACTAAATGACTAAATGAATAATGGGGTTGTTGTAAAGGTCGGAATTTTATGTTTTTGATTACAGATTCTGAAAACGTTCGCCGAGTAGAGCATTTTCGTTTTTTTGTTTTTTTCCTACGACCAATAGAAGCCGAGATACTCGACTTTGAAACATCGCCAATTATTGCATCATATATACTAATTATTGCGCAATCCAGTGCACTACGGTTCTCATATCTCTTAAACTTCCAAAAATAACCCTATCGACCTATACTCATTTTAAAGCAGAAGTCAAACGGAATCGGTCTGTGCAAATTTTAGGTCACTAACTGCTGTCGTTCCAAAATGGCGCCGATCCAAATATTAAGATGGCGCCAGAATATAAAAATAAAAAAACCCGCCATTTTGGAACGACAGCAGTTAGAGACCTGAGATTTGCACAGACCGATTCCGTTTGACTTCTGCTTCAAAATGAGGTATAGGTCGATAGGGTTATTTTTGGAAGTTTAAGAGATATGAGAACCGTAGTGCACTGGATTGCGCAATAATTAGTATATATGATGCAATAATTGGCGATGTTTCAAAGTCGATTATCTCGGCTTCTATTGGTCGTAGGAAAAAAACAAAAAAACAAAAATGCTCTACTCGGCGAACGTTTTCAGAATCTGTAATCAAAAACATAAAATTCCGACCTCTACAACAACCCCATTGAATAAATGACTTACATAAAATTTCAATTGAGCTTCTAAGATGGCCTCAAGCGGTGTGATTTGTAAACACTCCAAGACAGCCACCGAGGGCTCTGTGGGGCATCCCACGAGAGCTGCAAAAGCCCTTGCTCTATCCCTGGCTTGCGGTTGAGGAATCATTGCCCAAGGACACAGGCCTGTCCCACTCATGGAAATAGCCCGATGGAATAACCCTGAGCAAAAAGTCAAACTGTACATTAACACGACAGTGTTCAACCTTAATCTGGGACAGAGCTGCCGATTTGCGTATAGATTTGATGACATTTTGTAATTGACCGAAGATTTCACCGGTTAAGAAAAGATTACAGAGTTTAGGTCAGTGTATGACTGTAAATGCACGAAAATACTAGCGTCTTTTATCTTTTCTCAAACGGTATATTTTAATTAATTAATGGCGTTTACACCAATTGAGAAAAGACTACAGATCAGAGTATTTTCGTTCATTACAGCCATACACTGAATTGAACTGTGTAATCTTTTCTCAACCGGTGGAATCTTCGGTGAATTTCAAAATGTCATTAAATCTACGCAAATCGGCAGCTCTGATCTGGGAGGACCCCTTGATCCCCCCTTATTATTCTGGGGGAGACCCCCAGACCCCATTTAATATTCTGGGGGAGACCCTCATACCCCCTTAAGAAGTTAATTTTGCAGCAGGCTGGTTGCAGAATGTTTTTGCAAATTTCAATCAAAATTTAAACAGCTATATTTAAAATATTCCAATTTTTCCCTGTGCACTGAAAAAAAGGTGCTGATTTTAACTCTTTTTTAGTTAAACATATGGACACCACTTTAAAAAATGTTAATTTGACTGTTTAGAGTAAATAAATTACCTCCGTGGTGTGTTAATTTAACTGCTTACTTTAAACAGTCAAACTAACAGTTTTTAAGTGGTGTCCATATTTTTAACTAAAAAAGAGTTAAATTCAGCACTTTTTTCCCAAAGTGTTTATTTATTTTCCCATTATGATTTTAATGGAGACCTTTTACTCTCCATAACTTTCTTAAAATTTAAAATTTCGAAGAAACAAAAAAAAGTCCTCCTAAGGAACGTTAAAGGCAACTTCTGTGCGAAATTTGGATGTACAGGGTGTTTGACCTAACCTGCACACTTTTGCCTATGGTTTTCTTATACGGATTCGGTTGTAGGTGTAGTTATTTGAACCTAATGTTTCATTTAAAAATACTGCCACAACCCAAATTTGGTTCTTTGGGGGTTTCCGGGGGCGGGGGGGGGCACCCTCCTAATCACGAAATTTTTCAAATGGCAACCCTTATCTTTGTGGTACCTCATTTTAAAGGACGTAAAATTCGAATCATTTAGGCTCAAACCGGAAGTCGATATCTATTTTCGTGTTCGAGTTATCGAAGGTCGAACTTCGACCATCTAATTGTAATTAGTACGATTATGCGGTTGGATTGTTTTCTGAAATACCGATTGTTTAAAAAAAAAAAAATAGGCAACGCCGTTTGGTCGACCCGGCTCTTCCACGGAAACAATTACAAATTTACAACACACAATTTCTCTCGGCAGATTAGCAACCGCGAATCGTGCGCACAAAGCCCGCGAATGAACGCACACTCAGCGTTTTCGTCATTGATTGCCCATCGAACATTATTCAATGAAGTTGAAGAGATTACGTTGATGGCGTATGTCTCATTGATAATATGACGGAGTTTCTTGACCATGCGTTCAACCGGGGGGGGGGGGGGCGCTACGAGACCCCCCTTCCCCCAATTCACACACACTCACTTCCTTTCTTTTAACTATTTTATTTCGGAATCCAAAACAGGTCGATGCAATACTTATGTTAATTGATTGGACAACAGTCCGTAAGGAGGAGGGCTTTTGGGGCTCCTTTGGGTGCTCTCCACTGTTTCGGAAAAGGGTGTAAAAAGGGAAAGTAAAGGTCGTAACATCTTACTAACTAATCCCCCCCGCAATTTATGGAAAGAAGGGCTCAAAGAAAATGAGATGCAAAAAAGGGGTCATCACAGTTTTTCAAGACAAACCCCCCCCCCCCCCCCCCCCCGCCTTGAACCAACGAACTACCACTGCACTGTACGGAGAGGAGTGGACAAGAACAGTTCAGTGGTGAAATTGGGCAACAATACTTTTCCTCCATTTGATCCTATGTTAAACAATCGATTCGACGGTGAAGCAGCGCTTCACCCAGCATTCGATTGTTTTACATTGAGTCAAATGGAGAAAAAAGCACTGTTGACAAATTGCACGAGCCGCCGCTGGAGCAGTTAGGGGATTGAGTATGAAGTTTCGTCACCGGTTAAACGTGAGATATTGAGAAAACGGTGAAGATTTTTTTTTTTTTTTTTTTTTTTTTAATTAAACCATAGGAACTCAGGGAGTGATTCAAGGAAGCTTTGAGTGAAGTTTCATCCAGATTAATTCAGAAATAAGATAGAGGCGGCTGAATTAAAATTCATCGCAAATAGATTTCTGCCACCACGATCCAAGATAAATTTTGTTCAACCACAACTTTCTCTTTTTATTTGAATCATTCTGGAAGAAATTTCACACAAATCCTCGCTTTGAGTCCCTCCTGTAATACTATTGGCTAGGTTTTTTGAAAATAATTTTCTCAATTTTAATCATACATTGAACCAAAGGCGAAAGGACCAATATACGCTGAGGAACCACATTAATACGTTATTTTGTCTAGTAAGCTTCATCCTTAATTAGTATTTTGCCTCCGCGTCGTCCATGTGACGTATTGGTGTGACTTGTGAGTCAGAAATTTGACAAATTGACTTTTTCATTGATTCGCATGCAAAAAAGAGTCGCTCTTTTGATCTATTGTGTCAAAAATGCCAATGGGTCTGTTGCATACTTTTTCTACAACAAAATAGAACCTTGATTCTTATGTAAAATTTGTCGAAAATAACGATGCGCACATTAAAAACGTTCAAAATCCACCCATTAACTCAGGAAATCACTTCAATTTCAAACAGCCCGCGCTACACTAGGTCTAGACAGTAGTAGACCAAGGTTATAGATTAAAGAGGTATGCTCATCTGACTTCGCGCCTCAAAGTCAGTAGCGCGAAGTGCAAAATCCAGATCCAAGATGGCCGACAAAAGCAGAAAACATTGTATACTCTTTCCAGAAAACATCGGGCTATTTTCTGCTTTTCTGGAGAGGGAGCCCAATATTTTCTGGAAAGAGTATACAATGTTTTCTGCTTATGTCGGCCATCTTGGATCTGGATTTTGAACTTCGCGCTACTGACTTTGAGGTGCGAAGTCAGATGAGCATACCTCTTTAATCTACAACCTTGGTAGTAGACACTATTTACACCGGTATACTATTACATAGACGGAACCACCGTGCATAAGTAAACAACATCGTAACTACAAAATTATGGAATTCCCTTCTAAATATATGAACTATTGGCTGTATTTGCTGTCTAGTCTTTTCGTCAAAGATTACAAAATAATATAAGAAATGTACGCATCTAAACGAAACATTCCAATGTTTCTAAGTTCTATTCATGTTTACATAAACGAGATGGTTCCATCTATGTAGTTATAAGTCGGTGATATAGTGTCTAGTGTAGCGCGGGTTGTTTGAAATGGAAGGTATTTTCTGAGTTAATGAGTGGCTTTTGAAAGTTTTTAATGTGCGCATCGTTATTTTCGCCGAATTTTACGTCAGAAACAATGAGTTATATATTGATGTAGCAAAAGTACGCAACAGACCCATTGCTCAAAGATCGACCTATAGTGATGGGTGTTCGGTGAATACATTTGGTTTTCGACCTTTTACACGGGTTTAAATGGACCCAATACAACGTTGTCAAATTGCACGCTATGCCACTGCTTACGCCTATACGTCAGATGAGCCGTTTTCAAGATATTGGACGATTTTAATGCAAACTAATGTCTTCCTAAATCGGACTTCTGGACCATAGTGCGACGCGACGTCCTCGCGTGAGAAGAACCAATCAGGGGCCAAATAATGTCCTCAGAAAATGCATTCAAAAATGGCGCAACTATCGTGGTAAATAGGGACTCTATAATCTCCATACTCGACTCATGAAAACATGTACTCGTTGTACGCAGTATACATGTTATGATTGTTACTTACGTTGAACATGCAAAGTCATCACGGTCTCGTTTATCAAAGGCTTTTTCCTTTTTTCAAGGTTAACAGTGAATTTTGAAGCTGCTCCACGCGATCTGCTCCCATCAATTGTGTATCAACATTTGACCCAAGAATCACGCTATTTCGTTTGTTTGTGGCAAAGCAATAATAGATCCTGTACTTACACTGTTCGCTTGCAGTGCAGTGGCGAGGCGTTCGATTTGGCGACGTTCCTATTTCCCGTTTAAACACAATAGAAAGATCGAAGTGCTTTGTCATCGCCGATGACTGGACCGTTCGACTTTTTTTGGTGAATTTAAATGGAGAAAATGCATTGTTGCCAAGTTTAACGCCTCGCCACTGTTCGCTTGACATTTTTGCGCAGTTTGGCAAACGTGTAAAATCGTAAGCTCGTCATTTTATCGCTGTTTTTTATCAAAAAAATGCACGTAATCAGCTCGAAGAATATACGTGACGACAAATTTGAAGCGATCCGTGAAAAAAAAACAGATCGAGCATGAAGTAGTGTTGGTACTAATTAAGCTTTGTTGTGAAAGAAATTTTGCGTGAGCAGCGTCTCTCAGTCCTCCATTGAGGGGGGCACTGGGGACATCGGTGGACACAGGAATTTGTCTTGATTCTCTCTCTCTCCGCAATAAATCTATGTAGTGATGTCCAGTAGCGCACCTAGGTTTTTTTTTTTTGGGGAGGGGAGGAGGGTGAGAGTCAAAGCTTCCTAATCAAATTTTTTTTAACATCAACAAATTCAAAGCACGGCGTTTATAGTTTTAGACCAGCCCGGAAATTTACTTTAAGTTTGAGGGGGGGGGCTTTATTCCGATACCGCCCTCCGGGAGGGCGCACCCAAAAGGGGGAGGGCCCCTCCCCCTTTTGGATGCGCCACTGGTCATAACGTCATGATCAAAATTGGATCCAAAAGAAATGCTCTACCTCGATCACTCACGTGAATTAAACCCATAAGAAATTAGATCCAAATTTTCAAATGCAAATGCATGCTATTAAACAACCAGTTTTCTCAAATTTTGTTGCACCAATAGTTTTTATACACACCTTGAAGCAGTGGCGTCGCGTGCAATTTGGCAACAATGTATTCTATCCATTTAAACTCATGTAAAATATCGAATTCACGGGGTGCACAGTGCACAATGAAAATTCAATTTATTTAATGAGTTTAAATGGAGCAGTTGCATTGTTGCCAGATGGCACGCGACGCCACTGCCTTGAAGTATTTCTCCACTCATTGTCAGACTTAATTTCTGAAAGATCACAAGCGAATTTACAATCACAGTTATATCGGAAGATGCTCTATCTCTATGGTTTTTTCCTTGTCTTACTCACGGTCTCTTATGGGCGAAACACCGCCATGACACGTACTCAATCATCCTAACCTCTGTTCGTATCGAAGCTTATTCGAGGACAAAACAAGTGGTGTCATGGTGCCACTGCGCATATATACTAAAATTTTGTGCCCACCAAAAACTGTATGAGTGAGACATATAACTGTGATTGTAAATTAATGCGTGATGTTTCGAAAATGTTGCTATTGTAACGATGACTATATTTTCAGGTACATACAAGGAATCCAATGGTGTAATAAAATCTGAGAGAACTAGTTGTTTACTAGAGGCAAATCCAGGGGGTACGTCGGAACGCCCCACTATGATCCAGAAGTCCGATTTAGGAAGACATTAGTTTACATTAAAATCGCCCAATATCTTGAAAACGGCTCATCTGACATCAAAAATGGTTATTACAAAAAAGTTAAAACGGTTTATGTTCTATCTTTTTTGTAATAACCAGTTTTGGTGTCAGATGAGCCGTTTTCAAGATATTGGGCGATTTTAATGCAAACTAATGTCTTCCTAGCTCGGACTTCTGGACCATAGTGCGCCCCCCCCCCCCCGCAGAAATCTTAAAGTTTGCTTCGCCTCTTTCCCACGGAAATACAGGCTTACCCCACCCAGACAAATCGACTGGCTCTGCCTTCACGGAAAAAAAAGATTAGTGCAAATAACCATACGGATACCTGATTTTGGCACCTGCTAGATGTCATGGTAAACTTGACCAGAAGTATGGTACATTTACCGATACTTTGAGTAAATTCGACATGCAATCAGGGAACATCACCTAGTACGTACCTAGTCAAAACATAGTATACTTCTGGTTAACATTACCATAACATCTAGCAGGTGCCAAAATCAGGTATCCGTATGGTTATTTTCACCGTAGTTTTTTTCCGTGTTTGCACCCCCCCCCCCCCCTTCCCTCTTTGCAAACACCTTCGTATTCGACCTTTTACATGGGTTTAAATTGAGACAATCCAACGTTGCTCAAAACTAACCTTTGCTGAGTGGAGAGAACATATGAAGACTAGCACTTGCAGCGCCTGCGCTGTCTCCAAATAATGTCACCAAGTCGTGATTCCCGCCAAAAAATTTGATATTCTCGCTCACCCATTGCAACGCTAGCGCTTGATCCTTCAAACCTGAGTTTCCAGGAAGTACGTCGTCGCCGAGGCTCAGGAATCCTGAATCAAAGCAGAATCTAGAGTCAATCGAATTTAGTCAAATTTGGAACAACCGCAGTGGCGTCGAGTGCCATCTGACAACAATGCAACTGCTCCATTTAACCCTTGTGAGCCTAAGGTATTTCGGTAACACAAAGGACTAAGGGGGGGGGTGTTTTTGTACCCCAAGGATATTTTCATGCAGCACAGTCAGTATCAATAATTTTGAAACTTTAATGGATGGATTATGTACTTAGTACCCTAAGAGAGTAATTTATGTGAAATTTGAGTAAATTTTTGCTATGTTGCCAAATGTACACCTACTTTTAAAAAAAATGTCAAAATAAAAAAAAAAAAAATGGAAAAAATGAAATGAGGTACCATCTTATTTTTCCATTTTTGATAAATTTCCAATTTTTTTTCAATGATCTGACTTAACATTCTTAATCTACATAAAATTTCCGTAAAATTCACTGTAATAGATGGTTCCAAACTCAAAACTGGCAGGACGAAGGGGGGGTATATTTGTACCCCAACACTTTAAATTTCTATAATATCGACAAAAATTCATAAAAATTAATGAAATTTGGTGGACGTGTTCTAAGTATCCTGACTTAAAATGTCATGAAGTCCCAAAAAATTTTGAGCAGTTTTGACAAAATGGCGTCAAAAAAACTGGCCTGGGGTACAAATCTACCCCCCCTTAGGCTCACAAGGGTTAAACTCATGAAATAAATCGAATTTTCCTTGTGCACTGTGCACCCCCTGAATCCGATCTTTTACATGAGTTTAAATGAATAGAATACATTGTTGCTAAATTGGACGCGACGCCACTGGGAACAACTAAAACCCAAATATAAAACAAGACTCGCGCTATGGAGCCAGTGCACTATGGTTTGAGATCGTCAAAAAGCAGCCCAAAATCAGAAAGTATCTGTGGCGGCTCGTACAATATGGCAACAATGGATTGTCTCCATTTAAACCTATGTAAAACAATCGATCTTCAGGAGGTGCAATTGCACACCCAAGATATCGATACTTTTGCATAGTTTTAAGAGGCAAATAAGCATGGTTGCCAAATTGCACGAGCCGCCACTGGAAAGTATATTTCAAATCACTTTATCTTTTATAAGCTTTCAATACCAATTTTAATTACAGAGAACACTTTAAGAAAGTAATTTAATGAAACCAAGAAATGTAATTGGAAAGTTTTAAGGAAAGTCTCGTCTTCTACCTCACTACGTAAAGGTATACCTATTACTGTAGAATTACTGTATTCGCCCCTCTAACAAAGCATTTCTTTCTCCAATTCGCATAAATATTCATCAGAACCAATTATTTAACTTTACGGAGGGGGAGGGGAAGGGGCTTTAAAACAGAGTTGGGCAAGGCAAATAGTAATCGATTTCTCATTTCAGGGTTGATTTTCAAACCTCTTAAATATGGGTTGGGAGGGGAGTGTCATTAGGGGTGCCGAATTCTATGGAACTAACGTGTTTTAATGAATTTACATTGATGTATTTTTAATTACATCATAATTTCAATGAAAATGGAACACCATGATTAAGCCTGAAATCCACCTCAATTACTTTTGAAAAGTGATCGATTATAAGCAATCGAAAAACCCGGTTTGTCAAGAGATCATAACATAATGCCGCTCGAGGCAAGAAACCCCGGACTCCCCCCCCCCCCCGGGAGGTATCCGGTGGTGGTATTAAATAAATTATTCTACTTTGAGTGATAACTAAGCGTCAAGCAAAAAATACGGTAATTCATTCAAAATTAGGCAAAAATTGGACACCCCCCCCCATCACCTCTGGAATATTTTCTGGATAATCCCTTGATTTAGTTTATTTAATATCGAAAGTTTGTGACTAACTTGTAAGTAAACAAACACACAATTTACAAAATTAAGTAAGTATTTACCCAGCGCAGCCAATCTGTAATTGATTGTTACAAGAACGACATTCTTGTCCAGGATGAACTCGGGGCCGTAGATATATCGGTAATTCGAGCCCTGTTGGAAACTACCCCCATGAATGTAGACCATGACTGGGTATTTCGGCTCACTGATAACCTGTGCAGATAAAGACAAGTTTATTTCAATCAATTAAATAAAGCATTAAATGAGAAAAATTATCGTGTAGTCTGCAATAAGTCAGCATCATGGACGAATACATCAGACATTTTTCTCCCCCCCCCTCTTTCTCTGGACATTTGAATACCATGTGTTAGAAACAAAAGCGTGGCGTAAATATGACAAAGCTGCGGTTAGTCCATTTAAGCCCGTGGGAAAGATCGAAATATTGGGTGTTCGGTGAACAACTTCGCCGTTCGACCTTTTTCATGGATTTGAATGACCAAAATGCAATGTAGCCAAATTGCACACAACGCCACTGTTTAGCAAAGGATAGCAGAGGTGAGAGGGAGCCATCGCGTGACTTTAGTTAGCCCCTATATCCGTCCTTTTCTGACGCACGCGTTTAAATGCAAGGAGAGAGACAGAGAGTGAGAGGGGGGAGAGGGGGGAGATGTGGGAGGAGAGAGAGAGAGGGGGGGAGATGAAAATTCTAAGATCCGCCGCCCATGGTCAACATTGTATTTCGTCAGCTTATTTATTTAGTTATCCCCTATATCCGTCCTTTTCTACCGCACGCGTTTAAATGAAAGGAAAGAGAGAGAAAGAGAGAGAGAGAGAGAGAGAGAGAGAGAGAGAGAGAGAGAGAGAGAGAGAGAGAGAGAGAGAGGAGGGGGGAGAGGGGGGGGGAGAGAGGAAAATTCTAAGATCCGCCGCCCATGGTCAACATTGTATTTCGTTAGTTTATGGCCATGCGAAATATGAAACGGTGGATGAATGACAGTGAACACCCTCATATTCGACCCAGGGACCAAATAGTGTTGCGTCCTCACGGTCCCGCACGCAGATGATCGGTGAGCACTTACGGGGGGTATAAACTACACGCAAATATACTTACGTGCGCACCATCCAACGTCTTTCGGAGGACCGTCAAGCCGTAACACTATTTGGTCCCAGGGCCGTAACTATACCGATCGGGGCCCGGGGCAAAATAAATTACGGAGACCGGGGGCCCCCTAATAGTGGGTAGAGTGAATATGAGGGTGGGGAAATCCGCCCCCCCCCCCAAAAAAAAAAATTAAAATATCGTTGGGAGCCGCCAAGCCAGACTGTGGGGCATCGCCCCAACTACTCTATGATGTAGTTATGGCCCTAATTCGACCTTAAATTTAAAGTGAGTCCAAGGGCCGGAAAATGTCGGTCCGAAATGATTAAACTACATTGGTGGATGGTGAGGATTTGACCATGCTAGTAGATAGTTTACGGCCTCACCATGCGTCTTATCATGTACTTTTTCCGTTTTCGGACCAACATTTTTCGGCCCCAGGGCGAAAACTTTCCAGTTTTCAATTCGATGGATAGCGCCACTGTAGTCTTCGCTTAAGGGAATAGTCGTTTTTTTGGCATTTTAAATTGAAACCAAAGTAAATACGCAAAATCCAATTACGTCAGCACCTGCAAAAATTTTTCTGGATCTCTTGAGCCCCGTTCCTCAAATGTGTATCTACTTTTGCCGTAATTTCATCCATTTCAGCCAAATAATGTTGACTTTTTGAGCAGCGCTAGTGGCGTTATCTATCGGATTGACATCTGGACAAGCTCCCTCTGGAATCACCTAAAGGATGATTCCAAGGTCGATAACACCCTGTCGATTTTTCGCCGCCGCTAACTTATTGATTACCTCTTCCAAACCGAAGAGGCCGGGCTAACCCGAAAAGTGGGGGGGGGGGCACCAAGCCCCTGATACGCGCCGCCACTGCGACTAACAATAAGCTCCCCAAGAGTGCTGGCCGTGCAGGGCGCCCGTAGGTTGCCTGGAACGGCTAGTATTTATATTATATCAACATATCATCGTTATTCAAAAAATGAAGTTAACAAACTTTACGAGTGTGCTTACACACAAGGAAGATGCTAATCCATCTTATCAAAACGAATCAAATAAAGAGTCGACTTTTAATATACGGTCCGGTACTCACGATTCTGCTGATTGAAATTTGAGCAAAGCATAGTGGGTTGAGGAGGGATACGCCTATTCTAGGAAGTTGCTGTTACTTCATAGTCTGATAAAAAGAATGATAATCAATAATAGCCACGAGTAAGTGTATGATTACTTAATTTTAAATTTGATTCTGAAGATTGCAGAGCAAACAGCTCGAAATGTGAAGTAGCAAATTGGGCCGTGCCGTGGTTTTCGGAAAGGGGGGGGCCCCCTTTTGTCGGCAAAATTTTGCCGACTCCGTGGAAAAGTTTCTAAGGATGCCCTATTTCTTTTGTTTCTTCACCCTGGTTTCACTCCCACACCCTCCCCCATTGGTGGATACAGGGGGGGGGGGGGGTGAAGGGGGCGATCGCCCCTCCGTTCAACTCAAAAAGGGGGAAAAGAGGGGGGAGGAAGATGGAAAGAAACAGCGAAAAAAGAAAAAGGGGTCACCGGGGGGGGGGGCTAAAATCCCAAGCTCGCCCCCCCCCCGTTCGCGAGGGCTGGATCCACCAATGCCCTCCCTCGTTAGGACATATCCCTCTATACACCGTTTACAATCAGTGAGGTTTCCTCTGGGTTGCCCCCCCCCCCAGAAAACTTAACTAGTTACACCAATGAATTCCGGTTGTTTCAACAGGAAATTTTTCTCAGTGTGGCTCTAATGAACCCACTGGTAAAGTATCGATACACTGATATACACACTACACAGAAAATTTTAAATAGCCCGATACTAGAAATTAAGAGGAAGAAAAATGGGACGCAAAGGTAAAGAAACTTAAAAATTAGAGGAGACGTTTCGGACTTGAACAAGTCCATTGTCAATCAATAAAAACCAAAGGAAAAACAAAAAACCAAAAAAACACACAGTGTGTTGCTCTTTCATCTTGTAGGCACTCACTGTTTTTTGTTTTGTTTTTTCCTTTGTTTTTATTGATTGAAAATGGACTTGTTCTAGTCCGAAACGTCTCCTCTTAAAATTTAAGTTTCTTTAGCTTTGTGTCCCATTAGGTACATTGATATACATTTATGTATATTGTCAAGAAGCATTGTAAGAAGATGGATCCGTTTTCAAAATAATGTATCTTAAAATCATACCTCTGGCGTATATACATTGAGGTGTAAGCAGTCCTCCTGACCAACTGTTTCAAATTTGGCATGAAGAGTGTAAACATTTTTTTGAGGGCACTGAGGGCCGTTCACTGTTGCGTTTAAAACTCCAGTCCACGGCTGTTTTGGCACCGGATCCTACGAACATTCATCAAAATTCAAAAGACAGGGTTGAGAAGTCTTAAAGTGGGCGAAAAATGAATAAAAATGTTGACAAGCGTCAAACATGTTAGCGTACCAAAAATCAGTTGGATTATTCTTTTACATCCGCTCAGTCAGGTTTTGAAGTCATTTTTCTGAAATGAACGGCTCGAATGACTTCAAACTTATCACGTGACGCCGTTTAAACCAATGGGCATGATGTATTCCCGCTATCTCGTCTCGTTTCGTCCAAATACCAGCGAAAATGAACGAAAACCACACTAAGAAAATGCAAAATGCAGTAATTAAGTCCGTAAACACCTGTTACAGCAAGATATTGTTAGGGCACAGCTACGCAGGTATCTTGGGAAATTCTGTCTGATTTGTCAGTTTCTCTACGGAAAGACAGAGATATTTTTTAAATCAGATAAGAATATCTCCTGACACCTGCGCAGATCCACCATTAAGCTAGATTCCAAGCATGAATTTTGTGATATTTTAGAGTACCCATCGTCATTTTTATAGGTTTTATGCAAGAATCAACTCTTCAATCACCTGTAGCAGGAGCCTCATTATAAATAATTGGGAAATTCTGTGGCGCTTGAAGGCGGCAACTTATTATACTTTCCGAAAGGAAATCGGTTATCCTGAGCTCGTAATTAATTGGGGCTCTAGCAAACTTTTACTATAGGGGATTGAAAAGTTGATTCTTGCGTGAACACCTGTAAGAATGACGACGAGTACACTAAAAAATCACGAAATTCACTCTCAGAATCGGGCTTAATGGCGGAGAGACGCAGGTATCATGGGAGATTCCTATCTGCATTGAGACTTATCTCTGTGTTTCTTCGGAGAAAGTGACATAATAGACAGGAATCTCCCATGATACCTGTATTGATGCGCCATTACGAACTTGTCGTTATAGCAGTTTTGTGAGTTTAATATTGAATTTTATAGACTTTCTTAGCGTGATTTTCGTGGTTTTCGCTGGATGTTACGTCAGATTGAACGTATTATTTGCTCACAGCAAAATTTTGCAAGAGCCCCATTCAAGTTATTTCTATTTACTTTTCTTCTTATCTATTTTCCTCCCCCCCACATCAGTGTTCCATCCAGATCCCACAGTGGGATTCCCCAAACCCCCCCCCCCCCCCCCCCCCGAGAAAATGCCTAGCTACGCCCATGCTCTCTACAGGGTGTTGAAAAACTGTTCCCGAATACTTCAGGGGCGGATTCTACAGATCAAAATAAGACCTTTTTTTCCTATAAACATGTGTCCGAAAATGCCCCCCTTTTGAGCTACAGCCCCCCAAATTTTTAAAAAATTTACGGTTTTTTTGGAATAGCGACCACTTTTATGAACCAAATGTCGTAAAACTTGGTGTCCTACGGTAATTTTACGTGTAGAATCCATTAATGACCTCGAAAAATTCATAAATTGAGTCTAACTGTACTTTTCACGCAATCTTGTACCTTTAACGGCACAAATTTTATGTTACGGATTAAAATTTTGAAGAATAATTACCAAAATCAGATGCGGAAAACCCTTAGAAAGATTTTTGGTCCTTTTTGTTTCTTTCGATACGACACGTTTTAAGCGAGATAATCGCTGCACACTGTGGAAAAGTCAGCGCTTTTACCATGAAAAACGGCAGTGAGTATGCAGCCCGCCTCTCCGCTGCTTCTACGGGCCGGCCGCTATGGTAAAAGCGCTGACTTTTCCGCACTGTGCAGCGATTATCTCGCTTAAAACGCGTCGTATCGAAAGAAACAAGGAGGACCAAAAATCTTTCTGAGGGTTTTCCGCATCTGCTTTTGGTAATTATTCTTCAAAATTTTAATCCGTAACATAAAATTTGTGCCGTTAAAGGTACAAGATTGCGTGAAAAGTACAGTTAGACTCAATTTATGAATTTTTCGAGGTCATTAATGGATTCTACACGTAAAATTACCTCAGGACACCAAGTTTTAAGACATTTGGTTCATAATAGCGGTCGCTATTCCAAAAAAAACCGTAAATTTTTTAAAACTTTGGGGGGCTGTAGCTCAAAAGGGGGGCATTTTCGGACACATGTTTATAGGAAAAAAAGGTCTTATTTTAATCTGTAGAATCCGCCCCTGAAATATTCGGGAACAGTTTTTCAACACCCTGTATACATAAATCGTACATAAATTTTCGTACATAAATCGATTATATGTAATGTAATCGTACATAAATTTTCGTACATAAATCGATTATATGTATCTTCACACTACATTCTGCCCGTGTACCTGGCGCTTACGGCTTTTCTCCTGAGTAAAGGTACCGATTTCGGCGTACTTACGGCAGGCAGCCCCTCCATATCTCAGAAACTAATAGAGATAAGTGAATTCTGATTTCACCACGTGAAAGTGCATGTCAAAAATAGTACATTTCCGTGTCTAACTCATTTTTTTTATTTTTGGCTTTTACGGCGTTCTTCCTTAGCACGGCAGAGGGAGCGACCTCTAGAAATGACTAATGAGCATAGGGATTTGTTAATTACCCTGAGTCTTAACGCATCCACAGGCGGTTCAGCGTAGGGTATTCCAAGGAAACTGTGAATGATTCGGCCGGACCGAGTCACAATACCGAGACGACCGAGGACTCTGCCTTTGGGCAAAAGAACTTCGACGGTACTCGAACCCGGTGCCACAGAAACACAAGCGAGGAACACAAACGTCATGAGAAATGCGCGAAATGAGGCTAGCGAGCGCGCGGGCAGTCGGAGCTGCTGCGATTTGTTGAAGCTCGGAAATGGCTCCATTTCAGCGGTTAGCGAGCGACTGGCTCTGATCCGACTGCCGGGTGCCGAAATCACTGAAAGAATTGTTATGAGCCGTTGTAACACGTGCTTATGACGCTGAGTAAAGAGAGAGAGAGAGAGAGAGAGAGAGAGAGAGAGAGAGAGAGAGAGAGAGAGAGAGAGAGAGAGAGAGAGAGAGAGAGAGAGAGAGAGAGAGAGAGAGAGAGAAAAGGAGAGAGACATTCGTCGCACAGTAGATGTATAGAGACTGTTCGTCCATTTAAACTCATGGAAAAGATTAAATGATTAGCGCTTTGAACACGCTCAAATTTACATTGCCAAACTGCAGAATAGCCTTACATTTCAAAAATTCAAACATAACCTTGTCCAAAACACCTCAAAAATCTGAATAGGGCTGTTGAGTCGAATTTTTTTAATTCAAATTATGAAAGAAGAGGAAAAATTAAGGACCCCGTATTTTTTCTTTTTTTCATTTGAACGCGGGAACACCGAAAAAAATGGGTTCAAAGTGCCGAAAAATTGATAAGATTTAAAACGGCCCGTGGCGGGAAACATCGGTTAGCGAGTCATAGCTACGTCATTTCTTCGGTTTGCTCAGCGGAGGTACCCATCCCTATTCTATCGGCCGGACGGCAGCGTGGCAGTCCTATTGAATCCTACGGCAGCCGCCGGTGGCTCCGATCAAGCCGCCTTCTCACGCCATTTTCTCGAAAACCGTAAGTCTCAGTAACAAACCAATCTAATTAATCGAAAGAGCACAAAATTATCAATTGACATGGAGTGGTAGTTTTTTTCTCAGACTTACCTAAGAGACGGATGGACCGAAAAACAGATAAAAATTTAAGGTTAGAGAACGAAACTTCCGACAGTCCTTTTCTGTAAATCACTGTCTACCCAATTGACAAAGCGACGCTCAAAAAATTGAATGAAACATACATATCTGAAATTTTACGCTCTTTAAGTTTGTTCTTTAGTGTTTTTCTCTCAAAATGGACGGTAAACAAGGGAAATTGAAAAGTTCTGCGAAAATGTCGGATTTTCAAAGATATTCCGGAAATCGAAATTTTGGAGATTGGCTCGTTATCTGACTCATGGAAGAACCAAAAATAATATAAGTGTAACCAATCGAATGGAAATTTTTTAATCTTTCATTTTGGTGTCTATCATTTTTCCTGTAAGACGCACCGAAACCACGGAAAATGCAAAAAACAGCAGCAACTTGGACAATCTTGATGGTGAGAGTGTCATTTCAACCCAGAACTCGACGTAGTTTTTCACCAATATTTTGGTACCGATGCGTCTTACACGAAAAATTCTGGTTATCAAAGAGGAAGATTAGAGAATTTCCATTCAATTGGTTACACTTGTATTATTTTTTGTTCTTCCATGAGTCAGATAACGAGCCAATCTCAAAACTTTCGATTTCCGGAATATCGCTGAAAATCCGACATTTTCGCAGAATTTTTCAATTTTCCTCGTTTACCGTCCATTTTGAGAGAAAAACACAAAAGGACAAATTTATAGAGCGTAAAATTTCCAATTCTTATGTTTCATTCGATTTTTTGAGCTCTGCTGTGTCAACTGGGGGACAGAGATTTACAGAAGAGGATTATCGGAAGTTTCGTTCTATAATCTTAATTTTCATGTGATTTTCTCTTTACTCGTCTCGTAGGTAAGTCTGAAAAAAAAAAACCACTGAACCATCCCAATTGATAATTTCATGTTCTTTCGATCAAATAAGTCAGTTCTTTGCTGAGACTTACGGTTTTCGAGAAAATGGCGTGAGGAGACGGCTTGATCGGGGCAATTGGCGGCCTCCCCTCAACTGCCGCATGATCAATGGGACCCGCATGCGGTCTCGCTGTGCTGAAAGCAAGACGCTGAGCCCCTCAACTGAGAACCGGAGCATTGACGTCAAAAGGCACCCACAATGCACTGCGCAGCCAGTTTCCCGCCAAAAAGCCGGTTTTTGAGGATCCAATTTTCAACTTCAATTTTCTCAGGAACGGCGCAACGTAGAAAAAAACTGAAGCCATCTTCGTTCTTCCCGCGTTTAAGACTATAAGATCACATGGAATAATCACGAATCCCCGACTCACTCAACAGCCCTATTGTTGACTATTGATTGGTGAACAGATGACACGCCATTCATCGTCAAATAACTCTGCAGTTTGGCGGGCGGGTCATTCTGGAGTAAAGTGGACATGATATGCAAAAATTGAAATTTCAAAATTAGTGCCTGACAGTCTTGTTTTGCATTAAAATACAACCCTAGACGAAAATATTATCTAATATATCTAACTAGAGGCCGGTGGCCGCTTCGCGGCCAAGCGTTCCGTTTCGCGTCTTGCGCGTGATTTTGTTTATTCGAGCTAAGACTTTGACTTGATATCCACTCCCTAACTCCGTTTGCTATTCGCCCATCTAATCCTGCTCCAAAGGATGAAATCTAAAAACTTACTCTATTATTCCTGCAATACTAAAGTCGTATTTTCTCATGTACACCAAATGTTTAGAAAACAGGAGTCATCATTTGGAAGGGGCATAAATAGCATAACCCCCCGTCCCCCCACCCCCTTGCATGAAACTTAACCATTTTAGGGGTGGTCGTTCTCAAGAGGGCCCGATCCAAAACCGTCAATTTTTTTTGGCGCTCATGGAGCCGCCGAAACCCTTAGAATCGGCGCATTTGGATGCACCGTATTAGCGCATATGGATTATACGATTTAGAACAGTACAGAGAAAAGAAGGGAAGGAGAGAAAGAGATAGCGAGAGTGAAAAACCATGCTTTCACAATAAAATGAGAAGTTCGGGGTAAGCAAACAAATACGCATGACCGAGATCGCACACCTACGATAACCTTTCGTTGAACTGACATGACAATAAGACATTGCGTTTTAGTAGGTAAATCAAAAATCTGTATAAAAATGGAAAAGAAACTTTGCGCGGGAAAAGTATGCCTTTTTCAAACAGCCCTTTATTAACGACAATAATTTGTTAAAATAGGTTGGCTCGGAAATTCAAGCAAACTTCATTTAACATTTTAATTTTTTAAGCTTTTTGGACGTGAGGTCATTTACAACCCCTATTATTTGGGGTCATTCTTTCAGCGCTTTTTGACAATTGATGCTCAATGCTCAAAAGATGTCTCTCCACAAGTTTTTTGAAATTAGAGTGAGATAGCAGTACATGCGGGGGTTACAAGAGACCAAGAGAGACAGTTTGTCTTTCTTTGGAACGCTCATCACCAAGTCAGCACTAAATCAGTCTATTTCGAAAAAGAAAAAAAAAACACCTTCATTTAATTTGACACACTTTGACTCCACAGATTAAAAAATAACGGTGTATACAATCAAATGAATCGTTTAAAACTACAAAAATACCCAAGAAATCTAACGATTTTTTTTTTTAATTTGAAAAAACAGACCTTATAAAAACATCATAACCTCACCGAGATGCGAACTAATACGAAACAGCTCAAATCGCCAACTTTGAAAGAGGATGTGTAACAATATTCTGGGTCCGTTGGACCCGTTGGCAGTATTCTTAGATATCTCACTTATACATTCAAAGTAAACAACACATTTTCAACAAGAAACCAATTATTTTCATTACTCAGTAATATTCGAGAGCATATTATTGATAAGAGAAGAATAACCATCGTCTCAACTCATCATCACTAATAGTTTGGTTTCTTTAAAAATTCTCGAAACCTAGCCCTTTGCTGGATTACAATCGAGATATCAATTCAACGCACCGATCTCAACAAAGTCATCTCTAGTTGATTGTACTATTCTCTAAATCTGCGTTTAATACATATGATAAGTATCGAAGCTCTACTTCGAGAAGTTATACAGCAACCTCGTCGAGCCATCAATCAATGACTGTACAGTGCTGCCAGATTTGACATAAAATATACACATTTTACATTAACCCTTGTGAGCCTAAGGGGGGGTACATTTGTACCCCAGGCCAGTTTTTTTGACGCCATTTTGTCAAAACTGCTCAAAATTTTTTGGGACTTCATGACATTTTAAGTTAGGATATTTAGAACACGTCCACCAAATTTCATTAATTTTTATGAATTTTTGTCGATATTATAGAAATTTAAAGTGTTGGGGTACAAATATACCCCCCTTCGTCCTGCTAGTTTTAAGTTTGGAACCATCTATTATAGTGAATTTTACGGAAATTTTATGTAGATTAATAATATTAAGTCAGATCATTGAAAAAAAATTGAAAATTTGTCAAAAATGGAAAAATAAGATGGTACCTCATTTCATTTTTTCCATTTTTTTCATTTTGACATTTTTTTTTAAAAGTAGGGGTAAATTTGGCAACATAGCAAAAATTTACTCAAATTTCACATAAATTACTCTCTTAGGGTACTAAGTACTTAATCCATCCATTAAAGTTTCAAAATTATTGATACTGACTGTGCTGCATGAAAATATCCTTGGGGTACAAAAATACCCCCCCTTAGTCCTTTGTGTTACCGAAATACCTTAGGCTCACAAGGGTTAAGTCTCAAGTGCCGGAATATTTTACAACACATCTAGCAGCACTGTGACTGTCCCATTGTTTACATCTACGTAAAATCATGTGATAAAAAGTCGAAGCTATACATCGATATCATACGAAGTGACTTCATTGAAGTCGCTATTAAAATGCTTCTATACCCGAATGTATCCTTCCCAACGACCTCTATATTAGACCGGCGAACGAATACGAACCAGCGTTACCCGCAAGAAAGAAAGTTAGGTTAGAATAGAGGTGCTTGGCCGGATAGGAGCACCTCTGTTTACACGTATTTTTATGAAGATGTTCTCTTCCGTTTTTCGCTTCTAAAACTCCTAATTTTACACGGATTTTGCTTTTCTTGGTCTTAATAGAAGAAGGATAGCTTGGGCTTTGACTTCCGCCCTACCGGGTCCGGTAACGTTTTTTCGAAAATATATGAAAAATATAAGTCGTTGAAGTGGACACCCGTTGGTATGATCTGCAGTGGCGGCTCGTCGGGTGAGGCAAGTGAGGCGACGCCTCACCTGTTTCGAAGAGGGAAAGAAAAGGAATTGGGAGGGAATAAAACAGAGGAATAGGAAATTAGTTTGTGAATTGCTGGTTCCTCAGTGCCAAATTTTTTATCCATAAATAGTAATTGAAAAAGATAGGTACGAGATTTGATAGAGAAGTAATAGCCACTGCGTTGAGAAATAAGTCCGTCAGCGCTGTGGTGCGGAGGTGGCCGGCTGCGAAAGCGAAGCTCATGCGGCGATCTCCCTCAGCGCTGCATGTCTCAATGGATAGCGGGAGAAGGCGGTGAGTGCGGCTATGCTAGCGGAATCGAAGCTCCATGATCTAAGTAAACAGGTCGGTCCGTTAGCGATTCACCGGAAACGCCAACCCCTATGTTTGCACTACGCCGGCCTTGCCCAAGACGCGATTTTTTTAACATTGAACCTTATGGAGAAATGCCGACTAGTTGTCGTTAACTCCGAATTTCTCTCTTATGGATGACCAAAATGTCCATTTTATGACTGAATCTTGTTCACTAGGATATAAGGAAGATTTTTATGCCTATTAACATCATGTTACTGCACTTGGGACAAAATACGTAGACTTGCCCAAATGAGAATTTTTTTAACATTGAAGCTTATGGAGAAATGCCGACTTGCTGTCGTTTAATACGGATTTCTCTCTTATGATTGATCAAAACGTCCATTTTATGACGGAATCTTGTTCACTAGGATACAAGGAAGATTTTCCTGCCACTTAACATTATATTATTATTCTTACAACGTAATACATCAGCTTTGGGCAAAATGAGAATAGGGGCGCAAAGCCTACTAGCTGTCGTTTAATACAAATTGTTCTCTTACGATTGATCAAAACGTCCCATAAGTGACTGGAACTTGTTCACTAGGATCTAAGGAATATTTTCATGCCACTCAACATTATATTTTAGCTTTTATAACGTAATATATCAGCTTTGGGCAAATGGGCAAATGAGAATTCGACAACGGCGCGGCGCGGTGATATCGTCACTCATTATTTTACACAAAGTACACATTATTAAACAATAAAACAGAGCCAAAAGGCATGCAATTATTTCTAGAACCATTCTAGAACCCTCTTAAACAAGTTTCAGTCATTTATCGAACATTTTGATCAACTATATGAGGAAAATTACATTTCGAAGACAGTCTGTCAACGTTTTTGTTTACTCCGCCATATTGGTAGTCGAAATATACGCGATGGCACACTCAACCCCGTTTCCGGTCGGGACGGACCGACCTGTTTACTTAGATCATGTCGAAGCTCATGAGGCGATCTTCATCGACGCTGCATGTCGCGATGGATAGGCAGGCGGAGAGCGAGAGTAAGGGAGGTAGTGAAGAGAATTTGGAGAGCGTTTGGAGAAACTGGTTCCTTCACTCGGCGCTGCTGCTCGTCGCCTCTTCGCACACACTGACTGGCAGGGTTGGAGTGGAGGGGGTGAACGAAATCATCTCTGGCGGTAGCCTTTGCCAGCAGGTTTAAAAAGTTTGTTTACTTTGATTAATTTCCTATTCATTTACGTTTTGTTTTCTCCCGCCTTTCTTTCTCTGTCTCGATCTGCCTCTCTCTTTCTCTTTAAACTGTGTTGCCACTGTATTCATGTCTACAATTAGGGGAGTGAGAGGGTGGTATTTGCTTCCTCTAGTTTCTCCTATATTCTTTACATACTGTCTTGAGTGTCTCATTTATTCTTTATTTGTTTCTTTTTTGTTGGCTGATTTTCTTTACTTTTTTGTCGGATGATTTTCTTGATTTTTTTGTTGGTTGATCTATCTTTCACTTTCTGTCGATAGAGACTTTTACCTTTCCCAATTTAAGCGTGTTTTATTTTGATAATTTTCATTATCTCCCATCAAATGCAGTATTTAAATGTATTAATGAAAAATAATAATATAACTGTCATTAATTTTAACCGATAGATATACGCGCGAACCATCGTGTAGATCGCATCAAAAGCCCCTAGAATTTCACGATTTGGCCTCTTATTATTCAACATTTTCTGGGGGAGGGTCCCCAGACCCCCCTTTCTCCTGAGGGGTATTCCATACCCCCCAGACCCCCCGGCGATATAGACTTGTTAATTTTCGCCTCATCAGTGCTGAGGTTCACGAGCCGCCACTGATGATCTGAAGACCTTGCAAATCACGTTCACCTGTTTACGACGATTCAATCAGTCTACAAATCGGCTTTTAGTCATTTTTTGAGTCTACTACTTCACTCTCAGTCCTTTTAGTGCTAGATTCTTCAAAATCCGAAAAGTTTTAGTGGCTGAGGAGGTAATTTTTCTATACCAGTGTAGCGTGTACCAGTAAACCCTCCTGTGTTAGAGTTCGTAGTTACTTAACTTGAGTTCGTAATTTCTGTACATTTCCCTTCTGGATGATTTTTAATTCCTAATATTGTTTTATCAATCTGCGCCATCAGCAGTGTCTATTAAATACTGTGATTGTGGTGAAACCCGCCCGCCGTTGACTCAGGATGTCGGATCGAGCCGACCACTGAAAGGGTTCTGGTTAGTCATCATCAATTTTGTGAAGTACTCATCATGTCAGGAGTGATTCCCTCTTATTCCTTTGTTTAGTCGCAGCATAATTCAGCCTTGAATCAGGATTCATCGTAAAATTACTCTCTTTGAACCATCTGTGGTTTTTGCGCATTCTTCGGAATCTTAAAGATGAGCTTGGAAGGGTAGGCAGAGAAAATGGCCTATAAGATTTGTGTCAAGATTTCTAAAAACAGCACCTAGAGGCTCATTCAGTTAAGTTTATGAAGTCATATCGGAAAGTATTAGATGGCAGTTATATGAGGGGCCATGTTTCTTCATCACACATTTTAGCATTTTTAGCTGCTGTGACTCGAAGTCGCTTACGGGAACACTTTGGGAAACCGACCGAACCGCCATAAGACGCAATGAATGCGAGAGAGAAACCTTGAAACGCGGGAGGTCTTTCTCTCGCAGTCGCTTACGGGAATAATTTGAGAAACGGACCGAACCGCCATAAGACGCAATGAGTGCAAGAGAGAAACCTTGAAACGTGAGAGGTCTATCTCTCGCACTCGCAGTCGCTTACGGGAATGATTTGGAAAACGGACCGAACCGCCATAAGAAGCAATGAGTGCGAGAAAGAAACCTTGATACGCGAGAAGTCTCTCTCTCGCACTCGCAGTCGCTTACGGGAATGATTTGGGAAACGGACCGAACCGCCATAAGACGAAATGAGTGCGAGAAAGAAACCTTGAGACGCTAGAGGTCTCTCTCTCTCGCACTCGCAGTCGCTTACGGGAAAAATTTTGGGAAACGGACCGAACCGCCATAAGACGCAATGAGTGCGAGTGAGAAATCTTAAAACGAGACAGGTCTCTATCTCAAGGTTTCTCTCTTGCACTCATTGCGTCTTATGGCGGTTCGGTCCGTTTCCTAAAGTATTACCGTAAGCGACTGCGAGTGCGAGAGAGAGACCTCTCGCGTTTTAAGGTTTCTCTCTCGCACTCGCAGTTGCTCACGGGAACACTTTGGGAAACGGACCGAACCACCATAAGACGCAATGAGTGCGAGAGAGAAACCTTGAAACGCGAGGGGTCTGTCTCTCGCACTCGCAGTCGCTTACGGGAACACTTTGGGAAACGGACCGAACCACCATAAGACGCAATGAGTGCAAGAGAGAAACCTTGAGAGAGAGACCTCTCGCGTTTCAAGGTTTCTCTCTCGCACTCATTGCGTCTTATGGCGGTTCGGTCCGTTTCCCAAAGTGTTCCCGTAAGCGACTGCGAGTGCGAGAGAGAGACCTCTCGCGATTCAAGGTTTCTCTCTCGCACTCATAGCGTCTTAGGGCGGTTCGGTCCGTTTCCCAAAGTGTTCCCGTAAGCAACTGCGAGTGCGAGAGACAGTGGCGGCTCGTGAACCTCAGCACTGATGAGGCGAAAATTAACAAGTCTATATCGCCGGGGGGTCTGGGGGGTATGGAATACCCCTCAGGAGAAAGGGGGGTCTGGGGACCCTCCCCCAGAAAATGTTGAATAATAAGAGGCCAAATCGTGAAATTCTAGGGGCTTTTGATGCGATCTACACGATGGTTCGCGCGTATATCTATCGGTTAAAATTAATGACAGTTATATTATTATTTTTCATTAATACATTTAAATACTGCATTTGATGGGAGATAATGAAAATTATCAAAATAAAACACGCTTAAATTGGGAAAGGTAAAAGTCTCTATCGACAGAAAGTGAAAGATAGATCAACCAACAAAAAAATCAAGAAAATCATCCGACAAAAAAGTAAAGAAAATCAGCCAACAAAAAAGAAACAAATAAAGAATAAATGAGACACTCAAGACAGTATGTAAAAAATATAGGAGAAACTAGAGGAAGCAAATACCACCCTCTCACTCCCCTAATTGTAGACATGAATACAGTGGCAACACAGTTTAAAGAGAAAGAGAGAGGCAGATCGAGACAGAGAAAGAAAGGCGGGAGAAAACAAAACGTAAATGAATAGGAAATTAATCAAAGTAAACAAACTTTTTAAACCTGCTGGCAAAGGCTACCGCCAGAGATGATTTCGTTCACCCCCTCCACTCCAACCCTGCCAGTCAGTGTGTGCGAAGAGGCGACGAGCAGCAGCGCCGAGTGAAGGAACCAGTTTCTCCAAACGCTCTCCAAATTCTCTTCACTACCTCCCTTACTCTCGCTCTCCGCCTGCCTATCCATCGCGACATGCAGCGTCGATGAAGATCGCCTCATGAGCTTCGACATGATCTAAGTAAACAGGTCGGTCCGTCCCGACCGGAAACGGGGTTGAGTGTGCCATCGCGTATATTTCGACTACCAATATGGCGGAGTAAACAAAAACGTTGACAGACTGTCTTCGAAATGTAATTTTCCTCATATAGTTGATCAAAATGTTCGATAAATGACTGAAACTTGTTTAAGAGGGTTCTAGAATGGTTCTAGAAATAATTGCATGCCTTTTGGCTCTGTTTTATTGTTTAATAATGTGTACTTTGTGTAAAATAATGAGTGACGATATCACCGCGCCGCGCCGTTGTCGAATTCTCATTTGCCCATTTGCCCAAAGCTGATATATTACGTTATAAAAGCTAAAATATAATGTTGAGTGGCATGAAAATATTCCTTAGATCCTAGTGAACAAGTTCCAGTCACTTATGGGACGTTTTGATCAATCGTAAGAGAACAATTTGTATTAAACGACAGCTAGTAGGCTTTGCGCCCCTATTCTCATTTTGCCCAAAGCTGATGTATTACGTTGTAAGAATAATAATATAATGTTAAGTGGCAGGAAAATCTTCCTTGTATCCTAGTGAACAAGATTCCGTCATAAAATGGACGTTTTGATCAATCATAAGAGAGAAATCCGTATTAAACGACAGCAAGTCGGCATTTCTCCATAAGCTTCAATGTTAAAAAAATTCTCATTTGGGCAAGTCTACGTATTTTGTCCCAAGTGCAGTAACATGATGTTAATAGGCATAAAAATCTTCCTTATATCCTAGTGAACAAGATTCAGTCATAAAATGGACATTTTGGTCATCCATAAGAGAGAAATTCGGAGTTAACGACAACTAGTCGGCATTTCTCCATAAGGTTCAATGTTAAAAAAATCGCGTCTTGGGCAAGGCCGGCGTAGTGCAAACATAGGGGTTGGCGTTTCCGGTGAATCGCTAACGGACCGACCTGTTTACTTAGATCATGGAGCTTCGATTCCGCTAGCATAGCCGCACTCACCGCCTTCTCCCGCTATCCATTGAGACATGCAGCGCTGAGGGAGATCGCCGCATGAGCTTCGCTTTCGCAGCCGGCCACCTCCGCACCACAGCGCTGACGGACTTATTTCTCAACGCAGTGGCTATTACTTCTCTATCAAATCTCGTACCTATCTTTTTCAATTACTATTTATGGATAAAAAATTTGGCACTGAGGAACCAGCAATTCACAAACTAATTTCCTATTCCTCTGTTTTATTCCCTCCCAATTCCTTTTCTTTCCCTCTTCGAAACAGGTGAGGCGTCGCCTCACTTGCCTCACCCGACGAGCCGCCACTGGCGAGAGACCTCTCGCGGGTCAAGGTTTCTCTCTCGCACTCATTGCGGCTTATGGCGGTTCGGTCCGATTCCCAAATTGTTCCCGTAAGCAACTGCGAGTGCGAGAGAGAGACCTCTCGCGTTTCAAGGTTTCTCTCTCGCACTCATTGCGTCTTATGGCGGTTCGGTCCGTTTCCAAATTATTCCCGTAAGCGACTGCGAGTGCGAGGAGAGACCTCTCTCTCAAGGTTTCTCTCTTGCACTCGTTGTGTCTTATGGCGGTTCGGTCCGATTCCCAAATTGTTCCCGTAAGCGACTGCGAGTGCGAGAGAGAGACCTCCCGCGTTTTAAGGTTTCTCACTCGCACTCATTGCGTCTTATGGCGGTTCGGTCCGTTTCCAAATTATTCCCGTAAGCGACTGCGAGTGCGAGAGAGAGACCTCTCTCTCAAGGTTTCTCTCTTGCACTCGTTGTGTCTTATGGCGGTTCGGTCCGTTTCCCAAATTGTTCCCGTAAGCGACTGCGAGTGCGAGAGAGAGACCTCTCGCGTTTCAAGGTTTCTCTCTCGCATTCATTGCGTCTTATGGCGGTTCGGTCCGTTTCCCAAATTGTTCCCGTAAGCGACTGCGAGTGCGAGAGAGAGACCTCTCGCGATTCAAGGTTTCTCTCTCGCACTCATAGCGTCTTAGGGCGGTTCGGTCCGTTTCCCAAAGTGTTCCCGTAAGCAACTGCGAGTGCGAGAGACCTCTCGCGGGTCAAGGTTTCTCTCTCGCACTCATTGCGGCTTATGGCGGTTCGGTCCGTTTCCCAAAGTGTTCCCGTAAGCAACTGCGAGTGCGAGAGAGAGACCTCTCGCGTTTCAAGGTTTCTCTCTCGCACTCATTGCGTCTTATGGCGGTTCGGTCCGTTTCCAAATTATTCCCGTAAGCGACTGCGAGTGCGAGAGAGAGACCTCTCTCTCAAGGTTTCTCTCTTGCACTCGTTGTGTCTTATGGCGGTTCGGTCCGATTCCCAAATTGTTCCCGTAAGCGACTGCGAGTGCGAGAGAGAGACCTCCCGCGTTTTAAGGTTTCTCACTCGCACTCATTGCGTCTTATGGCGGTTCGGTCCGTTTCCAAATTATTCCCGTAAGCGACTGCGAGTGCGAGAGAGAGACCTCTCTCTCAAGGTTTCTCTCTTGCACTCGTTGTGTCTTATGGCGGTTCGGTCCGTTTCCCAAATTGTTCCCGTAAGCGACTGCGAGTGCGAGAGAGAGACCTCTCGCGTTTCAAGGTTTCTCTCTCGCACTCATTACGTTTTTTGGTGGTTCGGTCCGTTTCCCAAAGTATTCCCGTAAGCGACTGCAAGTGCGAGAGAGTGACCCCTCGCGTTTCAAGGTTTCTCTTTCGCACTCATTTTGTCTTATGGCTGTTCGGTCCGTTTCCCAAAGTGTTCCCGTAAGCGACTGCGAGTGCGAGAGAGAGACCCCTCGCGTTTCAAGGTTTCTCTCTCGCACTCATTGCGTCTTATGGCAGTTCTGTCCGTTACCCAAAATATTCCCGTAAGCGACTGCGAGTGCGAGAGAGAGACCTCTGGCGTTTCAAGGTTTTTCTCTCGCACTCATTGCGTCTTATGGTGGTTCGGTCCGTTTCCCAAAGTGTTCCCGTGAGCAACTGCGAGTGCGAAAGAGAGACCTCTCGTGTTTCAAGGTTTCTTTCTCGCACTCATTGCTTCTTATGGTGGTCCGGTCCGTTTCCCAAAGTGTTCCCGTAAGCGACTGCGAGTGCGAGAGAGAGACCTTTCGCGTTTCAAGGCTTCTCTCTCGCACTCATTGCGGCTTATGGCGGTTCGGTCCGTTTCCCAAATTTTTCGCGTAAGCGACTGTGAGTGCGAGAGAGAGAGACTCTTCGCGTTTTAAGGTTTCTCACTCGCACTCATTGCGGCTTATGGCGGTTCGGTCCGTTTCCCAAAGTGTTCCCGTAAGCGACTGCGGTTCACAGCAGTCCGAGTCACAGTAGCTAAAAATGCTAAAATGTGTGATGAAGAAACAGGGCCCCTCATATAACTGCCATCTAATACTTTCCGATACGACTTCATGAACTTAACGTAATGAGCCTCTAGTTGCTATTCGTAGAAATCTTGACCCAAATCTAATGGGCCATTCTCTCAGCCTCCCCCTCCAACCTCACCTTTAAGATTCCGAAGAATGCGCAAAAACCACGGATGGTTCAAAGAGAGGAATTTTACGATGAAACTGTGCCCGAATATTTCAGGGGCGGATTCTACAAGTCAAAATAAGACCTTTTTTACCTATAAACATGTGTCCGAAAATGCCCCCCTTTTGAGCTACAGCCCCTCAAAGTTTTAAAAAATTTACGGTTTTTTTGGAATAGCGACCACTGTTATGAACCAAATGTCTTAAAACTTGGTGTCCTGTGGTAATTTTACATGTAGAATCCATTACTGACCTCGAAAAATTCAGAAATTGATTCTAATTGTACTTTTCACGCAATATTGTACCTTTAACGCCACGAATTTTATGTTACGGATTAAAATTTTGAAGAATAATTACCGAAATCAGATGCGAAAAACCCTTAGAAAGATTTTTGGTACTCCTTGTTTCGTTCGATACGACGCGTTTTAAGCGAGATAATCGCTGCACAGTGTGGAAAAGTCAGCGTTTTTACCATAGCGGCCGGCCCGTAGAAGCAGTGGAGAGGCGGGTTGCATACTCACTGCCGTTTTTCATGGTAAAAGCGCTGACTTTTCCACACTGTGCAGCGATTATCTCGCTTAAAACTTGTCGTATCGAAAGAAACAAGGAGTACCAAAAATCTTTCTAAGGGTTTTTCGCATCTGATTTCGGTAATTATTCTTCAAAATTTTAATCCGTAACATAAAATTCGTGGCGTTAAAGGTACAATATTGCGTGAAAAGTACAATTAGAATCAATTTCTGAATTTTTCGAGGTCAGTAATGGATTCTACATGTAAAATTACCACAGGACACCAAGTTTTAAGACATTTGGTTCATAACAGTGGTCGCTATTCCAAAAAAACCGTAAATTTTTTAAAACTTTGAGGGGCTGTAGCTCAAAAGGGGGGCATTTTCGGACACATGTTTATAGGAAAGAAGGTCTTCTTTTGACCTGTAAAATCCGCCCCTGAAATATTCGGGAACAGTTTTTCAACACCCTGTATAATATAGGATTATGTCAAACGCATGGGCGGATCGAGCAATTTGGCAACCATGGATTCATCTCATTTAAACGTATGAGAAACAATCGATTCTTGAGGGGGCCATGGCCCTGTTACTAATCGATTGTTTCTCATGTATTCAAATGGGATGAATACTCTGTTGCCAGTTTGCTGGATCCGCCTATGGTCAAACGTGTTGATGTTACAGCAGGTTTGATGTGTATTTCAATGACCAAATCACACGCGCCCCACCCGTTACAAAACCTAGCTAACCCACCCGTTACGCTACTTTTTAATTTTTTTAGAGAAAAATAATTTAGTAAATGAAAAAAACTTTATGTAGGATCAAAGCTTATACCCTCACCTTTAACATATATTATTTTTTTCCAACGTTTTATCTCTTTCAAAACTCACAGAGTTTCTACTTTTTCTGAAGTGATTCAAAAACCTTGTCCATTTTCCGTCTCACCCGTTACAGCCTTATTTTGCCCTTTTCTCAGCTTTGGATAAACTTTTTTTAAATTTTGAAAATCCTATCACTATCCAGAAGTTAAGACCTTTCTGTCGGTGGGATGGTTTTAATTTTTTTTTTTTTTTAAATTGTTACGGTATTTTTCCAACATCGGATTTTCGGGGGGGGGGGGGGGGGGTGGGAGCCCCATAGTAGCTACGCAATTAGAACGCGTGTGTTAGAAAAAAAGAGAGGGCTAAAATCACGTGACTGCCGACTGCCCCTAATCTGTCCTTCGTAACACATGTTTGAATGGGAAAAGAGAGAAGGACGAATGCCTAGATCCGCGGGTGCCCTCCCCCCCCCCCCGCCCCCCCTTCCCACAAATTCTCGAGTAGGCTTGTGCGATGTTCGATACATCGACGCTTGTTCGATGTTTAAGGGACATCGAATGCGGTTCGATGTCTCACGAGATGCATCGAAACATCGATTTACATCGAAACATCGATTTACATCGAAACATCGATTAACATTGAAACATCGATTCACATCGAAACATTACAACTTCGATCCAGATCGAAAAATCGATTCATATCGATTTTTCCGACCAAAGGGTCGTGTTGGCCACTGTTCCAATCGATCTTTAAAACAAAAATCAAGAAATATGACAGTTTTTTGTTGACTTTTTGGTATTTTGATGTATATGTATGCTTACATGCAGATCGATTTTTCGATGCATATCGATGTTTCGATGTTTTTAAGTAAATTAACGATTCGATACCGATCGATGTTTCGATATTTTCTGATATTTTTCGATTTTTCAATGTTTCGATACATCGCTCCGATGTTGGAAAACGGCATTGAAGTGACTTCGATGGACCGAACGAGACATCGCACAGGCCTATTCTCGAGGGCTGGATCCACCTTGGGTATTTGCTGTAATTTTACGGATTGTTTCTGCTTCATTTCCTTCCGTCCTCAACGAGTCGATATCCACTGGTAGGATTTTCATCATAGCCGTCTTTTTTTAGGTCCACAGTCGTTAGCGGTTCGCAAAACGCGGTCATGTAATTATCTGTTCTTATGAAAGAATCTCATTGCATCTAGCCTAATTTGAAGCTTGGTTCCTTCCCGCATTATTTCCTTTGCGGTCCACGAACGTTCAACGTTCGCAAGCTCAAAAGCATTCGAACGCTTGTGGACCGCGGAACTATTTTCATCCGCCCGTCTGCAGATTCGCGTATGTTCCCCTCTTTTATTCTATGCTCTTGCCTCGGGCGGAGCGGCACTCTGGGGGGGGGGGCTGTCAGGGTGAACAAAAAACCTAAAAAAAGGGTAATCAAATTCATAATTTTTTGGCAGGCAGCAAAATCATAATCTCCCCCCCCTCCATGGGCGTCGCGTGCAATTTGGCAACGTTGCAATGTGTCCATTTGAACCCATAAAACAGATCGAACTGTTGGGTGTTCGGTGAACACTTTCGTATTCGACCTTTTAAGTGGGTTCAAATAGACACGATACAACGTTGCCAAATTGCACGCTATACGCCACTGCCCCCTTCCCCACCGGAAACCTCAGTACGCCGAGCCACTGTCCACTGGTTGTCGGTTGGAATGGACTACGAGGCTTTGAAACTGGTCCCATTTTTCTCATTTATGTTTTTGCTGGAAAAATTTGACGGCGACTAAGACTCTCGCGCAGCAGCGGCGCACTAAAGTCTAAAAACGAAAAAAAAAGTCCTCAAATTATCGTTTCCGACCTTTTAATTCCAAGCTTAAAATTAAAACATTCCAGTGGAATTTCTAGGATGAAATTATGTAAGCAATGTGTAGTGATTTAAATTGGTCGTGAAAGTTTATCATAAGGGGCATAAATGATTGACTTTCTGAATTTCTGATGTTTGGCCACCTTATGCCGCTCTCAGACCACAGCAGTTTTGCCGGATGAAAAGGGCGGAAAGCCGCAGAAATTATAAAAAAGCCGCGTAAAAACAGAAAAAATTAAAAAAAAAAACCAAAAACAAAAAACGAGGAAAAGCCGCCTTTAATCGGAGAGAGCTGATCGCACGGCAATGTCGACGAACGAACCGTGTTTTAGGGATTTTTATCATTGCAGGTTGGTTAAATGTGAGCCGAATGATGATAGGTCGTTGACGCTTTATGCCTTTACACTTAATTCATGGATTAATTAATCCGTGGAAAGTGGAAAGAACACCAGTACCACGTACCATAAGAAGTAAAGAAGTTAAGAATAGAAGAAAATCCGCAAAAAAGCCGTGAATCTGGCAACACTGCTCACAGTGCCGCGCGCGGCCGCGTGCTTTGCGCTAGGGAACTCAACTCTCAAGCATGGACGAATCTCAAGCATAGACATAAAGTAATGGTCCACGCTTCAATCTCGATCATCTCTACCCCGTGAGTCGTGACTCGGCAAGTCGGCACCACTTGATACTAGAATACGCAATACTTTTGTCACTTGTCAGTGGATTTTGATTCAGTTTGCGGTGTTTTCATCATTTCGAATCTCTAACCGCTCTTATTTATTCTCAGAACCTTCGGAATTCGGCGCTTTCTCATAAACTTATTAAGGTTGACGTTGAAGGTGTTAACGAATCGGAAATTCGGAAGTCAAACATTTCTGTCGATTCAGTAGTCAAACGTGCTTATCCGGTGTTTTCGCAATTAGTCGTGGGTGTTTTCGTTGTTCAGCTCCCCTGCACCTCCTGTCGATAAAGGAAAAGGATAAAGTTGCTGCCTTGTCATTCTTCCTAAAAAACGTCACCCAGAATTCCTGTGTTAATTGGTGCTTCCCTGCACCTCCTCTCGATGAAGGAAAAGGATATAGTTGCTGCCTTGCTATTCCTCTAAAAAAACTTCAGCAAGAATTCCTGTGTTAATTGGTAAGTTATTTAAGTACTTGGATTATTGTAATAAATTGCCGAGCCAGCCTAACACTGACTTTATTTCTACAATAATTTCCTATCGCCTGATGGTAGCCCATTCATTGAAAGCTTGTGCTTTCACAGACAAAGGGAGCGAGAGCAGCCCTTTTTAGTAATTTTACGAGGTGGCCTCCATTTGATTCGCTAGAGATCTTGAATATTGACATTTCCATCCCGTGGAACTAGGATTGCTAGGAATTTTTTCTTGGGGGGCAGAGCAGTGAAAAAACTGACAACATTTATTTCCTCCGCTTCTCATCTGTTTGATCCTGGGTAACTCTGACCATAGAGCTCCTTCGTGACCCTTTTTCTCTTACAATCTAGGCAAACTTTGGGCGATGACACTTTCTGTATTTAAGGTCCTTTCGTTTTTGCTCTTTGCATACTCCATGAGAGCTGAAATTTTGAGATGTGCCAAATTACATGGTCAAACAACTTTAGAATTTCTGCGTTCTAATTTTCCGGGGGGGGGGGGCTTAGTGGACCTCCAGGGTTAAGCCCCCCTCCCCTTCAGGCATGTGTGTGCAGCAGGTCCAGTTCCATCAGTATAGTCTGTTTCATTTTAATAGAAGCTTGAGCTTGACTCTTTCCCCTACGAGTTTTACTCTCACTCTCGTACCTGTGATGACTCGAGACCTGCCCCATTGGTCTGGGATTCCGTCCATCACAATGGACAGTCTATTGTGACGGAGCGGAATCCCTGACCGACGGGACAGGTCTCGAGTCATCGCAGGTACGAGAGAGGGTAAAACTCGTAGGGGAAAGAGTCGAGCTCAAGCTTCTATTTAAATGAAACGGACTATAGTAGTGGTGTGTAGTGGTTGTTAGGTAATTAAGGAAAACAATTCTAGTCGCTATGGGTTTTCACTTACCTACTCCTTAAAATTTGTGTGTCTTCATTTCCGAAGTGGAGAATTATGTTAATCTGTGGAGAAATTATTTTAAAGTAGCAGGTTTACTTACAGGGTAATTCTGGACACCTAGGTCAGACAATCATAGCCAGCCAGGCAGGCATGTATCTTGCTTGCTGGCATCACATAGGTACCAGAAAATGCCGTGACTGTAGATACCAAGGGGGAGAGTTTCATTTTTGTTACCACAAGCATTCAAGAGATTCTAGGGGGTAGGAGGGAGGGGAAAGTTCACTTTTTGCCAGTTTATTAGCACTTTCAGGCACTTAGTGCTGTTATCATTTCATGCAATCGAGAACCAGAGTCAAGTAGACTAAAGCCTGAGACAGAGCGGGCCAACCCTGATACCTGTCATGTTCGACTTTGCCTCAATAGTTTACGGCCTGTGTTTTAGCCCCCCCCCCCCCACTACTCTTGCCCAAGATTTGGAGCAACGCGTGCTCTTCATTGAGAAAAAAATTGAATTTAAATTTTCTGTTCATTCTTTCAATGTATTAACTTTTCTTGCAATACCTTCACAGCCTTTCTCCCTTTTACTTTGGAGTTCCAGAGATTTGGGAGGGGGGGGGGGGTTAAGTGTATCTCCCTGCCCCTGTGATTATGGCCTTGTTTCTTCGGAATGTGAATGCATCGTTATCGTTTTGCTGTTTCCTACTTTGTTTGTTGCCCAATCTTTTTTTAAAGTATCAACATCACTGCGCTATCAATATATCTCGTTTTGGCAATAATTGATCTGCGTGCAATCATAAATCGATACCTATCATAAAATTATGCTGGTATCAAGGCAAATTTTTTGCAACTGGCTTAACTGATCCGGTGTCAAATCATGTTTTAGTTTTTTAATTTCTCTTTATCCATTTCTTTTTTTTTCCATCAAGCTCGGAAGAGATGGACAGGGATTGGGAAAAACTTTTAGCTTCACCAAGAAAAACAAAGTTTAAGTAGAGCCAAAACAGTCCTCAAAAATAGCTTCGCGGAACTAAAGTCTGAACTGTTCCGGAGCAAGTTCTGGCTTCATCGAAACACTGTAGAGCTGGGGAAGAAAAAGAATGGAGAAATGTCAAAAGGATTCGAGTCGCATTGGTAACTTTAAGGTATCAACAAATTCACCGATGTTCCAAACACACTTATTTTTCCAAAAACATTCCTCACAACTTTGCGGTAAACGGAGGAGTTGCTCTGATCATGTCATGTGTTCACCGAGGGTAGTAAAACTTTGTTGAATGTTGAGGGTTACCGGTGCGACTCGGCCCATTTTCACATCTGTCCATTCTTTTCTTTCCGCAGCTCTACTTCGGTTTACAGCATTTCTTCTTGCTTTTGCTCAATTAAAACCTTTCCTTGGTAAAGGTAGAGGTCGTTTCAGAAGTGTAGTTGTAGGTACCCAGACCGATAATCTTTAGAATTTTTCATCATTATTTTCTCATGTTACAAATTGAAAATTAATGAAAATGATCCTGAGCGTTTGCTTTTCATTGAGGAACGTTTTATGATCAAAAATTTGCAGTCGGAGGCAAGTTTTGTTTGCATTTGAAGGAATGAGAATTGAAATTTTGCCAAAAATTATGGTGTGCCTACAGATGCGCCTACACTTCTGAAATGAGCTCTAAAGCTAGAAATTTAGCTTTAGCTTTGAGATAGTTGAGCTCACCGACAATCTGAAGCATTTTTCCAATCTTATTTTTCACATTGTCTCATGGAATTGAATTACAATGATTTTGTGAGATTTAACTTTTCTCTTTAAAGAGTGCTTTGAAATTTCAATGTCTCTGGCAAGTTTTGTGTTAATTTGAAGGAGTAAAAAAAGATACTTTCTTTGCTAGAGGTATCGGCCAGCTCTGCTTTGCCTTTACTGCTCCATTGGACAATACGAGTAGCCTCTTTGCATTTCTGATGATAACAGTCTATTAAGAGAACATCGTTATTGTTGGTGTGTGAAGTTGAATCCCTAAGGAGGGTCTTAAGCGAATTGTCTGCTTTATATTAAAACTGAACAAAAGTCACGGTGAAGAATCAGAATCAGCAATCAGTGGGGGCTCGTGCCATTTGGCACTATTGTTTTTCTACCATCTGACTCAGTGTAAAACAATTGAATCCTGGTGAAGCGCTGCTTCGTTATCGAATTGATCGTTTTACATAGAATCAAATGGGGGAAAAACATTGATGCCAAATTGCACGAGCCACCACCGTCAGCAATGTCGTTAGGTAGCTCTCAGTGTATGTAAGTGAAATCAATCTATTTTGATTGAATTTGTTTGAAACCTTTAAACTCACAATTACTTGTCAGTAATATATCAACCTGGAAAGTTTGTCGTTGAAAGCCCATAGTGACAGTCAAAGGCTAGACAGCTATGGTTTTAGAGAGTGCGCGTTGGTGTAGCATATGAGATTATGAGCTCAGATGGCTGAGGATTCACCTTAATTTGGATTTTCTTTACTTATCGTTGATCTGAAAAACAAAATTAGACCATCTTCGAGGTTTTTTTCTTTTTTTTTTGTCTGAATTCATCTGTCTCCGAATTCTCCGATGAATGATTATGGAATATTTTAAGTTTGTCTTGCATCTGGACCGAGGAGCAGTGTTGGCACGTGCAATGTGATATATTGATGTCCACTCCATTTAACTATATAGAAAAGTATTGATCGTCAGGGGGTGCAATTGAACCCCCGAGAAATTGATACTTTTCTATAGTTTTAAATGGAGTGGTCATCAATATATCTCATTTCACGAGCCGCCACTGCTGAGGAGTCATAAGTAACCATGAGTGTGTGGCTTGGTATTTCAAGTCTATTATACCTCATTACCTCAGTCAATGTGGCAAGCTTTGGGCATTCTAACTCCAATCTGCCAATACTTGCTCCGTCCCTAATTTTGGTGTTCGCTTAATGTCGATTAATTATTCATCTTATAAGTATTGCTTCAAAGCTGAGTCAATTTTTTCATCAGTTAGAATACTTGTAAGTAAAATGGGTTGATCCATTCTTCCTGAAACCTTGTTGGGTGAAGAAGGATCTGGAGCTGGTTGTTTAAGGATTTGAAGTGAGGTGAAAAGACTTGGTGATGAGCAGTGGCGTCACTAATGGGGGGGGGGGTTCCCCTTCGAACGTGACTGCCCCCCCCCCCCCCCCCCCCCCACGGTAGAGAGACAACGTGTGAAAAAGTAAAGGAAAGAAAAGAAGAGAATAGATACAAAAAAGAGAGGAAAAGGAGAGAAAATAGCCCTCCCTCCCCCCAATGCGAAAGTCTAGTGACGCCACTGGCGATGAGCTGCCTCATTGGAGTGAAAGTGACATCGTGAACTGCTCGGAATAATTGGGCAATGCCTGTGCTAAACTAAAATCTCAAGCGGTCTGGTAATGGATCTCCTAGTAAAATCTGGTAAAATCAGTACCTACTAGACAATCAATCGACCGATACTTCTGGGTACTTGGGTCCAGGGGTGCAAAATGTTCCAAAACTTCGGAAGTTTCACGCGATCCATGACTTATTTCCTCACAGGATTTTAAAAAATTTCCTCACAAAAAGTTGAAAGTGATGACTTTTTTTTTTTGGTTATTTTAACATTTCAACACTGTATGTTCGCAAAATGACCGATATTTTTCCATTTTTTACACTATTTTCCTAAGAAAATCCTTATTGCCATTATTAAAAAAAAAAAAAAAAAAAAAAAAAAAAAAAAAAAAAATTGGACAAATTTCCTCACTTTCCCAGAAATTTCCTCACTTTCACGCGATCCGCGGATCGCTAGATCGGGCACATTTTGCACCCCTGCTTGGGTCATTGACAAATACCAAATTTCAGAGGGGATTCATTCTCCTGATTACCTTTAGCTACGCCATCTAAAGTTCAGAATTTGTGAAGAAGAGTGGGTTGTAAATCAAACTTATCAAACTTTAAAGTTGAACTTACATCATGTCTTGAAAACAAAAAGTAAGGTGCAAACTTCTGTTGAAATTTAACTTCAGTCCGCGAAGCCCAAAAAAAAAAAAAAAAAAAAAAAAAAAAAAAACTTCACTCTTTCTTGGGATCTTGGGATGCGATTTCCTCACTTTTCAAGTTTTTAAGGGTGTTCGCTAAAAGGTCCAAAGTAAGTACACACTCAACGGAAATCTACCAAAAATAAAGCGGGTTGCAATTTTGCGAAAAGGTTAGAAGTACGTGCTATTGTGTAATAATAACGCAACAAACGGAGGGAGTCAGTGGCGTATCCAAGGGGGGGGGGAATCCTGGCGGTTCAGAACTCCCCCCCTCCCCCACCGCCTCCCCTTTGATCCCATAATTTGCTCTGAAAAAAGGTAATTTCTTACCTTTTTAGAGGAAGTTTACGAGAATGGTATCTTTGGACCCCCCTTGACAATTTTCGGACCGCCGAACCCCCCCCCCCCCCCCCCCCCCCCCCCCCCCCCCCCGTTGAAAAATGTCCGGCTACGCCGCGCCACTGTAGGGAGTGAACAAAATATGGTGGATGGGATGGAGGAATACTGAATAGTGAAACTGGTCGTGTCACGCGCACGGACAGACGCGGGGCAGGTCACTTCCCTACGCGAGAGTATGAACCAATATGGCCCTTGCAAACTTTTACTGTAGGCAAATGAATTGTTGAATCTGATTTCTAAACTAACGAAAATCGCGCTGCAAGGTCGTAATGGCGGATCGACGCAGGTATCATGGAAGATTCTTGTCTAATTAGTCACTTTCTCTTCGGAAACATAGAGATATGTCTCAATTTAGATAGGAATCTCCCATGATACCTGCGCAGGGGTGCAAAATGTTCCAAAAATTCGGAAGTTTCACGCGATCCATGACTTATTTCCTCACAGGATTTTAAAAAATTTCCTCACAAAAATTTGAAAATGATGACTTTTTTTTGGTTATTTTAACATTTCAACACCCTATATACTCAAAATGACCTATATTTTGTTCATTTTTTACACTATTTTCCTGGCAAATCCTTATTGCCATTATTAAAAACAAAAAAAAAACAAAAACAAACAAAAATATTTGGACAAATTTCCTCACTTTTCTAGAAATTTCCTCACTTTCACGCGATCCGCGGATCGCTAGATCGGGCACATTTTGCACCCCTGCTGCGTAGCTCCACCATTAGCTCCAATTGTGGAAGTGAATTTTGTAATTTTTTAGTGTATCTTAGTCATTTTTACAGGTGTTTATGTAAGAATCAACTCTTCAATCACCGGTAGCAAAAGGTCGCAAGAGCCGCATTTAACATTAGCTCTTACGGATATTCACTCTTTAAACCTATTTTCATCAATAATTTTTGGGAATAAAAGCTTCGGGTCGCTTATGCATATGTTGTACAGTATGCAGTGTAGAATAATGTACTATCGGCGAATTAAATATCGTCGCGAGATTTTCACGAGCTAAGTTCTCACACTCATAACTGAAAATGTGTGAAAATCTCGCGACAATCTTTAATTCGTCGGCAGCGCATTCATTACGAAAATTAGAGTCAATTTGAGGCTTGACGTCGGTTCTTTGAAATCGAAGTTAATTAATTATTGGTCGGTCATTGTTTACTTTAGCAATTTAGCAAAGGCCTGTGCAGTGGCGGATCCAGAAAATTTTTCTGGGGGGCACGCCTGCGAAATTTTGAAATTTGAAGCGTCGGTGGAAGCAATTTCGGGCTATTTTCTATTGGAAAAAGGCAAAATTTGAGGCTTCTAGGGGGGGGGGTGCCCCCCCCCCCCGTGGATCCGCCACTGGGCCTGTGCAATGTCCAGTTTTGTGCCTCGAAATTTTATCGATGCATCGAAACAAATTTAACAGGTCACAGAATCGTGGTATCCTTTTTAAGCTTTAGAGACGGCTTAAGAGGAACAAATGACTTGTTTGGTCTGTTTTTAGTCGTAATATCGATAAAAATCGAGTTTCGATGCATCGACTGAAACCTACGTTAGTATCGAATCCATTCGATGTCGCAGGAAAACATCGAAACTTCGATCGATGCATCGAATTGCGAACAGGCCTACTTTAGCACTCGCAACATTTCTGTTGTATTTTCTATCACAAATATCCAGCTGATAAATCGACCAAAACTTACGGATCTAAGAGATTTTGATGAATTTAATGATAAGCGCAGCAATGCAGAAAGAAGACAAAACCAAATTAAAACCTGAACCTGTTAGAGTGATTCCAGGCGAAACCTTTCCAGATTTCAATCCGATGGATCGCGCCATTTTTCGCTTTTCGGAAAAGGAGTGTTTTTGGCGTTTTAAACTGAAACCATAGATAAGACGCGAAATCCAATAACGTCAGCTCCTGCGAATTTTTTTTAGATTTTTTGAGCCTAAAACGAGCAAAATTGTTTTAGAGTTGAAGCTGTAAATTATGAAATTCATTTCGCGAGAAGCTTAGTAAGTGAGTGAGAGTGAGTGCGAGTGATAATACGTCTATCTGTCTCACTCGCACTTACTAAGGCTTATGGGAATTTTCGAATGTCATAATTTCCAGCTTTACTATCGAGTGTTTCAGCTTGAAACTTTCAGGGTATTTTCCTGACGTATGCTCGCAGGTGCTAACGTTCGTCAAATTTGTGTTTTTATCGTAAATTCGTCAATTTTATCCAAAAAACTGTTGGCTGTTTGAGCAGCGCTTAGTGGTGTTCGAACTAATTGGCCCTGGAATCGTCTTAAAACGATTCGATAGAAGATACGACACGTTGCGTCAGATACAGCGCCTTCAATTTCTAGGGTATGCAAAATCTGTACGGGTCTATCGGCTAGAGATTACTAACAAGGGGACGGTACGACATGTCCGCGGCCAATCCAAAAAATTTTTACGGGAAAATGTGGCCTAGGTGATACCATTTGACGGCCCATAGTCCGTTTTTGCGAATGGGCCCTTTTAAAAGTCGCAAATTAGCGCACGCGTATATACTCGTAATTTCGTTTGCTTCTTCAAGTGGTGCCGGTAGCTGAAGCGGCTACGGTGCCACTTGGGATCCTCATACATTTCCGGTTCGATTCACGGTCACGCTGCTTACTTTTTGCACTCGGATATTCCACAGTTACTCCGTCTGCATGCTTCTCCCTGTAATAGTATGTACTTACATATCACGGTTAATTATATTATGTTTTCACACGTATTTTACGAAATGCGTGCAAATGTTAACAAAATGCACTGACATTTTAAAAAAAAATTAAAAAATAAAATAGAATACAATAAATAAATAAATAATAATAAAAAAAAAACCACATTAAATGAACACTCGAGGCTCAAAACGAAGTGTACGATTTGACAGCATGTAAAACAATCGATTCAAATGGAAATAAATTCCATCCTTCTTTTCCCCCCCTTTTTTTTTGAATCATCTCTTTATATTTGATGTAATCTCTTCCTTATTCTTTTTACGTACACATATCTGTGCATTTTGTTAACATTTGCATGCTTTCGTAAAATTTTACGGGTAAAAACATATAATTTTCCGTGATATGGACATAATATTACAGGGAGAAGCATGCAGACGCAGTAACTGTGAAATATCCGAGTGTAAGAAGTAAGCAGCGCGAGCGTGAATCGAACTCGGTGAGTTCGAGATTTCTACCTGGCGCCTTAGCCGCTTGAGCTATCGGCGCCCCTTAAATATTGCGACGAAATTACGAGTATATACGCGTGCGCTAATTTGCGACTTTTAAAAGGGCCCATTCGCAAAAACGGACTATGGGCCGTCAAATGGTATCACCTAGGCCACATTTTCCCGTAAAAATTTTTTGGATTGACCGCGGACATGTCGTACCGTCCCCTTGTAAGCTAAAGAGATATGGCAGAACTGTTCAAAAACTGTTAATCGACTCTTACGAAGTATGCAAACTGGCATACGATCTGGTGGACCATTTTTCTAAACAATTCTGAAAGTAACCGAAGTGCGTTCGGCTGCCAGTAAATGACTTGATTCAAGTTTTAGTGGTTCTTTTAGGTGGTTAAATTTTTCCCCTTGTTATTTTCCATTTTGTCAACGTGTTTGTAAAGTAAAAAAAATCAGAAAAGTGTGTGCCTTGAATTTATTTTCTCTAACAGCAGAAATAGCTATGTTTACGAAAAATGGTATACCAGGTGGTTGGTACGCCGTATTGTATCATGGCCTCTTTAAAGGCGTTTTTTTATTTATTTATTTTTTTTTATACGAAATGTCGATTAACGGTTTTCTAACACGGCGGGGATAGGACTTGCCATGTCTCTTTGGCTTAGTAATTTCTGCTATCGGCACAGTAAACAGTAAACTACTTCATGTTTCATCTGACCGCTGGAGCTGCCCAAAAGCAATTCCTATCTTGTGGCTCATCGTTTATGAAAGACATAAAAAAACCGAGAATTTCGACTCAAATTGAAGGTCAATACTTCGTATTGTGCTCTAGCTATCAGCGCGAGCGGTTAAAAGATCCGACCCACTTTTAAAAGTTCATGACTCCGATCTGAAAAATTGACAATTTCAAAAACTTGGTACCTATCAAAAATACTTATTTATACTAAATCGATAAAATGAGACGTGGTTTGATTTTTGAGCCCTCAAATTTTTGTTTCGAAACTTTCAATACAGGGTGTTGAAGAAAATATGTACCATCTCGAATTTCGAAAAACGTCGAAACGCGTCTAAAATATTCTCAAGGGGGACAACTTTTCAGGGGGGTTTCGTTTTCCCCGCCCCCGGGAGGGGCACGGGCTAACTTGAATATTTCAAATGGCGACCCCCATCTTGTGTTACATCGATCGAAAAGGCGTACAATTCTAAGACCTTTGGCGCAAACCGCAGGTCGAAATCGTTTTTCGTTTTCGATATATCGAAGGTCAAAGTTCGATTTCGACCTATTTTCAAAAAATCATAGCTCGAGTTTAAAAAGTCGTCATTTAATCAACTTTGGATCTCAAGTACTCTAAATTGCAAGTACTTTTCAGAAAAAATACAAAATTGGGCTCAAATTACTCGAAATTGAAATTTATGGCCCACAAATTTTTTTTCTATTTTTCCGATTTTCTGAACTTTGAGGTCCTGAAAAAAGGGGAACAGTTGCGAATTTCAAAAAACGCTGAAACACGTATCCATTATTTTTTTAGGGAGTAACTTTTTCTTTCGGGAGTAACTTTTTAGGCTGTTTTTTTTTTTGTTCCAGCCCCTCAGGGGAGGAGGGTCGCCCCCTGGGTATGCCAATCCTCTTGAGGGGCTGGAAGAAAATAACCCGGCCGAAAAAGTAACATCCTATAAAAATGATAGATACGTGTTTCAAGGGGGGTGGTACCCCTCCCCGCGCTCCTCCCGGGGCGGGAAAACGAAACCCACCTGTCAAGTTGTCCCCCTCGTAAATATTTTAGACGTGTTTCGGCGTTTTTCGAAATTCGAAGCCGTTCGCGAGAAATTCGAGATGGTACATTTTTTTTTCAACACCCTGTATAATCAGATCTGCAGATAATAAAAATCACAATTTTTGGGCTCACAACCATGCTTTTAGTCGTACTCATACGCATCTTAGAGGCTCTCAGAAGTTCAAATAGTACCGAAAGCTTCTTTAAATCCTCAATAACACAACAACTTAGTCGATTTTTGAATCCCGACCATTACTTCCAGTAGCGTACGCAGGGATTTGTCTGTCTTTGTTTGCAGCACTACGATAGTTTTTCCACAGCTGATAGCTACGGATGCGTCCATTGTTGGCGTACCTTTGACCACTGTAACACCGATTTTTAGCGGAAACTTCCCGATAGACAGTTTGTCTTGTCTGAGGACTTGGTCTACATGAAGGACGGAAGGACTCTGAGGGAGGCCTCACTAGACTTATTATTTAATACTTTCAAGAAACTTTAATTTTGACATCCGCCCCCCCCCCCCCCTTGTTAGTAGAGCAACGCCTTTTCGTCAAGATTTAAAGACAACTCCACTAACAATTTTCGTTGATCTTCTCTTTACAGCTGCGGGGTCTTTTAGCGTGTATCAGAGATCAGAATCATGGGAGAATCAACGGACAATCCGAACCTCGAGAAAATGTATTTGGCTGCCGTGAATGGTCCACCATTAGAGTCCGATGACTTGGAACTCTTCTTTGATTCTCTCGATAAAAGAGTAATACTCGAGTACAAGAATTTTGAGCCCACAGTAACCTTGAAATTGCTGATCGCTCGAGCATCTTCGAGTAGCATCGATACGCCACCGGAAAAATTCTATGATGAAATGAACGAGTTAATGACCCTAGGGGAAAAAGCACTGGTCAAAAGGAGCCCAGAGGAAAGATCAAGACTCACCGATCTTACTAAGAAGTATAATATCGTTGCCGTCACCAGTTCCCGTAAAGCCGATGAGATTACGTATCAGAGAGTGACTTTCACGTTACCCCATTATTTTCTCCCTCTGAAAGGACAATATTTCAAAAACACAGAAAACATTCCGCCTCTTTTTCAATATCCGCAGTTTGGAGGGCTGATTCCAAGCCGCAACTCGAAAGATCTCGCAATCGATGTAAAGAAATCAATTCTTACGGTGCACATTTATTGTCTTCTCTGGAGGACAAATCTTCCCCTCCGAACTGAACTCATGATGCTCAAGAGGCTGATTGAATCAGGTGTCCTTTCTGACGATCGTAGAATTCGCTTCTTGCAGAATCACAGCGTTTTAGCTCTAAACGGCGATTTGACCGAGATAACGAGAAAAGCTTATAAAACGATTTTATTAAGGAACACGCCCCGATTAGGCGTAGACAAGTCCGTACCTTACTCAGATACAATAAAAGAAATTCAGTGGAGTCTTTTATTTGACTAGTGACTTTTGAATCAAATCTTACGATTCGCCAAAAACTCATCAAATGGAACTACTTTGCGTGTACCGTACTAACGGTTTATTTTTTGTAAATTGCTAATGACATGTTTTTATTTAAGAAAAAGAAAAGAATTAGGTATAATTAGGTTTCATATTCCATTTCATTCTAAGAGGGTGTTTCAGACCATGCACTCGTTAATATTGTATGCTTCTTTGGCGGAAAAAAGCTGCTTATTCAAAATCAGGTGAAATATACTTAACGGGTGCCGACCAGATGGGCAAAAATTATATTTTTGAATAATCATGAATGTTTAACCAAAATTATTCATATTATTCTCATATTCTTCCTTTGTATAAATCGAAGTTTTAACTATATCAGTATATTCATCGATGATAGGATGAATGATTGGTTGTGGTAAATTTCGATGTACTAATAGGAATTCATGGAAATAATGTGACTAATTTGAGTTCATCATTCATGAATATGCAATACATAATTTTTGCCCAACACTGGACTGCCGACCTCAATGAATTCGACGAAAATTTTCACAGCCCCCTCCCCCCTCCCCTCCATAAACCCCGCCTTTGGGGTTTATTTTCAGGATTTGTATGTCTACCGGCATCTGAAATAAATCATACGGAAACATCATATTTTGACTTATGAATCTACAACGCCATATGAAAGAAAACTTTTTTGAACGTGAATTTCAATCGATTACTGTGCGTGTGACTATACTTTATTCTATAAGGTGATTCTATGGAAAACCCCCGGAAATTTTAATCCGATAGATGGCGTTACTTGTCGCTGGCTCCGAAAACAGCCGTTTCTTGACGGGTTTCCGCTGGTTTCTCTGAACAGACGGATATTAGACAAAAAATCGGACTTTCACTGCTTGATTTTTTGCTTGATTTTTTGAGCCATTAACGGGCCAAATTGGTTCTCAAATAAAGGCGAAACTATGCAAAGAAAAAATTATGTGTAATTTGGAGTTGTATCAGTAAAGATTACTGCGGTGATAGAAACCTATAATCTTTACTGATAAAACTCAAAATTACATATGATTGTTTCTTTGCATAGTTTCGCCTTTATTTTAGAACCAATCTGAGCCGTTTATGGCTCAAAAAATCAAGCAGGTGCTGACAGTCCGATTTTTTGTCTATTATCCGTCTGTTCAGAGAAAACAGCCGAAAACCGTCAAAAAACGGCTATTTTCGGAACCAGCGACAAGTAACGCCATCTATCGGATTAAAATTTCCGGGAGAAGCACCTTAACTCAAATCCGAAAATGAAAGATTCCAAATGCACAGATTCAGGTATTTTTTTAAAGAAGCTTTAACGTTTTCCTCCCTCTCGAACATTGCCGGATTTCGAGTCCCCGGCCGCCAGGGCCTCGAGAGGTCCCTCTTTGAAATTAACTAGTAAATGTGTAACCTGCGATAGGTCGAACTAAAGATTTTTACGGAGGAAAAAAAAAATATCGGAGAGAAAAAATAAATAAATAGAAAACCCCCTCGAGAGAAGAAGATACGCATATTATTATTATTAAATTTATTTATTTATTTTGTATAGTTTTTTGTCTTAGATTCCAGGTGGTCTCCCCGTCGCGTCGGGGGAGGGGGGGGGGCGCTGAAAATATTTTTTGCTGCATTATTTGGGGGTTAATAAGTGTCATCGCAGCTGTCACTCTACGAACAAAAGCAAGCCCAGGCATCAGTGGCGGCTCGTGACTGAAAAATTAGGTGTAGTTGTGGGGGGTCTGGGAGGATGCTCTCCGTAGTAGGAGGGTTTGAGCCTTGGGGGTCCTCCCGCGCAAAGTTTTCGAAAATTTGATCTAGCTCAGATTTAATTAAAAGCTAGTTTTAACTATTTCGTGACACGAAAGTTCTCCTGCGACAGTATAGTAATAACAACCCCCCCCCCCCCCCCACCAATAACCTAACAAAGTAAAAAAAAAATTAAAAACATAAATAAATTTTCGAGCAAAACCCTCAATAAAAATATCTTTTTTCAAGCCTGAGAGACCAAGATTTATTTAAATATCAAAATAAAAAAATTGAAAACCATGAAAACGTTAAGAAACTTTGTTTGTACGGTGCTCTTTACAACTCCTTTTTCTCTTTTCCCCCTTCAATTTTTCCGAAATCCCAATCATTTTTAATCAAGAGATACCCATTATCTTTGAAAATTTGAAAAGAAAAGAAAAAAACCTTGAAAAAGTAGGTGTAGTGCCACTACACTAACTACACCTGACGAGCCGCCACTGCCAGGCATTCTGAAGCACCCTGTGTATTACAGTACCTGATTACATTATTTCTTTCATGTCAAAACTATTTATTCTCAACTGGTTACAAATCGATCTGTCCCACAAAAGAGATCAATATCGGAACTCAACTGATTTCTCTCAAGTTGAATCTTTACTATTTGTTTTACTTTAGTTTTACCACATTTTATTGTTGGTTCATCATCAAACCCCAACCCCTCTTTTTTTTCACTTTTTGTTGCTGCTATAGTGAATACTCTACTTCTCCTCACTGGAATTGTTACTTTTCATGGAAGCATAATCCTTCATTTTTGTCCCCCTTTTTCATTTATTTTTTTATAGCGATTGCTTTCATCTCGTTCCCTTTCAATCCGTCGGTAACAAAAGATTCGTATTCTTGTTCCCTTTCAATCAGTCGTTAACAAAAGATTCGTATTCTTGTTCCCTTTCAATCCGTCGTTAACAAAAGATTCGTATCTCATGATAGATATCTGCAGTTTTTCTTTCCCATTTTATTGGAATTCACTCCTTTTTGTTATGCAATTTTATACTTTTGTTTTATGATTCATCGGAAAGTTTCTCTAATCATTCTAGGTCAGGTGTCTAAACCTATTCTCTATTATTTTATTTCGTTTAAAGGAGCTTTCTATCGTTTTTTTTCTCTTATTGACCCGCATTAGTAAGTTTCCTCTCTTAATTTAGAGAAAAATAATCATCCTTCATCAGTAAATTATCTACAATTATCAATCTCCCTCGAATTCAGACTTGGTAATTTCAATTAGACATTATTGTAACGTAACGAAATAGCTGGTTTAATTATATGTTGAAAGCAATTTAACTTACAATTACAGTGGAATCTCCTAAATTATAGATGATATTTATCTAAATGTGGTCGGTCAATTATTTACAGGACGTTTCTTGTATTTCGTAGATTGTAAATCGTTATCCCAAACTTCTTGTTGATAACTTAATCATTATTGCTAGATTCTTTGTTTAGACTTAACTTTAATGCTGATTACATCAAAGATTTTCAATTTTTCATCCCTCCTACAAATGTAATGCCGAGTCTTTGCTTATTTCCAGCAACCACCTCTCTCTCTCTCCCCCCCCCCCCCACCAATACAAATGGCTTGTTATTCTTTTTCGAATTTGCGGCATATCTTAAATACATCCTTTTAACTTTCGTCTTAATCTGTATGGTCTAATTTAAAACAATTTCAACTTGTGACCCCACCCTCTTTTTTTGCGTTGGTATATTGTTCAAATTATGGATTAATAATTTTAAGGAACTCATGGTTTAATAATTTTGTTCTATTTCTGATTTCCGTAAATTATACGTATTTTTTCACCTATAAAATAATAATTTTTGATATTGGTTTTGAACCCTCCTCGATAAAATTCACCCACATCCAAGAAAAAGAAAAAAAGAAGAAAATACAATTAAAGTTTTTCTGCGCGTTTATGTGTATGTATCAGTGACTTGACGTAATTTAACCTGATAATCCGCCCGTCAGTTACCTCCTGGCAGTGTTGCCAAATTGCATGATAAAATTCGCCAACTTTACCTCAAGTTAAATGGGAAAAGTGTGTTTTTTCGCGACCATCTGGCAATCATGCATCCTGTCGCTGTGGATAACTTTGTTGCTTGCTAGTTTAGCTGTAGAAATTACCATTTTTTGACGCTTTCCTGTCGCTTATTTTAACATAAATACCTGCAAAGAGAGTGAACTGTCTCAATGGCGTATCTAGAGAAAATTTCAAAGGGGAGGGGATTCAATTCAAATTCAAATTCAATTGGTCAATCCTAGCTTGGTCTTATGAAAGTTAAAAATTCCCTGAGTGATTGATTCGCGCGAATTTGTTAGATTTATAATGTTCTAGGCGTGAATTTTAAGTGTGAAATGTTTCGGGTCCCTTGAATAGAAGGTTGCATCAAAATCACAAATAAATCAATCTATAGGATTTTGATTTATTTAAGGATAATTTGCTACGCAGAATCTGAGCGTTCGGTAGAACGCACACGGCAAGTCAGACAACAGACCACAGAAAACTACCGAACGTAAATTCATAAAGATAAAACCATAATAATAACTGTGAAGTTATTCAACCGATTTGAATTAACAGAAGATATTATACGTTGCTTCAGATACCGCGCCTTCAATTTCTAGGCTATGCAATTTCTGTGCTTGTTAGTCGGAACTACGAGCGTCTTCTTTTATCCACCGGTTGTTCCATTATTTGCTCTTATAACAACCAACTTGCAACCAAGCCGTTCTTTTACCGACCGGTGCACGATGGTCCAGAAGTCCGGTTTAGGAAGACATTAGTTTGTATTAAAATCGCCCAATATCTTGAAAACGGCTCATCTGACACCAAAACTGGTTATTACAAAAAAGATAGAACGTAAACCGTTTTAACTTTTTTATTATAACCATTTTTGATGTCAGATGAGCCGTTTTCAAGATGTTTGGCGATTTTAATGCAAAATAATGTCTTCCTAAATCGGACTTCTGGACCATAGTGCGGTGGTTTCATAACAGCAACCGTGTTTGTCAACCAACTCGTTCTTTTATCCACCTAGTGACAACCGGTGATACCCGGTTGTTCGTGCTGAATCACCCGCGAGATTATGAATGTAAAGGAAGTGTTCCGTTTGGTTAGCTCTCATTGATCGAATCGTGAATCTCAAGTCTCAACAGTAATCGTATCGTGAGTTTGCCGTACAATACAACAATTTTCACTGAAAATAATTTGTTGTTTCATTAGAACAAAAACAAAACCCAACGGAACAAACAACCATCATCTGCAACCATCCCGTTCTTTTATCCACCGGTGGTTCATGGTTGATGACGTCATATAATGGAACCGAGACTTACCGGTGGAAAAACAACCGGTGGATAAAAGAAGACGCTCAACGAACTATACTCCATGGTTAATGAGGTTAATGTGACTGCTAGCGCTGCCGTTGATTGAAAGAAGTGAGAAGTCAAAAAGTAACTGAAAAGGGGTGTCTCCACCTGCGAATTCAAAAGCGCGAATAAACTGATTGAGCCAATGAGCTTCTTTGTTGTCGATACATCGGACTCAACCTATCGACTTCAAGGCAGCTCATTGGCTCAATAAGTTTATTCGCGCTTTTAAATTCGCAGGTGGAGACATACCCCTTAAAATGGTCATCACTTTTTAGCCATTGAAGATTTTTGAGATCGGTTGGCGGCATTCTTAATCATTTCAATGGGCTAATTTATAAAGGGCAGTTTCAAATCCACGGTAGGGGGTTAACTCGATATTTTCAAATAGACGGTTTTAGTGCGAAGTCAACGGTAAGCCAACAACCACAACAATGCATTCATCGGTCGCAATCGGTTGTGATAAAACTCGCGTAGCGTTCCAAACTATCTCACTCACTCTCCCGTGACCCCCATGTACTACATCCATCTCTTTCTAGTATCGAAATTCGTATACAGGGCCTTGTTCTACGACATATTATTATCGGAATCGCATAAAAATGCCTCGAGAAATTCATTTCTGCCATAAAATTTCACAAAATAAGTCTCTAAATACGATTTTTGAAATTAGAGTGAGATGGCAGCACAGAGGGGTCACGTGAGAGCGAGAGAGACAAACTTGCTTTGTTTGAAACGCTTATCGCCGGTAGAGTCCCTATGTGTAGAGAGTTAAGACAAGAGAAATCATGGGCGCCGCCATTGGATGCGATTTTGCACATTTGTTTACATTCTGAGGCCGTTGTTGTGTTTTGCTCCACAGCAAAGATTACAGTTCCGCTAAGTTTGAAACGATGTAATCTTTCCCTGCTTTTGTTGATCGACATGTATTAACGGTTTTTAATGATTCTTTTGAGATTTATGGACATTCTTGTGGTGCATTATGATTAAAATTAACAGATTCGTCGCAAATTAACTCTTTTATCTGTAAAAGACCGTTGGTAAACAAAACAAAAGTGCAAAATCGCATCCAATGGCGGCGTCCGTAGAGCCTAAAATTCATCGACCAATCAGAAGTTGACAACCCTCTTGTCTTAACTCTCTACATATAGGGACTCTAATCGCCGGCAGTCGCCATTACTAAAACCCTCTATAGTAACCCCTATCCTGTCATTATGGAAGCGTAAAGGTGGAAGCATTGGTACCCCTACCTACGTCACAATGCAACGAATCTGGCGAGTGACTGTTGCGGGTTGCGGGTACCGCGCTCACCAGTCCCGTGAATCTTGGGTACCTATTCGTCGGGTTGTGGCGTAGGCCGGGTACCAATGCCTCCACTTTTATATGTATATTTCCATCATGCTATCCTGTGATACATCGTTCCAAAGAACAGAGTTTTTCTATCGTTTATGCACACCCTGTAAGTGTACCATATCGGGAAATCATATAGCAGATGGTCCTCCGTTCTGCTCTTGAAGAAAAGTTGGTTCTCCTTCTCTAAAATCCGTATACGATTCATAAGGTTATCAAGATAACACTAATTTCTAATTTGACTTACCCTGTTCCTGTAGACCTGTTCCGTGATGACGACACGATCAAAATTGAAGCCAAACAAATGTTCCATCTCGCTCACTCTCGTGTATTCACCCTTAAGAAATCAGATCCTAATTTTTGAATGCAAATTCATGCTAGTTATAAACCAGTTTTCCCCAATTTTATTGCACCATTTTATTCCGCGTATCTTGAAGTATCTTTTCACTCCGACATGAAAGATCACATGTAAATTTACAATCACAGTTATACCGAGAGATGTTGTGTGCTTTTTCCTTGTCTTACTCACAGTCTCTTATGGACGCCATGAAAGTCAATCATCCGAACCAACCTCTCTTCGTATCGAAGCTTGTTCGAGGTATGACACTTGGTGTGATGGTGCCTATGAGCGTATATCCCAGAATTCTGTGCCCAGAAGAAACTGTGAGTGGAGCAAGGACAAAACGTAAGACTTTCTTCGTGGTAACTGTGATTTTAAATTAATGCGTGATGTTTCACAAAATGTTTTTGTAGCGTGATTACATTTTAATGTACGTGGAATCCGATGGTGTAGTAAAATTTGAGAAAATTGGTTGTTTATACTGTCACGAATTTGCATTTGAAAATGTGGATCCTGTTTCTTATGGGAAAACACACGAGAGCGAGTGAGATGGAGCATTTGTTAGGATCCAATAGTTTTCGTGACATCACACTATACAGGTCTATTTGTTTACGGCTACGGCGCGGCGCTTGCTACTGCTTCAGAGAGGGTCCGTTCTCACGTAAAATCCCGTGCGTGAGAATAACTTTGAGAGCACTAGAAAGTTGTTAAATAGACTCCTGAAAACTATAAATGTCCATGCTTTTTAAAATAAATCGAAGATGCTGTCAAAATGAGCTGGTCGCAACGGGGACGGCCCTTCTAATGGGTCTGTTGCAAACTTTTGCTACAGCGCTGTAAAGTGTTCAATCTGATGTAAAATCGCGTGAAAAGTCCATTGGTGGCATCAGAAAGTCATAAAATGCTATAATAAACTCACAATAGGCGTTTAATGAAATCCAAGATGGCGGCAAAATATCGAGCTATCTGTATACATGCACCACGAACATTCAAGGATAGCTAACCTCACAATATCCATCACAATCAATCACGACGTAAACAAACACATAACTTCTACCTCCAGTGAGGTTGTCAAAGTTGGCAATCCTTGGATGATCACGGTGCATACATTCAGATTCCTCGATATTTTGCCGCCATCTTGGATTTCAATAAACGCCTCTTGAGAGTTTAATATTGTATTTCATGACTTTATGATACCACCAATGGACTTTTCAGGCGATTTTACAATAGAATAATCACTTTTTATCGCTGTAGCAAAAGTTTGCAACAGACCCATTGCAACTTTTAGCTGAGAAAAGCGATTCAAGAAGATGAAAAAAAAAAAAAAAACAACAAAAAAACAAGAACAAAAACAACAACAAAAACAAAACAAAAAACAAAAATAAAAAGGAAGAAACGCTTTGGTAGCGCTGAAAAATCCTTTGGTAGGTGTAGAAATTTGACCTTATAAAAGACTGAAATTAAAATGTTTTCCTGGGCAAATCTTCCACTAAACGTTTTGTCAGTGCTGGTGTTTTTTTCTGTTTTTTCTGTGTGCGGAGAAAGAGAGCTGCGATAATATGGGACGACTCCGACGACTCCCGCATTGTGACCAGGGTTATTTGACCGACGCACAGCGGAGCGAGTCAATGGGAGGTGGCGGACATAGAATGGATTGAGCGATGGATTAAGCGAGCGATTTTTTTTTTTTATTTATGACTAAAAATCCAAATTTGAATGTTTTTACAGCCAAAAAACAAACTTTAAGGGAAGCTATTTTGGAAGGAAATTTTAGATGAACTCAATGAAACAGTTTTCCAACTTTTACGTTACGTATTTAAGAAAGCTATACGCATTTAAAGTCATTTCGCCATGTCCACTGTCCAGCCTCTCCCACCGCCGCGCGGCTCTCTCCTGCTTCCTCATTAGTTGGGATAAAATACACGTACTCGCCATTGGCGGATCCAGCAATCTGACAACAGTGTATTCTCCCCATTTGTTTGCATGAGAAATAATCGATTTGTCATGGGGCTGTAGCCCCTCCAAGAATCGATTGTTAATAATACATTCAAATGAGAGGAATGCGCTGTTGCCAGATTGCTGGATACGCCTATGGTACTCGCACCTCGGGATTTAGCTTTAATTTGCTTGTGGCGCGATGGATTAAGCGAGCGATTTTTTACTTTTTCACTCTAATGAAATTAGAAAAATTGAGAAAGTATTGCGATGGCGCAGAGATTTTCAAGGTATTTTGTTGCGATAGCTGGCCTCTCACGACAAAGTCAATCATGATTTATTCAAAGTAATGGCCTCTCATCATGTCTAATACCATCCATAAGAACATCCTTCCATCATACTTTCATATTTCTTAAACCCCTTTTTTTACTTAGAGAGATTTATGCAAAAAAAATCTGTGGCGTCTGTCCGTCAGTCCGTCAGTCCGTACCTAGGCATAACTTTTGAACCATTTATCCTTATGCATCCAATTTTGCACAGTTGTTGCTTTTTAGATTCTCTAGAGGCACTTTTTTTGTTTTTTTGAAATATTAACTTTTAGGGTAGTTATGGGGAAAAAATGATTTTCATTAAAATCAATGGTAAAATGGATAAAAATGAATAAAATTGGAATAATTCAAGTTTGGCTCAATCAATTTTGATGAAAGTTAGCAAAAAAAAATCTCTTTTCAGTCTACTAAAGAATAAACCACTTACGGTTCCTTTATTTATTCCTTAAAACTTTTTAAAAAAATCAAAATAAGTGCGCTCGAGCCAAAAAATAGAATTATCGTGAGAAATCAATCTTAAAACTTGGAGTCAATCAATAATGGCTCCATGAATTTTGATAAAACTTTGTACACACAATCTATTATCAATAAACTTAAATATTTTCCTCTCTGTATCACCAAAAACAACCGATAAAACCACTTCAAGAGGTAATATAAGTGTGATTGAGCAAAAAATTTTGGGGGTAAGAGCAAATAAAAATATAATCCTATTATTTTGGATAGTTCAGGTTTGGTTCAATCAATTTTGATGAAAGCTAGCAAAAAAAAAATACATCCAGCCTACTATAAAATAAACCACTTGTAGTTACAATATTCAACCCTCAAAACTGTTTAAAAAATCAAAGTAGGTGCGCTCGAGCCAAAAATGGAATTATCGTGAGAAATTAAGTCATCTTAAAACTTGGAGTCAATCAATAATGGCTGGATGAATTTTCATGGAACATTTTAAACACAATCTACTATCAAAGTAGGTACTAACATATTTTCCTCTCTTGATCACCATACACAACGGATTAGACCTTTTCAAGAGGCAATATAGGTGCGATTGAGAAAAAAAAATGGGTATATAAGCAAATAAAAACATAATCTTATTATTTCGGATAATTCAGGTTTGGTCCAATGAATTTTGACAAAATCTGGCAAATAAAATCTACACTTAGTTTACACAAGAAAGTAGCCCTTACAGTTACAATAGACAACCTTTAAGAGAGTTTAAAAAATCAAAATAGCGTGTTCGACCAAAAAAAAGAATTAAAGTGAGGAATTAATTTTAAGCTTGGAGTCCATCATTAATGGGATGGATTTTGACAAAACTTTGCACAAACATAATGTGTTAAAAAAAAAACACTAATCACTGCACTGTGTGCACTAAAATATTTTTCTGGTACAGTCCTCATAAAAACCTTAAGACCGTTTCGAGGGGCAATATAGGTACGATCGAGCAAAAATCTTTTGAAACTAATTGTAAGCAAATATTAAGACAAACATAATATATTTGGAATAAGTAATTCAAGTATGACTCAATTAAGTTCGATGCAAATTACGTAGTTTGCAACCAGCCTAGGCAGACATTTCTATAGAATAGAAATTAAGGCTCTCAATTAGCCTTCAAATAACAAAATAGGCAACTATTCCTACAGCTTCTCTACAAAATTGCAAACTCTTCGAATTGAAGGCAGAATTATGTCCGGAGGTGAAAATATTTGAGCTTTGCGGGGGGTATGGGGGTCTCCCCCAGAATTCTTTAGGGGGTTAGGGGGTCTCCTCCAGAATTCTTTAGGGGGGTCTGGGGGTCTCCCCCAGATAAAAATGGTGTGAAAAAGTGTTCGTAGGGTATTCCCTACAGTTTATTTTTATTTTTTTTTTACTTTTTGTCGATGATACGCGAAGAGATATAATCATGAGGACAAGAATGAGTTTCTCTTGGTTTTTTGCTGGTGGCGGGCCGCCCGCTGTAATCTTACTAAAATCGATCGATTGGACTAATAACTCACCGTAAATTCCAGAGATAAATAGAGACGGAGCACTACATTAAAATACATAGGGAATATTTGAGGCTCACTGAATTTTCGGGGATTCAACAAAATAACATGTGAAACAACAGTCAACACCTTGAGATGTCGCATGGTGTTGAATGGTGACTTTCGAAAAACACGGGGGGGGGTGGGCGGGAAGTGAAGAGGAGGGTACTCACCTTTCAACACCGTGCGACGTTGACTGTTGTTTTGTTGGATTCGCGAGAATTCAGAGTGACTCTGCTGCAGCCAGTTAGTGCTCCGTCTCTATTTGTCTCTGGTAAATTCAAAAAGTAAACTGATAATGGGTCTGTTGCAAACTTTTGCTACAGCGATATAGAGTGTTGAATCTTAAGCAAAATCAAATGAAATAATTGGTGGTATTAGAAAGTCATATAAAATGCAGTATTAAACTCACAAGAGGCATTTAACTGAAACCCAAGATGACGGTAAAATATCGAGCAACCTTTGTGCACGCACCGTGATCATCCATGATGGCCAACGTTAACAACCACACAGCCGGAGGTTATGAGTTTGTTTGCGTTGCGATTGGTTGTGATCGATGTTGTGAGGTTGGCCATCTTGGATGTTCATGGTGCTTGCATACAGGTTGCTCGATATTTTACCGCCATATTGGGTTTGAGCTAAACGCCTCTTGTGAGTTTAATACTTCATTTTATGACTTTCTGATAGCTTTCATAGACTTTTCACGCAATTTTACATGATATTGATCACTCTATAGCGCTGTCAAAAGTTTGCAACGGACCCATTCGATGGATACATAAACCCCAGCATTACATCTTCTCTTTCCATCCGCCCTAAAAAGCACTCCGTCGCTTAGTCAATCGATGAATCAATCAAGTATCCTTCCGTTTCACCGCTAAATAAGCCGTTTGATTAATCGATCGATTATCTTTTCGTTTCACCGGCAAAAAGTCAGAAAAAGTCAATCACTTGCTCAATCAAATCCTTTCAGGACCCACATGTTGTAGAGTGTAGGACGGACTCAAGGTGAAAATGAGAAATCAAAAAGCATCAGGCAGCTTCAAGCATCAGGAACCTTACTTAGTAGAACCGGTTCCATCTGCGGTTCTGAGACTTAAAAATTGGGGTTCCGGTTCTGGTTCTGATGAAATGGAAGATATGGTTCTGGTCTCGATTCCGTCAAAAATGCGAATTCTCCCGGCTCTTCGGATCCGGTTCCGGTACCAAGGGCGGATCCAGGAATATGGCAACCATGTATTCTTCCCATTTGATCGTATGAGGAAGAATCGATTCTCGAGGGGGCCATGGCCCCTTGACTATTCGATTGTTTCTCAAGCATTCAAATGGGAAGAATACACAGTAGCCAGACCGCTGGATCCGCCCATGTCCGGTACCGATCCGAATCCCTTAATAGGAGTCTTACGAACTTTTAAAAACAGGTCGAATTCAATTAAGAGCTTCGATACGTCGAGCACAAAAAAAAAAAAAAAAAAAAAAAAAAAAAAAAAAAAAAAATGTTGACTTCCAAATTAGTCTCGGTCTTAAAATTTAGATTTTATCAACAATTTCAAAAACGAGAAAAGCCACCGGATGTGTTAGCATATTTCGGATAAAAATTCAAGATCTTCCTCGTTGTAAACGGGTGAAGCTGCCGAAAACGTTCAGTACTTCATTAATTCAGACTGCCGTAAAACAGTATTATGAGAGTAGGGCCAAAATAAGGGTTTGCGGACACCCCGGTATGCACCTGAGGATTCGAGCGCAGCGTTGCATTTGCTTAAGTACAGGGTGTATCAGACCACCCCGATAGGGTATTTTTCTCGAAAACGACTGAACCAAATGATTTGAAACAAGTAAATCAAGTAGGGAAGTGATCTCAAATTTTCCGTTTTTGATGTTTTCAAAAGCCCCCAATGGTCCCTTGGGGCGGTTTTGGGGTGGTTCAAACACTTTTATAGGTTTTTTTAAAGAGTCACCTTTAAAGGTATTAAAAAAAGTTCATAATCATAAAGTAGAAGCATTTGGCGAAATTTCCGCTCCTTTCAATTTTTCCAAAAACCCCCAATTTCTGAGTTTTAGGGGATGATTGGAATTTTTTTGAATCGGCCTTTGCGACCACCCTGTTCAATATTTTTCAAAAATATTTACTGATTCTAAAAGAACAAATCAATACCTTTCGATTGATGTGCCACATGTCACCTTCAAGTTTAAAAATAAGGTGTTTTACGCCAAATCAAAACTTTGGGGCTTAAGGTGATTCCAGGCGAAACTTTTCCAGATTTCAATCCGATGGATAGCGCCACTAGTCGCTTTTTGGGAAAGTCGTGTTTTTGGCGTTTTAAACTGAAACCATAGATAAAACGAAAAATCCAATAACGTCAGCACCTGCAAAAATTTTTTTATGGATTTTTTGAGCCCAAAATGAGCAAAATTGGTTCAAAATTAAATTCTTAAATTATGAAATTCGTTTCGCCATAAGCTTAGTGAGTGAGAGTGAGCGTGAGTGATGATACGTCTATCTGCCTCACTCGCACTCATTGCGGCTTACGGGAAGTTTCGAATTTCCTAATTTCCGGCTTTATTTTTGAGTGTTCCAGCCTGAAACTTTCAGGGTATCTTTCTGAAGTATGTTCGCAGGTGCTGACGTTCCTGAAATTTGTAATTTTAGCGTGAATTCGTCAATTTTAGCCAAAAACTGTTGACTTTTTGAGCAGCGCGACTTGGTGTCCACAGTTGGAACTAATCGACCCTGGAATCACCTTAACTGGCTAAAACCATGAAATCGCGCCTAATCTGCCATTAAAACCTCAACATTTTGATTTGGCGTAAAACACCTTATTTTTAAACTTAAAGGTATCACATGGCTGATCAATCGAAAGGTATTGAACTGCTCTTTTAGAATCTGTAAATATTTTTGAAAAATATAGAACAGGGTGGTCACAAAGGTCGATTCAAAATAATTCTAAAAATCCCTTATAACTCAAAAAATTTGGGATTTTTGGAAAAAAATTTATAGGAGCAAAAATGTCGCCAATTGCTTTTACTTCACGATTATGAACTTTTTTTAATACCTTTATTGGAGAATTTGTCAAGAAAACCTGAAAAATTTGTTTGACATCCCCCTCCCCCCAAAACCTCCCTAAGGGGCCATCGGGACCTTTTGAAAACATCGAAAACGGAAAATTTGGGGTCACTTCCCTATTTGACTTTCTTTTTCAAGTAATGTGGCTAAGTAGGTTTCGAGAAAAATGCCCTATCCGGGTGGTCTGGTTCCAGAGTTGGGCAAAAAATTATTCGGAAATTATTCGGTGTGTCCGGCAACGCCGAGTCAATCGAATTATTCGACGAATAATTCTGCAATTGACCTATACCTTCCGTGTGTTTCCCTTTCCTCAACTCAGGTAGCAAACCCAGTTTTCAGTGTTGCCGGAGTCATTTCATTATTTCTGATTATTCGGTTGCCCAACTCTGTCTGGTTCACCCTGTATATTGACTGTATACTTTGTCTATCGTCATACAGGATATTTAAATAGATAAGATGGTGTGATTATGGTTTTATCAATATCGATCGATTTATCTTTTGAATTCGCTCGCGACGCAACCGTCACAGCGCAATAAAGTCGTCTATTAGTGGAGACCTCTCTTTAATAATGGACTGCTTATCTGCTTGAGGGACTCAGAGGGAGGCCTCACTATACGTATTGAATACTTTCTAGTAACTTGAATTTTGGAATTTTTCCCTCCTTGTAAGTACAGTAGATCAATACCTCTTCGTCAAGAACTTAAAGACAACTGGACTTCACTAACAATTTTCGTTGATCTTTTCATTGCAGCTGCGAGGTCTTAAAAGCGAACATCAAGAAATCAGAATCATGGGAGAACCAACGAACAATCCGAATCTCGAGAAAATGTACTTGGCTGCCGTGAATGGTCCATCATTCGAGTCCGATGACCTGGCATTCGTAATTGATTGCCCCGATAGTAAAGTATTATCCGAGTACAATAATTTTGAGCCCAAAGTAATCTTGAAATTGCTGATCGCTCGAGCATCTTCGAGTAGCATCGATACGCCACCGGAAATATTCTATGAGGAAATGAACGAGTTAATCACCCTCCAGGAAAAAGCACTGGTCAAAAGGAGCCCAGAGGAAAGATCAAGACTCACTGATCTTACTAAGAAGTATAATATCGTCCCCGTCTCCAGTTCCCGTAAACCCGATATTATTACTTATCAAAGAGTGACTTTCACGCTACCCCAATATTTTATCCCTTTGAAAGGACAATTTTTCAATAACACACCAAAAATTCCGCCTCTTTTTCAATATCCGCAGTTTGGAGGGCTGATTCCAAGCCGTACCTCGAAAGATCTCGCAATCGATGTTAAGAAATCAATTCTCAAGGTGCACATTCTGTGCTTGATCTCCAGGCAACCGATTCAGCCCCTTCGAACTGAGCTAGTGCTCCTTAAAAAGCGGATTGAATCAGGTGTCCTCTCTGACGAGCGTCGATTCCGTTTCCTACAGAATTACAATGTTGTCACTCTAAACGGTGATTTGTCTGAGATGACGAAAACAGCTTATGAAAGGGTCTTAACCATGCCAACACCCCGAATTGGCGTAGACACGAACGTGCCTTACAGAGATACGTTAAAAGAAATTCAGTGGAGTTTTTTTTTTTGACTAGTGACTTTTGCATCGATTAGTATGGTTCCCCAATCGGTTTATATTTTGTAAATTGCAGATGACATGTAACTTTTATTTAAGAAAAAGGAATGTGTTAGGTATAATTATGTATAGACCTGTTTAGTGATGACGTCACGATCAAAATTGGTTTCAAACAAATACTTTATCTCGCTCACTCTCGTGGATTTACCCATAAGAAATCAGATCCAAATTTTCGAACGCAAATTCATGCTAGTTCACCACTAGTTTTCTCTGATTTTATTGCACCATTAGATTCCACGTACCTTAAAGTATCTTTTCACTCTAACACAATTCCTAAAAGATCACAAACGAATTTACAATCACAGTTATACCGAAAGACGTTCTACGTTTTGTCCTTGTCTTACTCACGGTCTCTTATGGGAGTATCAACGCCATGACGCTCAATCATCCTAACCTCTCTTCGTGTCGAAGCTTGTTCGAGTTATAACACGTGGTGTGATGGTGCCGATGAGCCTGTATTCTAGAATTCTGTGTCCATAAGAAACTGTGAGTGAGACAAGGACGAAACGTAGGACTTTCTTCGGTAGAACTGTGATTGTAAATTAATGCGTGATGTTTCAAAAGTGTTAATGCAGCGCATTTGTATTTTAGGGTACGTGGCATCCGATGGTGAAATAAAATCTGAGAGAAATTGTTGTTTACTAGCACAAATTTGCATTTGAAAATGTGGATCCTGTTTCTTATGGGAAAACCCACGAGAGCGAGTGAGATGGAGCATTTGTTTGGAACCATTTTTTTTCGTGACGTCACACTAAACAGGTCTGTTATATTATACTTCATTCTAAGAAGGTGTTTCAGACCACCCGTCAATCTTGTATGCTTCTTTGGCGGAAAAAAGCTGCTGATTAAAAATCTAGTGATGTACTTGAAACGGTTGCCGACCAGTGTTGGAGAAAAATTATATTTTTGAATAATCATGAATATTTCACTAAAATTATACACATTATTCTCGTGTTAATTCTATTAGTAAATTGAAGTTTTAACTCTCTCAGTACAATAATCGATGGTAAGATGAGATTGGTTGTGTTCGAACTTCGATTTATTTCTAGGAACAATATTAAAATAATGTGTATAATTTGAAATAATTATTCATGATTATTCGGAAGAATTTTTTTTAGCAACACTGGACTGCCGACCCCAATGATTTCGGAGAACATTTTAATAGCCACCCCCCCCCCCCCCCCCTTTTATAAACCGCTCCGTTATTTTTTTTTTATTATTTCAGGATTTGAGTGTGTACCTTTATCGGCAATAAATCATATGGAAACATTATATTTCGACTTGGGGAATCTAAAACATTAATTGAAAAAAACCTTTTTTGAGCATGATTTTTTTTTCTGTTCTAAAATTTTAAAAAAAATGGGGGCTATTTTCAATCGATCGCTGTGACTACTCTTGACTCAAATTCGGAAACGAAAGTTTCTAAAAGTGCAAGATTCAGGTATTTTTTTTTAAAGTAGTGTAATGTTTTCCTCCCTGTAAAACATTGCTGGATTCCGAGTCCTCTCATTTCAGGGCTTCGAGACTTCGAGGGGTCCCTCTTATAAATTAGCTAAGGGTGTAACCTGTGATACGTCGATTCAAAAACTTTTAACGGAGAAAAAAAAATCGCACCGCACAAGGAGCTCGTGATGCGCCCCTCTCTTCCGATAGTAGAGGGTCTATTCCATTGTAAAATCGCATGGAAATCACATAATAAAAATCGGAAAGCCTCAAAATCCGCCCGCAAACTGAATATATGCTTTTAAGGTCATTCCATGCCACGTGACCAAGGTGATCGATTAGTCGATCGATGAATAGTTATTTACCGGATTCGATGGAGTTTTTTCTTTTTTCTGTAAAACGAGGATCGTCAGCACCTGTAGGTAGATGTAACAAAGATATTTGTTAAGTTTGGATACTCGTATTCGCAAAAAAGGATGTTATAATGGAAATTCGTTGCTGACGAACCTCGTTTTACAAAAAAAAAAAAAATCCATAAAATCCGGTAAATATCTATGAATCGATCGACTAATCGATCACCTTGGTCACGTGGCATGGAATCGCACCTTAAAGGAATTCAATGGACAATGATGGCTGTCGAATGAGCTAGTCACAATTGGGAGTCCCAGTGGCGTCGCGTGCAATTTGGCAACAATGTATTACATCCATTTAAACTCATGTAAAATATCGAATTCAGGGGGTGCACAGTGCACAAGGAAAATTCGATAAATTTAATGAGTTTAAATGGAGCAGTTGCGTTGTTGCAAGATGGCACGCGACGCCACTGGGGAGTCCCATCTAATTGCAGATTTCCCTATGATGAATCACTTTTCTCAGCATGGAAAGTTGCGATTAGATAGGACTCCCCCACGGTGACCCGCTCACTTGACCGCCATGTTTGAATGTGGCTAAACGCATTTCTTGAGCTTGTAAGTAAACTTTGGAATTTTTCGATTCTTCGATTCTTTCAAACCCCGAGAGATTACTATTTTTTTTTTCTTTCTTTCTTTTTTTTCTCTTTTTTTGTTTTGTCTTAGATTCTAAAGGAAAAAGACAACACTCCCCTCCGATTAATTCAAGATGAAGGTTATGTACTGTTAAAGCTGTAGGAAGTTTGCCGCCCGGGGTGGGGGGGGGGCTTATCAATTCAAGATGCAGGTAGGTACTATGGAAGCTTCAAGGGGTTTGGTGGTTTTCCAGGGAGGGGGGGGGGGGTTGGAAATATTTTCTCCGAATTCTTTGGGGGTCAATAAGAGTCACACTTCACTAACTAACTTTTCGTAGTTGCAGCTGTCACTCCATCAAAAAAACCAAGCGAAGCACTCTGAAACACCCTGTGTATTATTACAATGCCTGATTGCATTATTTCTTTCTTGTCAAAAATATTTACCCGCCACTCGTTACAAATCGATTTCCCGCTCTAAAGATATCAATATCGGAACCCAGTTATGATTTTTTATGTAGAATCTTCTCTATTTGACTTCCTTTAGTTTTTCTGTTTGTCATCCTTGGCATACTATCAAGTTACCCTCTTCCCGCCTTTCTTCACGTTTTCTTGTTGCAGTTATATGAATGCTCTTATTTTTTCTAAGTTTTTAGTGATTTTTCTTACAAAATCAATGTCCTTTACAGTTTACATTTTGCCCCCTTTTCATTTAATTTTGTATTTTCTTTTTAGTAGTGATATAGCGTTATACCCGTTCCCTGTTAATATGTCGTTAGCAAAATATTAGCTTTTCATGTTAGATATAACTGTAGTTTTTCTCTCCATTTTATTGGAATTCATTCCTTTATTTCCAATTAGTTTAGGAGTATGTATATCCAAACTTTTCTGTTCTCACAATGCTTTTAAAATGGGTTTTTGCACCCTTTTTTCTTTTCTCTTTTTTTCTTATACTGAGCCGCATTAGTAAGTTTCCTCTCGTAATTGAGAGAAAAATGATTACCTTCAGAAATAAAATATTTGCAATTACCTGCTCATTTCCCTCGAAAGGAAATAACTGGTTGATTTCCTACGAGGTTGCCATTTAACGTAGTGTAGAATCGCCTACATTAATGATGACATTAATTATCTATTATAGTTGGTTCATTATTTACAGGACGTGTATCTTGCAATTTGTACCATTTACACCTAATCACTATCGAGTTTGTAAATCATCGTCCCTAACTTCTTGTTAATACATAACTCGATCATTATTGGTAGATTTTTCTTTATGATTCAACTTTCATGCAGATTAGATCATAGATTTTCATCTCATTTAAAAGTTTTGTCCTCCGCCCTGCTGAATAGTCGCATATTTCTAGTGACTGCCCCCTCCCCCCTCTCCCCAAAACGCAAATTACGCGTGATTCTTTTTCTAGTATTCGGCATTTTCGAAATACATCTTTTTAACTTTTGTTCGTCTTAAAATTATTAATCTGTATGGCCTAACTTGAAACAGTTTCATCTTGTGAATTCCACCCCCACCCTCTTTTTTGTGTTGGTATTGTTCAAATTATGGATTAATTTTATGCCACTTATGGTTTATTAATTTTGTTCTATATGTGATTTCCGTAAATTACACGAATTTTTTACCTAAGAAATATTAACATTTGATACTGGTTTTGAACCCTGCTCAATGAAATGTACCCTTTTGTTGCACGAAAAAGGAAAAAATAAGGAAAAACAACCAAAGTATCTCTGCACGCGTGTATGTGTATGTATCAGTGACTTAATGTAAGTTAACCTGAAAATCCTCTCCGTTAGTTACCTTCTGGCCGTGTTGCCGAATTGCATGAGTCGATTCGCCGGCGATACATGAAGTCAATTGGGAAAACTGTAGGGTTTTCGCCACCATCTGGCAATTATGCATCCTATACTGTCGCTGTGGATTACTGTGTTGCTTGCTAGTTTGGTTGTAGAAATTACCATTTTTTTACGCTTTCCTGTCCCAAGTTCTTACCTTTAGACCTGCTGCAAAGAGAGCGAACTGTCTCAAGGGCGTATCTAGAAAAAACCCCAACTTCGAAATTTTCCATGATGACAATACTTTCTCTCCATAGGGGGGGGGGGGGGGGGGGGGAGTGAGAAAGTAAAAATTCCAAAGGGGAGGGGAGGAAGGGACTAAAGCTGAATTTTTGTCAATTATTTGACGCCCCAGGTAATTTCCCTTTTTTTCCTTCTTGGTTTGGAATTTTCCAGGGACGACGCACTGTTTGCAGGAAGATCGATCAGGTTTGACATAAGTCTTGTGGACTGCTTTACCCAACAATCGGTCATTCCTTGGGGGGGGGGGGGGGTTTGAGGGTATCTGATCACACATCTCGAGCTGATTTTTAAAGTGTCCACGTATGAACTAGATTTTTCAGAACTAAATGTCATGGAATAAAAAGGGTAACGGAAGCGAAACTCTCGTAAGAGACTTTGGGTCTTTCGCATAAGCGGATGCAGCAATCTGGCAACTGCGCATTCCTCTCATTTGAATGTATGATTAACAATCGATTGTTGGAGGGGCTGCAGCCCCATGACAAATCGATTATTTCTCATGCAAGCAAATGGGGAGAATACACTGTTGTCAGATTGCTGGATCCGTCAATGGTCTTTCGGATAGGCTCCGCTTTACTTGGTCAGTTAGTACGTGGAGAACCATTTTGAATCGCGCGCGCTCGCGTAAAGCCACGATTCGCCATTTAGCAATCAAGGGAATGACTCAAACCAATCCCATGCTGGATGACCACCGTACCAACCGCAGCCAATTGGGAATCGGCCTTGACAGCGCGACCCAAATCGGGTCGTAATTTCGCTTCTGTTCCCCTACTTATTTTATTCCTCTCATCCATAAGGGAAATGTCTCCTGCTACAAGTAAAAGATTCCTTGTTGTGACAGCGATTCTCCATTCTCATTATTCTATGTGAACGTGGCGTAGCTATGAAAAGGGTAATCAGGGAAATGTACACTGAAATAATTTTTCTCTTAATCCAAGGTGTATTTCGTTTGTGTTAAAGAAACTGCACGATGAAATATTGACCAAGGCGGAATTCCTTTAACCGATAAGAAATATGTCTGATGCTTCAAGTAAAAGATTCCTTGTTGTGAAATTGATTCTGCAACAAATCAGAAACCCATAAGGAAAATGTCTGCTGCTACAAGTAAAAGATTCCTTGTTTTTTTTTTTTTTTTTTTTTTTTTATATTTGAAACTACAAGGTGGAACTGGGGCACGACAGCTCCCCAGCCCGAAGAAAAAGTTTACAATACATGAAATCTTCAAAGAATTAATTCATATTACTATAATTAAGGCGAAAAGGAATAAAAATGTTTGGTACGAAGGGTACCGTAAGATGATTGAACTGCCCATTGGGACAATGGGCAGTTTTTAATTTATAGGTTTTTTGGTTAAGAGTTTATGTCTTTAATTAATTAATCTAAGAGTATAACAGTTCCTATTGAAGGCAGGAAAAAAAAAAAAAAAAAAAAAAAAAAAAAAAAAAAAAATATGAGAATGAGAAGGAAGCTGAAATTGATATGAGAAACGGAAAGATGACACAATAAGCTGAATTAAATATGAATCAAGTTAAACGGAAACAATTTGGATTAGAGCTATTACGTGGGTGCAAGGAAATAAAAAGTGAATTTGTCTTTAGAAAATTGATAGGAAGTATAGAATAAATAAATCAATAGGACGACAAAATGATAACAATGAGCTTGGAATGAGGCAGAGGTGATGTCATTACATTACATAAGGTTAGTTAGACAGTCCGCGACGTTGTCAAGTGGCTTGCGCCTCTTTAAACGTCTTAGACCGTCGTTGTAGTGAGAGAAAAGGGAAAAAGCTTTATCATTAGGGTGCCTACTGAGTCGTTCAGCATAACCCAACGATAACTGCGTTATGGTATCTTGCACTGTAGGGACTCCAAGGATATGGTGGATTACATCATTCATGATGTAATCATCCCATTTGACACCTGAGAGTCCGCGCAGTATATAATTTTCCGCAGTTTGAATGCGGTTGATGAGGGTGGGGCTAGCGCACCCCCAGAGCTGGCAACCGTATGTCCACACTGGTTTTATTATCATTTTGTAAAGGAGAATTTTGTTAGCTAGGGAGACTCCACTTCCTGGTCGGAAGAGCCACCACATTCGTTTGAATTTGTCTAATACTTGGCGCCTTTTTCTCTGGATATGTGGCCCGTACGTGAGTTTTGAATCGAGCAGCATACCCAGATAATTTGCGGTTTTTGTTTGAGGGATAACATTCCCGTCCAGATAGACAGGAGCTGGATGGGTTCTGCGGTTAGTGAAGGTGACATGCTGAGACTTCTGGCAATTAAGCAGAATTCTCCATCTTTTACAGTAACCAGAAGTCTCATCAAGCCCCCCCTGCAAGTCCTCTTTGGCTTGCCTTGGATCGTGTCCAATGGAAGCAAGGGCTGTATCATCAGCAAACTTAGGCTTTTTAACTCTTGACATTTTTGGAAAGTCGCTGAGATAAATCAAAAACAAGATAGGTCCACACACTGAGCCTTGTGGTACACTAGCGGAGATTTCTGAGAATTCTGATACCGCATCCCCGTGCCTGACTCTAAAAGAGCGGTCCGAGAGGTACGATACCAGAATCTCGTAGTAATTAATAGGAAGAAGTTTAAGAATTTTGAATAACAGTCCCTCAATCCAGACACGATCGAAGGCCTGCGCAATATCTAAGAAGGCCGCAGAACACACCAGCTTGTGTTCCATGGCTCTTTCGACCAGGTTTACGATTCGGTGGACCTGCTCTATAGTGGAGTGTCCCCGCCTAAATCCAAATTGGTGGGGTGGAAAAATTTTGCGTTCGTCAATAATAGGCTGGAGACGCTTTAGGAAAAGCCGCTCGAAGAGTTTCCCCACAATTGACAAAAGAGATATGGGGCGATAGGATGAGGCCAGTGCTGGGGGCTTGCCGCTTTTTGGGATTAGAATTACCTCTGCCTTTTTCCAAGCAGAAGGGACATGTCTGAGCTCCAGTGCTGCATTAAATGTATCCGCCAGTTTCTTTAGAGCCAAATTAGGAAGCTGTTTTAAAAGCTCCCCCGTGATCAAATCCATCCCAGGGGCTTTTTTAGTTTTAATTTTAAATTTAATCATATCAGCCACTTCATGATGAGAAATTTTTGCAAATTCGTCTATAGGGTTGGGGGTTAATTTTGTCATCTCGGTGCCCAGATCTAAATCTGAGTGGACCGTTTGATGGGGTTGAAAAACGTCGGCCAGATGGCGTCGAAATTCATCGGCCGCCTCCTGGTACGACCTAGTCCAAGTCCCGTCTGGTCTTTGAAGGGGTTGTTTGAATCTTTCCTCTTTTTTTAAATACTTTGTGACTTTCCACAATGAATAATCCGTCTGGAAAGTTGGAGTCAATGATTGTAGGAAGTCGCGAGTTTTGTTCTCGCGGAATTCAGAAATTTTATTGGTAGTAATCCGATTCACTTTATTGAAGTATTGCCTGTCCCGGTAGAAACGCGACTTGTTCCATTTGGCACGAGCGCGTCTTCGCTCTTGAATCAAGTCTCGTAGTTCCCGGGGCAGTGTAAGATTAGACTTATTGTATTTTCTAACTGGGGTTGCTTTTTGTGCAGCTGATATGATCAAACCCGCCAAATTTTCAGCTTCTGTTTCCAAAATCATAATAGAGTCGATTCTGAGACGAGAGATTTGAGAATTTAGAATGGACCTAAATCTATCCCAGTCGGTCCCCGAATTAGTAACATGGTTACATTTCCGGAGAATGATTGAGTTATGCAGGGCCAATTTGATGGGTATATGATCAGACGTCATGTCAAGATCAGATCCTACAGCCAAATAGTTCCGAGAAACATTTTTAATGATGAAGAAATCTAGAATATCGGGTATTTTATCTGGATTAGAAGGATAGTATGTGGGAAACCCATCGGTTATAGGTGCACCGTTAATTTCTTGAAGGACAGGGAGAAGATGTCTACCCCTGGGGTTGTTAACTCTACACCCAAAATTTGTGTGTTTTGAGTTCCAATCACCCCCAAGGATAAACCTTTTTGGGATGGAGTCGAAAAGATCTAAGAAAGTTTGTTTATCGAATCCCCTAGCGTTGGGGGGACAGCACACAGCTCCGACAAAAATTTCGCCCAGATTTGTCTTAATACTGACCCCCACGGCCTGTATGCATTCGGTAGACACGTTTAAATGTGGATCATAAAAGTGAGGTATGTTACTTTTAATTAAGAGCCCGACACCACCCCTACAATTACAGCTGGGGTGGTCGACACGATAAAAAGAGAATCCTCTGGGTTTCCCACGGTAATGCAGCCCTGGAGCTAGATGGGTTTCTGAAAAAAGAACTATATCAAAATCACCATCAACAATGTAACGGTCAATTTCGTCTGATCTAAAATTTAGACCGTTACAGTTGAAGCATGCGACTTTAATTACGTCTGCCATTTCTAAGAATTGGTCCAGAGCCAGCCGCCCGGATGGGGCGTTGGTTTTCCAACTTGGCCACTCTCTCAGTTAGGACTGTGAGGGTAGACAAGATTTTAGTCAATTTCAACTCCATATCTGACGGGGGTTGTTGTTGTAGCTGGATACCTTGAGAGGTTGAAGGGGGAGATTGAGCGTTATTTTGAGTCCCAAGAACTGGGAATTCTCGTTGGTTTAAAAGGTTTGGCTCTCGCAGAGTGTCTCGAAAGGAGACTCCTTTCTTAAGGGTAGTTTTTGGGGTAGGAACTTGTTGCAATCGTTTCTCAGTTTTAGTGTTAATTTTTTTATCTAGAGCGCGTTTGAGAGTTGCTTTCTTTTCTTGTGTCACCTCTTTTGCAATTAGGCAACCTAGATAGTTGGCAGGGTGGTTTTGTCCGCAGTTTGCACACATCGGGTTGGGGATGAATTTAGGTAGTGGACAATCCGTGGTTAGATGTTCTTGGGCACATCTGACACAATGAGGGGTGTAGTTACAGTATTTAGCTGTATGGTCAAAGGCTTGGCATGCTTTGCATTGAACCAGGGTGGTTTTCGGGTTTGGGCGAACTGGTTCAATCACTACAAGCATATTAGCAATTGTTTTAATTTCAAAAATTTTTTCAATATCATCAGATTTTTCAAATGATATTGCAAAAAGATTCAGCGGAGTTATTATTGTTTCAAAGTTAGGATTCGTAGTTGTTGGAATGGTGATAGCTTGAGCTGCTTCTTTATCAGGGGAGTTTTCGGAAATAATAGGAGGTGGTTCCTGACTATCTTTAATTTTTTCGTTGATATCATTACCTGTTGCAGGGGTATTGATAGCAAGTTCATTACTCTTTTCTGCTGTTTCCATCTCTGCGTTAGATTTGGAAGGAGATAAATCTGAACTATCGGGGGTAATTTGAGAATTTGTATCATTTTTCGAAATAGGTTTCCTATCTTTCCTGATTATATTGATTGCATCGATAGGTTTGAAACCTTGGAGAGTTAAATCCTCCAGGATTTCATTGGGGGAGATTGAGTGGTGCAGCCCCTTTGCCATCACTCTTATGGGACGTCGATTTTTGTTTTCGTACGTATTATGTTGCAAATTATTCTCCTTGAGAGATTTGATAATAACCGCATGCGTGTCATCATCTAACGGATTAATTTTAAAACAATTTTGAGGCAGGATCTTGGATGACCATTTAGTCCTGTCTACGTTTTTAAGCACATTACATAAAAATACAAAATCAGTATCCGTGGCCGTGATGATAGGTGGTGGTTTTAGAACTTTGGCTATTTTGATAGTTGGTTGTTGTGAAGAGGGGGTAGATAAGGTAGTATTTTTCTTACCCTTTTCGATAGCTTTATCTACTGTTTTTCGTTGTTGCTGTTGGTGTTGGCGTTGTTGGGCCTCTTGTCTTTGCTGGACTCGCTTAGCAGCCTTTTTTATAACTGGGTTGTTTGATCTGGAGGGGGATTGAAAGACTTCCTCATCTGACCCCAGAGTTAAATCGGGTTAATAGGTTGACTCATCAGTATCCTCCTCCTCGGATAGTAGTTCAAATCTGTTATTGGTGTTCTTTGCAGCTATAGAATGGACCTTCTTCCGTTGATCTTCAGCTCCTTTGCTATTTTTTCTTTTAACGGATGGAGTGACAAATCCTTGTTGTTGGTTGTCAGAACGGATAATTTTTCGGTTAATATCTTCAATTGATTTGTCAGATCTTGAATCTGCAGTTGTAATTGGGCATTCTGTTGCTTCAGGAATTTAATGAGTTCAGCACTGTCACCAGATTCCGACAAAGAGGGAGTGCTGTTTACTATATTGGTACCTGAGGTGGAGTTGCTTTGTTGAGAGCTCAGCTTTGAATTTACAGGGCTAACAGTTCTAAGAGACCCACGTACCTGATGTAATGGTTGCGAGAGAAAACTGGTAAGAGTTTTAGTTTCTCGCTCATTTTTGCATATTTGGTCAATACAGTCTGTAACTCGATGTTTAATACATTTGCATACTGCACAGTGCACTGCGTTGTGAGCGAAACACGGGATCATAATGACGAAATGATTTATTCGTATGAAACGCTAAAAATTATTCCCACCCATTGTGGGGGGGAATAAGAAAGAAAAAAAAAACAACAAACTATAAAACTGAGAACGTTCAGCGGCGCGTTTTAAATTCGAAAATTTAACATCACGTCACACGATCTGATAGGAGCGCGTTCCGCTACGCGACCGACTCGTACGAGAGCTCAAGCCGGAATCCATTCCTTGTTGTGACAGTGATTCTCCTTAATGCAGTCTCCTTAACGCTTTACTTCGCGCAAGGAAAACTGTCACAAGTAAGCGTGTTTCCTTGTTTTTAAAGAAGTGATATCTCTCAGTGTATCCCCTCTCCTATCAACCTCAAGAAGGAGAAATTAAATCATGAAATCTACGAAACAAAAAGAAAAAGACAGTAAGATCTGCAGTGAAAGTTATAGAACAGCGGTTCCCAACCGGTGGTCCGCGGACCGAGTTTTGGTGGTCCGCGAAGACCTTTCCAAATTTTTCCCGTTTTTTTTTGCCCGAAAGTGGCAAGTTGAATTTGTGACTAATATTTATTTACGTAGCAGGAAAAATAAAATGTCGTTGCTTGGGAAGTAAGTGATCATTTGAACGAGTCAGAACCTAAATTTTTATAAGTTTATGAAATTCCTCCTTCGAAGTTTTCGTTTTTCGTTTTTTTAAATTCAAAATTAATTTCAAAATTGAAATTTTTCAAGTATTTTTTTTTTTTTTTTTTTTTTGGTCAATTATCTCAGCGACTCCCAACCGGTGGCTGTATTTAAAAAATAAATTGTTCTTTTAAATTTAAAAATGCTTCAGTGGCTAAAGCTGCCCCCCTGCCTTTATTTCCCTCACCATTGTCCAAAAAAAAAAAAAAAAGGTCATCGATTTTTCATTTTTTCTGGTGGTGGTCCGCGAGCTCCACCGATTGTCCGATTGATGGTCCGCGACCTCCACCGATTGTCCGATTGGTGGTCCGCGACCAGAAAAGGTTGGGAACCGCTGTTATAGAAGATGTATAGGAAAAAATTAGGAGGATATTGTATTTTTCGGTTTTTTTTTGGTTGGTTGGTTTGTTGGTTGTTTGTTGGTTTTCTTTTATCCACCTATGGGCCAAGCCCGAGAATACTCGTTTTCCTCCTCTAGTCTATGTCACATTGCTCCGGTATCATGATCAAAGATTACTTATACATACAGATATGGCATTAGCCATCTCGCCCGTGTTAAGTGAAAAATGGATAAAACGCCGGCCGTGATACAAACGGGCATACAGAGGGGATCATAAAGATTACAGAATTCTGGTTCGAAAAGATTACGTTTCCCACTTTTCCTGTGTTTGTTTGCGGAACTCGAACAAACACGGAACGTGAACGGTGGAACGTGGAATACGGAACAGTTTTGTAACAGACAAACATAGAAAATGAAATCTTTTCTCTGTAATCTTTATGATCCCCTCTGTATGCCCGGTTGTATCACGGCCGGAGTCAACTTAACAAAATTCGGGCTAATGCCATATCTGTATGTATAAGTAATCTTTGATCATGATTCAGAATAAACGCGATTCTGGATGTAGACACTTACAAGATAAGGTTTCGTTCGGGCGCCTTCAATTCATCGTATAGGCAATTCCAACTCCACCAAGTACGAACAGTTAACTACCCTATATTCAAGGAAAAGTGGCGTTCTTTTGAACAAACCTCGCCTTCAATTCGTCGTATAGGCAATTCCAACTTCCCCGAGTACTAACAGTTAACTACCCTCCCTATAGGAACGGAAGAGTGGCGTTCTTTTGAACTAACCTCGCCTTACATTCATCGTATAGGCAATTCCAACTCCTTCGAGTACGAACAGTTAACTACCCTCCCTATAGTAACGGAAGAGTGGCGTTCTTTTGAACTAACCTCGCCTTACATTCATCGTATAGGCAATTCCAACTTCCCCGAGTACTAACAGTTAACTACCCTCCCTATAGGAACGGAAGAGTGGCGTTCTTTTGAACTAACCTCGCCTTACATTCATCGTATAGGCAATTCCAACTCCTTCGAGTACGAACAGTTGACTACCCTCCCTATAGTAACGGAAGAGTGGCGTTCTTTTGAACTAACCTCGCCTTCAATTCATCGTATAGGCAATTCCAACTCCCCCGAGTACGAACAGTTAACTACCTTCCCTATAGTAACGGAAGAGTGGCGTTCTTTTTATCAAACCTGGTCTGTGAAGGGTTAAACACTGCAGGGATAAAGTTCGTCGCTAAATTTATCTTTGATGCATTATGACTCATAGGAATGTAACTCTGTTGATCTCTATCCTGTTCTCTTCCATAAAATCCAAAGAACCCTGAATATTTTGAGTATTGATATAAATATGACAGATTAAAAATTGCTCGCGGCGCGGCGGTCCTTCCCTGGTCAATTGGTCAATCCTCGCAGCATGGTCTAATGAATGGTCAAAATTGCTAGAGTGATCGACTCCCGCGAAAAATTTTCGATTTTTAATTTCCTAGGCGTGAATTTAAGTGTGAAATGTTCAAGGTCCCATGGGTGGAAGATAGCATAAAAATCATTACAGTTGAATTAAAAGGATTTTGATTTATTTAGGGATAATTTGCTATCCAGAATGAAGACAAAACCAAAATAAAAACTGGAGTTATTCAACCGATTTGATTCAACAGAAGATACGTTTCGTTGCTTAAGATGCCGCTCCTTCAATTTATAGCGTATGCAATTTCTGTATTTGTTAGTCATGACAATGAACTACTCCATCCATGGTTAACCCTTTCAGACTGGGAGTCCATTCCAATGGACATTTGAATAACATTGAATCTTATGGAAAACAAAAAAATACAATAAGCGCATCAATTGAGACGAGGAAACAGCGCTGAGATCAACTATGTTGATCAAAAATCCGTTCCTGAAAAAAAATATTTTCAGGTCTGAAAGGGTTAATGTGACTGCTCGCGCTGCCGTTGATTTAAAGAAGTGAGAAGTCAATCTCACCAAAAAGTACCTTTAAAAAAGTCATCACTTTTCAGCCCATGAAGATTTAGGAGATCGGTTTGCGGCACTCTGCATCATTTGAAGGAGCTAATTGATAAAGGACATCTGCAAGTTTGGGGTTCCCGGCTTCCCGGTAGGGGGGCAACTCGGTATTTTCAAATAGTACCCCCTATCCTGTGATACATCAACATCGCTCAAAAGAACAGAGTTTAAGGAGTCGGTTCGTTAAAGATCGAAGTTTACGATCGGTTGGTCATTGTTTACTTTTAAGCACCCATATCCAGTGGCGTAGCGTGCAATCTGGCAACGTTGCAGTTTGTCCATTTAAACCCGCGTTAAAAGGTCGAATGAGAAGGTGCTCACCGAACACCCAATAGTTCGATCTTTTTCATTGGTTTAACTGGACAAACTGCAACGTTGTCAAATCGCACGCTCCGCCACTGCCCATATCCTCTCTGTTTTACTTTCTATCACAAATATCTAGCTGATAAACGGACCGAAATTTTCCTTAAAGCTCGTCAATTTTGAATTCAACATGAGCTAAAGTTACGTATCATATGAACGTAATTTTGAAAACTAAAAGTAATTTGCTTTCTTTTGAAATAGTTTTCTCTCTCGGCTGCGTAAGCCGCAATGTTACACATCGATTCATAACTCCTTGCTCCCTCTCCTTTTGGCGTCATTTCTGGGTGCTACAGGAGCGGCATGCTGATTATGGTATCGATTATGTATCGTAATGCTATCGAGTCGATGATCGATTATGTGTTATTCTCTTAGGTGGTGCACTGGCGCAACCAGGATCTTTTTCATCTCTCTCATTTCCCATTTGAATGCATGAGGAGGAAAAGGACAGAAGGAGGGGGTTTCTTTCCCTTTGTCCATCCTTGTCTAACATACGTTTCTTAATGGAGAAAAGAGAGAGATGAAGAAACTCTCGGTGCGCTACTGAGGTGGTGTCATTACGATAGGTTCCATTCCGATAGAAAACTCTTTCTATCTCTTAGGAAACTCACCGATGACTCCTGAGCTGTAATATAGGGTCTTAGTAATGGCGCGGCGGTAGCCGATGATGAGCGTTCCAAACAAAGATAGTTTGTCTCTCTCGCTCTCACATAACCTCCATGTGCTGCCATCTCACTCTAATTTCAAAAAACCGTTTATAGAGATATATTTCGTGAAATTTTATGGCTGAAATGAATACCTGAAGGGATTTTATCGCGATTTTTATAATAATATGTCATAAAACAAGATCCTGTGTACGAATTTCGAAACTAAAAAGAGATGGGTATACATGAGGGTCACGGGAGTGAGTGAGATAGTTTTGAACGCTACGCGAGTTTTATCACAACCGATTGCGTCCGATGAGTGCATTGTTGTGGTTGTTGGCTAACTGTTGACTTCGCACTAAAACCGTCTATAGCGCTTCGTACACGCTCAAAATGGATTTGAGCAATCTGCAAAATTGCCAACCTGAATTTTCCAAAATTCAAACGTAAAATTTACCAAAAAATCACAAAAACGTATTTGATTCGTAACTGGAATTGGTGAGCAGATGACACTTTATCCATCGTCTAATAACCATGTATTTATGCGATGGTTGGCTCAACTTCCGTTTGTGGTTTGACTCAGAGGGAGATCTCACTATTTGTATTCAATACTTTGAAGAAACTTGAATTTTGACATTTTTCTCTTCCTTGTTGATCACAATGTCTCTCCGTCAAGAACTCAAGACAACTGGATTCCACTAACAATTTTCGTTCATCTTCTCTTTGCAGCCGCGGGGTCTTTCAGCCGACATCAGAAATCAACATTATGGGAGAACCAACGGACAATCCGAACCTCGAGAAAATGTATTTGGATGCTTTGAATGGTCCACCATTGGAGTCCGATGACCTGACATTCATCATTGATTGCCCTGATAATGAAATATTATTCGAGTATAAGAATTTTGAGCCCAAAGTCATATTGAAATTGCTGATCGCTCGAGCATCTTCGAGTAGCATCGATACGCCACCGGCAAAATTCCATGAGGAAATGAACGAGTTAATCACCCTTAAGGAAAAATCACCAGACGAAAGGAGCTCTGAAGATAGTTCAAGACTAACCGATCTCACTGAGAAGTATAACATCGTTTTCGACTCTAGTTGCCATAAACCTGATGTTATTACGTATCAAAGAGTGACTTTCACGTTACCCCATTATTTTCTCCCTCTGAAAGGACAACAATTCAAGAACAGACCAGAAATTCCGCCTCTTTTTCAATATCCGCAGTTTGGAGGGCTGATTCCAAGCCGCAACTCGAAAGATCTCGCAATCGATGTAAAGAAATCAATTCTTAAGGTGCACATTTTTTGTATGCTCTGGAGGAAACCATATCTTCCCCTCCGAACTGGACTTGTGTTGCTGAGGAAGCGGATTGAATCAGGCGTCCTTTCGGACGATCGTAGATTCCGTTTCCTACAGAATCACGGTGTAATAACTCTTAACGGTGATTTGTCCAAGATGACGAAAACAGTTTATGAAACGATCTTAACAGAGCACACGTCCCCATTAGGCATAGACAAGGACGTGCGTTTCAAAGATACAGTAAACGAAATTCCGTGGAGTCTTCTATTTGAGTAGTGACTTTTGAATCCACTCGCACTATTCGCCAAAAACTCTCCTTGCTACCTGAACTCTTTACTACCGGTTTATTTTTTGTAAATTACGATTGGCGCGTAAATTTTTTTTAAGACAACAGATGTGTTAGGTATTACTAGGTTTTATATTTTACTTCTTTCTAAGCGAGTGTTTTAGTCCACCCGTCAATCTTATATGCTTCTTTGGCGGAACGAAGCTGCTTAAAAAATCAAGTGAAATACTTCAAAAGAGTGCCATAATTTTGAATCATAAATATTTAATTAAAAGTCTTCACATTATTCTAATGTTATTCCTATTAGTGAATCGAAATTTTAACTCTCTCAGTATACTCATAGGTGAGAAGCTGAATGATTGGTTGTGTTGAAACTTCAATTTTCGAATAGGGATAACATGAAAATAATGTGAATAATTTGAGTTAATCATTCATGAGTATTCAAAAGATGATTTTTGCCTAACATATCACTGACAACCCCAATGAATTTGCTGAAAATGTTCTTAGCCCCCCCCCCCCCCGCCTCCTGTGTAATCCATCCTTTTGGGGTTTATTTTTTCAGGATTTGTATGACTACCTGTATCTGAAGTAAATCATATGGAAACATTATATTTTGACTTAGGAATCTACAACGCCATATGAAAAACTTCTTTGAACGTGAAATTCAATCAATTATTGCTGTGACTACTGTGTCGCAAATCCGGAAATGAAAGGTTTTCAAATGGGCAGATTCAAGTGGTTTTTTTTTTTTTTTTTTTTTTTTTTTTTTTTTTTTTTTATAGATGCTCTACCGTTTTCCTCCATCTGAAACACTGCCGGATCCCCAGCCCCAACTTTCAGGGCTCTGAGAGGTCCCTCTCAAAAATTAGCTAATGCAAATGAGTAACCTGTGATATGTCAATCTAAAGATTTTGAAGGAGGAAAAGAAATCGCACCGCACACACAGCTACTGCGCTCCTCTCAAAATAGCAACATTTTAAAGATTTAGGGGTTTCTGGACAAAAAAAAAAAAAAAAAAAAAATCGCAACTAAGTGATACATGCCTTGAAATATCTCATTAAGAAGTAAATGTAAGAATATAGTGGCGCAAACCGTAAGTCAAACCAATAAGTCTGGTGCTAAATTTCGATACAGCGTTAAGGATCGATTCCTATGTAAAGTCGCATGATAATCTCATGACAAAAATTGGATAGTCTCAAAATCCGCCCGCCAACTGAATAAATGCTTTGAAGGTAATTCCATGCCACGTGACAAGGTGATCGATTAGTTGATCGATGAATTAGTTAATTACCGGATTCGGAGCCCCCCAACCCCCCCGTAAAACGAGAATCGTCAGCACCTGTAGGTAGATGTAACAAAGATATTTGTTAAGTTTGGATACTCGTATTCGCAAAAAAGGATGTTATAATGGAAATTCGTTGCTGACGAACCTCGTTTTACAAAAAAAAAAAAAAATCCATAAAATCCGGTAAATATCTATGAATCGATCGACTAATCGATCACCTTGGTCACGTGGCATGGAATCGCACCTTAAAGGAATTCAACGATGGCAGTCGAATGAGATGGTCAAAATGGGGAGTCCCATCTAATTTCAGATTTCCCTATGATGAGTCACTTTTCTCAGCATGGAAAATTGCGATTAGATGGGACTCCCCCACGGTGACCCACTCACTCGACCGTCATGATTGAACGTGGTTAAACGCATTTATTGAGTTTGTAATTAAATTTTGGGATTTTTCGATTCTTCGATTCTTTCAAACCCCGAGAGATTACTATTTTTTTTTTCTTTCTTTCTTTTTCTCTCTTTTTTAGTAAATTTTAATTTACTTATATAGCTGCTTTTGTTTCCCCCCCCTCTCCCCCCCCCCGGATGGACTCTATAAAGTACGTACTGTATATAGACTTTATATTATGTTTATACGTACTGTTCTAATGTACGTACTATATTTTGGTGGTATAACATGTATTTAGCATATAAATCACGTATTGTAGTAGATATGTGTATAGCACTGAAATAGTTATTATATAGTAAATGTAATATATGTACTTTATGCATTATATGCATTACATGCATTATATAAACAATTTTTTTATTTTTTTATAGGGGGGTTTTGGGGGTTTCCCCCCCTCTCCCCCCCCCCCGGCTGGCGAAAAGGTCCACAAAATGAGTGAAATGCAGGGCCGAAAAGGCCAAATATGGGTAAGAGAGGGTTAGGTAATGGTTAAATATGGGTGAAATAGGGGCATGAAGAGGCCGAATAAGGGAAATTAGGGGCAAACCAGGTAAATAAAGGTAAATGGAGCCGCATGTAGCTATAAATAAGTGGAAATAAGTGCGAATTTAGGCAAATTAGTGTCAATAAGAGAATTGCGAGCACAAAGGGGAGGAAAGGGCCAAAAAAAGGGGTAAAATACGGGTGAAATGCAGGGAAGAAAAGGCCAAATATGGGTAAGATAGGGGTTAAGTAGGGGCGAATATGGGAGAAATAGGGTCATAAAGGGGAAAAATGAAAGGAATTGGGAGCAAACGAGAAAAATAAAGTATAATAAGGGCGCTTATATGAATAATTAGGTGGAAATATGGGCAAATTCAAGCAAATAGGTGTCAATCAGAGAAAATACGAGCACAAAAAGACGGAAAGGGCCAAAAATGGGTGAAATGCATGGACGAAAAGGCCAAATATTGGTTAAAAGGGGTTTGGTAAAGGTTAAAAATGGGTGAAATAGGGGCATAAAGAAGCCAAATAAGGGGAATTAGGGAAAAACCAGGTAATTAAAGGTAAATGGAGCCGCATATAGCTGTAAATAAGTGGAAATTAGTGCGAATTCAGGCAAATTAGTGTCAATAAGAGAATTGCGAGCACAAAGGGGGGGAAAAAAAAAAAAAAATGGGTAAAATACGAGTGAAATGCAGGGAAGAAAAGTCCAAATATGGGTAAAATATGGGTTAAGTAGGGGCAAATGTGGGCGAAATAGGGTCATAAAAGGGGGAAAAAAAAGGGAATTGGAAGCAAACGAGGAAAATAAAGTAAAATAAGGGCGCTTTTATGAATATTTAGGTGGATATATGGGCAAATTCAAACAATAGGTGTCAATAAGAGGAAAAACGATCACAAAAAGACGGAAAGGCCCAAAAATGGGTGAAATGCAGGGGCGGAAAGGCCCAGTATGGGTAAGATATGGGTTAAGTAGTGGCAAATATGCAAATATGCGGGGAGCCCCAAAAGCTATATATAAGCTATATACAAGGGCCAAATAAGGGGGGTTAGGAGTAAATGAGAAAAATAAAGTTAAATAAAGGCACTTAAAGCAATATATAAATGGGAAAAATGGGCGAATTCAGGCAGATAGGTGTCAATAAGGGAAAATACGAGCATACAAAGGGGAAAAGGGCCAAAAAGGGGCCAAAAATGGGTGAAATGCAGGGGAGAATTCAAGAGAATTTCCCAGTTTTTTATGGAATTCCCCAGAATTTAGGGAATTCCCCAGAATTTAGGGAATTCCCCAGAATTTAGGGAATTCCCCAGAATTTAGGGAATTCAACGGTATTTATGAAATTCCCCAGAATTTAGGGAATTCCCCAGAATTTAGGGAATTCCCCAGAGTTTAGGGAATTCCCCAGACTTTAGAGAATTTCCCCCGAGTTTAGGGAATTCCCCCGAATTTAGGGAATTCCCCAGAATTTAGGGAATTCCCCAGAATTTAGGGAATTCCCCAGAAATTTTGGGAATTCAACGGTATTTAAAATTCCCCCGAATTTTGGGAATTCCCCAGAATTTAGGGAATTCCCCAGAGTTTAGGGAATTCCCCAGACTTTAGAGAATTCCCCAGAGTTTAGGGAATTCCCCAGAATTTAGGGAATTCCCCAGAATTTAAAGAATTCCCCAGAATTTAGGGAATTCCCCCGAATTTAGGGGAAATTTTCCCCGAATTTAGGGAAATTTTCCCAAAATTTTAGGAAATTTCCCCCCAATTTAGGGAATTCAACGGTACTTATGAAATTCCACGGAATTTAGGGAATTCCCCAGATTTTAGGGAATTCCCCAGAATTTAGGGAATTCCCCAGAATTTAGGGAATTCCCCAGATTTTAGGGAATTCCCCAGAATTTAGGGAATTCCCCAGAGTTTAGGGAATTCCCCAGAGTTTAGGGAATTCCCTAGAATTTAGGGAAATCCCCAGAATTTAGGGAATTCCCCAGAATTTAGGGAATTCCCCAGAATTTAGGGAATTCCCCAGAATTTAGGAAATTCCCCAGAATTTAGAGAATTCCCCAGAATTTAGGGAATTCCCCAGAATTTAGGGAATTTCCCAGAATTTAGGGAATTTCCAAGATTTTAGAGAATTCCCCACAGTTTAGGGAATTCAACGGTACTTATGAAATTCCACAGAATTTAGGGAATTCCCCAGATTTAAGGGAATTCCCCAGAATTTAGGGAATTCCCCAGAATTCAGGGAATTCACCAGAATTTAGGGAATTCCCCAGATTTTAGAGAATTCCCCAGAATTTAGGGAATTCCCTAGAATTTAGGGAATTCCCCAGAATTTAGGGAATTCCCCAGAATTTAGGAAATTCCCCAGAATTTAGAGAATTCCCCAGAATTTAGGGAATTCCCCAGACTTTAGAGAATTCCCCAGAGTTTAGGGAATTCCCCAGAATTTAGGGAATTCCCCAGAATTTAGGGAATTCCCCAGAATTTAGGGAATTCCCCAGAATTTAGGGAATTCCCCAGAGTTTAGGGAATTCCCCAGAATTTAGGGAATTCCCCAGAATTTAGGGAATTCCCCAGAATTTAGGGAATTTCCCAGAATTTAGGGAATTTCCAAGATTTTAGGGAATTCCCCAGAATTTAGGGAATTATCCAGAATTTAGGGAATTCCCCAGATTTTAGAGAATTCCCCAGAATTTAGGGAATTCCCTAGAATTTAGGGAACTCCCGAGAATTGAGGGTTCCCCCGAATTTAGGGAATTCCCCAAATTTTTGGGAATTTCCAAGATTTTAGGGAATTCCCCACAATTTAGGGAATTCGACGGTACTTATGAAATTCCCCAGAATTTAGGGAATTCCCCAGTAATTACGGAATTTCCCAGAATTTAGGAAATTCCCCAGAATTTAGAGAATTCCCCAGAATTCAGGTAATTCCCCAGAATTTAGGGAATTTCCCCGAATTTAGAGAATTTCCCCCGATTTTAGGGAATTCCCCAGAATTTAGGGAATTCCCCAGATTTTAAAGAATTCCGCTGATTTCAAGGAATTCCACAGATTTTATGGGCGAACTCAGGCAAATAGGTGTCAGGAAGGGAAAATACGAGCACCAAGGAGCAAAAAAGGCCAAAAATGGGTACAATGCAGGGGAGAAATGTCAAATATGGGTGAGAAAGGGGTTAGTAGAGGCTAAATATGGGTGAAATAGGGACATGAAGGAGCCAAATAAGGGGAAAAGGGCGAAAAGGGGAAAAATAAGGTTAATTAGGGCGCATATAGCAAGAATAAGTGGAAATATGGGCGCATTCAGGCAAGTAGGTGTCAATAAAGGAAAATGCGATCACAAAGGTCGGTCCATTGACCAATCAGAAGCGTCCATTTCAATCAATGGGAAATACTCGATCCTGATTGGTCAGTCCATTGACCAATCAGAAGCGTCCATTTCAATCAATGGGATATACTCGATCCTGATTGGTCGATCCATTGACCAATCAGAAGCGTCCATTTCAATCAATGGGGAAACCCATCCTGATTGGTCTCCATTGACCAATCAGTAGCGTCCATTTCAATCAATAGGGGAAAACTCGATCCTGATTGGTCGATCCATTGACCAATCAGAAGGGTCCATTTCAATCAATGGGGAATACTCGATCCTGATTGGTCGGTCCATTGACCAATCAGAAGCGTACATTTCAATCAATGGGGAATACTCGATCCTGATTGGTCGATTCATTGACCAATGAGAAGCGTCCATTTAATAGTTGGAGAATGCTCGATGCTGATTGGTTCATCTTTTGACCAATCAGAAACGTCCATTTCCCAGATTTCAGGGAATTCCCCAGTTACTGGAAGCTTTCCCAATTTATTTTATGTTGCATTGAGGTCAGGAAGGGGAAAACATGGGTGAAATGAATCAGAAAAGGGGCAAGTAAGGAGTATTTTGGGCGAATGGGAACACATTGAGGTGAATGAAGGCGCATATAGATATTAATAAGTGCAAATATCAGCAAATACTGGGAAATAGGAGTCAATAAGGGATATTACTGGAAAATAGGGGCATAAAGGGCAAATGGGTGAGATGGAGGGAACAAGGGGCCAAATACGGTTGAAATAGTGGATTGTGGAGGATAAATGTAGGTGAAATGGAAACAGGAAGGGGAGGGTAGATCAAACAGAAGCAACTATATTAATATTTGAGAAATATGTTCAACACTGACCGGTTAATCAATCAAAAATTACAGTTCAATTTGACCAGTTACCAAAAATGTCAAAAAGAATTCCAACCATGTGGCAAATCATTCGACATTCAAAATATATGAACAACACAAAAAAACCGGTAACAGTAAATTAAAATTTACTAATAAATGTATTTGCTTCAGCAAATACCGTACAGAATTTTTTGTTTTGTCTTAGATTCTAAAGGAAAAAGACAACACTCCCCTCCGATTAATTCAAGATGAAGGTTATGTACTGTTAAAGCTGTAGGAAGTTTGCTGCCCGGGGTGGTGGGGGGGGGGGGGGGCTTATCAATTGAAGATGCAGGTAGGTACTAAGGAAGCTTCAAGGGGTTTGGTGGTTTTCCAGGGGGGGGGGTGGGTTGGAAATATTTTCTCCGAATTCTTTGGGGGTTAATAAGAATCACACTTCACTCAGCAACTTTTCGTAGTTGCAGCTGTCACTCCTTCAAAAAAAACCAAGCGAAGCACTCTGAAACACCCTGTGTATTATTACAGTGCCTGATTGCATTATTTCTTTCTTGTCAAAAATATTTACCCGCCACTCGTTACAAATCGATTTCCCGCACTAAAGATATCAATATCGGAACCCAGTTATGATTTTTCATGTAGAATCTTCTCTATTTGACTTCCTTTAGTTTTTCTGTTTGTTATCCTTGGCATACTGTCAAGTTATCCTCTTCCCGCCTTTCTTCACGTTTTCTTGTTGCAGTTATGAATGCTCTTATTTTTTCTAAGTTTATAGTGATTTTTCTCATAAAATCAATGTCTTTTACAGTTTACATTCTGCCCCCTTTTCATTTAATTTTGTCTTTTCTTTTTAGTAGTGATTTAGCGTTATACCCGTTCCCTTTTAATATGTCGTTAGCAAAATATTAGCTTTTCATGTTAGATATAACTGTTGTTTTTTTCTCCATTTTATTGGAATTCATTCCTTTATTTCCAATTAGTTTAGGAGTGTGTATATCCAAACTTTTCTGTTCTCACAATGCTTTTAAAATGGGTTTTTGCACCCTTTTTTCTTTTCTTTTTTTTCTTATACTGAGCCGCATTAGTAAGTTTCCTCTCGTAATTGAGAGAAAAATGATTACCTTCAGAAATAAAATATTTGCAATTACCTGCTCATTTCCCTCGAAAGGGAATAACTGGTTGATTTCCTACGAGGTTGCCATTTAACGTAGTGTAGAATCGCCTACATTAATGATGACATTAATTATCTATTATAGTTGGTTCATTATTTACAGGACGTGTATCTTGCAATTTGTACCATCCACACCTAATCGCTATCGAGTTTGTAAATCATCGTCCCTAACTTCTTGTTAATAACTCGAACATTATTGGTAGATTTTTCTTTATGATTCAACTTTCATGCAGATTAGATCATAGATTTTCATCTCATTTAAAAGTTTTGTCCTCCGCCCTGCTGAATAGTCGCATATTTCTAGTGACTGCCCCCTCCCCCCTCTCCCCAAAACGCAAATTACGCGTGATTCTTTTTCTAGTATTCGGCATTTTCGAAATTCATCTTTTTAACTTTTGTTCGTCTTAAAATTCTTAATATGCATGGCCTAACTTAAAACAATTTCACCTTGTGACCCCACCCCCACCCTCTTTTTTGTGTTGGTATTGTTCAAATTATGGATTAATTTTATGCAACCTATGGTTTAATAATTTTGTTTTATTTGTGATTTCCGTAAATTACACGAATTTTTTACCCAAGAAATAATAACTTTTGATACTGGTTTTGAACCCTGCTCAATGAAATATACCCACTTGCAAGAAAAAGGAAAGAATAAGGTAAAACAATCATAGTATCTCTGCACGTGTGTATGTATCAGTGACTTAATGTAAGTTAACCGGAAAATCCTCTCCGTTAGTTACCTTCTTGCCGTGTTGCCAAACTGCATGAGTCGATTCGCCGGCTATACATTAAGTCAAATGGGAAAACTGCTGGTTTTTCGCCACCATCTGGCAATCATGCATCCTATAATGTCGCTGTGGATTACTGTGTTGCTTGCTAGTTTGGTTGTAGAAACGACCATTTTTTTACGCTTTCCTGTCGCTAGTTTTTACCTTTAGACCTGCAAAGAGAGCGAACTGTCTCAAGGGCGTATCTAGAAAAAAACCCCAAGTTCGAAATTTTTCATGATGACAATACTTTCTCTCCTTAGGGGGGAGTGAGAAAGTTAAAATTCCAAAGGGCAGGGGAGGAAGGGACTAAAGCTGATTTTTTGTCAATTATTTGTTGTCCCAGTTAATTTCCTATTTTTTCCTTCTTGATGGTTTGGAATTTTCCAGGGACGACGCACTGTTTGCAGGAAGATCGATCAGGTTTGACATAAGTCTTGTGGACTGCTTTACCCAACAATCTGTCATACCTTGGGGGGGGGGGGGGGTAGGGTGATTCTTATTTTTCAAAAATGAGTATTTTTTGTGCGAACGGTGGATTTTTTGTTCTTTGTGGTCTAAAAAATTGACCCGTAACAAGCATTTTGAAAACAATTGACTCTAAGTGGCCCCTCATCGGCAAAAAGGGCGTCAGTACCAAATATGAATTTTTGGGTGTTTTGATAGTCAATTATGGTGTAAAATAGCCACTCTTGGCCCTTTTAGGGTATGCGTAAAATGCTCTCGCCGTGCTTTAGTCCAAGCAATGGGTGATTATTGGAAGAACAAATTCCCATCAAAGGTTTTTTGGGCTTAATCGCTTCGTCTTGGTGTCAGTAATGACCACCTAAAAGTCCCCATGCCTAGGTGCTGTGCTGAATTCTGGGGAGGGGGGAGGGGGAGAGCCCCAAAATTGATTATTTCGATATATATCGAAAACGATGCAAGGTATCGGAAAAATCAATTTATGTTTTTTGTTTCTGAGGTAATTTCCAACAAGAAAGGTCCTCTGTGTTTTTACGCTCTGACGACGTGTAAGCTCTCAAAAACACGATTTAAGTGTTCGGCGATTTTCAGGAAAATTGATACTACCCCGTGGCAACGCTCATTTAACACAATGTTATTTTTAATGATTTCGATCGCCTTACCGTAGCATTTAGAGTGCTCCGATTTTTATAAAATTAGGTATCCGGGGGTTTTTTAGGTTGCTAATTTCATTTTTTGAGTCCAAATTTCCTTAAAACGTGATTCAGACAAGCTTTTTGAGCTTTTATCTAAAAAGCTGTATTTTGTGATAAAAGCTCATAAGGCTTGTCTGAATCACGTTTTAAGGAAATTTGGACTCAAAAAATGAAATTAGCAACCTAAAAAACCCCCGGATACCTAATTTTATAAAAATCGGAGCACTCTAAATGCTACGGTAAGGCGATCGAAATCATTAAAAATAACATTGTGTTAAATGAGCGTTGCCACGGGGTAGTATCAATTTTCCTGAAAATCGCCGAAAACTTAAATCGTGTTTTTGAGAGCTTACACGTCGTCAGAGCGTAAAAACACAGAGGACCTTTCTTGTTGGAAATTACCTCAGAAACAAAAAACATAAATTGATTTTTTCGATACCTTGCATCGTTTTCGATATATATCGAAATAATCGATTTTGGGGCTCTCCCCCCTCCCCCCTCCCCAGAATTCAGCACAGCACCTAGGCATGGGGACTTTTAGGTGGTCATTACTGACACCAAGACGAAGCGATTAAGCCCAAAAAACCTTTGATGGGAATTTGTTCTTCCAATAATCACCCATTGCCTGGACTAAAGCACGGCGAGAGCATTTTACGCATATCTTAAAATGGACTTTTGTGGCATTAGGACTGCAGATAAGCCAAAAATAATGAAAATTTCAGCCCTAAAAGGGCCAAGAGTGGCTATTTTACACCATAATTGACTATCAAAACACCCAAAAATTCATATTTGGTACTCACGCCCTTTTTGCCGATGAGGGGCCACTTAGAGTCAATTTTTTTCAAAATGCTTGTTATGGGTCAATTTTTTAGACCACAAAGAACAAAAAATCCACCGTTCGCACAAAAAATACTCATTTTTGAAAAATAAGAATCACCCTGGGGGGGGGGGGGGGTTTGAGGGTATCTGATCACACATCTCGAGCTGATTTTTAAAGTTTGCAGTGTGCACGTATGAACTAGATTTTTCAGAATTAAATGTCATGGAATAAAAAGGGGAACGGAAGCGAAACTCTCGTAAGAGACATTGGGTCTTTCGCATAGACAGATTCAGCAATCTGGCAACTCCGCATTCCTCTCATTTGAATGTATGATTAACAATCGATTCTTGGAGGGGCTGCAGCCCCATGACAAATCGATTATTTCTCATGCAAGCAAATGGGGAGAATACACTGTTGTCAGATTGCTGGATCCGTCAATGGTCTTTCGGATAGGCTCTGCTTTACTTGGTTGGTTAGTACGTGGAGAACAATTTTGAATCGCGCGCGCTCGCGTAAAGCCATGATTCGCCATTTAGCAATCAAGGGAATGACTCAAACCAATCCCATGCTGGATGACCACCGTACTAACCAGCCAATTGGGAATCGGCCTTGACAGCACGACCCAAATCGGGTCGTAATTTCGCTTCTGTACCCCTACTTATTTTATTCCTCTCATCCATAAGGAAAATGTCTGATGCTTCAAGTAAATGATTCCTTGTTGTGAAATTGATTCTCCTTAACGAATCAGAAACCCATAAGGAAAATGTCTGCTGCTACAAGTAAAAGATTCCTTGTTGTGACAGTGATTCTCCATTCTCCTTATTCTATGTGAACGTGGCGTAGCTTTGGAAAGGGTAGTCATGGAAATGTACACTGAAATAATTCTTCTTTTTATCCAAGGTGTATTTAGTTTGTGTTAAAGAAACTGCACGATGAAATATTGACCAAGGCGGAATTCCTTTAACCCTTAAGGAAAATGTCTGATGCTTCAAGTAAATGATTCCTTGTTGTGAAATTGATTATCCTTAACGAATCAGAAACCCATAAGGAAAATGTCTGCTGCTACAAGTAAAAGATTCCTTGTTGTGACAGTGATTCTCCTAAATGCAGTCAGAGCTTTACTTCGCGCAAGGAAAACTGTCACAAGTAAGCGTGTTTCCTCGTTTTTAAAGAAGTGATTCCTCTCATTGTCAGTGTATCCCCTCTCCTATCAACCTCAAGAAGGAGAAATTAAATTATGGAATCTACGAAACAAAAATAAGCAGACAGTAAGGTCTGCACGGAAAGTTATAGAAGATGTATAGGAAAAAATTAGGAGGAAATTATAATTTTCGTGTTTTTTTTGGTTAGTTGGTTGGTTGGTCGCTTGTTGGTTTTCTTTTAACCTCTTATGGGCCAAGCCCAAGGTACTCATATTTAATTATTTAACAGGTATGCTAGACTCGCTTCCCGCGTCATTTCCAGTGGCGCGCAGTTCAAAAAGCATTCCAAGATGGCCGACAAAAGAAGAAAACATTGTATACTCTTTCCAGAAAACATTGGGCTTCCCTCTCTAGAAAAGCAGAAAATAGCCAGATGTTTTCTGGAAAGAGTATACAATGTTTTCTTCTTTTTGCGGCCATCTTGGAATGTTTTTTGAACTGCACGCCACTGAAGATGACGCGGGAAGCGAGTCGAGCATACCTGTTAAATATAAGTACCTTGGGCCAGGCCCGAGTATACTCGTATTTCTCCTCAAGTCTATTTCACATTGCTCCGGTATCATGATTCAGAATAAACGCGATTCTGGATGTAGACACTTACAAGATAAGTTTTCGTTTGAGTGCCTTCAATTCATCGTATAGGCAATTCCAACTCCCCGAGTACGAACAGTTAACTACCCTCCCTGTATTAACGGAAGATTGGCGTTCTTTTGATCAAACCTGGTCTCTAAAGGGTTGTTAAACACTGCAGGGATAAAACACGTCGCTAAATTTATCTTTGATGCATTATGACTCATAGTAATGTAACTCTGTTGATCTCTATCCTGTTCTCTTCCTTAAAATCAAAAGAACCCTGAACATTTTGAGTATTGATATAAATATGACAAATTAAAAATTGCTCACGGCAGCGCGCGGCGCGGCGGTCATTCCCTGGTCAATGGGGCTATTGCACACTTTTGCTGAAAGCGATTAAATAGTCGATTGAGGCGTAAAAACCTCACGAAGTAACGATGGCGGCACTAAAAACTTCCGAAATCCACTCCTAAACTCAAGAAACGTAGTTATTTGCGCGAGCGTAATGGTGGCCGAAGGCACTAACAATGGGAGATTCCTATCTTAATTTCGTCACTCTTTCTATGTTGACAAGGATGATTCACAGAGTAATTAGTCATCAGAGTGATGATCCACATCCGATGAATGGTGCCGCAACACCTAGTGACACCGGTGTCAAATGAAAGTAGTCTCTTATTGGTCACTTCCTGATGGAGTTTCAGAATTGTTGGATGGGAATCTCCCATTGTTAGTGCCTTCGGCCACCATTACGCTCGCGCAAATAACTGCGTTTATTGAGTTTAGGAGTGGATTTTGGAAGTTTTTAGTGCCGCCATCGTTATTTTTTGAGGTTTTTACGCCATATTCGACTATTAAATCGCTTATAGAAAAAGTGTGCAATAGCCCCATTGGTCAATCCTAGCAGCATGGTCTAATCAAAGAGTAAACAAGAGTCCCAACAGGGAGATCGTGACATAGTCGAATTACTATCGAATGTCACTATCGATTGTACGGCCTCTGATTGGCTGGCGAAAGTCTAGGCCCTGTGAGATCGCTCTTATGGAAATTTAACATGGGGTTTTCGTTTGCCTCATTTAAAGTTAAATTCCGAGCAACAAGCAAAGGAGGGGGGGCATTTTCGGACACATTTTCATAGGCAAAAAAGTCTTATTTTAACCTATAGAATGCGTGGTTGTAAGGACACAATTACGAGGGGCGTTCAATAAGTAAGTATCCCCCTCCCCCTCTAAAATCCACGAAAATGGACCAAATTAAAAAAACTTTAGATGAAAATCTTCCTTAGGATATACTGAATCCAGCTATTCAAGAATCAACGCAATTGGATAAAATGCGGCCGCACACGGGCCGCGGATGCGCGTTGCGGCGTGAGCCGCTCCCGCCGGCTCGGCCGAATTTTTAGTAGCGCGCGGCTTGAGAGGCTTCTCTTCAAACGTTCATTCATTTAATCAACAACCGGGGAGAGAAAGAAATCATCGGTTAAAAACATGAGTTGGGCTTACCTTATTTCTCCACATATTCACCTTTTCGGTCCAATGTTTCCATATCTCAAGGCGGAACTTGGTGGTGTGCATTTTGAATCTGTGGAGGAGGTCAAAAATGCTTGCAGCACTTTTTTCAAGAATCAGCCCAAGAATTTCTACGCGTGAGGCATCAAAAAGTTGGAGTCTCGATATCAGACCTGTTTGGACCGAAAAGGTGGATATGTGGAGAAATAAGGTAAGCCCAACTCATGTTTTTAACCGATGATTTTTTTCCCTCCCCGGTTGTTGATTAAATGTATGAACGTTTGAAGAGAAGCCTCTCTAGCCGCGCGCTACTAAAAATTCGGCCGAGCCGGCGGGAGCGGCTCACGCAGCAACGCGCATCCGCGGCCCGCGTGCGGCCGCATTTTATCCGATTGCGTTGATTCTTAAATAGCTGGATTTAGTATATCCTAAGGAAGATTTTCATCTAAAGTTTTTTAAATTTGGTCCATTTTCGTGGATTTTAGAGGGGGGGATACTTACTTATTGAACGCCCCTCGTAGATTCTGATCCACTCTGTCTTTTCAATCACTTGATTTTTTTCAAATCCTTTCCTCTTTATGAAGGAATGCTGTTTAGTGAAGACAACCCGACAACACTAAGACTTTTCGTCAAATTTTTCATTGCAGTTGCGGAGTCGTTGATTGTGTACCAGAAATCTGTCCGAGTCTAATCAGAATCATGGGAGAACCATCCGACAATCCGAACCTGGAGAAAATGTACTTGGCTGTCGTGAACGTTTCGCTCTTAGAGTCCGATGACCTCGATTACATCATTGATTGTCCTCAAGATCTACAGATTGAGTTCAAGAATTTCGAGCCCAGAAAGACCTTAAAATTGCTGATCGCATGTGTATCGTCGGATTTCCTGGCTACGCCACCGGAAAAATTCTATAAAGAAATGAACGAGTTAATCACCCTCAAAGAAAAATCATCAGCTGGAGATGCCTCAGAAGATGATGCAAGAATCAAAGCTCTTACAAAGAAGTATAATATCGTCTTTGGTTCCCATTCCCATGATCCCGATGTTATAACTTATAAAAGAGTGACTTTCACGTTACCCCAATATTTTGTTCCTTTGCAGGGACAGCATTTCACAGACACCTCAAAAATTCCGCCTTTCTTTCAATATCCGCAGTTTGGAGGGCTGATTCCAAGCCGTAACTCGAAAGAATTGGCACTCGATGTAAAGAAATCAATTCTTACGGTGCACATTTTTTGTTTGTTCTACAGGACACCGTTTCTACCTCTTCGAGCTATTTTCGTGTTGCTGAGGAAGCAGATTGAATCAGGTGTCCTCTCTGACGATCGTAGACTCCGCTTCTTGCAGCTTTACAATGTAATATGTTTAAACAGTAGTTTGACCGAGGTGACGGAAGAAGCTCTTGAATATGTCTTATCTTATGGATCTGCTCGCAATGACGGAAAAGAGGCTTTTAAAGACATAGTAAATGAAATTCCATGGAGTCTTTTTGTAGAGTAGTGGTTTGAAACCGAACTTTAAACCGCACGGTATTCCATGAATTGCCCAGAAACTAATCTATTGAATCTAATTTACCTTTTGTCCACGCGAGTACTATTGGCTTATTTCTTGAAAATTTCGAATGACGTGCATTTTTTTTTTTTTTTTTTTTTTTTTTACAAAAAAGGAAGTCCGATTTCAATAATAATAAGTATTACTTACTTCAGCCTAAACACCACCACCTCCACCACCTCCACGGACCGCAGTGACTGCTGCTGTCACTGCTGTTACTATCAGAAATAAAAAAAATGACAAAAACTGTCCGTGCAGATTACAGCATTTGTTTTTAGGTTTCATACGTTTCTTGTTTCTCAAAATTATTGGAGGAGCCCGAAACCCCAGCCTGCCACATTTTGGGGCTTCGTGTGGCCCTTCCTAAAAGTTAGCTAGTGCAAAGATGTAATCTGCGGTACATGGATCTAAAGATCACTATATAATAGAAAGGAAAATTCGCAACGCAAAAGTGGCTACCGCGGTACTTACAAAATAACAGTATTTTAAATATGCATGGGCTTTTGGGGACTTCCTAATAAAAGCACACATTCAAGTGATTCATGCCCAAACGGTTTTACTAAAGAAAAAGTAATTGTGCCAACCACAGTTTACACTAATTCTACGTACAATTAATTAAAAGTTACGCGATTCAAAGATCTACTTTAATTTCCCATGCATCGTTGCATCTCTTGCTCGTTGTGGGTCAGGAGTTTCCCAATGGGGCTGTTGCACACTTTCGCTATAAGCTATTTTCGTTGATTCTGGTGTAAAAACCTCGGAAAATAACAATGACAGCACTAAAAACTTCCGGAATCCACTCCTAAACTAAAAAAATGCTGTTGTTTGATTGAGCGTAATGGTGGGCTGAGGGCAGTAATGATGAGAGATTCCCATCTATAAAAATACTGTAACTTCATCAAGAAGTGATCAATAAGAAACTACTTTCATTTGACACCGGTGTCACCAGGTGTCAAGGTACCATTCATCGGATGTGGATCACTACTCTGATGACTAATTAGTAATTACTCTGTGAATCATCCTTGTCAGCATAGAGAGATCGACAAAATTAAGATAGGAATTTCCCATTATTTCTGCTCTATGCCACCATTACACTCGCGCTAATAACAGCGTTTATTGAGTGTAGAAGTGGATTTCGGAAGTTTTTAGTGCTGCCATCATTATTTTTCGAGGTTTTTACACCAGAATCAACTATTAAATCGCTTATAGCGAAAGTGTGCATCAGCCCCATTGTTTTGAGGAAAAGTAATTACCATGCCGCATCTAAAGACTGCCGTTGATCTGCACTTTCAGAATTCTTTTAACTATTTTATTTGCGATTGCTAGAGTAGTAACAGTGGTTGTTTGGAAACAGTCGCAACACATAACTACATTTAACTCAGATAGGAGTGGTTTTTCGAATGGAAAAAATGAAAATAAAAAATCCCAAAGAAAAGATAAGTTTATTATTTTCTTGTTTCTTGTTTTAGTTTTGTCTTATATTATAAGATTTTAAAGGCAGAACAATCATCTTATAATGATTAATTCGAGATACGGGTTGTTACACACCCCCTGTGAAAGCCTCAAGGGGTTTGGTTGGTGGAGGGGGGAGGGTTGAAAATATTTTCTTCGAACTCTTTGGGGTCGATAAGCGTCTTACTTAACTAACCAAACTTTTGTATTTACAGTATTACTCGTCAAAACTATTTACTAGAGATCAACAATAACGGAATTGAGAACGGATATGGATTTTCTCAGAATCTTCTCTTTTTTCTTCACTTTAGTTTCATTTCAGTTTTAGTTTTACTTACTACTTAAGTTTTCATCTGTAGCACTATCAAAACGCCCTCTTCCGCCTTTTTCACATTTTTTGGTTCCTGCAGTAATGAATACTCCTCCTTTTCCTCACCAGAGCCGGTAATTTTCTTAAACGCTATGCCCTTCATTTTCGTCCCCGTTTTCATTTACTTTTTTCTAACCCACGAGGTTGGTTTATTTCTGCTAAAAGCCATTTAATTTGAAGTGGAATCTCCTAAATTATAGTTTATCAAATTAAGTTTCTGTATCAATAACACACGGAAAAAAAGACTGGGAAAATCTACCATCTTGAAGTCAGCTATAGGTTGTCCCAAGAATGATTGGATTTGACAACCAAAGAGTAAACAAGAGTCGCAATTGAATGGAAGGCCTGCGTGGTCAACGTAGATAAGGGATCCGAACGCGGGCTGGCCTCTGATTGGCTGCAACGGGTGGAGCAAAAATGACTCGGGGTATAGGGAAAATAACACGGGATTTTCGTTCCGGGGCTTTTATCTCGAAACCTAAGCAAAATAGTATCCAAACAATTTATACGAGTCGATTTAGCAGATTTTTCCGAACAATTTGATAGGTCATAAGTGCCACTTTATTGCAAATTCGAAAAGACTGTTTCAGTTTAAAAGTACGCACAATAGTGTGATTACATGCTTGGTGTGTGTTTGAGCAGTGTTTGAGTAAGTCACTATTGTGCGTACTTTTAAACTGAAACAGTCTTTTCGAATTTGCAATGAAGTGGCACATATGACTTATCAAATTGTTCGGAAAAATATGCTGAATCGACTCGTATAAATTGTTTACATACTATTTTGCTTAGGTTTCGAGATAGACGCCCCGGAACGAAAATCCCGTGTTATTTTCCCTATACCCCGAGTCATTTTTGCTCCACCCGTTGCAGCCAATCAGAGGCCAGCCCGCGTTCGGATCCCTTATCTACGTTGACCACGCAGGCCTTCCATTCAATTGCGACTCTTGTTTACTCTTTGTTGACAACAGTAGGTTTGAATGAAAACGTCAGCTTCTTCACTGCTCCTAACCAATCAGATTGCTCTCTCCGAGGTTTGAAGCTGATGTTTTCATGAAAGCCGTAGACTTGTCAAATCCAATCTTTTCTGGGACAAGCTATACCAAGCAACGTAAATGCAACGTACATATGGTAAATTAAGTTAGTTTGTTGGTACATTTTACCTTCATTTACCTACTTGATAACTGACTCCTGAATGAGCTATGCAGATGGTAAATTTTACCAGTTATTTTTTCTGTGCTGCATATTGCTCCGAAATGTCCACGTCTAATCATTATCGAGTTTGTAAATCGTCTTCCCAAACTTCTTGTTTTCAACTTTATGAATATTGTTAGATTTTTCGTTTTGACTCAACTTTAACACAGATTTGATCTAAAACCTTTACATAGATTTGATCTAAAACCTTTACATAGATTTGATCTAAAACCTTTACATAGATTTGATCTAAGATTTGCATCTCATTTAAAAATGTCGGCAAGCGGAATCCCCGTCAATTTACTGCGACTGCCCCCCCCCCCCTAAATACAGTTTGCTTGTTTTCCTTCTAATTTTCGGCAGTTCTGGAGTAAATATTTTTCACTTTAGTCTAAATTTGTATGGTCTAGTTTTAACCTCTCACCTCGTTGTGGCCCCTGTTTTACGTTGATTATGTTCAGTTCATGGTTTAACCATCCTATATTATATTTGTAAGAATGAAGCTAAGTTCCTGGAGAACCGTTGCACCGTTCGGTAGGGGCCTGGTACCGATCGGAAGGGCTCGGCTTCAATGCTTCGGGAAAAATATAAGTTTTTCCGTGCGGGCCCCGCGTCCCTTTTTAAAATGCTAAAAACTTTTCTCTGGAAAAGTTGTGCGAGTGCGAAAAGGATGCGAATCAGTTCGTTTTGCAAGGGTGGGAGAGAGAAGTGAGATTTTGTCATCCTTTTTTAAATGCATACGTGCGGACGAGCATACGATTTTGTACGCGTGTGAGCGAGAAACGTGCTACTCTGTCAATTTTTTTTTTTTAAAATTTGATCGAGCGATTTGACGTTACCGTGGCGATTGTGATCATATGTTTTTTGCGCGGAAGGACCAACGACCTCTATATAAGACCGGCGAACGAATACGAACAAGCGTACCCCGCAAGAAGGAACCCTGGTAAAAATGACGACTATACGACTATTCCAAAAACGACTATAAACATAGTTGCCGACTATAATCTATAGTTGGCCAACTATGTTTATAGTCGTTATTGGAACGGTTATAGTCGTCATTTTTACCAGGGAAAGTTAGGTTAGGAATAGAGGTGCTTGGCCGGATAGGAGCACCTCTGTTTACACGTATTTTTATGAAGATGTTCTCTTCCGTTTTTCGCCTCTAAAACTCCTAATTTTACACGGATTTTGCTTTTCTTGGTCTTAATAGAAGGAGGATAGCTTGGGCTTTGACCTCCGCCCTACCGGGTCCGGTAACGTTTTTTCGAAAATATATGGAAAATATAAGTCGTTGAAGTGGACACCCGTTGGTATGCTCTGAAGACCTTGCAAATCACGTTCGCCTGTTTACGACGATTCAATCTGTCTACAAATCGGCTTTTAGTCATTTTTTGAGTCTACTCCTTCACTCTCAGTCCTTTTAGTGCTAGATTCTTCAAAATCCGAAAAGTTTTAGTGGCTGAGGAGGTAATATTTCTATACTGTGTAGTGTGTACCAGTAAACCCTCCTGTGTTAGAGTTCGTAGTTACTTAACTTGAGTTCGTAATTTCTGTACATTTCCCTTCTGGATGATTTTTCATTCCTAATATTGTTTTATCAATCTGCGCCATCATCAGTGTCTATTAAATACTGTGATTGTGGTGAAACCCGCCCGTCGTTAACTCAGGATGTCGGATCGAGCCGACCACTGAAAGGGTTCTGGTTAGTCATCATCAATTTTGTGAAGTACTCATCATGTCAGGAGTGATTCCCTCTTATTCCTTTGTTTAGTCGCAGCATAATTCAGCCTTGAATCAGGATTCATCGTAAGATTCCTCTCTTTGAAACATCCGTGGTTTTTGCGCATTCTTCGGAATCCTAAAGGTGAGCTTGAAGGGGGAGGCTGACAGAATGGCTTATAAGATTTGGGTCAAGATTTCTACGAACAGCACCTAGAGGCTCATTCAGTTAAGTTCATGAAGTCGTATCGGAAAGTATTAGATGGCAGTTATATGAGGGGCCCTGTTTCTTCATCACACATTATAGCATTTTTACTTGCTGTGACTCGGACTGCTGTGAACCGCAGTCACTTACGGGAACACTTTGGGAAACGGACCGAACCGCACTAAGACGCAATGAATGCGAGAGAGAAACCTTGAAACGCGAGAGGTCTCTCTCTCGCACTCGCAGTCGCTTACGGAAACATTTTGGAAAACGTACAGAACCGCCATAAGACGCAATGAGTGCGAGAGAGAAATCTTGAAACGCGAAAGGTCTCTCTCTCGCACTCCCAGTCTCTTACGGGAACAATTTGGGTAACGGACCGAACCGCCATAAGACGCAATGAGTGCGAGAGAGAAACCTTGAACCGCGAGAGGTCTCTCTCTCGCACTCGCAGTCGCTTCCGGGAAAATATTGGAAAAAGGACCGAACGGCCATAAGACGCTATAAGTGCCAGTGAGAAACCTTAAAACGCGAGAGGTCTCTCTCTCTCGCACTCGCAGTCGCTTACGGGAACACTTTGGGAAACGGACCGAACCGCCATAAGACGCAATGAGTGCAAGAGAGAAACCTTGAGAGAGAGACCTCTCGCGTTTCAAGGTTTCTCTCTCGCACTCAATGCGTCTTATAGCGGTTCGGTACGTTTTCCAAAATGTTCCCGTAAGCGACTGCGAGTGCGAGAGAGAGACCTCTCGCGTTTCAAGGTTTCTCTCTCGCACTCATTGCGTCTTATGGCGGTTCGGTCCGTTTCCCATAATATTCCCGTAAGCAACTGCGAGTGCGAGAGAGAGACCTCTCGCGTTTCAAGGTTTCTCTCTCGCACTCATTGCGTCTTATGGCGGTTCGGTCCGTTTCCCAAAGTGTTCCCGTAAGCAACTGCGAGTGCGAGAGAGAGACCTCTCGTGTTTCAAGGTTTCTCTCTCGCACTCATTGCGTCTTATGGCGCTTGGGTCCGTTTCCCAAAATATTCCCGTAAGCGACTGCGAGTGCGAGAGAGAGACCTCTCGCGTTTCAAGGTTTCTCTCTCGCACTCTTTGCGTCTTATGGTGGTTCGGTCCGTTTCCCAAAGTGTTCCCGTAAGCAACTGCGAGTGCGAGAGAGAGACCTCTTGCGTTTCAAGGTTTCTCTCTCGCACTCAGTGCGTCTTATGGCGGTTGGGTCCGTTTCCCAAAATATTCCCGTAAGCGACTGCGAGTGCGAGAGACAGACCACTCGCGTTTCAAAATTTCTCTCTCGCACTCTTTGCGTCTTATGGTGGTTCGGTCCGTTTCCCAAAGTGTTCCCGTAAGCGACTGCGAGTGCGAGAGAGAGACCTCTCGCGTTTCAAGGTTTCTCTCTCGCACTCATTGCGACTTATGGCGGTTCGGTCCGTTTTCCAAATTATTCCCGTAAGCGACTGCGAGAGAGAGACCTCTCGCGTTTCAAGGTTTCTCTCTCGCACTCATTGCGTCTTATGGTGGTTCGGTCCGTTTCCCAAAGTGTTCCCGTAAGCAACTGCGAGTGCGAGAGAGAGACCTCTAGCGTTTCAAGGTTTCTCTCTCGTACTCATTGCGTCTTACGGCGGTTCGGTCCGTTTCCCAAAGTGTTCCCGTAAGCGACTGCGAGTGCGAGAGAGAGACCCCTCGCGTTTCAAGGTTTCTCTCTCGCACTCATTGCGTCTTATGGCGGTTCTGTCCGTTTCCCAAAATATTCCCGTAAGCGAGTGCGAGAGAGAGACCTCTCGTGTTTCATGGTTTCTCTCTCGCACTCATTGCGTCTTATGGTGGTTCGGTCCGTTTCCCAAAGTGTTCCCGTAAGCAACTGCGAGTGCGAGAGAGAGACCTCTCGCGTTTCAAGGTTTCTCTCTCGCACTCATTGCGTCTTATGGCGGTTCGGTACGTTTTTTCCCAAAAAGTTCCCGTAAGCGACTGCGAGTGCGAGAGAGAGACCTCTCGCGTTTCAAGGTTTCTCTCTCGCACTCATTGCGACTTATGGCGGTTCGGTCCGTTTTCCAAATTATTCCCGTAAGCTACTGCGAGAGAGAGACCTCTCGCGTTTCAAGGTTTCTCTCTCGCACTCATTGCGTCTTATGGCGGTTCGGTCCGTTTCCCAAAGTGTTCCCCTAAGCAACTGCGAGTGCGAGAGAGAGACCTCTCGCGTTTCAAGGTTTCTCTCTCGCACTCATTGCGTCTTATGACGGTTCGGTCCGTTTCCCAAAAGTGTTCCCGTAAGCGACTTCGAGTGCGAGAGAGAGACCTCTCGCGTTTCAAGGTTTCTCTCTCGCACTCTTTGCGTCTTATGGTGGTTCGGGCCGTTTCCCAAAATGTTCCCGTAAGCAACTGCGAGTGCGAGAGAGAGACCTCTTGCGTTTCAAGGTTTCTCTCTCGCACTCAGTGCGTCTTATGGCGGTTGGGTCCGTTTCCCAAAAAATTCCCCTAAGCGACTGCGAGTGCGAGAGACAGACCTCTCGCGTTTCAAGGTTTCTCTCTCGCACTCATTGCGTCTTATGGTGGTTCGGTCCGTTTCCCAAAGTGTTCCCGTAAGCAAAAGCGAGTGCTAGAGAGACCTCCCGCGTTTCAAGTTTTCTCTCTCGCACTCATTGCGTCTTATGGTGGTTCGGTCCGTTTCCCAAAATATTCCCGTAGGCCGTAAGCATCTGCGAGTGCGAGAGAGAGACCTCTCGCGTTTCACCCGGGTTTTTCTCTCGCACTCATTGCGTCTTATGGTGGTTCGGTCCGTTTCCCAAAGTATTCCCGTAAGCGACTGCGAGTGCGAGAGAGAGACCCCTCGCGTTTCAAGGTTTCTCTCTCGCACTCATTGCGTCTTATGGCGGTTCTGTCCGTTTCCCAAAATATTCCCGTAAGCGACTGCGAGTGCGAGAGAGAGACCTCTCGCGTTTCAAGGTTTCTCTCTCGCACTCATTGCGTCATAAGACGGGTTGGTCCGTTTCCCAAATTTTTCCCGTAAGCGACTGCGAGTGCGAGAGAGAGACCTCTCGCCTCTCAAGGTTTTTCTCTTGCACTCATTGCGTCTTATGGCGGTTCGGTCTGTTTCCCAAAGTGTTCCCGTAAGCGACTGCGAGTGCGAGAGAGAGACCTCTCGCGTTTCAAGGTTTCTCTCTCGTACTCATTGCGTCTTATGGTGGTTCGGTCCGTTTCCCATAGTGTTCCCGTAAGCAACTGCGAGTGCGAGAGAGAGACCTCTCGCGTTTCAAGGTTTCTCTCTCGTACTCATTGCGTCTTACGGCGGTTCGGTCCGTTTCCCAAAGTGTTCCCGTAAGCGACTGCGAGTGCGAGAGAGAGACCCCTCGCGTTTCAAGGTTTCTCTCTCGCACTCAATGCGTCTTATGGCGTTTTTATCCGTTTCCCAAAATATTCCCTTAAGCGACTGCGAGTGCGAGAGAGGGACCTCTCGCGTTTCAAGGTTTCTCTCTTGCACTCAATGCGTCTTATGGCGTTTTTATCCGTTTCCCAAAATATTCCCTTAAGCGACTGCGAGTGCGAGAGAGGGACCTCTCGCGTTTCAAGGTTTCTCTCTTGCACTCATTGCGTCTTATGGTGGTTCGGTCCGTTTCCCAAAGTGTTCCCGTAAGCATCTGCGAGTGCGAGAGAGAGACCTCTCGCGTTTCAAGGTTTCTTTCTCGCACTCATTGCGTCTTATGGTGGTTCGGTCCGTTTCCCAAAGTATTCCCGTAAGCGACTGCGAGTGCGAGAGAGAGACCCCTCGCGTTTCAAGGTTTCTCTCTCGCACTCATTGCGTCTTATGGCGGTTCTGTCCGTTTCCCAAAATATTCCCGTAAGCGACTGCGAGTGCGAGAGAGAGACCTCTCGCGTTTCAAGGTTTCTCTCTCGCACTCATTGCGTCATAAGGCGGGTTGGTCCGTTTCCCAAATTTTTCCCGTAAGCGACTGCGAGTGCGAGAGAGAGACCTCTCGCCTCTCAAGGTTTTTCTCTTGCACTCATTGCGTCTTATGGCGGTTCGGTCTGTTTCCCAAAGTGTTCCCGTAAGCGACTGCGAGTGCGAGAGAGAGACCTCTCGCGTTTCAAGGTTTCTCTCTCGCACTCTTTGCGTCTTATGGTGGTTCGGTCCGTTTCCCAAAGTGTTCCCGTAAGCAACTGCGAGTGCGAGAGACAGACCACTCGCGTTTCAAAGTTTCTCTCTCGCACTCTTTGCGTCTTATGGTGGTTCGGTCCGTTTCCCAAAGTGTTCCCGTAAGCGACTGCGAGTGCGAGAGAGAGACCTCTCGCGTTTCAAGGTTTCTCTCTCGCACTCATTGCGACTTATGGCGGTTCGGTCCGTTTTCCAAATTATTCCCGTAAGCGACTGCGAGAGAGAGACCTCTCGCGTTTCAAGGTTTCTCTCTCGCACTCATTGCGTCTTATGGTGGTTCGGTCCGTTTCCCAAAGTGTTCCCGTAAGCAACTGCGAGTGCGAGAGAGAGACCTCTAGCGTTTCAAGGTTTCTCTCTCGTACTCATTGCGTCTTACGGCGGTTCGGTCCGTTTCCCAAAGTGTTCCCGTAAGCGACTGCGAGTGCGAGAGAGAGACCCCTCGCGTTTCAAGGTTTCTCTCTCGCACTCATTGCGTCTTATGGCGGTTCTGTCCGTTTCCAAAATATTCCCGTAAGCGAGTGCGAGAGAGAGACCTCTCGCGTTTCATGGTTTCTCTCTCGCACTCATTGCGTCTTATGGTGGTTCGGTCCATTTCCCAAAGTGTTCCCGTAAGCAACTGCGAGTGCGAGAGAGAGACCTCTCGCGTTTCAAGGTTTCTCTCTCGCACTCATTGCGTCTTATGGCGGTTCGGTACGTTTTCCAAAATGTTCCCGTAAGCGACTGCGAGTGCGAGAGAGAGACCTCTCGCGTTTCAAGGTTTCTCTCTCGCACTCATTGCGACTTATGGCGGTTCGGTCCGTTTTCCAAATTATTCCCGTAAGCTACTGCGAGAGAGAGACCTCTCGCGTTTCAAGGTTTCTCTCTCGCACTCATTGCGTCTTATGGCGGTTCGGTCCGTTTCCCAAAGTGTTCCCGTAAGCAACTGCGAGTGCGAGAGAGAGACCTCTCGCGTTTCAAGGTTTCTCTCTCGCACTCATTGCGTCTTATGGCGGTTCGGTCCGTTTCCCAAAAGTGTTCCCGTAAGCGACTTCGAGTGCGAGAGAGAGACCTCTCGCGTTTCAAGGTTTCTCTCTCGCACTCTTTGCGTCTTATGGTGGTTCGGTCCGTTTCCCAAAGTGTTCCCGTAAGCAACTGCGAGTGCGAGAGAGAGACCTCTTGCGTTTCAAGGTTTCTCTCTCGCACTCAGTGCGTCTTATGGCGGTTGGGTCCGTTTCCCAAAATATTCCCGTAAGCGACTGCGAGTGCGAGAGACAGACCTCTCGCGTTTCAAGGTTTCTCTCTCGCACTCATTGCGTCTTATGGTGGTTCGGTCCGTTTCCCAAAGTGTTCCCGTAAGCAAAAGCGAGTGCTAGAGAGACCTCCCGTGTTTCAAGTTTTCTCTCTCGCACTCATTGCGTCTTATGGTGGTTCGGTCCGTTTCCCAAAATATTCCCGTAGGCCGTAAGCATCTGCGAGTGCGAGAGAGAGACCTCTCGCGTTTCACGGTTTCTCTCTCGCACTCATTGCGTCTTATGGTGGTTCGGTCCGTTTCCCAAAGTATTCCCGTAAGCGACTGCGAGTGCGAGAGAGAGACCCCTCGCGTTTCAAGGTTTCTCTCTCGCACTCATTGCGTCTTATGGCGGTTCTGTCCGTTTCCCAAAATATTCCCGTAAGCGACTGCGAGTGCGAGAGAGAGACCTCTCGCGTTTCAAGGTTTCTCTCTCGCACTCATTGCGTCATAAGGCGGGTTGGTCCGTTTCCCAAATTTTTCCCGTAAGCGACTGCGAGTGCGAGAGAGAGACCTCTCGCCTCTCAAGGTTTTTCTCTTGCACTCATTGCGTCTTATGGCGGTTCGGTGTGTTTCCCAAAGTGTTCCCGTAAGCGACTGCGAGTGCGAGAGAGAGACCTCTCGCGTTTCAAGGTTTCTCTCTCGTACTCATTGCGTCTTATGGTGGTTCGGTCCGTTTCCCATAGTGTTACCGTAAGCAACTGCGAGTGCGAGAGAGAGACCTCTCGCGTTTCAAGGTTTCTCTCTCGTACTCATTGCGTCTTACGGCGGTTCGGTCCGTTTCCCAAAGTGTTCCCGTAAGCGACTGCGAGTGCGAGAGAGAGACCCCTCGCGTTTCAAGGTTTCTCTCTCGCACTCAATGCGTCTTATGGCGTTTTTATCCGTTTCCCAAAATATTCCCTTAAGCGACTGCGAGTGCGAGAGAGGGACCTCTCGCGTTTCAAGGTTTCTCTCTTGCACTCAATGCGTCTTATGGCGTTTTTATCCGTTTCCCAAAATATTCCCTTAAGCGACTGCGAGTGCGAGAGAGGGACCTCTCGCGTTTCAAGGTTTCTCTCTTGCACTCATTGCGTCTTATGGTGGTTCGGTCCGTTTCCCAAAGTGTTCCCGTAAGCATCTGCGAGTGCGAGAGAGAGACCTCTCGCGTTTCAAGGTTTCTTTCTCGCACTCATTGCGTCTTATGGCGGTTCGGTCCGTTTTCCAAATTATTCCCGTAAGCGACTGCGAGAGAGAGACCTCTCGCGTTTCAAGGTTTCTCTCTCGCACTCATTGCGTCTTATGGCGGTTCGGTCCGTTTCCCAAAGTGTTCCCGTAAGTGACTGCGGTTCACAGCAGTCCGAGTCACAGCAGCTAAAAATGCGAAAATGTGTGATGAAGAAACATGGCACCTGATATAACTGCCATCTACTACTTTCCGATACGACTTCATGAACTTAACTGAATGAGCCTCTAGGTGCTGTTCGTAGAAATCTTGACCCAAATCTTATAGGCCATTCTCTCAGCCTCCCCCTCCAAGCTCACCTTTAAGATTCCGAAGAATGCTCAAAAACCACGGATGGTTCAAAGAGAGGAATTTTACGATGAATCCTGATTCAAGGCTGAATTATGCTGCGACTAAACAAAGGAATAAGAGGGAATCACTCATGACATGATGAGTACTTCACAAAATTGATGATGACTAACCAGAACCCTTTCAGTGGTCGGCTCGATGCGACATCCTGAGTTAACGGCGGGCGGGTTTCACCACAATCACAGTATTTAATAGACACTGATGATGGGGAGATTGATAAAACAATATTAGGAATGAAAAATCATCCAGAAGGGAAATGTACAGAAATTACGAACTCAAGTTAAGTAACTACGAACTCTAACACAGGAGGGTTTACTGGTACACACTACACAGTATAGAAATATTACCTCCTCAGCCACTAAAACTTTTCGGATTTTGAACACTGAAAAAAAAGTGATGATAATATGACTAGATTCTGGTTAAATTACCAGAAAATTACCAGAATGGCTCACTGTATGTGAACCAGGGACAGTCTGGTAGGATTACCATCCAATTCTAGTTGTGTTTCCACCAGAATTTATCATTAAATAACCATCCTCCAAAATGACTAGTAATTATAGTACATCATAATGCTATGTTACCTCTGGGGAGGGGGAGCTGGAAGTGAAAGGGGCGGTGGAGTAGGGAGGGAGGGGGGGGGGGGGGGGGGTTGGGAAGAATAAAATCGATAAAAATTTTAATTTAAATTTTCGGTGAGTACCGTACATCTGTCCCTCTCAAATTCGAGACAAAGTTTATCGCATCGACCGGGATTCGAACCCGCAACCTATCACTTCCTAGCCTAGCGTCCTAACCATTACACTACCCTGACATTTGAGTACTCTCGACGAATTTCAAGTATATAAGTTTGCGGACGTTCATTTTGGAAAATACGGTCGGTTGTAGTCCGATCAGCGTGAAAATTGGTAGTCTCGAGTAAAATTGGTCGAGGAGTCCGATTCTGCTATCCATTTTTCAAATTTCGAAAATCCAAGATGGCGGCGATATGCTTATCATGACTAACTTGCCTACTTTTCAACGGATTTGCACGAAATTTGATACTGGAAGATATTTCCACACGAGGAAGCCAAATCTGCCATCTGTTATTTAAATTTAGAAAATCCAAGATGGCGGCGATATGCATATCATGTCTAATGTACCTAGTTATCAACGGATTTTCATGATATTTGGTATCCGAGGGTATATTTACGTAAGAAAACTGAATCTGCTGCCTTTTTTTCAATTGTCAAAAATCCAAAATGGCGGTGATATCCTCATCATGACCAACTTGCTTAGTTTTCAACGGATTTACAAAGAATTTAGCATCCAGTGGTATTTTCACACGAGGAAGTCGAATCGGCCATCTACTATTTAAATTTTGAAAATCAAAGATGGCGGCGATGTGCTTATCACGTCTAACTTGCCTAGATTTCAACGGATTTACATGAAATTTGGTTACCGGAGGTGTTTTCTCGCGAGAAACCTGAATCTGCATCCATTTTTCAAAATTCAAAATCCAATATGGCGGTGATATGCACATAATCGCAGCGTCACTTCATATTGTCCAACAAACTTGGGGTAAAAAAATAATCTACACAGCAAGCACTTTACGATGGGCTTGGCGCCGATACCCGAAACTGGGGTTTCGGTAATCATCCAAAATTTTCGAATTTTTTAGTAGGGCCCAAAAATCAAATTTAAATCAAAATTTTTGGGGATCGGCGCCAAGCCCATCGCAGAGTGCTTACGGTGTAGATTATTTTTTACCCCAAAATTCGTTCGTTCAATTTGGACAATTTTAAGTGATGCTGCGACTATATGCATATCGCCGCCATAATGGATTTTGAATTTTGAAAAATGGACGCAGATTCGGGTTTTTAGCGTAAAAATACCCCCGGCAACCAAATTTTATGTAAAACCGTTGAAAACTTAGCAAGTTAATCATGATAAGGATATCACCGCCATTTTGGATTTTTTACACTTGAGAAAAAGGTAGCAGATTCAGTTTTCTAACGTAAACATACCCTCGGATACCAAATATCATGAAAATCCGTTGATAACTAGGCATATTAAACATGATTTGCATATCGCCGCCATCTTGGATTTTTTATAAATTTAAATAAAATATGGCAGATTCGGCTTCCTTGCGTGAAAATATCTCCCAGTATCAAATTTCGTGCGAATCCGTCGAATAGTAGGCAAGTTAGTCGTGATAAGCATATCGCCGCCATCTTGGATTTACGAAATTTGAAAAATAAATGCAGATTTGGTTTTCTCGCGTGATTACACCTTTGGTAACCAAATTTCATGTAAATCCGTTGAAAACTTGGCAAGTTGGACGTGATATGCACATCGCCGCCATCTTTGATTTTCAAAATTTAAATAAATAGTAGATGGCAGATTCGGTTTCCTCGAGTGAAAATATCTCCGAGTATCAAGTTTGGTGCAAATCCGTTGAAAACTGGGATAAGCATATCGCCGCCATCTTGGACTTTCGGAATTTGAAGTACTTCTCTCGTACGATACGGCATCATTTTATGGTGGTACGATGTATAGTACAAAAATTACTCGGTGTTTTGAATTTGTGGCACGGATAGTAGCTTTATGACTTGGATCATAGTCATTCTGGTATTAAAGTTAGCTTTCTGGTAATATCATTACGTGCAGTTTGTTAACTGAATATGTGATAATATTATTATCCTAGGCTTGTTATTGAATCACTCATCTAATTATTTAACCAAACTGAGGAGCTACCATCCATTCTGGTAAATGACTATCAGAACTTCTGGTAATATGACAGGAGCTACAGCAATATTACTACGCCTTACCACTGTAACACGATAATTCTGGTTATATTACCAGAAATCGGTCTATTACGCTGGATGGTAATATTACATTCGGTTTTTTTTTTTCAGTGAAGAATCTAGCACTAAAAGGACTGAGAGTGAAGGAGTAGACTCAAAAAATGACTAAAAGCCGATTTGTAGACAGATTGAATCGTCGTAAACAGGCGAACGTGATTTGCAAGGTCTTCAGAGCATACCAACGGGTGTCCACTTCAACGACTTATATTTTCCATATATTTTCGAAAAAAACGTTACCGGACCCGGTAGGGCGGAGGTCAAAGCCCAAGCTATTTTCCTTCTATTAAGACCAAGAAAAGCAAAATCCGTGTAAAATTAGGAGTTTTAGAGGCGAAAAACGGAAGAGAACATCTTCATAAAAATACGTGTAAACAGAGGTGCTCCTATCCGGCCAAGCACCTCTATTCTAACCTAACTTTCTTTTTTGTGGGTTACGCTGGTTCGTATTCGTTCGCCGGTCTAATATAGAGGTCGTTGGGAAGGACACATTCGGGTATAGAAGCATTTTAATAGCGACTTCAATGAAGTCAGTTCGTATGATATCGATGTATAGCTTCGACTTTTTATCACATGATTTTACGTAGATGTAAACAATGGGACAGTCACAGTGCTGCTTGATGTGTTGTAAAATATTCAGGCACTTGAGACTTAATGTAAAATGTGTATATTTTATGTCAAATCTGGCAGCACTGTACAGTCATTGATTGATGGCCCGACGAGGTTGCTGTATAACTTCGTGAAGTAGAGCTTCGATACTTATCATATGTATTAAACGCAGATTTATAGAATAGTACAATCAACTAGAGATGACTTTGTTGAGATCGGTGCGTTGAATTGATATCTCGATTGTAACCCAGCAAATTTGGGCTAGGTTTCGAGAATTTTTAAAGAAATCAAACTATTAGTGATGATGAGTTGAGACGATGGTTATTCTTCTCTTATCAATAATATGCTCTCGAATATTACTGAGTAATGAAAATAATTGGTTTCCTGTTGAAAATGTGTTGTTTACTTTGAATGTTTAAGTGATTTATCTAAGAATACTACCAACGGGTCCAACGGACCCAGAATATTGTTACACATCCTCTTTCAAAGTTGGCGATTTGAGCTGTTTCGTATTAGTTCGCATCTCGGTGAGGTTATGATGTTTTTATAAGGTCTGTTTTTTCAAATTTAAAAAAAAAAAAAAAAAAAAAAAAAAAACTCGTTAGATTTCTTGGGTATTTTTGTAGTTTTAAACGATTCATTTGATTGTATACACCGTTATTTTTTAATCTGTGGAGTCAAAGTGTGTCAAATTAAATGAAGGTGTTTTTTTTTTCTTTTTCGAAATAGACTGATTTAGTGCTGACTTGGTGATGAGCGTTCCAAAGAAAGACAAACTGTCTCTCTTGGTCTCTTGTAACCCCCGCATGTACTGCTATCTCACTCTAATTTCAAAAAACTTATGGAGAGACATCTTTTGAGCATTGAGCATCAATTGTCAAAAAGCGCTGAAAGAATGACCCCAAATAATAGGGGTTGTAAATGACCTCACGTCCAAAAAGCTTAAAAAATTAAAATGTTAAATGAAGTTTGCTTGAATTTCCGAGCCAACCTATTTTAACAAATTATTGTCGTTAATAAAGGGCTGTTTGAAAAAGGCATACTTTTCCCGCGCAAAGTTTCTTTTCCATTTTTATACAGATTTTGATTTACCTACTAAAACGCAATGTCTTATTGTCATGTCAGTTCAACGAAAGGTTATCGTAGGTGTGCGATCTCGGTCATGCGTATTTGTTTGCTTACCCCGAACTTCTCATTTTATTGTGAAAGCATGGTTTTTCACTCTCGCTATCTCTTTCTCTCCTTCCCTTCTTTTCTCTGTACTGTTCTAAATCGTATAATCCACATGCGCTAATACGGTGCATCCAAATGCGCCGATTCTAAGGGTTTCGGCGGCTCCATGAGCGCCAAAAAAAATTGACGGTTTTGGATCGGGCCCTCTTGAGAACGACCACCCCTAAAATGGTTAAGTTTCATGCAAGGGGGTGGGGGGACGGGGGGTTATGCTATTTATGCCCCTTCCAAATGATGATTCCTGTATTCTAAACATTTGGTGTACATGAGAAAATACCACTTTAGTATTGCAGGAATAATAGAGTAAGTTTTTAGATTTCGTCCTTTGGAGCAGGATTAGATGGGCGAATAGCAAACGGAGTTAGGGAGTGGATATCAAGTCAAAGTCTTAGCTCGAATAAACAAAATCACGCGCAAGACGCGAAACAGAACGCTTGGCCGCGAAGCGGCCACCGGCCTCTAGTATGTTTATAATTTCCTTTTATTCCACGATTTTTTTGAAATGAAAAAAAAAAATATTGAATGTTGATTCTGGTTTCTAACCCTGCTCCATGAATATTCATCCACACCGAAGAAAAATGGGGGGGGGGGGATGAAAACAAATAAAGATTTTTTTAACGAGTGTGTATGATTGACCGAGGATAACGTAAGATGTTCAGGTCAAATCACAGATAACAGAGACCACGCACTACCTATCTCGCCCATAGTGGCGACTTTTTTTTTGTTGAGTTGCCACAAAGCAACGCCCAACGGCTCTTATGTGGAGTATTGAGCAAAGATATTGATGTCAGTAGTCAATCAGAACGAAGAATCAATGTTCTGGTCGATGATCAACAATCCGTATAGGAGCCGTTGGATGTTGTTCCCTATGTTATTGTGTTGAGTCCCCCACAATAAAATCTTCCATCGCGCGACCATAGAAGGCCTCTTTAACGACGTGACTGTCCGCGAACAGCACCAAACATCAGTGTTATTTTTGACTAAATTTTAATGTATTTCAATGAATTTTCTTGTTAATTAACAGAAGAGACTCAGCACACCGTACGCTTCCCGTGTTAGAAAAGTGAAGCAAGTTTAGCGGTCACAGTTTTGGTCGGGAGTCACCGGCAGCAACGATAAACATTGCCTACTGTTGAATGGTGATGCTCAACAAAAGGCTGTGATTGGTTCGCCGTCCCGGAAACGGAAATAGGTTTTGCTTTTCGAATGCAAAACACACGCTCATCAGTCAACAGTAGGCAATAGTTGGCTGTTGTTCCGATGAGTTCCGACCAAAATTGAGCCAGAAAAGTGAACATCTGTCGCAAGCTTTGTGCTGGGTCTCTATTTGTCTCTGTTAATTACATTAAAATTTTGCAAATAATCCATAGTATTTGGGACGCTAATGTCAAAAATGATGTTATTATCTCCTTAAATCGTCCTGATTTTACGCATATTCTACTTTTAAACATTTTTCACGATAAAGTTTAAATTGTGGAAAATCTAGAATATTTCGTTCAAAACTAAGGCCAAATTCGAACTCCGCAGGTCAATTTCAGTCGGAATGCTTGTTATTCGCGCGATCACAGGTCCAATTATAAGAAAAAAACCCATGTTTGTGTCCAGGGACCCTTGTTTCGTATTCATTGGGGGCGGACATCTATGTCGTTAAAGCGTAAAAATCGCGCGACCATGCAACTAGTGCGTGGCCCTGTTGTTACGGGGTCAAACTACAATTTAACCTAAAAATCCTCCTTGTTAATTACCTCCTAGACTGTCGCTGTGCGAATATCTGTGTAGCGTTCAATTTTTTTAACGCTTTCAGGTAATTTTCAGTTTTATTCCCGCTTGTTTTGGAATATTTCAGGGACGACACACTGTGAAGGAAATGGCCGCGATACTTTCGTAGCTAGAAGACAGCGGAGCTGCCGTTTTGCGTATAATCAATCACATTTTTCAATTCACCGATGATTCCACCGGTTGATACAAGATTACACAGTTCAGTCTCGTGTATGACTGTAATACACGGAATTGCTCGCATTTGTAATCTTTTTTCAACGGGTGGATTCGTCGATGACTTTAAAAAACTTGCGGATGTTTTAATAATTTAACTGCGATTGCATCGATTGAGAAAAGATTTCAGATCAGAATATTTTCGTGCAACACAATCATACACTGAGCTGAATCGTGTAATCGTTTCTCAACCGGTGGAATCATCGGTGAATTGACTAATGTCATTAATTACACGCAAAACGGCAGCTCTGGACGAAAGTCTTGCCGATTACTTTTCTCCACAAACTGTAGTACCCAAGGGGTTTGAGGGCTGCTGATGACCACGAACCAGCAGTTAGTTTTGATAACTTTTCTAGTGTGAAATATTGATATTTTCTGAAGTAGATTTGGTGTAGCTGAGGGGATTGAATCTCCTTTGCCTACGTGACCAACACCAGGTTGTTTCGATTGATTTTATTACGATTACAGGATTACACATTGTAATACTTAATCTATATCGTAATATATTTTGCGGTTCCGACACTGAGGGCTTTGTTTCCAAGATGATTTTCTGCTGTTCCGCAATCAGGATTTTCTTGGTGATGAACTACGTTTTTGGAATGAGTGTGATTTGAAAGATTTTTAAATAAAATTAATATCGGAAGAATTTTGACTTACGCCATTTATTGAGGTCGTTTCAGAAGTGTAGGTGCACCTAAACCAGTGGCGTAATCTTAGGGGGGGGGGGGCATGGCCTTTTTGCCTCTCCAATATTTGAGGAGGGGGGGCAAAGTATCATTTTGCGCCCCCCCCCCCCAATAATTTGATGAAAAAGAGGAGGGAAAAAGAGGGAAGGAGAAAAGAAAAGACAAAAAATAAAGAAAGAAAGGAATAATTACAAGAACCAAGAAGCAAAAAATGGCGAGAGTAAGCGCCAAGCGGCTCTATTTTACCCTGAAACTGTACCTAAAGTAAATCTAAAGCGAAAAATTCCTCTGTTGTCAATGAAATAAAGAAAATATACATTGAGTCTATTTACTTCTGTTCTGTCGGTTGGTCATTTTTGAAAGATTCAATTGCTTAAAATATAGTCTGAGAAAACGTTAATGTTCAAGTTTTCCCGCGGGGGAATACCCCCAGACCCCCTATTACTGGAAAGTGTCCTCCCCAGATTCCCTAAAGTATTGGATTATTTGCTACCCCCTCCCCTCAAAAAGAATCTCAAATTTTACGCCACTGAGCGGAACATCAAATTAACTGCAGTTTTAAATTTCCAGAAGACTTCTAACCGTGAGGAATAGTTTCCCAAAGCCTAGAAATATCAGCTTCATCAATAAGCTGAAAGTCTAAACTGAAAAATTTCCTTTTTGCCTGAGAAATGAAGAATATAAACGTAAAGTCCATTTTTAATTTTTTTAAATTTGATGGCATTTTTATGCGATAACATTGCTGAAAATATTGTTTGAGAGAGCCTGAATTTTCAAATTTTTCTGGGAGAGGACCCCCAGACCCCCCTCTCACTGGGGGGTGTCCCCTCCGAGACCCCCCCATAGTGCATCTCTCAAAAGTTGGTTTGCCCCCCCCCCCCACATAAAAATCCCAAGTTTACGCCACTGACCTAAACCGATAATCTTTGGAATCTATCAACATTATTTCTCATTTCATCTGATATAAAAGAATGAGAATGAGCGTGAGAGTTGGCTTTTCATTGAAGGACGCTTTAAAATCAAAAGTTTGAAGTCGAGGGCTAGTATTGTTTTGATTTGAAGGATTGGAAATTGAAAATTCGCCAAAGATTTCGGTCTAGGTGCGCCTCCTTTTCTGAAACGAGCTCGAACATTTTGCTCATCGTTCTTCGAGGCTTCTAGCGATCAGTAGCGGCCCGTGAGATTTGGCAACCATGCATTTTTCCCACTTAAACTTAGGTAAAAAATCGATTCAAGCGGAGGCTGGCAGCCTCCTCGAGTTTCGATTGTTTTCCATGTATTTAAATGGGATAAAAACATTGTTGCCAAATCGCACGAGCCGCCACTGCTAGCGATAAGGCCAGATCAACTGCAGGGGCTTGCCGTGGGGGAGGGGACTCCTGCCCTGGGTGGCACTCTCCGTGGGCGGCAAAATCAGTGAATAAAAAAAAAAAAAGTTATTAAATTTATGATTTTGAAGGGCGGCAATTCGAGGAAGGCGGCAAGATTTCATTCTTGCCCACCGCGGCCTGCCCCTGATCAAGTGTTTTTTGAAAATTAAGAAAAGGTTTATTAGTATGTTTTCTCTAATGTAAGACGGTATGAGCTTCCAATTCCTCGAATGAACTGGGCCCTAAGAAATTGATCAGCAATACTGTTACCGCAAAAAAATTTGAAATGAATACTTTCCAGATAATAGCGTAAAGCTGCGACGTAAACATGAATAGTTTCATTCTCATTTTGAACCCAGGATGAGAACCTGCGTCATTCTAAATTTTTGTTTTTTTTTGTTTGGTTTTTTGTTTGTTTTTTTTTTTTTTTGGGTCGGACACTAACGTGTTTTTAAACTTTTAGTTAGAGTCTAGTACGAAGTTTCCGCAATCGTTTTTGGCGCAATAATGTACTCCAGAATCTGGTATGTATCCGCACCGATACAATTTAGCAGTGTATTCTTGAGCAGCAACTCAGAATCATCAGAAATACCCTGATATGTCTGCGAAATTTTGGAATCTGTGTAGATTTATATCATCAAATGGAGCTGTTGCAAACTTTTGCTACAGGCTTATTAATAGTTGATAATGGGGTAATACCCTGTAAATTTAACGATTAGCGCACTAAAAAATCACGAAATTCACTCCTAAACTCACAAAATGCTTTTAAATGCGAGACCGTAATGGCGGCCGAGGCCGCGGTTTTCTTATGGCAATTGTATGCTTCTTCTTCTTCTTGTGTGGTGTTGCGAGAACACCTCGTGTAGATGGCGCTGATTGATTATCGGGAACCCCAATGAAAACCGCGGCCCCGGCCGCCATTACGGTCTCGCGTTTAAAATCATTTTGTGAGTTTAGGAGTGGATTTCGTGATTTTTTAGTGCGCTAATCGTTATTTTTACTGGGTATTACCCCATTATCAACTATTAATAAGCCTGTAGCAAAAGTTTGCAACAGCTCCATTTCTCTTACTCCGTGTCAAATTTTGATTTATTTTGACAGTAGTTGTTATAAATGGGCTGAAGGAAGTAGTAAATTAGGAAAGTTCGAATTGAAAAATCACGTAAAATGGAAGGTCATCTTCGTCACTTATTATCAGCAGTCAGGCTGAAATGGGGAAGGGGGGAGGCAATCCCCCTCCCTTCCCCAGAGGTCTGCCAAGCCTCCCTCAGGAAATTTTATTGTAAAACGTTTAGCCAGTTGGCCATCTGATTTGGCACATCCCAAAATTTCGGCTCTCATGGAAAATGCAAGGAGCAAAAACAAAAGAGTCGTTAAATACGAAATGTGTTTTTTCCCCAAAATGTGCTTGAGTTGTAAAAGAAAAGGGATCATCAAGGAGCTGGATGGTCATAGTTCATCGAGATCAAACACAAGAGAAGCAAGAAAAAAAAAGAAAAAAAAGTCATCATTTTTTTGCCACAGCTCAGCCCCTCGTAGAAAAAATTCCTGGTTCCACCTCTGAGCTGTCCATTGATATCAGAGGTTAGATCGAAGCACGTCGTTGAACTTGTACTTTAAAATCGCGGTACGACGCGACACGGAAAAGTATTTTCGGAAGAAAAACAAAAAACTGCGTATATAGTTATTTTCCGAAAGAATTATTTCAAATCCTCGTCGCAAAATGATGTGAACTAGAATTAGGGAATAAACACTGAGAGAATTCTCTAATCTAAGGTGTATTTATTTTGTGTTAAAGAAACTGCACAGTGAAATATTGACCTAGGGGAAATTCCTTTAACCCAAGGGAAATGTCTGCTGCTACAAGTGAAAGATTCCATGTTGTGACAGTGATTCTCCTTCTTACAACAGATCTTTACTTCGCGCAAGGAAAACTGTCACTAGTAAACGTGTTTCCTTGTTTTTAAATAAGTGATTTCTCTCAGTGGAGGAATAATCAGAGTGACCAACGAATTATCCAGTTGGATCGAAGTAATAATGCAGGGAGTGTCTGAAACATATGTCGTCCTTGTAACAACGTATTTTAGAGGTTTAAATAAATCTTTTTTTCACTTATGAACATGAGTCCGAAAATGCTCCCCTTTTGACCTACAGCCCCCAAAGTTTTAAAAAATTAATGGTTTTTTTTTTTGGAATGGTGACTCCCATTATGAGCCAAAAATAAATTGGTCCAAATCGAAAGTCGATGTTCGATGTATGAAATAGGATAAACAATATCGAACTTTTGATTGCGCTAAAATGCACAACTTTTTATGCCTTTTTGAATGAAGCATTCCAAGATATGGACTGTCGATTGAAAATTATGGGAAATTATGGGAAATGAGGGTTTTACGTCCACAAATGTGAAGCTGCCTGAAAACCGACTTCCGGCTTATTTGATTCCAACTTCGTATTTTTTCTTGATAGAAATCAATTAAAACATTTGGAGTGCATGTTCAGTTTCTTTTACGACTGTATTCGTAGGAGTTAAGAATATTAGATAATTGGTCTCAAATCAAACCTCGACCTTGATATCTCCTATGCGAAAAAATGTATCAACCTCTGGTTCAAATCAGAATAATTCGAATTCAATTCCTTTTCAAATGAGGTATCAAAAGATGGCGACTGTCATTTAAAAAAATTTGGATATCCAGGGGTGCCCCCCTGCCCCCCCTGAAAACCTCGAATTGAGGACTGATCCGTCGAAAGGATGACTGTTCCATATGAATAACATGGAACATCCGCCGGTTTAATGGAACAGTCCTCAATTTTGGGTCTCATCAGTGTTTTTAAATGAACTTTCAGATCCGAGTTATCACGAAACCGATTTTCCCAGTTTTTTTTTTTTTTTTTTTTTTTTTTTTTTTTTTTTTTTTTTTTTTTTTTTTTTTTTTTTTTTTTATGGTCATCCTTTGGAGAAAAACGTAGTAAGCAGGTTACGTGAAGCACCCTGTAGAGACATTCATTGGCAGAAATGAATTTCTTGAGTCATCCAAATGCGATTTTAAGAAGGATTTATGTAATAAGGCGCCTTAGACGAAATTCGATACTAGAAAGAGACCGCTATGCATGAGGGTCACGGTAGAGCAAGAGAGATAGTTTAAAACACTTCGCGAGTTTTGTCCAAGCTAATCACGACCGATGCGTGCATTATTGGCTAACCGTTGACTTCTGTAACTTCGCACAGTAAACCGAGTCAAAGGAAGAGGCCGGACATGCTTTGGCAATTTTAAATGAGAATATCTTTGTTATTACGTGACGTAGAAGTTTAAACTTTAGTTTAAGGTTTCATTGGTTTTATGGCAACATTTCCTTCGAGAATCTCCCTTTAAAGCTTGTTTTTTAACTATAGAAACATTGAGGTGATTCTTTAGCGTTTAGTGCCGATTTCTGCCACCAGAGCGCTACCGTTCGATTAAAGCAGAGACAAATAGAGACGGAGCACTAACTGGCTGCCGCAGAGGCACTCTGAATTCTCGCGGATTCAACAAAACAACAGTCAACGTCGCATGGTGTTGAATGGTGAGCACCCTCCTCTTCACTTCCCGCCTCCCCCCCCTCGTGTTTTCCGAATTTCACCGTTCAACACCATGCGACATCGCAAGGTGTTTACTGTTGTTCTACATGCTATTTTGTTGAATCCCCGAAAATTCAGAGTGCCTCAAATCTTCCCTAAGTATTTTAGCGTAGTGGTCCGTCTCTATTTGTCTCTGGATTAAAGTCAAATTACTGGCCGAATTCGATGCAAGAATTGATTTGCGATATTTAATTTTTGGTGCTTTCAGCCTTATTTTTTAAGTTATTGGCGAGATTTTTTGCAGAGACACTCTTCAGCTGATTATCTAGTAATTGGACACTCCGTTTTCTTAAAAATAAATTACTTTCGGCCTGTAATTTGACTTCAATCGAAAGGTAGCGCTCTGGTGGCAGAAATCGGCTTTAAACGCTGAAGATTCACCTTAAAATTTGCATGTTTAGTCATATGTTCCGTGTCCGACCCCTCCCAATGACTCGCTTCGCTGTGGGCCGTTCAAAAACCGCCTAAAAGCGGAAACTTTTCTTCAGCGGACAATTTGTCTGGCCAGGGGACGAAGGTGTCTGCTTTAGAGAGGTTCCACTATATTTATTTCACACTTTCAATCAGATTTTTCAAACTGTCTCCTCTTTATAAGGGAATGACTTAGTAAAGACAACCCGACAACGCTAAGAAATTTCGTTAAATTTTTCATTGCAGTTGCAGAGTTGTTAAGTGTGTACCAGCTGGAATCATGGGAGAACAAACGGACGACCCGAATCTCGAGAAAATGTACTTGGCTGCTTTGAATGGACCACCATTAGAATCCGATGACCTAGCATACATCATTGATTGTCCTGAAAAAGAATGGTTCGAGTTCAAGAATTTTGAGCCCAAAAGGACCGTGAAATTGCTAATCGCACGTGTATCGTCGGACTGTCTAACTACGCCACCGGAGAAATTCTATAAAGAAATGAACGAGTTAATCACCCTCAAAGAAAAATCATCAGCCGGAAAATTCAAAGAGGATGATTCAAGGCTCAAAGATCTTGCTAAGAAGTACAATATTGTTTTCGATTCCTGTTCCCCTAAACCCAATGTCATAACGTATGAAAGAGTGACTTTCACGTTACCCCAATATTTCATTCCCTTGCAGAAACCCCATTTTTCAGAGGACGTGGAAATCCCGTCTTTATTTCAATACCCGCAGTTTGGAGGGCTCATTCCAAGCAGAAACTCAAAAGAACTGGCACTCGATGAGAAGAAATCAATTCTTAAGTTGCACATTTTTTGTTTGTTCTGCCGGAGACCGTTTCTGCCTAATCGAACTATAGTTGTGCTGGTGAGGAAGAGGATTGAATCAGGTGTCCTTTCTGACGATCGTCGATTTCGCTTCCTGCAGAATTTCAACGTAATAACTTTAAACGGTAAATTGACCGAGGTGACGAAAAAAGCGCTTGAACTTGCCTTATCATTTGGACCCCGCGAAGACGGAAATGCATTTAAAGACTTAGTGGATGAAATTCCATGGAGCCTTCTATTAGAGTAGTGATTTAAACCGAACTTGATTAAAACCTAATGGTATGCCATAAATAACCCTGAAAGAAATCTACAGCGTGTAAAAGTAAGTTTCGTCTTGTCCACCCGAGTACTAAAGGTTTATTTCTCGTAAATCACCACTGACACGCACCTACATTTTTTTAAAGAAAAATAAAATTTTTGGTATCGTTAGGTATATTACTTACTGCATTCCAGGAAGGTGTTCCAGAACACTTGGATATCTCGCATACTTCTTTTGCGAAATAAAGCTGTCTATTAAAAACCAGGTGAAACACTTGAGACGGGTACCGCTGCCGGCCCCAATGAATTCGGGGAAATAGTTTACAGGATCCCTTTCCTCCCCAAATTACCCGTTTGGAGGTTTATTAAGGACAAGTATCTCTACCTGTCTCAAAAATAAATCATATTATTTCATTATATTTTGACCTTGGAATCTTTAACACCATAAGAAAGAAAACTTTTTGCGCACCATTTTTTTTATCTAAAAATTAAAAAAAAAAAAAAACAAGAAATGGGACTATATTCAATCGATTGGCTGCGATTTTGGGTTTTTTTTTATTTACTTTTTTCCCTAGGTGTCTTACATTTTTTCCTCCTCTAATACATTGGTAGAGCCCTTCTCCCCATCCCTCATTTTGGGGCTTTGAGAGCTCCTGCATAGAAGTTGGCGAGTGCAAGGTGTGGTCTTTGATACATGAATCCAAAAATTACTAATAGAAAAAGAAAAATTCGCAACACGCAAATGGCTACCCAGCCTTTTTTCAAAATAACAGCGTTTTAAAGATTTAGGGGTATCAGGGGAATATCTAAAAAAAAAAAAAAAAAAAAAAAAAAAAAAAAAAAAAATGCATGCCTAGAGAGATCTTACTAAGTTGAATGTAAAGGCGCAAATCGGACGTCAAACCTTTTCTTTATATCTTCAAATATGTTGATGCACTTAGTAGAATTGCTTAAAATGAAGTAAATATTAAATAATTTGGCCAATATGTGCAGAGCACAATGGCCAAATTATTTCACTTTTACTTTATCCTTCATTTGTATTTTTTTAAGTCACAGCCGATTCAAAGAGAGACTTCAATTTCTCGTGCAATCTTGTGTGAGGGCACCAACACATTTGAAGCGGCCTTACCTACGTAGGGCTTGCTTCTCAAAGCCCCAAAAATTCGGGGGGGGGGGGGGGTCGGAGGCTTCTTACCTGTTTTGAGGAAAAGTAATCATCATGTGTCGCACCTTATAATTGATCTGCACTTTCAGAATTCATTTTTTTATTTGCGATTGTTAGAGTGGTAAAAGCAGTTAATTGGAAAAAGTCCCAAAAAGTTAAGAAAACTACACCTAATTCGGATAGGGGTCGTGTTTCGAAGACGAAAAGAATTAAAGAAAACCTCTAACATAAGAGAAGAAAAGGACATTCATAGTTGGTTGAGTGTTGTAATAGATTATTAAGGCAAAATACAACCTCCCATACGATTAATTAAAGGTAAGGTTAAGTGCACACCTCCATTGAATACCTCAAGGAGTTTGAGGCGCAGAGAGAGAGGGGGGGGGTTCTCAGAATTTTTTGGGGTCGACAAGAGACACACTGGACCAACCTTTTCGTATTTGCAGCTGTCACTCCACTGAATAAACCAAGCCAGGCACTCTGAAGCACTCAGTGTATTTTACTACCTGAAAACACCTCTTTTTTTTTGAAAAAAAAAAAAAAAACTGTTTCCATGCAGCCTGTTACAAAGCGGATTGCAGCGAGAGAGATCAATATTGGAACTGAACGAGTGATCGCAGTATATTTTTCATTCGTAGAATCTTCTCTATTTGCTTTACTTAGTTTTACTGTATTCCTTTCGCGGTACTATCCAAATGCTTCCTCCCGCATTTGTTCACTTTTTGATGCCGCACTAATGAATATTCCTACTTTTTCTCATCGGAATAGGCACTGTTCTCAAAAGCAATGTCCTTCTCCCCGCTCATTTTATTTAATTTTTTATTTAATTTTAATTGCGATAGCTTTACTTATTGTTAGTCCCGTTCCCTTTCAATTTCTCCGTCAGTAAAAGATTCGCTCTTCTTATTGTGTAGATAACTAACTGTATTTTCTCATTCCATATTTATTGGACTGAGTTACCTTTTTATTCTATTGTGTACTTCGTTTTTTATCTCAGCTATCTTATCTCATTGTAGGTATGCAATCTATTTTCCATTCTCATATTACTTTTTTAAAGAGGTTTCTATCCCCCTTTTTTTCTCGTCAACCTGCATTAGTAAGTTTCCTATCTTTAACGTAATGCAACTTAATTATCCATTATCACTGACATATTTGTAATTACCTCTTTCCCACGCATTCAGACTCAGTTATTTCGATTCGATAGCATTTTGCAGAAACTAACTGATTGGTTTATTTCCTACGAAGTTGATATTTATGTTGACTGTCATTTAATTTGAAGTGGAATTCACGTTATCATAGATGGATTTTAGCTAATAAAGTTAGTTTATCATTTACAGGGTTTTTCTTGTTTTTTGAACCGATAATTCCACATCTAAATCGAGTTTTTAAATCTACTTCCCGAACTGTTTGTTAACAACTTGAGTCATTATTTTTATATTTTCCGTTTTGACTTTACTTTTACTGAGATTAGATCCCCCCAAAATACAGTTGGCTTGTTATTTATTTATTAATTCCCCCCCCCCCTTAATTTGCGGCATTTCTATATTACATCCTTTTGACTTTCGTCTTAATATGTAGGTATGCTCTAATTTTAAACACTCTTCGCCTTGTGACTTGTGACAACACCCCCCCCCCCAATCACTTTTTGTGTCGGTTATTATTTATGTTTCAGTAATTTTGTTCAATTCATGGTATGATAATTTTGTTCTATTTATAATTTTCTTCTATTTCACAATTTTTTTACCTAAGAAAAAATAAATGTTGATTCTGGTTCTTAACCCTGCTCAATATTATTCAACCGCCTCCAAGAAAAAGGAAAAAAGAAGTGAAGTTTTTTCAAGACTGTATATTAGAGACTTAATGTAATTTAACCTGAAAATTCACTCCGTTAGTTACCTACTAGCAGTGTTGCCAGATTGCACGATGAAATTCGCCAACTTTGTATGAAAACTTTGCAACTTTGCTGTTGCAAACTTTTGCTACAGGCTTATTGATAGTTGGTTATGGGGTAAAACCCTGTAAAAATGACGATTAGCGCACTAAAAAATCACGAAATCAACTCCTAAACTCACAAGATGCATTTAAACGCGAGACCGTAATGGCGGCCGCGGCCGCCCAAATCTAATGGCAATTGTATGCTTCTTCTTCTTCTTGTGCGTGGTGTTGCGCGAACACCTCGCGTAGATGGCTCCGATTGAAGATAGGGAAATGTAATGCAAACCGCGGCCCCGGCCGCCATTACGGTCTCTTGTTTAAAAGCATTTTGTGAGTTAAGGAGTGGATTTCGTGATTTTTTAGTGCGCTAATCTCTATTTTTACAGGGTTTTACCCCTTTAACAACTATTAATTTGCCTGTAACAAAAGTTTGCAACAGCTCCATAGTATAAGTTCCGTGGGAAAAGTGGACCTGGACTGTAATAGCGGCAATACAGCAACAATGTTATATTTCCATTTAAACCTTTATGTAAAGCAATCGATCTTCAGGAGGTACAATTGCAACCCCAAAGTATCGATACTTTTGCATAGGTTCAAATAGCAAAAAGCATGGTTATCAAATTTCACGAGTCGCCACTCGCTGTAAATAGCTGTAGACATGATCAGTTTTGAATCGTTTCTATAGCTTATTTTTACCTCAAGGCCTTCAAAGAGAATGAACAGTGTCAACCAACGAGCTATACATTTACCTAGAGTGGCAGTTTCATAGGTAACCTGCGTAACCACCATGGGGGATTTTTAGGTTAGGTTTAAGCGAGTAGTTTCAGAAGTGCAGGCGGACCTAGACCGATAACCTTTGGAATTTGTCAACATTATTCCTGATATTACTCGATGAAAATGAATAAAAATGAAATTGAGTGTTCACTTTTCAATGAGGAAAACTTTAAATACAAAAGAATAAAGTCAGGAGCAAATTCGGTATTGATTTGAAGGAATGAAAGTTGAAAATTCGCCAAAGATTATGGTTTTGGTCCGCCTACACTTCTGAAACTACCTCTAACCTGTCCATTTGTTTCCGTGTATTTTGATGCGGCATCACCGCACAGTGGACCAGAACATGCTTTGATCCATTGTGCGGTGGTGCCGCATCAAAATACACGGAATAAAATGGACAAATTACTCGCTTAAACCTAACCTAAAAATCCCCCATGGTGGTTACGCAGGTTACCTATTAAACTGCCACTCTAGATAAATGTATAGCTCGTCGAGTTTAATCATATCCATTTTTTGACGCTTTCGGGTAATTTTTCGTTGGTGCCACTCTTGTTTTAGAATTTTTCTGGAAAGACGCGCTCTGTGTGGAAAACGACCGTTATAACTAGACAGAAGTCTTGCCGATTGCTTCCTCAACAATCTGTGGTACACTGAGAGAAATCACCTCTTTAAAAACAAGGAAACACGTTTACTTGCGACAGTTTTCCTTACGCGAAATAAAGTTCTGATTGCATAACGGAAATTAATCACAGGGAAATATCATTGTCACAATAACAAGGAATCTTTTACTGGTAGTAGCAGAATTTCCCCTTAGTCAATATTTCACAGTGCAGTTCCCTTAACACAAACGAAATACACCTTGGATTAAAGAAATAATTCTATCGGTGTAATGCATGGGTATCTTGCACACTTGCTGTTAAACACTGATCGTGTTGAGGCATGAGGCACAATGGAGCTCTTGCAAACTTTCGCTATTGGGGATTGAAGAGTTGATTCTTGCGTAAAAACCTGTAAAAATGACGATGAGAACACTAAAAAATCGCAAAATTCTTTCTGAAAATTGTGCTTGATTGTGGAAAGACGCAGGTATCATAGGAGATTCCTATCTAAATTGGGACGTATCTCTGTGTTTCCGTATAGAGAAAGTGACATAATAGACAGTAATATTCCATGATACCTGCATTGAGCCGCCATTAAGAACTTGCTGTCATAGCAGTTATGTGAGTTTATTACTAAATTTTAGACTTTCTCAGTGTGATTTTCGTAATATTCGCTGGTTTTCACTGTGGACTATTCGTTTGCTTACAACAAAAGTTTGCTAGAGCCCCATTATTGAATAACTTTCCATTCATGAATTTTCGGTATAAAGGACCTGGCACCGGCCCATGACCTTACGGGAAATGGCTCCCAATGGATTTTCGATTTTGTGGTCTCAAATTTTTATGTGATGCCTATGAATAGTTCTCACAGCCCCATCTCTCAATCGTATAAGTCGCGGAGATTGTTCACTTGATCCACAGATGTTATGTCCAAAACCGTAATGTCCAAACGGAAATGTCCAAAATTATACGTCCAAAGCTTGAAAGTCCAAAATGAAATGTCCAAATCGTTAAAGTCCAAATAAACGGATATCAAGTTAGATTAAATAAATTTTCAAACACTTTGCGTCAAACTTGTAATGTCTAAGGAATTAAAATATCCTATATTATCCTATATTATATTTGTAAGAATGAAGCTAAGTTCCTGGAGAACCGTTGCACCGTTCGGTAGGGGCCTGGTACCGATCGGTAGGGGCCTGGTACCGATCGGTAGGGGCCTGGTACCGATCGGTAGGGCTCGGCTTCAATGCTTCGGGAAAAATATAAGTTTTTCCGTGCGGGCCCCGCGTCCTTTTTTAAAATGCTAAAAACTTTTCTCTGGAAAAGTTGTGCGAGTGCGAAAAGGATGAGAATCAGTTCGTTTTGCAAGGGTGGGAGAGAGAAGCAAGATTTTGTCATCCTTTTTTAAATGCATACGTGCGGACGAGCATACGATTTTGTACGCGTGTGAGCGAGAAACGTGCTGCTCTGTCAATTTTTTTTTTTTTTAAATTTGATCGAGCGATTTGACGTTACCGTGGCGATTGTGATCATATGTTTTTTGCGCGGAAGGACCAACGACCTCTATATAAGACCGGCGAACGAATACGAACCACCGTAACCCGCAAGAAGGAAAGTTAGGTTAGGAATAGAGGTGCTTGGCCGGATAGGAGCACCTCTGTCTACACGTATTTTTATGAAGATGTTCTCTTCCGTTTTTCGCTTCTAAAACTCCTAATTTTACACGGATTTTGCTTTTCTTGGTCTTAATAGAAGGAGGCTAGCTTGGGCTTTGACCTCTGCCCTACCGGGTCCGGTAACGTTTTTTCGAAAATATATGGAAAATATAAGTCGTTGAAGTGGACACCCGTTGGTATGCTCTGAAGACCTTGCAAATCACGTTCGCCTGTTTACGACGATTCAATCTGTCTACAAATCGGCTTTTAGTCATTTTTTGAGTCTACTCCTTCACTCTCAGTCCTTTTAGTGCTAGATTCTTCAAAATCCGTAAAGTTTTAGTGGCAGAGGAGGTAATTATTCTGTACTGTGTAGTGTGTACCAGTAAACCCTCCTGTGTTAGAGTTCGTAGTAACTTAACTTGAGTTCGTAATTTCTGTACATTTCCCTTCTGGATGATTTTTCATTCCTAATATTGTTTTATCAATCTGCGCCATCATCACTGTCTATTAAATACTGTGATTGTGGTGAAACCCGCCCGCCGTTAACTCAGGATGTCGGATCGAGCCGACCACTGAAAGGGTTCTGGTTAGTCATCATCAATTTTGTGAAGTACTCATCATGTCAGGAGTGATTCCCTCTTATTCCTTTGTTTAGTCGCAGCATAATTCAGCCTTGAATCAGGATTCATCGTAAAATTCCTCTCTTTGAACCATCCGTGGTTTTTGCGCATTCTTCGGAATCTTAAAGGTGAGCTTGGAGGATGTTATGTTATGTTGGTACTATATTGATAGATGTTGACCATCGATGCATATGCTTGTCATTCGGACGTTCCCTATCACCTTACTCACAATCGTCGTATGATTCTTAACTCGCTGTCAATCCTAAAAGTAATAAAATGTGATCTCCTTATAATCCGTGTTCTTGTATTATTCCACAACAATTTGGCGACGAGGATGGGATGGGGTTGAAGAAGAGTTAAAAGAGCTCAAGAAAGACAGCATCATATCGGAAATTGATCATTGTGATTGGGGTTCACCAATAGTGCCAGTTCCCAAACCGAACGGCAAAACAAGAATTTGCGTTGACTATAAATACACAGTAAACACGCAACTAGTTGATAATCATTACCCCATCCCTAAAATTGACGAAATTCTCAGCGAACTCCGAAATTCAAGGTACTACTGCAAACTAGACTTGTTCAAAGCATATCTCCATGTCGAAATGGACGAAGAAAGCAAGCGTATACAAGCCATATCCACGCACAAAGGAACCTATTTGATGAATAGATTAAGCTTAGGTATCAAAGTTGCTCCGTCGTTATTTCATAGAATTCTTGCAATCAAACTCAAAGGCCTTAAAGGTGTAACCATCTATTTTGATGATATTGTAGTTCATGGTCCTACTCTGGAACAGTGCCAGGAAAATGTGCTTGCCTGTCTGCAGAGACTTCAAGAAAATGACTTACACCTGAACATCGAAAAATGTTTGTTTTTCAAAACAAAAATAGCCTACCTGGGATACATAATCGAAGGCCGCAACATTACCAAGGATCCTCGGAAAGTCCAAGCCATAGTAGACGCTCATCGACCGCAAAGTAAAGACGAGGTAAGAACCTTCCTTGGTCTTGTCACGTACTATGCTCGTTTTATTCCAAACGCATCGACAATTTCTTTTCCAATCCGAGAATTATTGAAGAAATCAACTCCGTTTAAATGGTCAATTGCTTGTGAGCGAGCATTCTTAAAGTTAAAATCTATTATTTCAAGTGATCAACTACTTATGGCTTACGACCCATCATTACCTGTCTCAGTGGCGTGTGATGCTAGCCCTACTGGGATTGGAGCAGTTTTATCTCAAACAGTTGGACTAATGGAAAAACCAGTAGCATTTGTGTCTAGATCCCTCACATCAGCGGAACGGAATTACAGTCAGATAGACCGGGAGGCCTTGGCGATAGTATTCGCGCTTGACAAATTCTTCATGTTCGTTTATGGAAGAAAGTTTACGCTAATAACTGATAACAAGCCACTTACTAGAATTTTCCACGAAACCGCAAAACTACCGCCTATGACTGCAGCCCGTCTTCTCAGATATGCCGCGTACCTTTCCATGTTTAACTATGTAACAAAGTTCAGGAAAAGCAAAGAGCATGCAAATGCAGATTTTTTATCTAGATTTGCAGTGAATCAAGGCCCAGCAAAGGGTAATCAAGAATTTTTGGACGCAGAACTGTTGGTTAATTTTGAAACAACATTGAACCAAATAGAGAGTAAACAAATTACCAGTGAAATCATCGCAGAGGAAACTCGAAAAGATACAGAGTTAGCAGAACTCTTAACATCGTTACGAACAAATGACGACTGCAAAGAAAACTTAGAATTTTCTATCCAAGGAAATGTAATTTTTCGAGGAAACAGAGTATACATTCCCAAAAGTTTACGCCCAAAAATCCTAGAAGAACTTCATGAAACTCATACTGGCATGACACGAATGAAACAATTAGCTAGAAAATATTGCTACTGGCCTGGAATTGATTCAGATATAGACAGACTAGTTCGTGCCTGCCCTAGCTGCCAAATGGCTCAAAAGTCACCTAGGAAAGTCCCTGTCCATCAATGGGAAATTCCTAAGCAAAACTTCGACCGCATACACATAGATTATGCAGGGCCTCGAAAAGGTATGTACTTTCTTATTGTTGTTGACGCTAAGTCCCGTTGGCCAGAAATTAAAATCGTTTCATCACCACCCACCACTGATACAACAATTCGACTTCTCGAAGAAATATTCACAACGCATGGCTATCCTAAAACATTGGTATCAGACAACGCTTCGATCTTCGCTGAAACAAATGAAAAGTTTAGAAACTACTGTAAACAAAGGGGAATTCTACAATCCTTCATTGCGCCAGGCCATCCAGCCACTAATGGTATGGCAGAAAGATGTGTTCAAACTTTGAAATCCAAGTTAAACAAAATGGAAGCCGAGCCAGGAACTGTGAATTCCAAAGTTCAACGTATTTTACTACAGTATCGCGCAACCCCCATGGCAGATGGACAAAGTCCTGGAGAATTATATCTTCACAGACCCATCAGAATCCGTTTAGATGCTATTCGTCCAACAAAACCAGTGCGTAACCAATTCACAAATAATCCAGTGCGTTCTTTAGCAGTTTCGCAAAAAGTTATCGCGCGTGTCTATCGTGATAATAAGCCAGCATGGCAATATGGAGTAGTGTTAAAAAAGTTCGGGAAATTGCATTATTTAATAAAGCTCAATAATGGCTATATTTTTAAGCGCCACATTGATCAACTGAAAATGGTTCCAAATGATGTGCGCGTTGATTCTAGTGCAAGGCCAATCGTTCCAAAAAGCAGTGCGAAACCTGAAATTCCCCAAAAACGTGTGTCTTTCGCAAAATTACCTGATCAAATTGAATTTTTTTCAAGCCCCTAGTTCGGTCATGTTACCTTCGCAAGTTCCAGCCTCAACCGCGTCGGAACAAATAGTTCAAAAATCAACCTTGCCAAAGCAAATCGTTCAAGAACCAGCTGTGGCAGGACCGAGTCGCAACTGCAAAGAATCCATGCAAAAATCGCCTGTGGTTCGTAAACCTATCGCGCCGGTTCCTAATAGTGTTCAACCCTGTACCGCGCCCAAATCTGCGATTATTCCAGTGAAAACAGCCGTGCCAGTCCTTGTTGGTAATCGTTCACCTAATCCGGGAACACCATCTAGTCCACCAATTATTGATATTTCATCAGACAAGGATGAGCCAAGCTGTCAAGTAGCAGGGTCCTCAAAAAGTACACCAAGCCAAGCTGAAGGTCCACAAAAGAAGTTGCAACCAGTTAAATTTAGTCGGGGAAGAGGACTTCAAAGAGATCTTCAAACTCGATCAGCTAGAGTTATCAAAACCCCAGTGCGTTTTAAAGACTATATCACAGAACTCGATTAGCACCTAAAATTTTTTTTTTTTCTTTCTTTCACTTTAGTGTGAATTTTGATGTATAAAAAAAAAAAAAAAAAAAAAAAAAACCACCGTACCACTTATAATGTATTATTATTTTCTATTGTTATATTTTTTATCTAGTCAATTTTTTTTTAAAATTAAGTAAAATGACAAATTTGACAAATCAAATTTTTCTTTTTAGTGGCGGTGAGTGTTATGTTATGTTGGTACTATATTGATAGATGTTGACCATCGATGCATATGCTTGTCATTCGGACGTTCCCTATCACCTTACTCACAATCGTCGTATGATTCTTAACTCGCTGTCAATCCTAAAAGTAATAAAATGTGATCTCCTTATAATCCGTGTTCTTGTATTATTCCACAACAGAGGAGGAGGCTGAGAGAATGGCCTGAAAGATTTGGGTCAAGATTTCTACGAACAGCACCTCGAGGCTCATTCAGTTAAGTTCATGAAGTCGTATCGGAAAGTATTAGATGGCAGTTATATGAGGGGCCCTGTTTCTTCATCACACATTTTAGCATTTTTAGCTACTGTGACTCGGACTGCTGTGAACCACAGTCGTTTACGGGAACACTTTGGGAAACGGACCGAACCGCCATAAGCCACAATGAGTGCGAGTGAGAAACCTTAAAACGCGAAGAGTCTCTCTCTCGCACTGGCAGTCTCTTACGGGAACAATTTGGGAAACTGACCGAACCGCCATAAGATGCAATGAGTGCGCGTGAGAAACCTTAAAACGCGAGAGGTCTCTCTCTCGCACTCGCAGTCGCTTACGAGAACACTTTGGAAAACGTACCGAACCGCCATAAGACGCAATGAGTGCAAGAGAGAAACCTTAAAAAACGAAAGGTCTCTCTCCCGCACTCCCAGTCTCTTACGGGAACAATTTGGGAAACGGACCAAACTGCCATAAGACGCAATGAGTGCGAGAGAGAAACCTTGAACCGCGAGAGGTCTCTCTCTCTCACTCGCAGTCGCTTACGAGAACACTTTGGGAAACGGACCGAACCGCCATAAGACGCAATGAGTGCGAGAGAGAAACCTTGAAACGCGAACGGTCTCTCCCTCTCGCACTGGCAGTCTCTTACGGGAACAATTTGGGAAACTGACCGAACCGCCATAAGACGCAATGAGTGCAAGAGAGCAACCTTGAAACGTGAGAGGTCTATCTCTCGCACTCGCAGTCGCTTACGGGAATATTTTGGGAAACGGACCGAACCACCATAAGACGCAATGAGTGCGAGGGAGAAACCTTGAAACGCGAGAGGTCTCTCTCTCGCACTCGCACTCGCTTACGGGAACACTTTGGGAAACGGTTCGAACCGCCATAAGACGCAATGAGTGCAAGAGAGAAACCTTGAGAGAGAGACCTCTCGCGTTTCAAGGTTTCTCTCTCGCACTCATTGCGTCTTAAGGCGGTTCGGTCCGTTTCCCATAATATTCCCGTAAGCGACTGCGAGTGCGAGAGAGAGACCTCTCGCGTTTCAAGGTTTCTCTCTCGCACTCATTGCGTCTTATGGCGGTTCGGTCCGTTTCCCATAATATTCCCGTAAGCGACTGCGAGTGTGAGAGAGAGAGACCTCTCGCGCTTCAAGGTTTCTCTCTCGAACTCATTGCGTCTTATGGCGGTTCGGTCCGTTTCCCAAAATATTCCCGTAAGCGACTGCGAGTCCGAGAGAGAGACCTCTCGCGTTTCAAGGTTTCTCTCTCGCACTCATTGCGTCTTATGGTGGTTCGGTCCGTTTCCCAAAGTGTTCCCGTAAGCGACTGCGAGTGTGAGAGAGAGAGACCTCTCGCGTTTCAAGGTTTCTCTCTCGCACTCATTGCGTCTTATGGCGGTTCGGTCCGTTTCCCAAAATATTCCCGTAAGCGACTGCGAGTGCGAGAGGGAGAGACCTCTCGCGTTTCAAGGTTTCTCTCTCGCACTCATTGCGTCTTATGGTCGTTCGGTCCGTTTCGCAAAGTGTTCGCGTAAGCAACTGCGAGTGCGAGAGAGAGACCTCTCGCGTTTATAGGTTGCTTTCTCGCACTCATTGCGTCTAATGGCGGCTCGGTCCGTTTCCCAAAGTGTTCCCGTAAGCGACTGCGAGTGCGAGAGAGGGACCTCTCGCGTTTCAAGGTTTCTCTCTCGCACTCATTGCGTCTTATGGCGGTTCGGTCCGTTTCCCAAAGTGTTCCCGTAAGCAACTGCGAGTGCGAGAGAGAGACCTCTCGCGTTTCAAGGTTTCTCTCTCGCACTCATTGCGTCCTATGGCGGTTCGGTCCGTTTCCCAAAGTGTTCCCGTGAGCATATGCGAGTGCGAGAGAGAGACCTCTCGCGTTTCAAGGTTTCTCTCTCGCACTCATTTCGTCTTATTGCGGTTCGGTTCGTTACCCAAATTATTCCCGTAAGCAACTGTGAGTGCAAAAGAGAGACCTCTCTCGTTTCAAGGTTTCTCACTCGCACTCATTGCGTCTCATGGCGGTTCGGTCCGTTTCCCAAAGTGTTCCCGTAAGCATCTGCGAGTGTGAGAGAGAGACCTCTCGCGTTTTAAGGTTTCTCTCTCGCACTCATTGCGTCTTATGGCGGTACGGTCCGTTTCCCAAATCATTCCCGTAAGCGACTGCGAGTGCGAGAGAGAGACCTCTCGCGTTTCAAGCTTTCTTTCTCGCACTCATTGCGTCTTATGGCGGTTCGATCCGTTTTTCAAATTATTCTCGTAAGCGACTGCGAGAGAGAGACCTGTCGCATTTCAAGGTTTCTCTCTCGCATTCATAGCGTCTTATGGCGGTTTGGTCCATTTCCCAAATTGATCCCGTAAGCGACTGCGAGTGCGAGAGAGAGACCTCTCGCGTTTTAAGGTTTCTCTCTTGCACTCATTGCGTCTTGTGGCGGTTCGGTCCGTTTCCGAAAGTGTTCCCGTAAGCGACTTCGAGTCGCAGCAGCTAAAAATGCTAAAATATGCGATGAAGAAACATGGCCCCTCATGTAACTGCCATCTAATACTTTCCGATACGACTTCATGAACTTAACTGAATGAGCCTCTAGGTGCTGTTCGTAGAAATCTTGACCCAAATCTTATAGGCCATTCTCTCAGCATCCCCCTCCAAGCTCACCTTTAAGATTCCGAAGAATGCGCAAAAACCACGGATGGTTCAAAGAGAGGAATTTTACGATGAATCCCCTGATTCAAGGCTGAATTATGCTGCGACTAAACAAAGGAATAAGAGGGAATCACTCCTGACATGATGAGTACTTCACAAAATTGATGATGACTAACCAGAACCCTTTCAGTGGTCGGCTCGATCCGACATCCTGAGTTAACGGCGGGCGGGTTTCACCACAATCACAGTATTTAATAGACACTGATGATGGCGCAGATTCATAAAACAATATTAGGAATGAATAATCATCCAGAAGGGAAATGTACAGAAATTTCGAACTCAAGTTAAGTAACTACGAACTCTAACACAGGATGGTTTACTGGTACACACTACACAGTATAGAAAACTTACCGCCTCAGCCACTAAAACTTTACGGATTTTGAAGAATCTAGCACTAAAAGGACTGAGAGTGAAGGTAGACTCAAAAAATGACTAAAAGCCGATTTGTAGACAGATTAAATGGTCGTAAACAGGCGAACGTGATTTGCAAGGTCTTCAGAGCATACCAACGGGTGTCCACTTCAACGACTTATATTTTCCATATATTTTCGAAAAAACGTTACCGGACCCGGTAGGGCGGAGGTCAAAGCCCAAGCTATCCTCCTTCTATTAAGACCAAGAAAAGCAAAATCCGTGTAAAATTAGGAGTTTTAGAAGCGAAAAACGGAAGAGAACATCTTCATAAAAATACGTGTAAACAGTCGAGGTGCTCCTATCCGGCCAAGCACCTCTATTCCTAACCTAACTTTCCTTCTTGCGGGTTACGCTGCGGTTCGTATTCGTTCGCCGGTCTAATATAGAGGTCGTTGGTAAGGACAGATTCGGGTATAGAATCATTTTAATAGCGACTTCAATGAAGTCACTTCGTATGATATCGATGTATATCTACGCAGATCGCAGAACGCAGATTTATAGAATAGTACAATCAACTAGAGATGACTTTGTTGAGATCGGTGCGTTGAATTGATATCTCGATTGTAACCCAGCAAATTTGGGCTAGGTTTCCAGAATTTTTAAAGAAACCAAACTATTAGTGATGATGAGTTGAGACGATGGTTATTCTTCTCTTATCAATAATATGCTCTCGAATATTACTGAGTAATGAAAATAATTGGTTTCCTGTTGAAAATGTGTTGTTTACTTTGAATGTATAAGTGATTTATCTAAGAATACTACCAACGGGTCCAACGGACCCAGAATATTGTTACACATCCTATTTCAAAGTTGGCGATTTGAGCTGTTTCGTATTAGTTCGCATCTCGGTGAGGTTACGATGTTTTTATAAGGTCTGTTTTTTCAAATTAAAAAAAAGAAAAAAAAAAAATAATCGTTAGATTTCTTGGGTATTTTAGTAGTTTTTAACGATTCATTTGATTGTATACACCCGTTATTTTTTAATCTGTGGAGTCAAAGTGTGTCAAATTAAATGAAGGCGTTTTTTTTTCTTTTTCGAAATAGACTGATTTAGTGCTGACTTGGTGATGAGCGTTCCAAAGAAAGACAAACTGTCTCTCTTGGTCTCTTGTAACCCCCGCATGTACTGCTATCTCACTCTAATTTCAAAAAACTTATGGAGAGACATCTTTTGAGCATCGAGCATCAATTGTCAAAAAGCGCTGAAAGAATGACCCCAAATAATAGGGGTTGTATATGACCTCACGTCCAAAAAGCTTAAAAAATTAAAATGTTAAATGAAGTTTGCTTGAATTTCCGAGCAAACCTATTTTAACAAATTATTGTCGTTAATAAAGGGCTGTTTGAAAAAGGCATACTTTTCCCGCGCAAAGTTTCTTTTCCATTTTTATACAGATTTTTGATTTACCTACTAAAACGCAATGTCTTATTGTCATGTCAGTTCAACGAAAGGTTATCGTAGGTGTGCGATCTCGGTCATGCGTATTTGTTTGCTTACCCCGAACTTCTCATTTTATTGTGAAAGCATGGTTTTTCACTCTCGCTATCTCTTTCTCTCCTTCCCTTCTTTTCTCTGTACTGTTCTAAATCGTATAATCCACATGCGCTAATACGGTGCATCCCAATGCGCTGATTCTAAGGTTTCGGCGGCTCCATGAGCGCCAAAAAAAGTTGACGGTTTTGGATCGGGCCCTCTTGAGAACGACCACCCCTAAAATGGTTAAGTTTCATGTAAGGGGGTGGGGGACGGGGGGTTATGCTATTTATGCCCCTTCCAAATGATGACTCCTGTTTTCTAAACATTTGGTGTACATGAGAAAATACCACTTTAGTATTGCAGGAATAATAGAGTAAGTTTTTAGATTTCGTCCTTTGGAGCAGGATTAGATGGGCGAATAGCAAACGGAGTTAGGGAGTGGTTATCAAGTCAAAGTCTTAGCTCGAATAAACAAAATCACGCGCAAGACGCGAAACGGAACGCTTGGCCGCGAAGCGGCCACCGGCCTCTAGTCTAAACTATTTACGTGCATAAATTCAAACAATGAAGCTATGATGGATTTTCTTTCGCGAGTGGTACTTTCAGCTTCAGCCTGTAACTAATGGCACGAAGATATATCTCTCAACTGTACCTGTTTCCTTGTATTCATTGTACTGTCCAACAATATTTTCTAGTTGCTGCAAATTCATTCGATATAATCGTTTGATAGGATGCCGAATCATTGCGTGGTCACCGAAAATTTTCAAATGGCAATCCCTATCTTTTAATATCTCATTCAAAAGCGCCTAAAAATCAAGCTTTTTAGCGCAAATCGAAAGTCAATACCTTTTTTTTGCGGTCGAGAGGGGGGTGCTCCCCCCTGGAAACCCCCCAAAGACCAAATTTTGGGCCGTGACAGTATTTTTAAATGAAACTTCAGGTCCGAATTACCACAAAACCGATTTTTCCCGATTTTTTTATCGTCCCGCGTTCAAGGAAACCATAGTGAGCAGGTTTCGTGAAACACCCTGTATATTGAAAAGGGCTGCTATTCATAAGCTTTTTTGCATCGAGACAATAAGTAAAGGGATGAATTCTAGAACGCTAACTATTGCCATAGTTCGTTGAAACTGATGTAAAACCATCGATTCTCCGTTCGATTTGTCTCTGAGAGCGCATCTACCTTCAAACAATACTGAAGTACTATAACTCTCAAAAGAAAGTATCCTGGTCGAGATTCTTATCGTTAAAGTCCGTCGTTTTTATTAGAATTTACGATTTTTCTAGACGTACTCTAAAATGAGCATTCTATTAGTCTTTGAACACTTGAAAGTCACAAAATTTCTCAAAGCTTACCTACATTTGAAGGAGTACAAATTTCGATCAGGGTACTTTCTTTTGAAAGTCATAGTACAGGAAGGGGTATCGAATACGAGGACAGTACTTACTTAGCGCACAAACGCAGCGGGTGAAGAGAAACGAAGAGGGGGAGAGGAGAGGAGAGGGTTTCAATTTCCGGTGGCTCGTGCATGCACGTGAAGCGAAAGAGAGACCGAAGAGGAAGGTCCGCTTTTGTTGGAATTTGGAAATGTTGACTGCGGAAGTGTGAGGCAAAATCACCCCGCTTATTGCAGTATTTTCGTCTCATCAGTTTTGTCTTTGAATAAAGTGTGAGTGTTGATAAGGCACGAACAGTCGAACACCCACCTCGAGGAAAGACTCGAAATCCCACAAAAGTCTGAGAGAACTGTATTCTGCTAGAGGAAGTGTTTGTGTGTGGGGGGGGGGGGGAACGCGATGCCGATACGAGCCAGTAGATGTCAGTTAGCAAGCCCTGCCTTTCCCGTCCCCGTTGTTATGATCGGAAATCAGTCGCTCGCAAGTGCCGAGAGCTCATGCTGTCTTTATACGTTCGCATGAGCCGTTTCGTGAAAATTAAAAGTCTTTACTCGCTCACTCTTTCGCTAACTTTGAACAGTCCTATTTTACTAGATCTCAATGAGTAGGTGTGTGGGTCGAAAATGGTGTCTCCTGTATTTTTAGTTTTTTGTGCTCTGTGATCTGTTCAGTGGCGGCTCGTGGTTTTCTGTACGCTCTGTAGAGGATCAAATTATTTATAACTGTAAGTGTAGTTTTATGATCATGCTCATAGACAACGTTTGTTAGTACACACTAGAGTCCCTATATGTAGAGAGTTAAGACAAGAGGGTAGTCAACTTCTGATTGGTCGATGAATTTTAGGCTCTACGGACGCCGCCATTGGATGCGATTTTGCACTTTTGTTTTGTTTACCAACGGTCTTTTACAGATAAAAGAGTTAATTTGCGACGAATCTGTTAATTTTAATCATAATGCACCACAAGAATGTCCATAAATCTCAAAAGAATCATTATAAAGCGTTAATACATGTCGATCAACAAAAGCAGGGAAAGATTACATCGTTTCAAACTTAGCGGAACTGTAATCTTTGCTGTGGAGCAAAACACAACAACGGCCTCAGAATGTAAACAAATGTGCAAAATCGCATCCAATGGCGGCGCCCATGATTTCTCTTGTCTTAACTCTCTACATATAGGGACTCTAGTACACACCGGTCCACTTTAAGGTGATTCCATGGCACGTGATCGATTAGTCTATCGATTAGTCGATCCATTAATGGGCCATTTTCCGGATTTTATGGAGTTTCCTTTTGTAAAATGAGGATCGTCAGCACCTGGAGGCATGGGCGGATACAGGGCATTGTCTTTCTCTCTCTCCTCCCATTTGAAAACGTGCGATAGAAAAAGACAGAAGAGGGGGCCGAAGTCACGTGATGGCCCCCTCAGCTGCCTTTTTCTAACACATAAGTTCAAATGGAGGGAGAGAGAGAAAGACAGTTCCCTGTATTCGCCCATGCCTGGAGGTGGATCCATCGAAGATATATTTTAAGCTTGGAAGCTCGAATCCGCAAATAAGGACGAAACTATGGGAACTAGGACTACCGTAGTGCGATACGATATATCGAACAGCGATTGTGCGAATTCCCATAGTTACGTCCTTATTTTGCGGATTCGAGCTTCCAAACTTAAGAGATATCTTTGATAGTTCTACCTCCAGGTGCTGACGATCCTCCTTTTCCATAAAACAAAAACTGCCATAAAATCCGGTAAATGATCATTAATCGATCGACTAATCGACAGGGGCGTCATATCAAGTTCGGCTTGGGGGGGGGGGGGGGCGAAAAATGTGAATCTGATATGACCTTTTTATTTTTTTTTTTTTTTTTTGCTCATCAATACAATTTTAGAGCCGCAGATAGAGCCGGCTTGGGGGGGGGGGCCAAGATTCAAGAATCTGTTTTTGAGCCTGACTTCAAATCCTTGGGGGGGGCAATAGCCCACCGTACGGCCTGTCCCCCCCGCCCCCCCCCCCCAATTGACGCGCCTGCTAATCGATCACTTTGGTCACGTGCTATCACCTTAAACTGTCCCAGCCAACGAGTTATAGCGATAGAGAGGATTTGTGGGGCGTGATATTGAAACTTCGCGAAGGTAGTCATGGTGGAAATCTCTTATGGACGTTTTTCACACAGGCTCGGTTTGCTTGCCTCACATTTTTTAATCTTTAAATTTAAAAAAAAAAAAAAAAAAAAAAAAAAAAAAAAAAAAAATTGTGTCAAAGAAAGTGCAAGTGTTCCAGAGTGGCTATCTGGACACAGAAATCGATCGAACTATTGCTCCTTGTTTGCATTGGAAAGAAACTGACACATAATGGAAACAAGCTGAATTTTATCACCAGGGTTGTTGTTTTGAATTGCTGTGTCCAGATCAATGAGTAAACTAGAGTCGCAATTGAATGGAAGGCCTGCGTGGTCAACGCAGATAAGGGATCGGAACGCGGGCTGGCCTCTGATTGGCTGTTGAGCGTGGTGGACGTTTACCTCGAAACCTAAGCAAAATCGCCTCTACGCAATTAATGCGAGTCAATTTAGCAGAATTTTCCGAACAAAATGATAGGTCAGAAGTGCCACTTTATTGCAAATTCGAGAAGACTGTCTCAGCATGGGCGTCATTTAGGGGGGGCTGGGGGGGGCAATTGCCCCCCCAAGGATTTGAAGTCGGGCTCAAAAACTGGCACGAAGTATATTGATGAGCAAAGAAAAAAAAGTCATCCGATTTTTGCCCCCAAAAGACGGCTCTTTGGCTCTAAAATTATGTTGATGAGCAAAAAAAAAAAAAGGTTATCCGATTTTTTAGCCCCCTCCAAGCCGAAAATTATAATGATGAGCAAAAAAAAAAAAAAAAAAAAAAAAAAAGGTCATAAGATATTTTGCCCCCCCCCCCCCCAAGCCGAACTTGAAATGACGTTCCTGTGTCTCAGTTGAAAAGTACGCACAGTAGTGTGTTTACCTACTTGCTTGGCGTGTGTTTGAGCAGTGTTTGAGTAACTCACTATTGTGCGTACTTTTCAACTGAGACAGTCTTCTCGAATTTGCAATAAAGTGGCCCTTATGACCTATTAATTTGTTCGGAAAATTCTGCTAAATTGACCCGCATTAATTTCGTAGAGGCGATTTTGCTTAGGTTTCGAGATAAACGTCCCGGAATGAAAACTATGTGTTAATTTCCCTATACCCTAAGTCAGCGGTTCCCAACCGATGGTCCGTGGATCAAGTTTTGGTGGTCCGCGAAGACCTCTCTGAATTTTTCCCGTTTTTTTTTTAGCCCGAAAGTGGAGACGTTGAATTTGTGACCAAGATTTTTTGATGAAGAAAAAAAAAATAAAGTTATCATTAGAACGAGTCATGACCTAAATTTTTATAAGTTTATAATATTCCTCCTTAATACGAGGTGTTTGTTTTTCGGTTTTTTAAATTCAACATTAATTTCATGATTGAAAGTTTTCAATTATTGTTTTTGTTCAATAATTATCTCAGCGGTCCCCAACCGGGACCGGGCGGTGGATGTATTTAAAATAGCTGGGTAGGTTAGTTTTTTTATTTCCTCCCTTCATTGTCAAAGAAAAAAAGGTAATAGATTGTTCATTTTTTCAAGTTGGTGGTCCGCGGCTTCCCACCGATCGTCCGATTGATGGTCTGCGACCAAAAAAGGTTGGGAACCGCTGATCTAGCGGATCACCGCGCTGTCGCAATACTTTGCCGCGAGTACTGTTGCACAAATTCACCAACAGGTAGCGCGCCCTCCCGTGCAATTAAAAATATCTATGCATTATATTCACTCACCGTTATTCTGTACCTTTTTCTTTTTCTTTCCTTTACTAACTGCCTTGAGGTGATTCCAGGCGAAACTTTTCCAGATTTCAATCCGATGGATAGCGCCACTAGTAGCTTTTTGGAAAAGTCGTGTTTTTGGCGTTTTAAACTGAAACCATAGATAAAACGCAAAATCCAATAACGTCAGCACCTGCAAAATTTTTTTATGGATTTTTTGAGCCAAAAATGAGCAAAATTGGTTTAAAATTAGAGCCGTAAATTATGAAATTCGTTTCGCCATAAGCTTAGTGAGTGAGAGTGAGCGCGAGTGATGATACGTCTATCTGCCTCACTCGCACTCATTGCGGCTTACGGGAAGTTTCGTTTTTCATAATTTCCGGCTTTATTTTTGAGTGTTTTAGTCTAAAACTTTCAGGGTATCTTCCTGAAGTATGCTCGCAGGTGCTGACGTTTCTCAAATTTGTGTTTTTAGCGTGAATTCGTCAAATTTAACAAAAAACTGTTGACTTCTTGAGCAGCGCGACGCACAGTGTGGGATATGACCGAAATAGCTAGACAAAAGTCGAAAAATCAATGTGATCAAAATGAGGTAAAATTGGTCTTAAATGATAGCTGAGAGTATACTGATCACGAATATATGCATCAATGTTACGATTTTATGATGAGGTAAATAGTTACAGAGCTTGAAATCTATGCTTGATTGTGGTATTGATGTAAACAGTTGGAAGCCATTGTTAACGCTGAATAGTTTATGTCAATTTACTGTCTAATTAAGTGAAAAAACAAATCAACTATTGGATGAATATCGTAGAGGAAGGTATGTAGATGCGTTTTGACACATTAATTTTCATTGTAGACCTTATTTAAAGTTTTTTTTTTCAAGCTGAAAGAGTGATGGTTTTTAGACGTAATTTTTCCGCGAAACCTCATTTTTATTAGATTAGATCGTAACTTTTGTTACCCGCATTTACCCATTAAAAGCGTTAGATAATATGAAAGCCTGTATCTCAGAGAACAAATCCATCTAAAGTTTAGTTTCAACTTTTTGCAACCTTCGGAGATATCTTCATTTTAGTAACTGGGTTCCACTCGATTTTGACGATGTTTTTCTCCTCTGTGATGCTCACGGCTCGGCCACACGCTGTCTCACAGTCCAAGTGGCGCTGTGTTCTTACTATGCTCGTCGCACGTGCTCTTTCCGCTTCCCTGCGTGTTACTCTAGTGGATATGTACTGGACATCCAATCCGAAAACCTGGGTTCGTTTCCCGCCACCGAAATTTTTTCCGCCGCATTTCTCCGTTTGAATTGATTTAAAATAATCGCTTCTTCAAGGAATTAATTGTTTCGAGGAAAATCGATTGTTTTGCACATATTTAAATGGAGAAAAGCCAGTGTTGCCACATTGCACGTTTCGCCTCCGATGAAATTATTTCGATACATTTTAATGCATTTTTTTTTAATTTATCAAATGTCATTTGAAAGTTTTTTATTTTTCTTCTCGAAAATAATTTGAAAGTCAGATTTTGACGCAAATTTTGTGGTTCCGGACGGAAAAAAACAGCTCTTGCAAAAAAATAATGTCTCAAAGAGCAGAGACTGACGATAATTGTTTCAATACTTTGATCAAAACCACGTTAGACGTTAGAATTTTAAAAATCTGACTTCATATTCGAAATCAGCGACCTAAAAAACCCCCTTAACCATGATTTTAATCATGAACAAGGGAGGGAAGACTTTTGTCTAGCTATTTCGGTCATATCCCACACTGTGCGACGTGGTGTCCACGGTTGGAACTAATCGACCCTGGAATCATCTTAACATGAATAGTTCAACCCGTTTCCCTAAACAACTATATCTAATCTGGCACTCAAAACTGAAAAAAAACAACAACAAAAACGCAGAAACCTAATTAGAACGCAAAGACCATTTCTAAGTAAAAGCGGACCTGCTACTTTCTGCCGAAAACAATTAGCAGGTATGCAGTAGCTGTACTTGATAAGACGAATTGTGTTTTTTTCAACGGAAATACCTAATAGACCGCGACCGTAAGGATCATTTCTTAGAACAAGCGCACCCGCTGTTGTCTTATGTATGCCACGAGAATCTAATAGGCCTGTGCGATGTTCGATACATCGACGCTTGTTCGATGTTTAAGGGACATCGAATGCGGTTCGATGTCTCATGAGATGCATCGAAACATCGATTTACATCGAAACATCGATTAACATTGAAACATCGATTCACATCGAAACATTACAACTTCGATCCAGATCGAAAGATCGATTAATATCGATTTTTCCGACCAAAGGGTCGTGTTGGCCACTGTTCCAATCGATCTTTAAAACAAAAATCAAGAAATATGACAGTTTTTTGTTGACGTTTTGGTATTTTGATGTAAATGTATGCTGACATGCAGATCGATTTTTCGATGCTTCAATGTTTTTAAGTAAATTAACGATTCGATACCGATCGATGTTTCGATATTTTACGATATTTTTCGATTTTTCGATGTTTCGATACATCGCTCCGATGTTGGAAACCGGCATCGAAGTGACTTCGATGGACCGAACGAGACATCGCACAGGCCTAGAATCTAAGCAATTTGTCTAGAAAGGGGGGGGGGGGGCACAAAATAGCAGGTGTTCTCTTTCGCGGAAATCCTAACTTGACCACAACATGTTTCCCTAAAAAAAAAAAAAAAAAGTGCACCTGCTTTCCTCTGACGTAAATAATAATAGTCTTTGTAGGCGGTGTCTCGAAGGAGGGGACGCTAAACAATAGGTGTTCTCTTCATCGAGAATCCTAATCAGACCACAAGAAAAAGGTTTATATTTCAAAAAGTGCACACGTGCTATTTTATGACGTAAACAATTCTAATTATAAGACGATGACCGGAAGGAGGGCTCATGGAACACTTATAGGAGGGCTCTTCCGCAGAAAATCCGATTTCCGGAATCGGAAAAAAAATGCGTCGTTTTCTCTTTAGGGGAGACACAATGATAAAAATGAGGTTCAAACTTGTTGCGTGAGCACCGAGGCCACAGATACCGATCTTTTAAAAAATATAGATTTTTGCCAAGAAAAATCGATTCGAATCGACACACGTAGGAGTATTGGACCCGAAAACCTGGCCAAAAACGGAAAATTGAAAATTCGTCCAAAAAAAAAAAAAACTATTGATGTTTTTTGAGAGGTAAGTAACCGCTCTATTGCTTAATAGATGTGTCGGAACATCTACATTTATCTACTGTTTAGGGGACAACGTGGAACTGAGCGCTCGACGCACCTGCGGTTGCTCAGTGAGCAATGCTCACCGGTCGAAGTGCTGTTACTAATCAGTCAACATTTTCCATCAAGGACAAGCGTTGGTGCATCCAAACATTTCAGAGATTATGGACGTTGTTTTAGATGATATGTGCTTCATTTTGATGGCAACAATTTCTTTTTCCGTGCATTTTTGACCCTTTCACATCTAATTTAAAATGGACATGAAAAAATCTCTAATTTTAGGCTCTATCTTTTAAAAAAAAGGCAATTTTGAATACGTTCCGGGCAAAACCGGGCATGACCAAAACAAGGGGGTTAAAGTAGATCCTTTTAGGCAAATGCTCCAACAGTCAAAACTTGCAAGAAATTGCCCATTTTTTTTAACAACATTTTGAAGTCAAGCCTTTTTTATAAAATAAGCGTCAATAACTCGGCAAAAGAATGCGCTATCGACCTTAAATTTGAGCCAAAATACTTAATTTTTACGCATTTTCCAACCATAAACCGTGCAATAGGTGTTTTGAGTTTAAATTGGAAGATTGACCAAAATCGATTTTCAAATATTCAAGAACACGCAAATATTTTTGGCCAGGTTTTTGGGGTAAATACTCCTACGTGGCGACAGTCATTTCGATCCAGAGTTAATGTGTGGATTTTGAAAGTTTTAATGTGATCATTGTTCATTGTTATTTCCGCTGAATTTTACGTTATAATCAATGTGTCGTAATGCTGTTGCAAAAGCAATGGCGTAGCGTGCAAGTTGGCTACGTTGCAGTTCGTTCATTTAAACCCATGAAAAAAATCGAAATATTGGATGTTCGGTGAATACCCTCGCACTCTCAGACGCGAAAGTTTCCAAGTTCTAAGTTTATGTATTGTTCCAACGGGTTGAGTAGCGTAACAGTCGTAACAGTAAGTAGTAAGTACCTACACGAGCATTAGGTACTACTAGAGTCCCTATATATGAACGAGTCAAGACACGTGAACAGAAGTGAAGAAGACGTAACAGTAAGTAGTAAGTACCTACACGAGCATTAGGTACTACTAGAGTCCCTATATATGAACGAGTCAAGACACGTGAACAGAAGTGAAGAAGAAGAAGGTGTCTGAGGAGCCTCGAGGCGCGCCTCTTGTTTACATTTTTATCCAACGATCTTCCCGCCAAAGATTACTTACACATGTATTCGTGTGGAAGTAATCTTTGTTAGGTCAACCTAACCTCCAATACCCGTTGGCTACACTACCTGTTTTAAAAGTAATGCGTGAATTTTATTCTGTTCTGAACACATTTTCATCAATTTCTAATTCAAATTTAATCAGTACAAGAACACGTTTTCATCAATTTCTAATTCAAATTTCATCAGTACAAGTTAAAAATGCCGAAAGTTTCCTCAAAGCTGGGCAACAGTGAAGGTGGTTCCATGAAGATGTAAACAAGAGGCGCGCCTCCAGGCTTCATAGACCCCTTCTTCTTCTTCCCTTTTCAGCAGCCAATCAGAGATGGAACCTCGTATGGCGAGCCTCTTTCATATATAGGGACTCTAGATACTGCGTTATAGTGTTAGTGAATTTTGTAGGTTGGTCGAAATTAGAGTTCCTTGATGTAAATATTGTGAAGGGAGTACCGACACGAGCCAAACGAGTTCTGATTGGTCGTTGCGGTTTTAGGCTTTCACGGGCGCGAGCAGGACTGGAGTCGACGACATCGAACTCTCCACGCTAAAGAGTCAATCCTTCGCCTTCAATCCGTCGTGTAGGCAATTCCAACTCCCCCGAGTACGAACAGTCAACTACCCTCCCTATACAGTATACATTCGATTCGTATAAACGGAAGAATGGCGTTCTTTTGAACTAGACTCGCCTTCAATTCGTCTTATAGGCAATTCCAACTCCCCCGAGTACAAACAGTTAACTACCTTCCCTATTTAAACGGAAGAGAGGCGTTCTTTTGAACTAACGTGACCCTTAGTAGAGTCCCTTGATGGAAATATTGTATGGGGAGTACCAACATCAGTTCAACGAGTTGTGATTGGTCGTTGGTTTTAAGCTATCATGGACGCCGAGCAGGAATGGACGACATCGAAGGTTCCACACAAAAGAGTCGATGCAAAGAGTAAACAAGAGTCGCAATTGAATGTAAGGCCTGCGTGGTCAACGCAGATAAGGGATCGGAAACGCGGGCTGGCCTCTGATTGGCTGAATGCGTGGAGCAAAAATGACTCGGGGTATAGGGAAAATAACACGGGATTTTCGTGCCGGGGCGTTTATCTCGAAACCTAAGCAAAATCGTATCCAAACAACTTATACGAGTCGATTCAGCAGATTTTTCCGAACAAATTGATAGGTCATAAGTGCCACTTTATTGCAAATTTCGAAAAGACTGTTTCAGTTTAAAAGTACGCACAATAGTGTGATTACATGCATGGCGTGTGTTTGAGCAGTGTTTGAGTAACTCACTATTGTGAGTACTTTTAAACTGAAACAGTCTTTTCGAATTTGCAATAAAGTGGCACTTATGACCTATCAAATTGTTCGGAAAAATCTGCTAAATCGACTCGTATAAATTGTTTAGATACGGTTTTGCTTAGGTTTCGAGATAAACGCCCCGGAACGAAATTCCCGTGTTATTTTCCCTATACCCCGAGTCATTTTTGCTCCACGCGTTGCAGCCAATCAGAGGCCAGCCCGCGTTCCGACCTTATCTACGTTGACCACGCAGGCCTTCCATTCAATTGCGACTCTTGTTTACTCTTTGCGTCGATGATTAGAGGAACGTATAGAGAAGGACCGGAATACCGGCAAATCCACCTGTACATGCACCACTGGTCCACTGTCGAACTTAACCTTCGAATGCGTTCACGCGCGGTCGGCTCCTGTCAAATGCATGAAGCGTAGTGTCAGAATTCCCTATACAATATTTATTGCCATCAAGGGAACCTAGTTTAAGTTAGAGTCCCTGTGTATATGATGAAAAGTCATCTTTTTTTATGTCCGCATAGCTGTACACACGTAGAATCTTATGGAGTTTCGCGGATGGCGCGAACCACTGCACTATGGTCTGAGATCGTCAAAAAGTGGCCAAAAAACAGGAAGTAAATTTCCCACAAATTTACCATTCATGAACTTTCAACATCAATTTCAATCACTGAAAACACTTTTAACAAGTAATTTAAACCTAGAATTAATGTAGCTACAAAGTTTCAAGTTAAGCTTAAAAGGTCAAAAACCGTTGATTTTTTACAGCTTTTTTTCACCAATTTTTGGCCACTTTTTTTCAATCTCAGACCGAAGTGCACTGTGATCGATTAATCGTTATTGGCCAAGTCCGTTGAGGCTTGTGGCCTTTTTGTGGACGATTTTCAAGGGAAGAATATAAATAATTTATATTAATTTATATAAATTATATAAATATAATAATTATATAAGAGGGCCACCTTGTATATATATATTATATAAAAATAATATAATAATTTATATAAATAATTATTATTTTTGTAAGAGCCTCATTTTCTTCAGCTGCAGATTTCAGGGGCAGGTATGCAACCAGATTAATGAAAATGTCAGACTTCTTTCTTTTCTTTTCACACGCATACCTGTCAGTTGAAAAGTGTCACGGTCTAAAAATCATGGGTGGAGGGGGGGGGGGGTGAAGTTGTGATTTTGGGTCGATTGTTCCCACAAGTCGATCTCTTTCCATTTGGTTTCACGCGCTTACAAGTCGGAGTGCGTGTGTGCTTGTAGTCATTTCACTCTAAAGAAATAATTGGGGTTAAAGGAATATTCTGGAATTTACACTGAAAAAACAACTATTGTGAGATTTACCATCTGGGTTTAAATTTTCGACAATCCAGAAAAATTTACAATAGGTCTGTTGCATACTTTTGCTACAACAATATAGAACCTTGATTCTTGTGTAAAATTCGGCGAAAATAACGATGCGCACACTAAAAACGTTCAAAATCCACTCATTAACTCAGGAAATCACTTCAGTTTCAAACAGCCCGCGCTACACTAGACACTATTTGCACCGGTATACTACTACATAGACGGAACCACCGTGCACAATTAAACAACATCGTAACTGCAAAATGATGGAATTTCTTTTTCAATATGTGAAATATAAGCTGCATTTGCTGTCTGGTATTTTCGGTTTATCAAAGATTACAAAATAATATAAGAAATGTACGCATCTAAACGAAACATTCCAATGTTTGTAAGTTCTGTTCATGTTTACGTAAACGAGATGGTTCCATCTATGTAGTTATAAATCGGTGACATTATGTCTAGTGTAGAGCGGTTTGTTTGAAATGGAAGGTATTTTCTGAGTTAATGAGTGGATTTTGAACGTTTTCATTGTGCGCATCGTTATTTTCGCCGAATTTTACGTTAGAAACAATGAGTTTTATTGATGTAGCAAAAGTATGCAGCAGACCCATTTTCTTTGACTGTCGGAAATTTGAACCAAGTTATGGTAAATCTTACGAAAGCTGTTTTTTTACTGTAAGATGCCTACGCAAAATTTAATTTTAAACTATTTTTTTCTCTTATATTTTCTCTCTAGTAGTGAGATCAATAGTTTTTGAGTAGTTGACACCATAGACACCATAGTACCTGGAAAAAAAAACTTGAAATTTGTATCCAAAACTGATGAAACTTTAAAGCCATACTCCTTCCTCATTCGAGTTTAACTACCGATTGCGAGCTGAAATTGTACATGGGCCATCTTAAGCGAATTTTCACGGTCGAATATGATCAGCGGTGGCTCGTGCAATGTGGCAACAATGGATTTCCTCCATTTAAAACTGTGTAAAATAATCGATTACTTGGTGAGGCGTAGCGCCTCACCTAGCATCGATCTTTTTGCATACGTTTAAATGGAAAAAGTGCACGGTTGCCAGATTGCACGAGCCGCCACTGAATATGATTACCAATACTAACGTAACCGACTGAACTCAATTCCTTCCGGCTATACTTTTCAGTTTATCAAGGTGGTGGGGGCATCGATGGCATCAATTCGATTTTGAATTCAAGTCCAGAAGTGAATTCAAAATCGAATTTGATGTATGTCATCGATACCCTGAAAACAAACAACTAAAAACTATATGAGTTTCCTCAAATATGGCGTTACCCGTTCTTCTCAAGCAAAGTTGGCAACGATTCTGATGGGGGGGGGGGGAAGAGTTAATATTTCCGATCGCAAAAATTCACCTCTTGAAGGTAAGTACAAGGCAATGGGTCTGTTGCTAACTTTTGCTACAACGATTAAGAGTGTATAATCTTATGTCAAATCGCCTGAAAAGTCCATTTGGTGGCATCAGAAAGTCATAAAATGCAATAATAAACTCACAAGAGGCGTTTAATGAAATCCAAGATGGCGGATAAATATCGAGCAATTTGTATGCATGCACCGTGAACATCCAAGGATAGCCAACTTTGACAACCTCACTGGAGGTAGAGGTTATGTGTTTGTTTACGTTGTGATATTGGTTGTGATCGAAGTTGTGAGGTTGGCTATCCTTGGATGTTCGTGGTGCATGCATACAAATTGCTCGATATTTCTCCGCCATCTTGGATTTCATTCAACGCCTCTTGTGAGTTTATGAGTGCATTTTATGACTTTCTGATGCCACCAATGGACTTTTCAGGCGATTTTACATAAGATTATACACTCTTAATCGTTGTAGCAAAAGTTTGCAACAGACCCATTTTCTGTCTGCTATATGGTGGCTGGATTCTTTGAAAAATCTCTGTTAGTGCTGCAGGGACTGGAGCAATTGAATCATTTTGAGCAGTTCTTAGCATAGGTTAAGTAACCGGTCTACAGAAGCCAATTTCTGCTAAATAGAAACCGTTACTCAATCTAAGTACCCAGGACTCGCCACGTGGAGGCGACTGCTCTTCGAGTCCCGCTTAAAAACTAGGTTACATAGTTTGAATTAAGAGTAGAAATGAGGAGGTTTTAAAAATCCCGCGGTGATCGTTAAAATCTCTTCACCCCACTGGGAAAAAAGGGGGAATCCTTCAAAGACGGTCTGAATGCACGTGGCGCTTGTTAAAGTCGGAGTATGCCATTACTTCACCGAACATCTTAAACATCTAATGACCGGGTGTAAACACCACTAACAACCGGGGTTGTAAGCCGGGAGAGTGGTTTAAAATGCCCGGATCCGTGCCGGCGGAAAAACCGAAATTAGCGAGAACCCAGGGCAGTCTGGCACATGTTTGAAGAAGAACAAGAAATGGGAACTTATAAACTAAAGCTTATAAACTAAAACTTATGAACTAAAACTTATAAAATAAAACTTATAAACTAAAACTTATAAACTAAAACTTAAAAACTAAAGCTTAAAAACTAAAGCTTAAAAACTAAAGCTTAAAAACTAAAGCTTAAAAACTAAAACTTAAAAACTAAAGCTTAAAAACTAAAACTTAAAAACTAAAACTTATAAACTAAACAGGGGTGCGTTCAGCTCTAGTTGTGCATAACGCCACGACGAGGGCTGAACTGAAGTGTTGTGAGAATGTTCATCCTTTTAAAGGTTAGACGGGCCATGTCAACTGTTCGCGCATGCGCAATGCTCCGCGATCTAGCGCAGCGGTTCCCAACCGGCGGTGGTCCGTGGATCAAGTTTTGGTGGTCTGCGAAGACCTCTCTGAATTTTCCCCGTTTTTTTCGCCCGAAAGTGGAAACGTTGAATTTGTGACAAATATTTTTTGATGAAGAAAAAAAAAATAAAAATAAAGTTATCATTAGAACGAGTCATAACCTAAATTTTTATAAGTTTATAAAATTCCTTCTTAATACGAGGTTTTTGTTTTTCGGTTTTTTAAATTCAACATTAATTTCATTATCGAAAGTTTTCAATTATTGTTTCTGTTAAATAATTATCTCAGCGGTCCCCAACCGATGGATGTATTTAAAATAGCTGGGTAGGTTAGTTTTTTTATTTCCTCTCTCCATTGTCAAAGAAAAAAAGGTAATCGATTGTTCATTTTTTCAAGTTGGTGGTCCGCGGCTTCCACCGATCGTCCGATTGGTGGTCCGCGACCAAAAAAGGTTGGGAACCGCTGCCCTAAGACATTTTAGCACCACGCTCAACAGCCAATCAGAGGCCAGCCCGCGTTCCGATCCCTTATCTGCGTTGACCACGCAGGCTTTCCATTCAATTGCAACTCTTGTTTACTCTTTGGTCCAGATCAGTAGCGGCCCGTGAGATTTGGCAACCATGCATTTTTCCCACTTAAACTTAGGTAAAAAATCGATTCAAGCGGAGGCTGGCAGCCTCCTCGAGTTTCGATTGTTTTCCATGTATTTAAATGGGATAAAAACACTGTTGCCAAATCACACGAGCCGCCACTGGTCCAGATCGTCACTCACTCTTAAACACTTGCACTTTCGTTTTTAACCAATTTCCATTGGATTAATCATGACTTTTGATTTAAAGTTAAAAAAAGGGAGGCAAACAAACCAAACTCAGATCGCCCATGCTCTGTCACTCTTTGAGATAGGACTTAAAACATGTATCAGCAATTCTATCCCTATAGCTCGCCGCCGCGCCGCACTATGGTCCGGATGGCCGATCTAGCTTGTATAAAATCAAAATTTGCAGAAAAAATTGCGGAAAAATAATGACAATCGGTTTTTTGGGTCGCTGAACACGAATCTGAAGTCTGTTTTTCAAAATTCGCAAATCCAAGATGGCGGATTTCCCAAAATAACAAGATGGTAGATTTTAAAAGTTATCGGAATCATGCGTCTTTAAGTGAACTTTGATAAAGCTTCAAAATGGTTAGATTTTCCTGTATTTCATCATCTGATGGATTTTTAAAACAGGAGGTAGAGGCAGAAAGTAACAGTGTTGCCAGCTTGAATCGAAAAACCCGAATTTTTAACAACATTAATTTAAATGAGTGAAATACCTACTCCAATTTTACAGCAGTATTGCACGAAAAAAAAAAAAACACAGCACTAAAAATTGGTGAAGTAAATGACGGCACTTCTTATAGTTTAATATCACATTAAAAATCACATCAAAATTCAAAATCAAAACAAAAAATGAATCACAGGTTATTTTGAGTCTAGTAGAAAAACTGGGAGATCAAAAGTAAATATTGAGATACAAACTATAAAAACTACCCGAATTTTTAACAATCAGCATCCATTGGCAGACTTTGTACATCGGAGTGTATGAAATGCGCCCAATGCAATTAAGTATGATCTTTTTACATCAACTTGTCCGATTTTATTCGATGGACGAACGTCAGCGTCACTAGTCTGCACGAATCACCGGTTTTTAAAGGCGAAGTGTGAAATTTGGCATCAATGCATTTTTTCCATTTAAATTCACCAAAAAAGTAGAACGCTCTAGTCATCGGCGATGACCAGGCATGTCGACTTTTTTAATGTGTTTAAATGGGAGAAAAGGAACGTTGCCAAATCCTAAGCCTCGCCACTGCCGGTTTTCTTGGCTTTTAACGGAAAACTACTATTTATTAGCATCAAAACATGATTTCAAAAAGTAAGAAACTCAAAAAATGGGCAAAAGGGGGCTTTGGCATGGAAAAACGCTGGTACCTATGGGTTTAAGGAACATTTATCTTGAGCAATCTTGCCAAGAAAAGCTAAGGAATTTTTTTTATCACGTGTCTTAGTGCGCTAATTGTAATTTTCAATTATTGTTTTCCTTCATACAAGAGCCGTACGTGCAAACTGGCAACGTCGCATTTTGTTACATTGACCCGTACGAAATGAGTCAAATTGAATACGTGATGTCCATTTTGCACCAACTCGTCCGATATTTTCGATGGACGTTTGGCAGAGTTACTAGTTCCCACAAAACACCGGTTTTTGGCTCTGATTTTAAAAAGTCGAAAACTCAAAAAATGGGCAAAAAAGGGCTGCGAGACAAGTAAAGGTTGGTACCCATGGGCCTAAAGAACAGTTTTCTTGAGCAATCTCGCCAAGGAAAGCTAAGGAATTTTTTCGGCATAGGTGTGTTGGTGAGCTAACTATAATTGTCAATTAATATTTTCCTGCATACAAGAACACAGTTTGCAAACAGGCAACGTCGCATTTTTGTTTACATTGAACCACACGACATTGAACCTAAGACAAATTGAAATCATGGTTTTCACTTTGCATCAAGTTATCCGATATTTTTCACGGGCTTAGATGGATGAAATCAGCTTCAATGGACTTAGTGTACACAATACACTGGCTCTTGGCTTTTAGCGGAAAATTCCTATTTTTTAGCGTAGAAGCATGATTTAAAAAAGTCGAAAACTCAAAAAAGGGAAAAAAAGGGAAATTGGCATGGCAAAAGGCTGGTTCCTATGAGTAGAAAGAACACTTTTTTTGAGGAATCTCACTAAGGAAAGCTAAGGAAAATTTTTGGCAGGTGTCTTAGTTTACCGATTTTTGACATTTTAGGCTAAATTTCACGTTATTTTAAAAACTAAGATAATATACATATACCTCAACCACATAATTTTGATGTTTGACAGGTATAAACACGTTTATTTACCTCCAAAATTGACCTGCAGTATCCAAAATTTCCAAAACTGAGGTTTAACAAGGTAAAAAAACTCTATTAAGTGGAACCACTGCACAATATGAACTGCCGACTTTCGTAAAAAAAAATACCTAGACATGTCCGCGCGCGCAACTTTGGAGGGTCATATCTTCCTTATCAGTCATCCTCTATCAATGAAATTTTGCACAGCAGTCCCAAATATCGTGTAGATTCATCCTACGTTGTCAGATTTCCGGTTTTCCGACTTTCATTTTTTTGATTTTATACAAGCTAGATCGACTATCCGGACCATAGTGCGCCGCGCCGGTCCCAACAGTGTCGATTCCATCTGCGTTGAACATACAAATAGATTTTTCTTTTTTCTTCTTTTAACCGCGATGTTTCGGATCACAACCAGTGAACCTCTGAACCCTAAACCCCCCTGCACGAGCCGTATGGTGTTTCGTGTTCGCTTATTTTTGTTCGAGCCCTTCCAAGACCCCCCCCCCCCTCTCTGCGGAAGACCACTATCTTCAGCACATTTCATCGTACGTTTTCAATTCCAATATTAATATCAAGGCTATCTCTCAAGTCAATATGATTATTGAGTTAGTTTTGGCCTATAATTTAGCAGAAATGCCGGCGCACTATAGTCCAGAAGTCCGGTCTAGGAAGACATTAGTTTGCATTAAAATCGCCCAATATCTTGAAAACGGCTCATCTGACACCAAAACTGGTAAATAATTACGAAAAAGATAGAACGTAAATCGTTTTAACTTTTTTGTGGTAACCATTTTTGATGTCAGATGAGACGTTTTCAAGATATTGGGCGATTTTAATGCAAACTAATGTATTCCTATATTGGACTTCTGGACCATAGTGCGGCGTGTCAAGAAGTTTCTGATTCCGAAGAAAGGGAGGGGGGGAGGGGCAAATCGAAGGAAGTAAGGTCTTATTTAGGTACTCTTCTCCCCATTCCCCCCTCCCATGGGCACTCGCAGCGGGGAGCAAGCCCCCCCCCCCACAACCCAATGGAATTTTGAACAGTCTAAAATTCGCTATAAAAAAAGGACAGGAGCAGAAGGAGATGAAATGTTAATAAAAAAAGTAACAGTCGACGAACTTTTTTATTAGTTTCCTTCGTAATTTTAACTCATTTTTTTGCTAGGAATAGCAGTAGTATGCATTTTTCTTACTTTCATTCATGGGCGGATACAGGGAATTGTCTTTCTCTCTCTCCTCCCATTTAAAAACGTGTGTTAGGAAAGGACAGAAGGGACCAAAGTCACGTGATGGCCCCCTCTGCTGTCCTTGTCTAACACATAAAGTTCAAATGGAGGGAGAGAGAGAAAGACAATTCCCTGTATCCGCTCATGCATTCATATCATCTGTTGTCACTTTATTCATAATAATATCTAACACGTCGAAATTATTATTTTTTTTTTATTTTTTATTTTTTTATGCACCTATGTACTATATCGACGAATTATTAAAGGCGAGTTTTTAACGAGCTAAGTTTCGCCTTGAAACTTGGAATATTTGTTTGTTTGTTTGTGTCTGCGGTACACCTGGTGGAATACAGTGGCTTAGCGTGAAATTTGACAACGTTGAATTGTTTCCATTTAAACGCATTAAAAATATCGAAATATGGGGTGTTCGGTGAACACCTTTACATTCGATTTTTTACATGGGTTTAAATGGATACAATGGGTCTGTTGTATACTTTTGCTACAACAATATAGAACCTTGATTCTTATGTAAAATTCGGCGAAAATAATGATGCGCCCATTAAAAACCTTCAAAATCCACTCATTAACTCAGGAAATCAATTCAATAGACCTGTTTAGTGATGACGTCACGATCAAAATTGGCTCCAAACAAATGCTTTATCTCGCTCACTCTCGGGGATTTACCCATAAGAAATCAGATCCAAATTTTCGAACGCAAATTCATGCTAGTTCACCACCAGTTTTCTCAAATTTTATTGCACCATTAGATTCCACGTACCTTAAAGTATCTTTTCACTATGACACAATTCCTAAAAGATCACAAACGAATTTACAATTACAGTTATACCGAAAGATGTTCTATGTTTCGTCCTTGTCTTACTCACGGTCTCTTATGGGAGTATCACCGCCATGACACTCAATCATCCTAACCTCTCTTCGTGTCGAAGCTGGTTCGAGGTATAACACGTGGTGTGATGGTGCAGATGAGCCTATATTCTAGAATTCTGTGTCCATAAGAAACTGTGAGTGAGACAAGGACGAAACATAGGACTTTCTTCGGTAGAACTGTGATTGTAAATTAATGCGTGATGTTTCGAAAATGTTAATGCAGCGCATTTGTATTTTAGGGTACGTGGCATCCGATGGTGAAATAAAATCTGAGAGAAATTGTTGTTTACTAGCACAAATTTGCATTTGAAAATTTGGATCTTATTTCTTACGGAAAAACCCACGAGAGCGAGTGAGATGGAGCATTTGTTTGGAACCAATTTTTTTCGTGACGTCACACTAAACAGGTCTATTTCAAACAAGGTCCATGTCCCCAGCCCCCCCAACTTCGATTTTCATATTGAAAGCCAGACGAAAGTTTTGTGCTAGTTTTGTGCCGTTTTGTGCCGCAATCGCCGAATTTTGTGCCGCAAAATTGACTTCGGGAAAGTAGAATCAAATTGGGGGGGGCCGTAGACACGGGAGCCCCCCCATTTTTGAAAATGGAAAATCTTTCTTCGCAGTAATTTTGTGCTAGTTTTGTGCTGTTTTGTGCCGCAGTCGTCGAATTTTGTGCCGCAAAATTGGCTACGGGAAAGTAGGATCAAATTGGGGGGGCTGGGGACATGTTATCGAAATTTGAAGAATCGTAAGCCCAAAAATGGTTCAAAATTCTTCCTTAGTTTTGTGCCGTTTTGTGCCGTAATGAAAAAAAAATTCAAAGAAAATATTAAGGGCGCAGGGGGTATTTTACCTAAACACCATGGTGGGAGGGGGGTGGAAATTTAGATTTGTTGGTCTAGGAACGTAAATAAAGGCGGAATGACCGCGGAAACGGCCCTTATTATTTTTAAGAGCTGCGGTTTCTTTTTTTCCTTCGCTAAAACTCCCAAAAAATCTGATACGGGGGGCTCCGGGCACCCCACTCGAATTTCAAGCCGTAAGCGATCATTATCTCGAAGAGATCGACGTCACAACATCTAAAATGCATTTTGAGCCGGTTAAATTACTCGTCCTGCATCGCAGAATTTTGTGCCACCGAAAAATTAACGTAAATCTCCAGGAGGGGGCGCACAGTGAAGGTTTCCCGTGCATGATGGGCAAAAGAGGGTGCGGGAAATCCCCACGACACGGGAGCCCCCCCCCCATTTTTGAAAATGGAAAATCTTTCTTCGCAGTCATTTTGTGCTAGTTTTGTGCTGTTTTGTGCCGCGATTGTCGAATTTTGTGCCGCAAAATTGACTACGGGAAAGTAGAATCAAATTGGGGGGGCTGGGGACATTTTTTCGAAATTTGAAGAATCGGAAGCCCAAAACTAGTTCAAAGTACTTCATTAGTTTTGTGCCGTTTTGTGCCGTCGAAGAAAAAAATTAATTCTAAATATTAACGGCGCGGGGGGGGGGGATTTTACCAAAATTCCATGGTGGTGGGGGGGGGGGGGTGGAAATTCAAATTTGTCGGTCTAGAAACGTAGGTAAAGGCATGATGACTGCGGAAAGAGCCCCTAAACTTTCCAAGAGTTGTGGTTTGTTAAGTGCTTTCGGTAAAACTGACAAGAAATGTAATAAGGGGGGCTCCGGACTCCCCACTCAAATTTCAAGGCGAAAACGGCCAGAAACTAGATGAAACCACCGTCATAACGTCTCAAATGCAACTTGAGCCAATAAAGCTACTCGTTTCAAATCAGAGAATATTGTGCCACCGAAAACATTTCCGTTATTCTCCTATTAGGGGCGCAAGGGGAGGTTTTCCGGATATAGTGGCTGGAGGGGGGTGGAAAATCTGATTTTGGGATCAAGGAGCCAAGATATGATGTACTTTCTCGCACGGGAAGGTTCGAGGAGTCATCAAACAGTTTTGTGCCGTTTTGTGCCATGAAATTCAAATCCTGATTTCCAAATTTAAGGGCACAGAGGGGCTTTTGCTAAAGAAATAAGATTGGAGCGGGGTGCAAATTCAAAACTTTTTGCTTTCGTGGCAAGAGAGACCCAAAATTCGATTTTAGCGTCTGCAAGTCCCTGGGTGGGGCGTATGGCTCGCGATTCTATTTTTATTGAAGGCGAGAGCTGTCAATAACTGGATTAAATTGCGCCACCCCGAATTTTCTGATGCACCTCCCCCCTCCCTCCAGATGATTTTGGAAACAAATTTCTTCAAATTTCTTTTAGCCGTTTGGCCATGTGGTAGATTTTAGGTGTATTTTATCCCCTCCTCCCCCCCGGAGGGACCTTAGTCCCCCTCGAAAGATGTCTAGGTCCGCCACTGCTCGGACTCATCTTATGATGATTTGTGGGGCTGGATTTCGTACAAAAAATTACTTCGAAAATTATAATACTTATTTATCATTTTTTTATAACACATTAGCCAATATTAAAAAAAAAAAAAAAAAAAAAAAAAGAAAAAAACTTTACATTTTTTTCTAAGATATTTGTAGCTCAGAGGGGTGGCATTTGAAGCCTCGTGTTTATGGAAAAATTGTGATATTTTGACTCAATAAATTGGCTTCATAATTTCCTTACGTTAAACCTGAAATACAGTGTATAATGTTAAATTTTTGCCGAGCCATATTCTTCTTTTTCAAAACAAATAGTATAGCCGCTACCTACATAGTCAGTTAGAATTAGAATCAGAAAGGGGCAACTCTCGTAGTATACAAGAGTTTGCAGAGACCTTAAGCAAATTTTAGCGATCGAATATCATTCACTTCAAGAATTGATGATTGTTAACTGATGCCGCTGATCGGTGAAAAATCTAGCCAATGAGAGTCGAGAATGAACTTCTGAATGATATTCTCGTGAAAATGAAAACTGCGATAATAATATTCAATAACATAACCTCTAAATCAGCTCTGAATGACATGACCAAAGAGTAAACAAGAGTCGCAATTGAATGGAAGGCCTGCGTGGTCAACGTAGATAAGGGATTAGAACGCGGGCTGGCCTCTGATTGGCTGCAACGGGTGGAGCAAAAATGACTCGGGGTATAGGGAAAATAACACGGGATTTTCGTTCCGGGGCGTTTATCTCGAAACCTAAGCAAAATAGTATGTAAACAATTTATACGAGTCGATTCAGCAGATTTTTCCGAACAATTTGATAGGTCATAAGTGCCACTTTATTGCAAATTCGAAAAGACTATTTCAGTTTAAAAGTACGCACAATAGTGAGTTACTCAAACACTGCTCGAACACACGCCAAGCATGTAATCACAATATTGTGCGTACTTTTAAACTGAAACAGTCTTTTCGAATTTGCAATAAAGTGGCATTTATGACCTATCAAATTGTTTGGAAAAATCTGCTGAATCGACTCGTATAAATTGTTTAGATAGTATTTTGTTTAGGTTTCGAGATAAACGCCCCGGAACGAAAATCCCGTGTTATTTTCCCTATACCCCGAGTCATTTTTGCTCCACCCGTTGCAGCCAATCAGAGGCCAGTCCAGGCCAGCCCGCGTTCAGATCCCTTATCTACGTTGTTCACCACGCAGGACTTCCATTCAATTGCGACTCTTGTTTACTCTTTGGACATGACCATTTTTAACAAAAAAAACTAGCGTTTTCGAAGCTAAAATTATGTTTGTCTCTTAGGAAAATGACTTCTACGCATGGTTTATACAGTAAACTTTATTCGAAAAGTTCGTCATTTTCGAAATTATCGTGGCGAAAGGAGTCAAAAAGGATAGAAGATGAGATTTCTGACAACGGTTGCAACAATTCGAATATCGAATCTACCTCCGGAGGTGAATTCGAAATTTCCAATTGTTGGAATTCAACGGTCTCCGGTGAGACCAACGAAACAATCGAATATCATTAAAATAAAATGCAAATCCATCGAATATCATACGACGGTGAATGATATTCGATCGCTAAAATTTGCTTCTTATTCGCAGCCCACCTCCAGCGGACGTGTGCATTCATCGCCGGCACGGTTCTGTCTGCAGTGGAATGCAGCTGGTGTGACCCAGCCTTGTTGTAAGCGCGGGAGATTCAAACGGTTCAAACATTTTGCTGTCCTTAAAATCTCGACTTTATTCTCATAGACCTTGGAACCCCCATTCCCCCCCGGACAGACTATATGTATAGCTACGTCATGTATTAGATGGATAAAGAAGTGTACAGTATGTACAGTAATCCCTACAATATGGTATTGTACAGTATGTACTTATGTACTATCGACGAATAAAAGATTGTCGCAAGACTTTTACACACTTTCAGTTGTGCGTGTGAGCGTGGGACTGATCTGCGACGGCTCTCCCGCCCCACCCGCACTGGCCCCTAGCGGTCAACATGTGAGGAGTATGAAGGGTGGCCGAACCAGAACCTTGAAGGCGAAACTTAGTTCGTGCAAATCTCGCGACAGTCTTTAATTCGTTGATAGTACATATTTACGCCATGTACTATAGAGTGTTCAAAAAGTCCGCCCCCCCCCAATCTAACTTTTGAACTGCTGCATGGATAAAAACGAAACTTAGGGGATGTTTATACCTTCGTGGAAGCTACCTTTCGACCTACCCAGAATTTTTGGAGGGGCGCCCCTAAGGGGGGGGGGGAGGGTGCATCGACTGTCACAAAATTTTCAAATGGCAACCCCTTTCCTGTGATACATCATTTAAAAGGGCATTAAATTCTAAGACTTCTGGCGGAAACTAAAGGTCAATATCATTTTTTGTTTTCGATACATCGAAGGTCAAAGTTCGATTTGGACTCATTTTCAAAAAATCATTCCTCCTAATCAAAAAGTCGGAATTTTAAAAAATGGGTGTCTAAAGTACTCTAAAATCAATTGAAAGAACAAAAAAAAACTGAGCATTTTGGCGCAATTCGGAGATCGATACCGTTTTTCGTAACCGAGATATCGAATTTTAAAGTTCAATTTAAATCCATCTTAAAAATTCGATACCTCGAATACGGAAAACGATATTGACCTTCGAATTGCGCCGAAATGCTCAGTTTATTTTCTTCTTACAATTGATGAGTCATTAGATTGTGGACGCGCTACGGAACTTTTGAGATTTCCCCTTTGAGGAGCAAAATTTTAAAAAAAAATTGTTGGGGGCTCTAAAATCAAATTTTCACTGAATTTATGTCAAAATCATTTTTGTATCTGCAAAGTACTCACTCTTTAGAGTACTGTAGACACCCGTTTTTGAAAATTCCGACTTTTTGATTAGGAGGAATGATTTTTTGAAAATGAGTCCCAATCGAACTTTGAACTTCGATGTATCAAAAATAAAAAATGATATTGACCTTTAGTTTCCGCCAAAAGTCTTAGAATTTAATGCCCTTTCATATGATGTATCACAAGATAGGGGTTAGCGGTTGAAAATTTTGAGTCAGGAAGCGCACCCTCCTCCTTAGGGGCGCCCCCAAAAATTCTGGGTAGGTCGAAATGTAGCTTCCACGAAGGTATATACATTCCCTAAGTTTCGTTTTTATACATGCAGCAGTTCAAAAGTTAGATTGGGGGGGGGGGGGCGGACTTTTTGAACACTCTATAGTACATGGCGTAAATACAGGGCGGTCCGAAAGTCCCGGGACGGCTTCATAACTTTTGAACGGCTGCAGATAAAAAAACCAAACTTGGGAGATATTCATAACTTAATTGGAACTACTTTTTGGCGTACCCGAAAATTCCGGGGGGCACCCGTAAAGGGGGGTTTCGCCCCCCAACTCAACATTTTCAAATAGCAACCCCCATCTTGTGATACATTGTTTGAAAGGACATCAAATTCTAAGACTTTTGGCGCAAACCGGAGGTCTATATCGTTTTTCGTCTTCGATATATCGATAGCCAAAGTTCGATTTCGACCCATTTTCAAAAAGTCAGATTTTCAAAAATCAGGCATTTGAAAAGTCGAACTTTAGAAAGCAAGGAGTTAAAAATACTCTAAAAAGCAAGTCCTTTTCAGAAAGAAATGCGGTTTTGATATTTGTCAAGTCTTAGGGCCCCCCAAAATTATTTAAAAAAATGACCCCTCAGGAGGGCTATCTAAAAAATTCCGAGCCACGACCCCTATCGAGTGATACATCGCTTGAAAAGGCACACAAAACTGAGCATTTTGGCGCAATCCGCAGGTCGATATCGTTTTTGTTTTTCGATATATCGATATTTGCCAATGGGTAAAAATCCAACTTTGTGATTCGATATATCGAAAACCGAAAACAATATCGACCTTCGGTTTGCGCCAAAATGCTCAGTTTTATGTGCCCTTTCCAGCGATGTATCACTCGATAGGGGTCGTGGCTCGGAATTTTTGAGATAGCCCCCCTGATGGGTCATTTTTTTAAATAATTTTAAGGGCCCTAAGACTAGACAAATATCAAAACCGTATTTTTTCTGAAAAGGACTTGCTTTTTAGAGTATTTTTGAATTTTTTTATTATCGAAGACGAAAAACGATATAGACCTCCGGTTTGCGCCAAAAGTCTTAGAATTTTATGCTCTCTCAAACAAGGTATCACAAGATGGGGGTTGCCATTTGAAAATTTTGAGTTGGGGGGCGAAATCCCCCTTTACCCCTTAATTACCCCCAGAATTTTCGGGTACGCCAAAAAGTAGTTCCTATTAAGTTATGAACATCCCCCCAGTTTGGTTTTTTTATCTGCAGCCGTTCAAAAGTTATGAAGCCATCCCGGGACTTTCGGACCACCCTGTATGTACATAAGTACATACTGTACAATGCCATATTGTAGGGATTACAGCACATACTGTACACTTCTTTATCCATCTAATACATGACGTAGCTATATAGTCTGTCCGGGGGGGAATGGGGGTTCCAAGGTCTATGAGAATAAAGTCGAGATTTTAAGGACAGCAAAATGTTTGAACCGTTTGAATCTCCCGCGCTTACAACAAGGCTGGGTCACACCAGCTGCATTCCACTGCAGACAGAACCGTGCCGGCGATGAATGCACACGTCCGCTGGAGGTGAGCTGCGAATAAGGTCTCTGAAAACTTTTGTATACTACGAGAGTTGCCCATTTCTGATTCCAATTCTAATTGACTATAGTTTTGTAATTTAATAACTGTATTTGACGGCACAAAACAGCACTCAACTCATGGGCGGATACAGGGAAGTGTCTTTCTCTCTTTCCTTCCATTTGAACTTATGTTAGAAAAGGACAACAGAGGGGGCCATCACGTGACTTTGGCTCCCTCTTCTGTGCTTTTTTAACGCACGTTTTCAAATGGGAGGAGAGAGAGAAAGACAATTCCCTGTATCCGCCCATGACTCAACTTCGGAAAAAGTTTGCTTGTTCACAGAGCCTATGATACTTTTCCTCCACCGAAAAATCTAAATTTGCACCCCGCTCCCAGCTTATTTCTTTAGCAGAAGCCCCTCTGTGCCCTTAAATTTGGAAATCAGGATTTGAATTTCATGGCACAAAACGGCACAAAACTGTTTGATGACTCCTCGAACCTTCCCGTGCGAGAAAGTACATCATATCTTGGCTCCTTGATCCCAAAATCAGATTTTCCACCCCCCTCCAGCCACTATATCCGGAAAACCTCCCCTTGCGCCCCTAATAGGAGAATAACGGAAATGTTTTCGGTGGCACAATATTCTCTGATTTGAAACGAGTAGCTTTATTGGCTCAAGTTGCATTTGAGACGTTATGACGGTGGTTTCATCTAGTTTCTGGCCGTTTTCGCCTTGAAATTTGAGTGGGGAGTCCGGAGCCCCCCTTATTACATTTCTTGTCAGTTTTACCGAAAGCACTTAACAAACCACAACTCTTGGAAAGTTTAGGGGCTCTTTCCGCAGTCATCATGCCTTTACCTACGTTTCTAGACCGACAAATTTGAATTTCCACCCCCCCCCCCCCACCACCATGGAATTTTGGTAAAATCCCCCCCCCCCCCCGCTGTTTAATATTTAGAATTATATTTTTTTTCTTCGACGGCACAAAACGGCACAAAACTAATGAAGTACTTTGAACTAGTTTTGGGCTTCCGATTCTTCAAATTTCGAAAAAATGTCCCCAGCCCCCCCAATTTGATTCTACTTTCCCGTAGTCAATTTTGCGGCACAAAATTCGACAATCGCGGCACAAAACAGCACAAAACTAGCACAAAATGACTGCGAAGAAAGATTTTCCATTTTCAAAAATGGGGGGGGGGCTCCCGTGTCGTGGGGATTTCCCGCACCCTCTTTTGCCCATCATGCACGGGAAACCTTCACTGTGCGCCCCCTCCTGGAGATTTACGTTAATTTTTCGGTGGCACAAAATTCTGCGATGCAGGACGAGTAATTTAACCGGCTCAAAATGCATTTTAGATGTTGTGACGTCGATCTCTTCGAGATAATGATCGCTTACGGCTTGAAATTCGAGTGGGGCGCCCGGAGCCCCCCGTATCAGATTTTTTGGGAGTTTTAGCGAAGGAAAAAAAGAAACCGCAGCTCTTAAAAATAATAAGGGCCGTTTCCGCGGTCATTCCGCCTTTATTTACGTTCCTAGACCAACAAATCTAAATTTCCACCCCCCTCCCACCATGGTGTTTAGGTAAAATACCCCCTGCGCCCTTAATATTTTCTTTGAATTTTTTTTTCATTACGGCACAAAACGGCACAAAACTAAGGAAGAATTTTGAACCATTTTTGGGCTTACGATTCTTCAAATTTCGATAACATGTCCCCAGCCCCCCCAATTTGATCCTACTTTCCCGTAGCCAATTTTGCGGCACAAAATTCGACGACTGCGGCACAAAACAGCACAAAACTAGCACAAAATTACTGCGAAGAAAGATTTTCCATTTTCAAAAATGGGGGGGCTCCCGTGTCTACGGCCCCCCCAATTTGATTCTACTTTCCCGAAGTCAATTTTGCGATTGCGGCACAAAACGGCACAAAACTAGCACAAAACTTTCGTCTGGCTTTCAATATGAAAATCGAAGTTGGGGGGGCTGGGGGCATGGACCTTTTCAAACAGCCCGCGCTACACTAGACACTATTTGCACCGGTATACTATACTACGTAGACAAATGAATATTATGATCCCCAATCTATTACTGGGGTAGAATTTGTTTACTCATATTTCTATTCTTGTGTGGGTTTATTTTATTATTATAACGCTAACCTGTATTTTCTATTTGTTACAGGTGTGTGCGTGGCTCGGTGTATCGCGGGTGGCCGTCGCGAAGGCGTCATGTGAATCGCAGAAACAGAGTTTGAATTTTACAGTGCTCATTGTCTTTGAGGTAGGATAAGGGATACGTGATTTTCAATGTATAATCGTTAAATTGAAGGGGCAATTTGATTTTCAACCGCTGTTCCGTCGCGTCGATGGTTTTGTTATAATAATCTAATGAAGTTCGCGGGTTGTCGATTGGACGTTCGTGCGTGGTATTATTACAAAACTGTTAGGTTCCTTCTACAATGTAAAATCAATCCGTTTTCAATTATTTCCAAAAACTGTGACAGTTAAACGTTTCTTTGATTTCTTTGAATTTTAAAATGTTTATGCAAGATGATGTCAGAAAAAAAAAATAAATAAAATAAATGGCATATTTTGAAACAACATGCAGAAGCATAGTAAGTTATAAGATCACCGAAGACATTTTTTCCTGAAATTCCGACTGCTTTTTCGATTTTTTTTTTTTTTCTCTTGAACCTGTGTCTGTCACATTCACCTGAAATCAGTTTTTTTTTCTTCTTTTTTTTCCTGCAAGTTTCAATAGATTTTTCGATTTTTTCCCGTTCCTCTTGATTATCCGTTGTCGGTTTTAAGTTTTAAGATAACAAGTTTGTTCTCTTGGATGGTGAAACATGATAGGTCAGGTCTACAGCTGGATCAGGTGGTATGTGTAATCTGTGTTTCCCCTATTCATCTTCCCAATTTTAAGGTAGCGTTCTAGAATTCATCCGTTTACTGCCATCCATGCAGAAAAGATTACATTATCCTGTGATGTAGTATATCTATGTATATTGAAAAGTACTGCTTTCTATATTCTTTTCTGCATCGAGACAATAAAGGGATGAATTTTAGAACGCTATACCTAATCCTCCGCTCTCATGGACTTCAAATCGAAGTAAATTTGCAATCTCTATTGAATTTTAAAAAAAAACGTCTGTGTTCCTAATCCACTGTATTCTTTTTCTTACTATATCTACATGCAACTTTTTATATTTTCCTTCTTATAGGTCCTGGGGACAAAGGTCGGGGACAGGTCGAACTCCTGGTTAAAAATGGGAGCGTTCTAGAATTCATCTGTCTGGGGAGCTGGTAAAACTGAGATTATATTTATAAAATGGAAGTCATTTTTCAAATTTGGTCAATAGATTAACTATCTCTACAAAATTTCTTACCAGAATGATGACAATTTAGTTCAATGCGTGCTTTATAAGCAAACATAAATGTTCATTTCTGTCAAACCGGTGTACACTGATTCTATCAGAGCTTTACTCCGATACAGTCGGGGTTTGTTGGTTTACCGGTGATGCACTCTCATTTTTGCCTAGTAATCACGCATTTTCCTAATTTTTTATTATTCTGGTGAAAAGTGTTGTAGGAACGGTTAATCTATCGAGTAATGGAGCTGTTGCAAACTTTTGCTACAGGCTTATTAATAGTTGATAATGGTGTAATACTCAGTAAAAATGACGATCAGCGCACTAAAAAATCACGAAATCCACTCCTAAACTCACAAAATGCTTTTAAACGCGAGACCGTAATGGCGGCCGGGGCCGCGGTTTTCATTGGGGTTCCCTATCTTCAATCAGCGCCATCTACACGAGGTGTTCTCGCAACACCACACAAGAAGAAGAAGAAGCCTACAATTGCCATAAGAAAACCGCGGCCTCGGCCGCCATTACGGTCTCGCATTTAAAAGTATTTTGTGAGTTTAGGAGTGGATTTCGTGGTTTTTTAGTGCGCTAATTGTTATTTTTGCAGGGTCTTACCCCATAACCAACTATTAATAAGCCTGTAGCAAAAGTTTGCAACAGCTCCATTTCAAAACTCGCTTTTCATCCTGTATTCAATCTCACATCAGTTTAATTAGCTCTCCTGATCCGATTAATTCTAAAACTCCCCCGATCACAAAATTATCCATTATATAGGTAAGGATAACTCCAAAGCGGCATGGACGGAAACAGGAATGTGTCTTTATCTCTCTTCTCAGCCATTTTAACCCATGTGTTAGAAAAGGATAGCAGGGTAAGCCATCGCGTGATTTTAGTCCCTATCTCCGTCCTTGTCTAACTCAAACACTCAAATGGGAGGGAGGGAGATGGGGAATTGCTAATTCCTGTATCCGCTTATGAATAAGCTGGGGAGATTTGGGCTTAAACTGGCAACTATGTCTCTACTTGCACCTATCACGTTCTTTATACTTTGACTCTGTTATTTGTTGCGGCTTGCCAATCATCGTTTTTCTCTCATTTAAATCAATGCATAAGAATCGATTTTTTCTTAAGGCTGTTTTGAAGTCGTTGCGGTCGAGAATCGATTCTTTACCTTGGGTTTAAATGGTGACAGTATCGATATGGCGATTCATCGACCGTTGCCATCACCTCTTGTCTAATTCCCTCTCAATGGGTCCGTTGCAAACTTTTGCTACAACGATTAAGAGTGGATAATGTAATGTAAAATCGCCTAAAATTCCCATCGGTGGCACCAGAAAGTCATAAAATGCAAAAATTAACGCTCAAGAGGTGTTTAATGAAATCTATGATGGCGGATAGATATCGAGCAATCTGTATGCATGCACCGTGAACATCCAAGGATGGCCAACCTTGACAACCACACAGGAGAGAGACGTGATGTGTTTGTTTACGATGTGATTGGTTGTGATCGATATTGTGAGGTTGGCTATCCTTTGGATGTTCGTGGTGCATGCATACAAATTGCTCGATATTTATCCGCCATCTTGGATCCCATTAAACGCCTCTTGTGAATTTATTGTTGCATTTTATGACTTTCTGATTTTACCAATGGACTGTTCGGGCGATTTTACATCAGTTTTAACACTCTTAATCGTTATAGCAAAAGTGTGTGCAACAGACCATTCCTTCTCTTCATTCCTAGTTGTTGTAGATGAATGCGCGAACACTTGAAATGACCGATTTGCCGATCTTCGGCTCGTGAACAAGCGAGTATCGTTTTTTCACTCCAAGTCAGGTTTGCCGTTTTGCGTAGAATCAATGCTATTTTTTAATTCACCGATGATTCCACCGGTTGAGAAAAGATTACACAGTTCAGTTCAGTGCATGACTATGATAAACTGAAATACTCGCATCTGTAATCTTTTCTCAACCGGTGGAGTCGTCGATGACTTTAAAAAAACTTGCGGATATTTTAATTAATCAACGAAGTTTCCACCGATTAAGGAAAGATTACAGATCAGATTATTTACGTACATTACAGTCATACACTGAACTGAACTGTGTAATCTTTTCTCAACCGGTGGAATCATCAGTGACTAGAAAAATAGCATTGATTCTACGCAAAACGGCAGCCCTGCACCAAGTGAACCGATGCAAATGTATCGATTTATTAGAGGTTCTTCTCAACCTCTGAAAAACCGATCCTTTGCTTTTGGTTCTTTATGTATGATTGAGGAATCGATACGTCGGAATCCACAAGCCGCCGATGGACTTTGCATGCATTCTAGTCGCTTGCTCGACGATGGAGCTGCGTAAAGCGATCAGCGCCCTGAGCCTCCAGGTTTCGCCGTTAGAGGTCGCTTGCTCTTTTGCTCTTCGCTCATTGTCTGTATCCTACCGCTGCTGACGTAGTGTCGGCTGATGGGTCAAAAAGCGTTTTGGTAGAGTTGGTTGCGCGTCTCCTGCGCTGATTCCACGGTCCGAAAGATTCCTGAACTGATTATTTCTTTGGCCCTGAAAGAGCGGCCGGGTGGGAAGGAGGGGGAGTAAGTTCTGGGGGAAAACGGCAGCCCACGCGCTCTATGGGAATATGGGGCACTGAAAAAACAAAGTTTATGTACAGCCGAAGCAGCTTTTTAAAGTAGCTTCGCAGAGCAAAAGTCCTAGCTCTACCGGAGCAAGTTGCGGTTGTCCTGAAGCACTACTTCGGTAGAGCCAAAGCAAGAAAAGAGGCTGTTACTCTAAAGAACTAGTGCTTTGGTACACCTGCAACTTTCTCCGGTAGAGCTTGAACTTTTGCTCTGCGAAGCTATTTTAAAAAGCTGCTTCGGCTGTACATAGTATTTGTTTTTTCAGTGGGGAGTTCTAAAAATTCATCGGATCGGAGAGCTTGTGAAACTGAGATGACTTGTAAAGAATGGAAGGCAAGATGTAAAATCAATCGATGGATCACCCGTTTATACCACGTGCTTACCAAGCGCTGTTGATTAAGTAAAATACGTGCTTTACGCCGAAGATGAAAGAACAGTACCGATGTACTTTATAGCCGCATGACAATCTTGCTCCCTCAGAATGGGGTTCTTGCAAACTTTTGCTGTGAGCAAATCGATAGTCCAATTTGATGTAAAAACCAGCAAAAATCACAGGAAGAAAGTCTAAAATGCAATAATAAACTCACATAACTGCTATAACGGCAAGTTTGTAATGGCCAGTCAACGCAGGTATCACAGGTATCATGGGAGATTCCTGTCTATTATGTCACTTTCTCTACGGAAACGCAGAGATATGTCTCAATTTAGAGAGGAATCTCCCCATTATACCTTCGTCTCTCCGCCATTAAGCCCGATTTTGAGAGTGAATTTGGTGATTTTTTAGTGTAGGTACTCATCGTCATTTTTACAGGTTTTTATGCAACTATGCAAGAATCATCAACTCTTCAATCCCTTATAGCAAAAGTTTGCAAGAGCCCAATTGGTGTACGTCGGGTTTTCGGAAATTTAGGTACTTTCATTCCCGCTGAGAAAGCACACATTTTACAAAATCTTAGTTAATTTGGTATAGTAAGCCGGTAAAAACGGTCGACCTACTAGTCGTCCATTCTGTACATAATCTCTGTTTTTCCAACTCTTTGGTCCGATATGGATCCTAGAAGGCTTTTCCTAATAATAAGAGTTATTGGATAGAGAAGCCTGCACTTTTGATTGCGCTTTTCGTCGATTCCTTTAAGTTCCAGTTTTTCAACCATAATTATATTAATTATACTACCCCCGGAACCTGTTAGCTTTGGTTCGGAAGAAACTAGAAAAGACGAGAAATCAAAATCGATTAATCCAGGTACTTTCATATCCGCTGAGAAAGCACACATTTTACAAAATCTTAGTTAATTTAATGGTAGTAAGCCGGTAAAAACGGTCGACCTACTAGTCGTCCATTCTGTACATAATCTCTGTTTTTCCAACTCTTTGGTCCGATATGGATCCTAGAAGGCTTTTCCTAATAATAAGAGTTATTGGATAGAGCAGCCTCCATTTTTGATTGCGCTTTTCGTCGATTCCTTTAAATTCCAGTTTTTCAACCATACTTATATTACTTACTACCCCCGGAACCTGTTAGCTTTGGTTCGGAAGAGACTAGAAAAGACGAGAAAGCTAGAATCGACTAAGCCGATTGACTTTCAACAAGCGCGTCGCGTCACGTGACTCTTGTAGTGGCGCACGGTGTTGCAATTTACGCTCACAATCAGTTTGGAAAAAACCCCTTAACTTTTTCAGGAGTGCGAATTAAACGTTGAAACTTTCAGGAATCGTATTTCTCATAGTAATACATCCATCGGGCGAATGGTATTATTGTAAGTCGCTTTCAAGGGTGGAGGGGGGGAGGGTCACTTTTCATTTGGTCGAGTTCCATTTGGCAACACTGTCCAAATGACTTGAAATTTGGTGTCTGGGGGTATTTGTTAACGCTGAATTCAAATGTTGCATCAAAGTAGTGGAAAAAATTGTCTGCAGCCATCTTTGATTTCCGAATTTTGACCAGCGGATGCAACATTTGAATTCAGCGTTAACAAATACCCCCGAAAATCCAATTTCAAGTCATTTAGACGGTAAAAACCGTCTCTGCAAACTTTTTGGGCAAGATACCGCTCGGCCCGGCCGCGGCCGGAGTCATTTTCATGCGTTTTCATGCGCTCACTTTTCAACTTAAAATGCGCGTATCTCAGAGATGTGAAATTATGTGCAAAAGATTTTTTTATGATATATACTACATATTATGAGCTTCCATTTAATTGAAGATTCAAACCGGAGGCTTGCAGAGCTAACTTCCAAAAGTCTCAGAGGGATTTTGACTTTTAGACCTCTCACTTTTAAGCTTGAGTAAAATGAGAGTGCTTCGTTATTTTTCAAAAAACTAGGTATCAAAAGATAGCTCAGTGTACGTAGTTTAAGTACTGAAAATTCTGTAAAAAAATATTTTTTCTACACACTTCAAATTTTGAGTAAAGGTGACAGTTGAAAACGCAGTTTTTTCAAACCTTTAAAATGAGAAATTTTAAGAGCCCTTATTTGGCCTAATTTTTTTTTTGGTCCAGAAAACAAAAAAACAGTTTCACAGCGACATTCTACGTACTCTGAGGAATATTTTTACGTATTTGTTTCCTTGAAAACGCGAATGTCGTAGGGGGTTTTTTTCCACAGGTGGAAACACTGTGTGGCGTAGCGTGAATTTTGGCAACGTTGTAATTCGTCTATTTAAATGCATGAAAAAGATCGAAGTATTGGGTGTTCGGTGAACTCCTTTACATTCGACTTTTTACATGGGTTTAAATGGACAACATACAACATTGCCAAATTGAACGCTACGCCACTAGACTCTTGGGAATTTGGAAAGTCAATTCCAGCAATTGGAGCAACTTTGTGGTATCTACACTAAGGCGCATCTGAATCAAAAATCTATGCAGGCAATTTTTTTTGTATTTTGTATTTTTTTTTTTTTTTTAATTCCAAGTTCATCTCTACGTAAAGAAAAGAAACTTGAATGACAGAAGGTATTACACGTGAATCCTACTTCGGGAGAGCTTTTACCATTAGTTTCAGAATTATATGTGTTTTTTTTTTTGTTTTTTGTTTTTTTTTTGTTTTTTTTTTTGTTTTTTTGTTTTGTTTTGTTTTTTTTTTAAACAACCCCCCCCCCCCCCCCAACGGATCTAAATAAACTCAACATTCTGCCAAATAAATTCTCAAGTAATTTTGTCAAGTTGACCCAGCTTTCTTGCTGCATTCTTTGTAATCCTGGTTGGGAAATAATTTCAACGGAGCAAAACGTTCATGGTCTCATTAGGTACATTCTACTCGACCTTGAACGAATACATTGGTCCCGCGTAGTTAAGTCGAGATAGGGGACTATTGATTCGTCCTTTATTTTTCCTTCCTGTTTGTATAGTTACTTAAAAAAAAATAAGAAGAAAAAATAAAAGGAAAGAAAGGAGTAGAAATAGACATATATAACTTATATTTTATAATTATATTTTTCCCATTTCAAAGAGAAAGTGTGAAATTATTTGTCGCCTCTCTTTTCTCTCTTCTTTGAGTATAAAAATATGATTAAAACAATAAATGAAGAATGAAGAGAAAGATTAGAAAAATGAGAAAAATAAAAGAAAAATAATGTTGATAGGAAAAAGAAAAAAATATAAGAAAAAATGAAGAAAAAGAAAAGAAAAATAATGTTGAAAGGAAAAATGAATCAGTCTTACGAAACATAGTAAAACATTCAAAATTATAACGCGTTCGTTTCTTCTTCCTTCACCTTCTCTTTATTTTCTCTAATAATTAATAAATAATAAATAATAATTAATAATTAATTGGTTAATTAATCCATAATTTTATTTTCTCTCTAGTAATTTTAAGGCAACGGATGATAGGTCTATGCAAGTACCGATCCTTCCCACTGCTCTTTTATCATTTGGTGGGGGGGAAAAAATAGTATTAGATGTAAATTAAACAACTTCTAAGCAACTCGCTTATGCAGAAAGAGAGAAAAAAAAAGTACATGTATATAGAAAAAGAGAAAGTATGATTGGAGGGTAAAAAAGACAACGGGGAAAAAATTAACAAAGAAATAAAAATGTAATAGAAGAGATGGAAAAAAAGAAAAAGTAAAACAATTAATTAGTGCCTTGATGATGATGACGAACAGTGGCGTCGCGTGCCATCTGGCAACAATGCAACTGCTCCATTTAAACTCATTAAATATATCGACTTTTACTTGTGCACTGTGCACCCCCTAAATTCGATCTTTTACGTGAGTTTAAATGGATAGAATACATTGTTGCCAAATTGCATGCGACGCCACTGATGACGAACGACAATTAAAAGTGAATGTAAGTTTCTTGGCCTTTTCATTCCCCCCCCCTTCTTTTCCACCAATCATTTCACGCGCATTTTTTCTGCTGATGCATCCTTGACTCCTCCCAACGAATCAAAGTTCATTTCGACAGTCAATCTGGGACGCGATATGTGAGTCTGTGTGGTGGTTGTTGAGATCTACTGGCTGAGGTGCCCCCTCTCGGGGATCCAATAGGTCGTAGGGGTCTCGTATGTTGTAAAGATCTACTGGTTGAGGTGCCCCCTCGAGGATCCAATAGACTGTAGGGATCTTTGGTCTTGTATGTTGCTGGTTGAAAGGGATCGACACACTGTATCCCCTCCGGTCCCGAAGGTGGGACCGGTTAGATATCTGCTCCCAGTTTTGACTATCGCTAGCTTTGTCTTTCGATAGTTTTGTCTTTATCTAAGAACTCAGGATCATTCGTCGAATTGCGTTCATGATGGGAGAGAGATCCTCTCTGGAAACTTACAGGAGGTGGAATATGAATGAGGCATTTTAACCTATGTTTCCTTTGGTGGAACCTCCGAGACGTTACGGTGCGCTCACAGCACCATTTTCAATCGGATATGATATAAATATAAGAAGATTGAAAAAATTATGAATTATTTTTTCTGATTATTCTGTGAGCGCACCTAAACGTCTCGGAGGTTTTTATTCGTTGTCGGCCTGGTTATCATTTTAATATTTTATTTATGTTTAATGTTCATTTCATTTAAATTTCAACTTCATTTTTTTCGGATTTAAATCAGTGAAAAATAGAGTCGTGGGCGGGACCGTTATTTGCGGAGGACATTCAACGTTTGTTTTTAAGGGTCGCCTGTCGGCCTGGTTATCATTTTAATCTTTTATTTATATTTATGTTTAATTTTCATTTCATTTAAATTTCAACTTCATTTTTTCGGATTTAAATCAGTGAAAAATAGAGTCGTGGGCGGGACCGTTATTTGCGGCGGACATTCAACGTTTGTAATTTTATTAAGGGTCGCCTTTTTGAAGGCGATAAAAAAATGTCAAGCAATTTTGTTTTCGTTGAAGGAAAAAATAAAAGGAAATGTAGGGAAGGAAAAGGAAGAAGAAAAAATGTTCGAATAAAGACCCAAAAAAAAAAACCCCAAAAAAAAAAAAAAAAAAACAAAAACAAAAACAAACTAGACACGAATAAGAAAGGAGAGAGAAAAGAGGAATCAAAGATTACAGGTTTCAACGTGGGAAGAAAAAAATCGCTGGTACAGAATAATGCGAAACAGGATTGGAAGGATAAATGACAAGTCGATTAAATTGAAGTGAAATACTTATTCCGGTCGGGTGAATTTTAATGTCAAACTTGCAGTGGTGGGGGGGGGGGGCGGCGTGTTGAGGAAAAAATAAACAAAGCTATCTCTGGGAGACGGGCATTGTACACATATAGGCGGCTTGAGCGATTTGGCAACAATGTTTTTCCTCCATCTGCTTCTTTGTAAAACAATTGATACGATAGTGAAATAAATAGATTGTCCATTATAATGAATCTTATTTTATTTTTAAGGGTTGTTAAAATTTAGTTAAGGCAATTTATCCGCGGAGTAAGTGTCCGTGAAACATAAGATGTGTTCCTCAAGAGATTTGCAAGATATCCCAATGGAACTTTAGAGGTAATTTCCAGGAAAGAGCGTACCTAATGTTTCACGCCCCCCCCCCCCTTCCCAAGAGACTGGCCAAAATCATATTGTCTGCGAAATTTCAAAGATCGATAGGATTACAGTTTAGAATAGTGTTTAGCGAAGGCGGGAAATTAAAATTATTGGTCGTAGGAAATGGCCGTCCTTCTCCTACAAAGTCCTGCGTTCAGGCCGCGTTGGTTCAGGCGCAAAAGCTATTCAAAAGTTAAAGGAAGAAGTGCAATGCATAAATATGCCGCTTATCTGTTTGTTTCTGCTCTTTAGATATACCCAAAGTTGTTCTTATTGCTTGGATTTTGTTAAAGAGATATAACTGCTGATCGGAATGGTATACATTTTAGCGAGGATATGCAATACGCAACTCACAAGTTACCGCATTAAACATTGAGACTTCTAAGATGCTACGTGCGTTGCTGATTGCATATCCTACGCCTGGGTATTTTTGTCCGCGCTTAATACATTTCAGCGGTAGGGACCATTAGTTTTGAGTGTGTAATCGGCATGTTCGTTTACGATAGGGTTTCAGTTTGATCCATCTTCAAAAACTTATAACTAATAGGGGAGCATCTAAAAACTATTGGTGTATTAACAAGAACTTGATACGCAATCCTTTCCAAAGAAAATAAATACATTAATACCTATTCTTTGAAACTAACCAATAGCTAGTTTTTGGGGGCCCGATTTTTAAAATCTTCAAAAATTTTGACTGTGCGGTTTTCACATTTTCTGCTTAGAAGCGGTTCTCTGAATGAAGATAGTTCATAGTTCAAAATTATTGAAAAGTCTCCAAATTTTAATTCAAGCCTTAAAATTTGGCTTTAATAAAATGATCCAATCTCATGTCCGACGCCTCTATTCCTTCAGGCCTAAGTCTCAACTGTGTGTACTGTACAACTCAAAAGCCACCCAGCATAGTTTAAGTCTAATTTATTGTTGAACACGTCCATTTATTGTAGTACGTAGGTACTATCGACGAATTAAAGATTGTCGCGAGATTGCCACGAGCTAAGTTTCGCCTTCAAGGTCCCAGTTCGGCCACTCTTCATACTCCACACACCTTGCACGTGAGAGGCCCTAGTGTGGGTGGGACGGGACACAGCCGTTGCAGATCAGTCCCACACTCACACCCATAACTGAAAAAGTGTGAAAATCTCACGACAATCTTTAATTCGTCGATAGTACCACTCCAATAATGATTTTGAGACGGCTGAAAGTAACCATCGTGAATTTAGCTGTTACTGCTAATTTTTTTTTTCGTGGTTCTCTGAAACTTCGAGTCCAGAAACAAATCAAACGAGTTCTCGTTCTGAGTACACCTAGTAAATTGATTCTTTCGATTTATGAAATAATGATAAAAAAAGAACAAACATCAACAGAATGCAGATCCATGCTCTTGCCCCAATGCCCCATTGACGGTAGTACTATAATCACAGAATAATACAATCAGAACGGAAACTCCCATAAGAGCCAATGGAAGCAAGTTTGGAATTTAACGGCACCAATAGGCAACGCTGTGGTCCTACATCCCAACATGGCGGACGTGTGTGATTTGTGTTGAAACTCATTTATTTCTGTAAATTCTGGAAAGAAATCTTAAGTTTCCGCCCTCACTTTTATTCTAATGGCATTTCAGAATGAAAATTTCGCGGACCATGTCCTATATTGCTTTCTCCAAGCGCGAATCCAGATGTAATCATCCTATATCCCAACATGGCGGACGCGAAATGAATTTGCTTCAAAATCCGACAGAGTTTCCGTTCTGATTGTATTATTCTGTGCTATAATGTTGAGGTTCTAGGAAACGTACACCAGAGACCAATAGAGATCCAGCACACCGTATGCTTCCCGTGTTAGAAAAGTGAAGTAAGTTAAGCGGTCACAGTTTTGGTCGAGAGTCACCGGCTGCAACGATAAACATTGCCTCTTGTTGAATGGTGAAGCTCAAAAAAAGGCTGTGATTGGTTCGCCGACCCGGAAACGGAAACAGGTTTTGCTCGTCGAATGCAATACACACGCTCATCAGTCAACAGTAGGCAATAGTTGGCTGTTGTTCCGATGAGTTCCGATCAAAATTGAGCTAGAAAAGTGGACACCTGCAGACTTGGGCAAAAATAAGTTGAAAATAAATCATCAAGAAACAACTAAGTCGTCAATTCAGTTGCTGCCGAGAAACTAAATTAGTCGGTCAATGCTCAGTAGGCAACTAAGGAACTGAGTTAGTTGTAGGGAGAATGGTCGATTGAAAACTGAATTAGTTGTTAGTTGCTCGGTAGGAACTAACAACTAATTTAGTTGTCGATCAAGCGGGTTGATCGATTGAAAAATAAGTAGGGATCCATCCGAACTAAATTTTATAAATAAACTGAAGAAAAAGTTGTTTTGAATAAGAATCACAAAACTGACGTGAATAATTGTCAAACCCCCCTTCTGTCATAACTTCCGGTTTTTTCGCTTACTCCACCCGGCTCAACTCCCTCCACTCCACCGCACCCAGCCGCTAATGAAATTGTTATTCCTGCATCGCAACATATTCGTAGATTCCGACGTTGCATCTCGTCTGCTTGCCTATCTCCTCTATCACCGGCTCACCCTCACTCTTCGCACTATCTATTGTCATTCGCCTCGTATTTTGTTCTCTGCTTTCCATGTTTATAATCTTGCTCTCTCCTCACTTTTTTTTACCTCTTTTAACCGGCCGCCCGGCATCAGACGAAAAAGCACACGTACCCGTCTCCAATTTGGCTGCGATAGACAGCTATATTTTCATTTGCAAATATCTCAAGATGCACTGAACCGATTTCAATAGAATTTTCGTAGGTTGGAACGAGATTTAGTCCTGTGTAACATAATGCGGCGAGTTTAAGTTTTTGGTTCGTACATGCTACTTTTCGAAGCGTTCTTAGTTGCGCAACTCCCTCCCCCCTCGCTTGCTTTTGGAAGAGTAGTGAAGCTTGCGATCTGTGCTGCGTTGCTGTTTGTCCATTGACCATTAATTCTAAGCGCACGGTAGGAAGGCAACTTCGAGTGGCGGATCCAGAAAACTTTCCTTGGGGGGGAGGGGACAGGTGCACGCCTATGAAATTTTAAATTAGAATTGTCGGAGGAAGCAATGTGGGGGGGGGTATTTTTCAGTAGAAAAAATATAAAATTTGAGGCATTGGGGGATGGGGATATACAGCCCCCCCCCACCTTGGATATGCCACTGTAGCCTACACAACACCCTGGAACTTGATCTTTTTACAGATTTAAATGGGGCAGTTGCAAGGGTCTGAAATGTTGTGTTTTTTATAAAGAAAATGATAGCATTTGATGAGCTGAGAACAAATATGCCTTTTAAAGTCCCATATTTAAGTCCCATTGTTTCAGAGATGAGATTGTGCCCAAAAATACATTGTTTTAAATGGCGCCTAGCGACATTTTACTGAGCGATTTTTTACATTTTACGTGTGTGTATCTCAAAAACTGGGACACAAGAAAACTCAAAGGCACCATTGCTCTCAGCTCAAGTACCGTAATTTTCTTTATAAAAAACACAGCATTTCAGACCCTTGCCACTGCCCCATTCACTGCATGCGACGTTGCCACGTCGCGTCGCGTCGCACGCTTGAGATCCACTAAATGAGTTCCGAGCTAACCAATCGCCCGAACTTGGCTATTAGGACTTACAATTAGGAGCAACGAGCAACAAATCAGAGGGTCCTCAGAGCTTCTTTTTTAAACATGGATGTACTGTCTGTCTTTTCATGCAATTTCTTCTTCTTCATTACCACTGAATAAACGTTTCATAAGCCCAAATTGCATTGAGCCAATAATTAATCAGACGCGTCGTCTGAAGTTCCCCCCCCGCGGCGCGACGTTGTGTGTAATCCGGCAACGTTTCTTTTCGTCCTGTTGAAGAAAATTGCAGGCGAGTAAAAGATTAACAGTGGTCGCAATTGAATTCGATTTTTTTAATGTGTTATTAAATGGACCAAATACAACATTGCCTGATTGATTCTCAAGGCTCACTCTGACAAAAGTGATAGGTCAAAAGCCGCACTTAATATACTGATGTAGAAGAGCCCTCCTGATGGTGATGGAGGGGGGCTATTACCTTTATAGGTAGCTTTACTTTAACTTACTTCGTAAGAGTTGAATCGCAATTTTAACGGGTAACATGTTTAGGATGAACAGGAAGAATAAAGGGAAAGGAAAGGAAAATAATGAAAATAATGAAAATAATGAAAATAATGAAAATAATGAAAATAATGAATAACATTCCTTAATATGTTTTAGAAGCTCATCTAAAAGTTTTATTCCCCCTCCCAATGGAGGACATCGCAATAATTTCAATCAGCAGCCCCTATCTTTTGATACATCATTCGGAAGAGCATGAAATTCTAACCAGTTCTGTGCAATTCGGAGATCATTATCGTTTTTCGTTTCCGATGTAGGTGTATCAAACGGTCAAATGTTCGCTTTTGACCCATTTTCAAAAAAATTATTACTCCTATTTAAAAAGTAAGCATTTTCAAAGCAAAAGTAAAAAGCAAGTACTTTTTCAGAAAAAAAATGCGGGATTGCCACTGAATTAATCAACCTTTGATTTTAGGACTCCCGAACATTTCCTTTGCATCTATCATTCGATGGTCGTCGTCCATCGCAGTTTTTGAGGTAGCTTTCGCGTGTGAGGCAAACATTTTAAAAATGGGCATTAAAACCAAATGTTTACCACATCAAAACTTAATTTTTTTTCTCTGTAAGTAACTTATCACTATTCAGTTTTTAGATGTTACCTCCTGTTTTTTTTTTTTTTTTTTTTTTTTTTTTTTTTTTTTTTTTTTTTAATGGAGCTCTTGCAAACTTTTGCCGTAAGGAAATGAATAGTCCAATCTGATGTAAAAACCAGTGAAAGTCACGAAAATCAGTCTACAAGTCAACAATAAACTCACAAAACTGCTCGAACGGCAAGATTGTAACGGCGCTTCAAAGCAGGTACTTATCTTGGAAGATTCCTGTCTAGTTTGTCACTTTCTCCACAAAAACATAGATATACGTCTCAAATTAGATAGGAATCTCCCACTATACCTGCGTTGAGCCGCCATTATGGGCGATTCTGAGAGTGAGTTTCGTGATGTTTCAGTGTACTCATCATCATTATTACAGGCTTTTATGCAAGAATCAACTCTTCAATTCCTTGTAGCAAAAGTTTGCAAAGAGCCGCCCCAGTCTGACTTTCTAAATAAGAGTTTTAATTTTTTGAGAATAGCCCGAGATAGAACGTTATAACCTTCGGATCTCGAAAATAATATAATAATAATAATAAAAAAAAAAACTATTTCGATCTGAAGTTTGCGATGAATTGCTCAGTTTTTTGTTCCCTTTAGTAACGATGTTTCACGAGATAAGGGTCACTTGAAAATCTTAAGTTGTGGCTAACGCCCGTCCTCCTCCCCCCCCCCCCCGTCTGAAAGATGCCCATGCACGAAAATCTTGGAAACTCCTAAAAATAGCTCTCATAAGGTATGAACATCCCCACATCAGGTGAACCAAGGTGGTAATAAAGGAGCTGTGCCTCCCCCCCCCCCCCCCCCCATTTGAATCAAAATTTGACGTAGTCTTTGAGGGGATTTTTGGAAAAGCTAGTGTTGGACTTTCATGAAAAAAGTAGATGTTAGCCCTTTCTCCTTAAAGGCTTTAGAGCTCGTTTCAGAAGTGTAGGCGCACCTAGACCATAATCTTTGGCGAATTTTCAACTTTCATTCCATCAAATCAGAACAAAACTTGCACCCGACTTTGAACCTTTGATTAATATGCGCGTTCCTCGATGAAAATCCAAAGCTAAAATTAATTTTCATTAACTTTCATTTCGTAATATGAGAAATAATATTGATGAAATCCGGAGATTATCGGTCAAAAGGTGCGCCTACACTTCTGAAACTATCTCTAGCCTCCGTAATACAGGGTGTTTTTTTATCTCCTCCCCCCCCCTCGGGTTTTATTTTCTTTGCTAATTGAGATGAAGAGTTGCGGTTTAGACCATTCTTCATAACTTTGGACGAATTTTCTTTTTTTTAAAGTCAAAACTCCCCCAGCCTCCCTAGAGGGGCTCCCAGGGAGGCTATCTCAAAAATTTCAAATAACAACCTCTATCTTGGGATACATTGCTTGAACGGACGTACAATTTTAAGACTTTTGGAGCAAACCGGAAGTTTATGTCGGTTTTTTTTTATTTGATATGTCGAATTTCAAAGTTTGCTTTGGACTCATTTTCGAAAAACTATTACTCCTTTTCAAAGAGTTGACATTAAAAAAAACGAAGTGTTCCAAAATACTCATGCAGAACAAATGCTTTTCAGATAACGAAATGGTATTGACTTAATTTAGTCCAAAATCGAATTTAGAGCATCCTATAATTTTTAAAAATGTTGCCCCTGCAAGGGGCTGTCTAAAAAATTCCGTTGCGCGACCCTTATTGAATGATACATCGATCGAAAGGGCATACAAAATTGAGCATTTTTGCGCAATCCGGAGATCAATACAGTTTTTCTTATTCGAGATGGATGACGAATTTTGAAGATAGGTGAAAATTGAACTTTTAATATTCGCTATCTCGAATACGAAAAACGATACCGATCTCCAGATTAAAACCATTTCATTATCTGATTAGTATTTCCTTTTTAGAGTATTTTGGACCCTGATCTTATTCAATTCAGACTCTTTAAATAGGAGTAATGATTTTTTCAAAATGGGTCCAAATCGAACTTTGAAATTCATTGCATAAAAAGGAAAAAACGATATAAACTTCCGGTTTGTGCCTAAATTCTTAAAATTTTACATCCTTTCAAATAATGTTTCACAAGATAGGGGTTGCTATTTAGCCCCCCCCCCTCTGTGGTTCCCCCATAGGAAGGCTGGGGGAATTCGGACCCCATGAAAAGTAAATTCGTCCAAAATGATGGTCCGAACCGCAACTCTTTGTCTCAATTTGCAAGAAAAAAAAAATAAAAAAATCACTCGGTTTATTTCTAGATCCACACTGAGCATCTCTGTTTTTTGTTTTTGTTTTGTTTTTCTTTTCTTTTTTTTTATCTGCAACGGTTCAAAAGTCACAGACGGGGGGGGGGGGGGGGGGGCTGTTGCGAAACACCGTGCATTGTGACGAATAATTACATCAATATTGATACGTAACAATTTTACTTATTTTGTAATCCCAAATTACAGACGAACGAGTTGAGAAAATATCAAAAAAAAGTTCATTGAAATCAGTTGAGTACATCTCGAGATATTTGCTAATGAAAATATTTGGGTTTAAAAGAGCCTTGTCGTAGACTTGCCTTTTTTAAGCGGTACATGGTCAGTAAAAAAACAAAATAATGAATACAAAATAAATAGTAGTAATCTCGTCGAGGGAAGAACCGAGAAACAAGGGTAATTCATAGTAGGAAGATCGAGGAGAATCAATCAAGAGGCGAGGATGTGTGAGTGTGATTTTGAGAGTAACCATACGATAAATTGCAGCAGGCAAAGATGGACAGTCGAATGGGTGAATAATTGAGTAGGAAATTGGCCGGCCGGTGGAGGTCCGTAAGCGATAGGTAATAGTAAGATAAGGAAAAGAAGAAAGAAGACAGAAGACAGAGGAGTGCCGAAAAACAAAGACGGAGCACGTTGCGGTGGGCGAGGGGAAGTAACGCACGGCGCGTTCGTCAACTGAAGCATCGAGCGTAGAGAAGAAACCGAAACAACAAAGACGCACAATATCAACTCAAATAACAATAATGCATCCAAGCATTCCAAGCATAATCACGCTGATCAGAAAATGTACAAGTGTGGGGAAAAGATTAGTTTAAGTTGAAACTAAGAATTGATTAGTTGGAATTGAAACAAATTATTACATTAGTTCCATCCGCAGTCGAAAATAATTCGGAACGCAACTAATCGAGGAAAAATTAGTTGCGACTAACCCTTGGAACTAACAACTTATTTTTTCTCATCGCAAATTAGTCGGTCGGCCGGCCCGAATTAGTTCGGCGAGAAAACTGAACTAATTTTTCAGTTGCCGGTTAGTTAACTAATATTCGACGATTTATTTTTCAATTAATTTTTAGTTGCCCGAAAAACTTATTTTCGTGCCCAAGTCTGGACACCTGTCGCAAGCTTTGTGCTGGGTCCCTATTTGTCTCTGACTTACACCTACCAGAAAACGGATTGTATCCGACCTGCCTGCCATCAAATGGCAACGTTTTTCAACTGTTACTAATTTCTGAGAGGGAAATTGATTATCAGATGTAAATAAGGAAATAGGAGGATATAAAGTGGATTTCCCACGGAAATTCGATTTTTATTGCATCCTTCTTTTCAACAATCGGTTGCAATTTGTCACAGATTTGACGCACACATTTTGTCCCCTCTGTCCTTATCATTCTCATACATTTGAATGGACAAAGAGAGAGAAAAATTGCTGGTTATAGCTTCGATTGACACCCATGGTCTGCTTTTATGGCTCCGCGGTATGAACCTTTTTTTTTCGCGGATTTTTTTGGCTTTATTCTCCTGTATATCAGAGAAGCTACAGTCACCTACAGACACATTGAAAGAAACAGGATATTATGAGTCATATGACATCCATGTTCCTCCGAGATGACTAGATTCGAGATCTTCATAGCTTGTCATCTCGGCTGGGATTCGAACCCGGGACCTCTGGGTTAGTGGCCAGTTGCGCTGACCACCAGACCACGGATGCACTATATAGTTTGTCGTGGCATTTTGATTAAACCAGTAACTATGCCGTGCAACCACTCATTGTGGTAAACCCCTCCCCCCCCCGGTAGACCTCCCCTTCCCACTCCTCCCACCCCCACACTTACTCTCTCATCTTATGAGTTTAGGAATCATTCGGGCTGCGGAATCAGTATTGGGAGTACTCGTGATCAGTCTACTTGCACGCTTTTGGAGCCATCGGCTTTGAGGGTCGAATAGTTTCGCGGATCCTCAAGTGTCACCATCAGGACTCACTCAGTCCCTGAATAGCCGGCGCACAGTCGGTATTTTTAGGGGCTGCGTGATCCTGGATGGCGTGCCCTTGAGAATCCCCGAAACCGACCTTGATCCACATCAGCGCGGCTGGATTGACGATGGTCGATGGAGTTCCGAGTGCGCGATCATCAACGACGATGACTTTGGTTCAGACGCGGGTCGCCTCGCAACGACATCTTCGCGACTTTTCCTCAACTCTAAGGGTCCACTTCTTTGCTTGATTGTTGATATTATCAGATTGACGGAGTGTATGCACAGTGCACACCATTCGTCTTATGATATTGTCAGTTGTGCGAAGAATTGTCGGCCCTCTAGGCAGTGGTGGCTTGTGAACTATCGATTATCAGTACATTACTTCCCCCATTTGAACCTATGCAAAAGTATCGATTGTTCGGAGGTTCAACTGAACTGGTATCGATTCTTTTCTGTAGGTTTTAATGTGTGGAGTGATTTATCGATACATTGTAATTCGCGATCCGCCTCTACTTCTGGGTGAGGTGAAGTTGTATGTGGTGCGCCTGGAACGTATGCAAAGCGGTTATTTCAGGTGTTGGTGTTTTCATCTAAAGCAGCGTTCCGTCCCTTCTTTTCCTCGGTTTCTCTCTCCGTCCCTTTTTGTTGTGGTTTTTCCTGAGTGTGTCTCTCTCTACCTCTCCTTCCTCTTATTTTTATTTCTAATTTTTGATTCTATCTTCAACTTCCCAAAATCTCTTCTATTTCGTTCTTACCTCACTAGCCAATTTCTCATTTTTTCTGTTCTTTGTTTTTTGTTGTTTGTTTTTTTGTTCATATCTGTTTTCTTCTTCTCTCCACCTTTTCTATTTGTAACTTATTTCTCTCCTTTCTCAGCTTCTAATTACCTCTGCCTCAATATTCCGTCAATTTATTTGGTCTCTTTACTCCTCTTTTATTACTACTTTTCTTCAACATTTTCGTATCTCGTGTTTTTCCTTTCTTACTAGCACAATAGCTCTTGATCAGTTGGTCTAGATTTGTCTTTTTTTCTTTAAATTGTTTTCTTTTTTTTTCATTCGTAAGTGAAGCATAACCAAAAAAAAAAAAAAAAAAAAAAAAAAAAAATAAATAAAATAAAATAAAATAAATAAATAAAAAATACAGGTGTAGATGAGTGTAACTGAATATGACGCCAGGAAAGTACTATGGTCTGAGATCGTCAAGAAAAGGCCAAAAAGCAGAAAGTAAATTTTTCATATTTTCTGTGGCGAGGCGTGAAATTTGGCAACAATGTATTGTCTCTATTTAAATTCACCAAAAAAGTCGAACGGTTCAGTCATCGGCGATGACCAAGCACTTCGATCTTTCTAGTGTGTTTAAATGGGAAATAGGAGCGTTGCCAAATCGCACGCCTCGCCACTGCGTATTTTATAAAGTTTTCAAGCCCAATTTCAATCTGAGAAAACCCTAGTGACAAGCAATTCAAACCAGTGGCGTAGCGTGCAATTTGGAACGTTGCACCTGTCCATTTAAACCCATGTAAAAGGTCGAATGCGAATGTGTTCACCGAACACCCAATACTTCGATATTTTTCATGAGTTTAAATGGAAGGACTGCAACGTTGTCAAATTGCACGCAACGCCACTGATTCAAACCTAGAAACGTCACTGGAAAGTTCTGAAACTAATTGTAAGCGTTAAAAGCCGAAAACGATTAATCTTGATGACTTTTTTTCACGGTCGAGTTCTGGCCACTTTTTCCAATTTCACATTATAGTTAGACAGCGGGATGAACGTGAAAGAAAGAAGCGTACATTATCTGTATCTCGTACCAGCAGGGATAAAAATACCTGGCCAGGGTATGCAATACGCAATGCACAGCATAACAGTTATAGCACTCGTATCATAGGTGTGTTGCGTGTGCATTCTCTGTCCAAGTATCTTTGTCCCTGCCAGTACATACGCGTAGCAGTGGTTGAATGGACAATTTTGCAACGTTGCATTCAATCCATTTAACCCCGTGGAAAAGGTCGAATCTTCGAGTGCTCACTGATGCTCACTAAATGGGCCGCCGTTTTTTATGGGTTTCATGAATTAAATGCAACGTTCTTAGAGTGCACGCTTTACCGAAGGTCCGTGAGTTACACCGTTTTTATATACTTACAGTCGGCGAATTAAATATAGTGTATGTCAACGCCTTAGCTTTTGGCTCAGGTAGGCAACATGCAAGGCGTTTAAACATGGATCGAAGTATTGCGGGTGGCCTATCTGGTCAAAATCTTAGGAGTTCACTCACATTATTTACTTCGCCGACTGTTGTTACCGTCGAGTTACTCACTCATGCTTCAAGACTTTAATCGCAAATTAGTTTCGAATAGATATAATTGATGAATTGGTGTTTGTCGGTGATTGTAAAAATTATTGACTTAATTGTATACGCACAGATATACATATAGTAAAAAGATGAAAGAAATGGAAGAAGAATTCAAAGAGGAGGATCGAAATTAAACAGATGGAAGCAACATTACTTGATTTGAAGTCAGTGGGAACAGGTTAACAACGGATGAGTGTCCAAAGAATGTGTATTTCTCTATTGGTGACCATTTGAACGCACATGTGTTAGAAACAGATAGAAAGAGGGATCATCATATGACTAATGCCCCTATCTCTCTCTCTCTCTCTCTCTCTCTCTCTCTCTCTCTCTCTCTCTCTCTCTCTCTCTCTCTCTCTCTCCTCTCTCTCTCTCTCTCTCTCTCTCTCTCTCTCTCTCTCTCTCTCTCTCTCTCTCTCTCTCTCTCTCTCTCTCTCTCTCTCTCTCTCTCTCTCTCTCTCTCTCTCTCTCTCTCTCTCTCTCTCTCTCTCTCTCTCTCTCTCTCTCTTGTTGTAGCACGTTTGTTCAAATGAAGAAAGAGAGAGAAAGAGACAACCCTGCTTCCTGCGTCTCAGATCATGAAAGTATGTCGGGTGCACTACTAATGAAGGCCTGCCTCTAACTACAACATAGGAAAAATGATTTTTAGTCATTTTCATTAGATAGAACCCTAGAGGCTTTTATGCCTTTGAGTCGCAATGGGGCTGTTGTATACTTTTGCTGTAAGCGATTTCTTAGACGATTCTGGTGCGTAACCTCAAAAAATAACGATGGCAGCACTAAAAACTACCGAAATCCATTCCTAAAATCAACAAACGCTTTTCTTTGGGTGCGAGCGTAATGGTGGCGAAGGGCAGTTATAATGACAAATTCCCATCTAACAATACTAAAACTAAATCACACGGGAAAAAATAAATGGTAGAATTTACCATCTACATAGTTGAGTTCGGAGTCAGCTATCAAGTATGGTACATTTTACTAAATGATGGTAAAATGTACCAACAAGTTAACTTAATTTACCTTCATGTACTTTGCATTTATCGTCTACTTGATAGCTGCCTCCAAAATCAGCTTTGATGGTGGATTCTATACCACGAGTCTTTTTTTTCCCCGTGCAAGCAGTGACTAATAAGAGACGATACTTTCCTTTGACATCGGTGTCACCAGGTGTCACAGTACCATTCATCGGATGCGGATCACTACTCTGGTGACTAATTACTCTGTGAATTAACCTTGTCAGCGTAGAGAGAATGACGAAAATAAGATGGGAATCTCTCACTATTACTGCCCTACGCCACCTTAATGGTTCCGCCAAGAAAAGCGTTTATTTGAGTTTAAGAGTGAAGTTATGAGGTTTTTGGTGCTGCCATCGTTATATTTGAAGTTTTTTACACCAGCATGGACTATTAAAGCGCTTGTATAGCAATAGTGTGCAATAGTCGCATTGATCCACATTGAGGAAGCTTTGAAAGCCTGTGAGACCACAAAGCTCCCCATCTTTATATTGTAAGTACCGAAACGAGAGAATGGCTTGATTTTTCACGTTTTCACCATCCTCTTTTTTCATGACTTGGGAACCGCAAGATTAAAGGTTCCAGGACTTTTCGTCCATCGACTTTAAGTCCACTAGCTGTATGTCCACCGCTTCTTTACGTCCACAAAATTGTCCGTCCACCCAACTAAACGTCCACAAAAACAAACGTCCATCATCATAATAATTGTGGACATTAAATGTCCACTATTGGACCACTTGTTTTTCCTTCTTTCTTTCACAGTAAGTTTACTTAGTTTACCCAAGAATGTATTGAGACATTTCAGAGATGTTTATTCGAGTTCCTGGGGCATTTTCTCTTAACTCCAAATAACCCTGAGTAAGTAGTATTATAACCCAGAACTTGCTTTTAAGTAGATTCCATGAATCTACTTATTGCGGAGGGTGCGATGTTGGATTTTTCGGGAAATTTTATCAAATGAGCACGTTTCATGGTCCCCTGAGTGAGAAAATACCACTCGTTGAAAATTGTATATATATATATATATATATATATATATATATATATATATATATATATATATATATATATATATATATATATATATATATATATATATATATCTTTATATGTATGTTTCAGCCAGTTTTACCGTTTTTATGTCCCACGATCCTGTTCGTAATTTTTGGTTTTTGTTCTTGAAATTTTTCTCAACTATTCGTTGGGTTTATTTCTTGGATGAGTTCGAAGATGGTGTAAATCCGACAGTTAGTTTTCGCGTTATGGGCCGTGTTTGAGTCGTAAAATGTGTTTTTGAGGTTTATTTTTAGGAGTGTTTGTTTTGAGTATTTTTTTTGGGAAAATTTATGTTAGCCGTTTTGTTACGCAGCTTTTTTACTCGAGTCATTTTTTCGTTTTTTGTGTTGTAAGCGAGTTATAGCGATGTGTTTTTCGGGTTTTTTGGCAGTGTTTTTATATGAAGAAATTGTTTTTTTGTTTCAAAAATTTTAGTATATATCGTTAAGGATGTTTTTAGTTCATATGCTCTTTGCCTTGAATTTTCCTTGTGTTTTACGTGTTTTACGAGCTATTTAGTTTCTTATGGGATTTTACAAGTGAAAGACAAGGATGGCGTATTGGTATAATTGCTCTTTCTTTGTTTTACACGTACACTGTTGCTTAGGTACGTTATTTATTTATTTTCTTGTTTTATCAGCTGCTCCTATTCAGATTTATTTCTCATTACCGTTACAAAGATTACACATTTTTCAATCTTTGTACTATAATCTTTTTCTCATGGTCATTTTTATTTAAATGTTGAACAGCTGATAAAAAAAAAAGAAAATTGAATAATTCAAAGAAAATCATAACATAACCTATTTATTGAAATTTGTGAAAAACTTATATAACCTAGCTTTTATTTCTCACTTGCATTGTAAAGATTACACATTTCTCTGTTGGTAATATAATCTTTTTCACAATCATATTTGGATTTTGAGCAGCTGATAAAATAAAAAAGAAAAATTCAGAGAAAAATTCAGCGAAAATTATAACCTATATTTAAATTTGTGAAAAAATGATTTAACCAAGCATGGAATCTACTTCGTCTTACCGGCCTGCCGGGAGGCATTTTTTTAACTACGTAAGTACAACTATTTTTTAACTATGCGCCGCTAAAGGACAAGAATGATAAAGTACCAAGTTCCTGTTACTGTCACAGAAATAAATCTATTTTCGCACCTTTTTATCGAATATTTCCCATTTTATGCTGTTATTGAATTGTGGAGCAATGAAGCTCGGTGGACGAAACATAAGTGGACTTATGTTAGTGGACGTCACTTCTGTGAACGTCTATAGCGGTGGACATTACAGAAGTGGACATAAAAACAGTGGACGTAAAGCCTGTGGACGTCAAAAAAGTGGACGTAAAGTCGTCCGTGTAGCAGGGTAAAATCATTGTTCAAGCTTTCTTGTTTTTTTTCATATTTTTAACATCCTTTTTTTTTATATTTTTACAATCCCTTTTTTCAATGGATTTTGATTCACGGAAAATATCCACTACATATCTAACCTATCTACTACCCCTACTCTAGCTATCTTACCTATCTATTATTATCTATCTAATATTATCTACTATATTTCTCTTAATTAAAAGTGACGGGTGAATTGTGCGTAAAAATAACCAAGTAATTTACTTTTTGAGTGTGAAAAAATCACTTTTAAATTATCTTAATTTTTAAAAATATAAAATTTCTTCGGAGTGTTGTTTTTTTTCGCGCGGGTCTGTGCTGTGCATCGATGTTTGAACTATCGGCTGACTTCTTCACACCATCTTCAAGCGGACGGCTAAGGTGAGTAATCTTTTTTCCCAGCTTCATACTTTTCTTCACCAACCTAGTAGTTACCTTTCTTGATTTTCTCATTTCAAATTTCTTTCTTCTCCTCCATTTACTTTAACTTTCAAACATGTTCTCTCTCTCTCTCGCTTTGCCTTCCACGCAATTTGATCCAAAGGTCATCTTATTCACCTTTAATCCGGCATTTTCGCCTCACGTTCTTTGGAGGTGATCACGGAAGATCGGATCGTTTTGGACATCGTTATCGTTTGCATTTAATCAAATGGGCTTGCTTCTGCGCAACTCGATCACGCAGGTGACCCCCTCCTTACCTCTTCCTACTTCAAACGATTGAGATAACGGCAACCTCCGACTCATCGCTTCCTTTCGTCCATTTCAATCGTTACGAGGGGCTTAAAAAGATTCGATCAGTTGTGCCACCCATAAGGTTATATGTAAACGATAACGATAACGATACCAAAACGATCCGATCCTCCGTGATCACCTCCCTGGGGGGTGATCACGGAGGATCGTTTCGTTTTGGTGTCGTTATCGTTATCGTTTACGTGTAACCTTATGGGTGGCTCAACTGATCGAATCGTTTTGAGCCTCTCGTAACGATTGAAACGGTCGAAAGGAAGCGATGAGTTGGAGGCTGTCGTTTACTCGATCGTTTGAAGTAGGAAGAGGTGAGGAGGGGATCACCTGCGCGATCGAGTTGCGCAGAAGCAAGCCCATTTGATTTAATGCAAACGATAGCGATAACGATACCAAAACGAAACGATCCTCCGTGATCACCCCCCTGATTCGCGTTCTGACAACAACAATAACATTTGGGTGATTCCAACCTCCAAATTGTGGTGTCAAATGCCGCTCCTTTGTGGTATTCGACGCCGCACTTCCGAACTTGCATATTTGTTCCAAATCAATCTCATGTTTGTCTGTATTTTTTTTTTTTTTTTTTTAATTTAATGGAAAAAATTCATGAGAGAAAGAAGTCTTGTCTGTATGAAAAAGATCCCAAAGTTATTCATCATGGGGGCCCCTAGAGTCCCTATGTATGAAAGAGTCAAGACACGTGAACAGAAGTGAAGAAGAAGAAGAAGGTGTCTGAGGAGCCTGGAGGCGCGCCTCTTGTTTACATTTTTATCCAACGATCTTCCCGCCAAAGATTACTTATACATGTATTCGCGTGTAAGTAATCTTTGTTAGATCAACCTAACTTCCAATACCCGTTGGCTTCACTACCTGTTTTAAAAGTAATGCGTGAATTTTATTCTGTTCTAAACACATTTTCGTCAATTTCTAATTCAAATTTCACCAGTACGAGCTAAAAATGCCGAAAGTTTCCTCAAAGCTGGGCAGCAGTGAAGATGGTTTCATGAAGATGTAAACAAGAGGCGCGCCTCCAGGCTTCATAGACCCCTTCTTCTTCTTCACTTTTCAGCAGCCAATCAGAGATGGAACCTCGTATGGCGGGACTCTTTCATATATAGGGACTCTAGGTGCCACCGTGCTGACTCGAGAAAAAGTCCCACAAATCCTCTCTACGTTGTTGAGTGGATGAGAGTCTCAAGAATGAGATAACCATTGCTACTCTCTGGAGTTGGTATTGCCTATCTTGGAAATTGAAGGCGATTGTTTTTGTTTTTTTTACTGATTGGCGTATCGCTCATTCGCTCACAGTTTCGCCGTGTATGCAGTTTGGAACGCCAACAAATACAGCATTATTTTTACCGCTCTTGCAATCTAGCTTGATGTCTTTATTCAAAATACAGGTTTTTCAGCTAAAATTTTACTCGCTCCACAGTGCGGCGCGACACGAGGCGGTAGAATTTGAATAGAAATGCATTATTGAGCTTTGCACTGCTGTGCAAAGTAAAAACAACATTTCTCTCCATGGGATTTCACAGCCCTTGTGTTGTTTGTACCGACACGCTGTACTGTATACTGTATTAGCCCTAAAGTATAGTACGCGGTGATTGCATTTGTAAAGGAATGCATCGGTATTCCAATATCCACGGTTTCAGGGACGACACAGTCAGATGTCAACTGTCTTCCTCCATTCCATTTGATAAGGCGCTTTTCATTAATGATGAACACAAATGAATGTGACAATCAGAGCTGCCGATTTGCGTAGATTTAATGGCATTTTGAAATTCAACGAAGATTCCACCGGTGGAGAAAAGATTACAGAGTTTAGCTCAGTGTGTGACTGTAATGCACGAAAATACTAGCGTCTTTTATCTTTTCTCAACAGGTATATTTTACTTAATTAACGGCGTTTCCTCCTATTGAGAAAAGATTACAGATCAGAGTATTTTTGTGCATTACAGTCATACACTGAGCTAAACTCTGTAATCTTTTCTCAATCGGTGGAATCATCGGTGGATTTAAAAATGTCATTAAATCTACGCAAATCGGCAGCTCTGGTGACAATTCCAGTCGACATTGGTTTGAAATGAAGTTAAAGGTGTTTTGGAGTGGCTATCTATCTCAACGAAAACATCGACATAATGGAGCTCTTGCACGGTTTTGCTGTAGGCAAATGGAGTAATAATTCTGAAGTAAAATGCTGCAAAAATAACGATGAGACCATTAAAAAAGTCTAAAACTCTCCTCGCAGAAAAAACTTAACTTGAAATTTCGGTTGATCACCCTTGCATGTATGTACTATCGACGAATTAAAGATTGTCACGAGATTTTCACACATTTTCAGTTATGGGTGGGAGTGTGGGATTGCCCTGCAACGGCTTTCCCGCCCCCAACCGCACTGGTCCCTCACCAGCAAGGTGTGAGGAGTATGAAAAGTGGCCGAACCAGAACTTTTAAGGCGAAACTTAGCTCGTGAAAATCTCGCGACGATCTTTAATTCGCCGATAGTACCAACCTCGGATTCGGACTCCAATCAAAAAAACATGACCTACGAATTTGAAGAATGAGATTAACGAATGGGGCTATTGCACACTTTTGCTATAAGCGATTTAATAGTCGATTATGGCGTAAAAACCTCAACAAATAACGATGGCGGTGCTAAATTCTTCCAAAATCCACTCCTAAACTCAATAAAGGCAGTTATTTGCGCGAGCGTAATGGTGGCCGAAGGCACTAACAATGGGAGATTCCCATCTAACAATTCTGAAACTCCATCAAGAAGTGACCAATAAGAGACTACTTTCATTTGACACCGGTGTCACTAGGTGTTGCGGCACCATTCATCGGATGTGGATCATCACTCTGATGACTAATTACTCTGTGAATCATCCTTGTCAACATGGAAAGAGTGACGAAATTAAGATAGGAATCTCCCATTGTTAGTACCTTCGGCCACCATTGCGCTCGCGCAAACAACTGCGTTTATTGAGTTTAGGAGTGGATTTTGGAAGTTTTTATTGCCGCCATCGTTATTTTTTGAGGTTTTTATGCCTCAATCGACTATTAAATCGCTTATAGCAAAAGTGTGCAATAGCCCCATTTGCTTTCAAGAAGTTTTGAAGGAATTAAAGGTTCATTTATACACACTTTGTCTCTAGGAATACGGTGATATAACCACAGAAAAGTTCTACATTGCGTAATAAACGAGGAAGAAGACACTTCATTTCATGTCCTGCTCTTTTGTTTGGGTTCCGAATCCGAGGTCGGTGCATACGTGCAAGGGGGGTCACCCGAAATTTCAAGAAAGCCCGTAGCCGTTTCTGGTATACCCGTAGCTAACGAGCTTTTGGTTTGTTTTGTTCACAGGTAAGGAAGATATTTGATGACTCTGGTTTGTTTCCATCTCTTCGTGAGTAACTAAATAATTTTGTTTATCTGAATCTGTTTGCTTTCCAAACATTAACAAGTTAATGTTTATGTTCTATCGACGAATTAAAGATTGTCTTGAGATTTTCACTTATTTTCAGTTATGGGTATGAATGTGGGACTGATTTGCAACGGTTTTGCCGCCTCACCCGCACTGGCCTCTCGCCTGCAAAGTGTGAGGAGTATGAAAAGTGGCCAAACCGGAACCTCGAAGGCGAAACTCAATGTCTCATGAAAATCTCGCGACAATCTTTAATTCGTCGATAGTACTTGTTAATTTTTAAAATAAATACCGATTTTAAGAAACTTGGAAGCGGATCGAAGTAGGTGTCCTTTCTGACGATCTTAGATTCCGCTTCCTGCAGAGTTGCAATGTATTAAGGTAAGTGACCCAAAGGTGGCCATATGCTTGGAGCCAATATGCACGTATAAGTCATGAGAGATAAAAAAAACTAAATATGTCAATCTATATTCAGACAGTTTGGCTATCAGACGTTAATTTCATTTTTTAAAAATTTGCTTGTTTTTGAGGTTTTTTTTGCGTTTGAAAAATAGTAGAGTTATGACATCGCGCAAAACATGCACCTAAGGTGGCCACCCCTTATATTTTTGATGTACTTAAAGGTGGACACCCCCTTTTAAATTTCATTAATAAGTATTCAAATGCTATTTTATCGTTCAAAAACGGAATCTAGACCCTAGTTACACCAGAAATTATAATGATTATGATGAATTGAAAGTCAAAGGTGGAATCAATTTAAGGGCTTAGCTTTTACGATTGATTACTTCCGTGAAAATTAGCTGAAGACCTGCGAAAATGGACGTTTCACTGTTTCGCGCTGACTGAATCGCCCGATGCTCTTGATTTTTGGAGTGGGGGAAGCGACAGCATCCTGCTTCTCAGCACTAAAGCCATCTATCGTCAATTTGTGTAATTAATTGAGATAAGCTGGGGTGGGCCACCTTAAGAGTCGGGCCACCTTTGGGTCACCTACCTTAAATCAAAACGGCAAATTGATCGAGGTGACGAAAAAAGCTCTTTCGGTCTACCTTAATTTGTAAACCCCGGGTGGACGGGCAGGCATTTAAAGTAGTAATGAATGATCTCCCCATAGAGTCTTTTCCTATAGTGTAGTGGTTCGAAACGGAACCTCAAATTCAATCAAACAAATTCTCATATTTCTTTTTAGAGAGTTAATGGGCACAAAATTCTAGGATATAGGCTCATCGGCACCAACACATGGTGTTATACCTCGAACAAGCTTCGACACGAAAAGAGGTTAGGATGATTGAGTGTCAAGGCGGTGATATCCTCAAAAGAGACCGTGAGTAAGAAAAGGAGAAAACATAGAACGTCTTTCGGCATAACTGTGATTGTAAATTCGCTTGTGATATTTTAGGAATCATGTTAGAGTGAAAAGATACTTTAAGGTACGTGGAATCTAAAGGTGCAGTAATATTTGAGAAAACTGGTGGTTAACTAGCATGAATTTGCGTTCGAAAATTTGGATCTGATTTCTTATGGGTAAATCCACGAGAGTGAGCGGGATAGAGCATTTGTTTGAAACCAATTTTGATCGTGACGTAAGTAGGTCATCACGAAACAGGTCTATTAGCGGCATTTCTGTAATACACCCTTTTAACTTTCGTTTTAATCTGGATGGTCTAATTTTAAACACTGCTCACCTCGTGACCTCCCCCCACCCTTTGCGTTGGTTATATTCAATTTGTTTTTATAATTTTTTTTTTTTTCAGTTTATGGTTTAGTAGTGTTGTTTCAATTTATGGTGTAATAATATTGTTCCATTTATAATTTTCTTAAATTGCACGGATGTTTTACGCACAAGAAAAAATTAAAGTTGATTCTGGGGTTGAACACTGCACAATAATACTCATCCACATCGAAGGAAAAAGAATGAAGGAAAAAATTAAGCAACGTTTTTTTGCACTGGTGTATTTATGCCAGTGGCGTAGCCAGGAATTTTTCCAGGGGGGGGGGTCTCAGGTCCGAAAATTGTCGGAGGGGGGAGTCCAAAGATACTAATTTGGTCAAACTTGTCTGAAAACGCAAACAATTACCTTTTTTTAGAATTTTGGTGTCATGAGGCGGGGGGGGGTCCAGACCCCTTGGACCCCCGCCCCCCCTCTTGGCTACGCCCCTGATTATGAGTGACCTAATATAATTAAACCCGAAAATCTTCCCCTTAAGCGAATTTTATTCACAGTGTCGGCTGAAGATTTTCAGTCGAACCAAACGGTTAGCTGCATTTTACTATCTCACCCGAACTGTTTGTTCGGATACGATGGATAACACCGATGATGCTGTCCCCGAACCTCCGAATTCGTACCCGTTTCGCGAGGTCGGGGAGAAAAGAGTAACTCAACGGTGAGAGACAACAATAAACAACGCTCCTGATTGGCTACCTATAGAAAGATCTACCAATAATTGGTCTACCAATAATCTACTCCTGTAGTTAATATTTTATCTTTTTTCGTTCATTTCATTTGTAGATCATACAATTTTAAATGTTCTGAATTTCACGGGGGGGGGGGATTACCCCCCGCTGCGGGAGCCCATGTATCAATGTGATATCCGGTAAAAACCGAACATGACCAGTGGCGAGGCGTGCGATTTGGCAACGTTCCTTTCTCCCCATGTAAACACATTAGAAAGGCCAAAATGCCTGGTCTTTGCCGATGACTGAGAAGCGTTCGACTTTTTTGGTGAATTTAAATGGAGAAAATACATTGCTGCCAAATTTTACGCCTCGCCACTGAACTTGACCATAATGTTTTGTTTTGAATTAAAGGAATATAGAAACTCCTCACCAGTCTCCCTCCCCACAATTTCTCCTCCCCCCCATTTCCCCCTCCCCACAATTTTTCCTCCCCCCCCCATTTCCCCCTCCCCTACTTTCCCCTCCACCACCACTTTCAGGCGACTATAGAATCTTGCACTCTCACGTTTATCCACAAAGCCTATTTGACAAAATGTCTCTGTGTTTAATGGTTTTTCATACCCATTTATGTATATTACTTGTTTTAAAGAGGCTCTGTCCCCCTTATATTATTATGCCACCTATTCCTATATACTATTATTTTGTAGGGGCATAGCTACTGCTTTAACCATTTCTCACAAACTTTGGCGTGCTATCGTCTCACGTTCAGCATTAAATGGATATGGGGGCAACTACGAGGGTTTGAAATGGTGTGTTTTTTTATAAAAAAAAAATAATGATATTGTAGGTACTTGTTGAGCTGACAATGAGAACAATCGTGCCTTTACTTTTTTCCTAAGTGTCCTGGTTTTTGAGATATACACGAGTAAAGTTACCCAAAATCGTGTGCTTAGTGACGTCAATACGCGAAATTCCTATTTAAAAGAATGTACATTTTGGGCCAAAATCTCATCTCCGGAACGATGGGACTTTATTATGGAAACCAAAGGCATCTTTGTTCTCAGCTCATCAAGTACTTCCATTTTCTTTATAAAAAAAACACATTTCCAGTGACAAATAGAGACCCAGCACAAAGCTTGCGACAGGTGTCCACTTTTCTGGCTCAATTTTGGTCGGAACTCATCGGAACAACAGTCAACTATTGCCTAATGTTGACTGATGAGCGTGTGTTTTGCATTCGACAAGCAAAACCTGTTTCCGTTTCCGGGACGGCGAACCAATCACAGCCTTTTGTTGAGTTCACCACTCAACAGTAGGCAATGTTTATCGTTGCAGCCGGTGACTCCCGACCAAAACTGTGACCGCTAAACTTGCTTCACTTTTCTAACACGGGGAGCATACGGTGTGCTGGGTCTCTATTTGTCTCTGAACATTTCAGACCCTTGCAACTGCCTTATTTGAGAGGAGTTGAAGAAAAAACTTAAAGAAATTGCTAAAATTAAACAATATAAAATTTTTGATCACATTCTACCGGAAAAAATACCACAGGAATGAATGAACTGATTGAATGGAAACAATAAATTAATACACTAACAAAATAAAAAGGGTATGGGTCTGTTGCATACTTTTGTTGCATCTATACGGAGGCTTTATTCATCCAGAGTAGAATCTTGTGAAAATAACATTGGGAGCATCAAGAAGTTCCAAAATCGACTCTTGAAAATTCAATAGATGCGTTAAAAAAAAATTCAAGATGGCGGTCGATTAAAAGGGTCGCAATGGAGGAGTCCCGTATAATCGCAACTTTCTATTTTAAGAAAAGCGATTCATCATTATGAAAACTGCAACCAGAGGGACTCTCCCTCATTCAGTGGCGAGGCATGCAATTTGGCAACGTTTCTTTTTTCCCCCCTTTAAACACATTAGAAAGGTCGAAACATCTGGTCATCGCCGATGACCGAAGCATTCGATTCTTTCAGTGAGTTTAAATGGAGAAAGTACATCGTTGTCAAATTTCCGCCTCGCCCTCATTGTGACCCACTCATTTGAGCGCCATTTTGGAATTTTGATTAAAAACCTGTTGCGGGTTCGTGAGTGGATTTTGAGGCTTTTTGATGCTTACAATGAGATTTTCTCGTGATTTCACGCATAGAAATCGACCCTCCATAACGCTGTACTGTGGGAAAAAAATCCAAACAGACCCATGTAAAATGGTAGTTACTTATACATTTCTATTGGAAAGGATTCCAAATGAATGAGGAAACAATAAATTAATACACTAACAAGATAAAATAATTAAAAAAAAAAAAAAAAAAAAAAAAAAAAAACCCTTTCTCTCTAGTCCGTGAAATTTCTAAGGTACCTACATCTTTGGAAGTAGAGGTACCCTTTACACATAATTCCTTGAAATTACATTCACGGCCCCGCCAAAATTGTGGGGCCTCTTCAATAACTCAAAGAGCTATTGCAGGCAGACTATATTAATATACCCACAGCACGAATTTGGCGCCAATAAAAGATACCACTTTCGAATTCGCAGCGTTTTAATTCCAAGTAGCGCAACGGTTTGATTTGTGGCCTGAATTAAAAAAAGCTCGAATATACTTCCAGAAAATCGTTTTCACGGAGGCTTTGTGAGAGTCTCCGGAAGCTTTGTGTGCAGAGTGTAAAACACTAACCGCAAAATAAATGTAAAATAAAGTAAAAACTAATTTGCATATACATCATTTTTCATTTTTTTTTTTTTTTTTTTCATTTTTCTTTTAAAAAACAAATATCACATTTTGTTTTTTTATTTTTAGTGAAAATAAAATAAAATAAAATAAATCCATTTAACACGAAAGTTTGTGTAAATCCTGTAGAAATAATTGCTTAAACACGAAGGTTCTGGATTTTGAGCACTAGTTAATTGTTCAACCAGTCCGTAGTTTTTGATTTGATTTTACGCTTACTCCGCAAGTTTTACCACAGAGCTTCCCGGACTCTCCTAGAGGCGCAATGAGAGCGAAGTCTTGCAAATCTTAGGGCGCTTTTTTACCGTCAGCCACTAATCGAACCGTGATGAAACTTGGAATTGGAACGCTTAGGAACCATCTTACAATTAGACGCACATGTCAATTGGAATTGTTTTAATTCCAATCACGAGACAATCGTCTCCGGCCAACTTATCCAAAATAATCGCCAATAGAAATCTATTCCTCCTTCTGAAGAATTATCGCACCCTCAGCGTCCTCTTTCGGCAAGTCCTTATCGTCCCATCCCCAAACTTCCCCTTCGTGACTGTGTCCGCTGTTCCTTGTCGCCTTGGTTCCGGTCCTCGCGGCCCGTTTCTGGACCAAGCTCATTGGAACGGTTTTCAAATCGTACGCCCAGCCGATCTTGGCGAAGAAATCGATGAATCCGGTCGTGAAATTCGTACGGTAGTTTCCAAGCTCCGACGTTTTGTAATCCCAAGGAAATACGTGATGGTAGTTGTGCCAACCCTCGCCCAGCGCTAACACAGCGACGCTGAGATTTTCAGCCGGACTTATGAATCTGGAAAATTACAAGGTTATTGGTTTAAAAATTAGGAAAATTATTGCTGTTTGAGTCCCTGTGAGTAGCGAGAGTTAAGACAAGTGAAACCATACTGCACGCTACTATTGGATGCAGTAGCTCACCGAAAGTTTCTTCATCTCTCTCTTTTCTCCATTAGAAAACGTATGTTAGATAAGGATGTACAACGAGATAAAACCCACTCTCTCTGTCCTTTTCCTACTTATACATTCAAATGGGAAATGAGAGAGATGGAAGATATCCTGGTTGCGCCAGTGATTGGATGCGTTTTTGCACATTTGTTTATACGAGGGTCGTGTCAAAAGTAATTATCATGTTTTTTTTTTAAAAAAAATCTATCAATGCTGAAATAAATCGGTAAAAAGGTTTCGATGCGCAAAATTCTCAGCTTTTCAATGGTTTTTTTGGATTTTTGATATCTTCAAAATTAAAAAAATGGCGGCGGTTTTTCTGAAACAACCTACCGTTGTCGCGTGCCCAAAATGTTACGCTACTGTAATGTTACGATAACGCGCGCCCTCACACTGCCGGAACCACGCAATCATTGTTACAGACATTTAAATCGGAGATTTTTCCCCATCCCTTCTATTCTTCAGACCTCGCACCTAGTGACTTTCATCTTTTCCCGCGTCTAAAGCTTGACCTCGGTGGTAAAAGTTTCGCGAGTAATGCGGAAGTGGTAAACGTGGTCGACACTTGGATTAAAAAATCAAAAAAATGAATTTTTCTCCACAGGAATAAGAAAGTTTGTGCCGCGCTACCAAAAGTGTCTTAAAAGAGGCGGAGACTTCGTCGAAAAATAAGGTTACACGCTTTTTAAGTAGAATTTTTTATTATATTTATGTTCTTTTTGCTCTCTTCAACACAATCCATTTTTTCTTGTCTGAATAACGATTTATCCGAGTGCGCAAAATTTTGGGCACGCGACAACGGTAGGTTGTCTCAGAAAAACCACCGCCATTTTTTTAATTTTGAAGATATCAAAAATCCAAAAAAACCATTGAAAAGCTGAGGATTTTGCGCATCGAAACCTTTTTACCGATTTATTTCAGCATTAATAGATTTTTTTAAAAAAAAAACATGATACTTACTTTTGACACGACCCTCGTACATTTTCGAAGGGCCGTTGTTGTATTTAGGTCTATTGCAAAGGTTTATAGTGCCGCAGAATTTCAACGTTGTAATCTTTTACTGCATTTGCCGATCGACATCTATTTACGATTTTGAAGATTATTTTGGGAAATATTGACATTCTTGAAGTGCATCACGATTAAAATTAACAGATTCATCGACGGTTAACTCTTTTATCCGTCAAACACCGTTGGACCTGTTGTTAGAAAACAATGGGGCCCTTGCAAACTTTTGCTATAGGGGATTGAAGAGTTGATTCTTGCATAAAAACCTGTAAAAATAACGATGAGTACACTAAGAAATCACAAAATTCGTATACATGGCCTTGTTTTACGACATTTTATTAATAAAATCGCGGTAAAATGCCTCGAGGAATTCATTTCAGCCCACAAATTTCACGAAAGATGTCTCTACCTACGATTAGAGTGAGATGGCAGTACATGGGGGTTACGTGAGAGCGAGAGAAACAAACTGTCTTTGTCTGGAACGCTCATCACCGGCAGTCGCCATTACTAAAACCCTCTATTTAAGACTGGTTGTATTGATCCGAGCTGAAATCAGTGGTGGCTCGTACTACGTGGCAACATGTTTTTCCTACTTTTGATTCCATGCAAAAGAATCGATTTTATATTAAAACAGCGTCATACCAACAATCGATTGCTGAACATATCTATTCAAACGAAGGAAAAACTTTGTTGCCAAATTACTCGAGCCGCCACTGGCTGAAAACATAGTCGGGTAGAACAGAAAAGGTTCAATCGACTGCTGACAACAGTTATTTCACCACTAACACAATTCGGTCAAAAAGTGAATTGAGCCATGTTTGATCCTAAATGCCTCAACATTAGATTGTTAAAATTTACAACCAAGTCTTGGTAGCCACCCGCCCCCTCGTCGAATACACTGCTTTTAAGTGATTAATTGTTACTCTGTTAAAAATCGGCCAAAAATCCGGAGTGAAAATCGGAGCACACATAAAAATGAGGGTCGATTTTACTCTCTTGCGTTGTAAAAATAGAATGCTCCCGGAGTATAGAGCGGAAAATACTATCGAAGAAGGTGTTCATGCCTCCTCCATGGAGTAAAATCATCTTTTAACCAGAGATTACTAAGCCTTAAGAGATATGGCATAACGATTCAAAAGTGTTATTCGACTCCTACGAAGTATGCAATGTGGCGTACGCTGGTGACCGTAAACATTGTTACTACTGTTGTTGTTTGAATGAGATTTGACAGCAACGCCACTAACTAAATTAATAAGATTAATAAAGTGTTTGGGAAGTTTAATGAGCTCTGAGTATATTTTGTACGTGAATCTGAAAATCTAAGTCACTTTAATCATCCCATCGGCCATTAAATGACAAACATTTAGATGCTGCAGAGAATTTAACCTCATTTCCGACAACATGAATAACAACAATGTTTACGGTCACCAGCGTACTGCACGTTGTATCTCGGCCATTCTGCAGGCGTTTTTTAGGGAGCCCGGCCGACGGTTTTTTACCACGGCGGAGATAGGAAGTGCCATATCTCTTAGGCTTACAATTAGTAATCTCTGATTTTAACTCCGGAAAAGTGCAAATTATTACTACATCTTTCCTCCTTTTCATACCATTTTCTACTACACAAATATCTTACTCTCAAAACTATGTAAGTACCGGGAGAAATCATGGCTTTTATGGAATCGGAGTTGGAGTGAACATTTCTAAGAGTGTATACTTACTTGTCATATGGTCGCTGACCCCACATGTGTGCTGCACTGTTCACCAGCCACGTTACATTCAAATTGAAAGCGTATCGCCATAGAGTGGCCACATACCATGAGTTGCCCCAAGTCTCGCCCCAAAGGTAAACGGGAATGAGTGTCGGTATGATAAAACAAATCAAGAGGACTATTTTTTTGTAGTGCCTGCAATGCAAAGAGATGCAAACAGTGAAACAGTGAGTTGACCACACTCCGTGAACAGAAAAATAATTTACTTGAAAATAACTGACGTATTAGTCCAAGTGCAGTGGGGGTCGAGCATGGTCATGCTGTCTTACTGGACTCGTTCCAGTGGCTAGTTCAACTTGGTTACAGTAACTTTACTCAACTTGAATCATGGGCGCCCGCAGCGGGGGGCAAGGGGGGGGGGGGGCACTTTCGCCCCCTGGAAATCAAAAGAGTCATTTCACGATAAAAAATGAAAGGAACAGAAGAAAATGAATTGTTAATCAAAAGAGTGACAGCGAAGAACTTTATTAAGTATTAGTTTATTTTGTAATTTCAACTCTTTTTCTTCTTATTTTTTTGCAAGGAATAGTAGAATTATATATTTTTTTTACAATCATTATCATCTGTTGTCCCTTTTCATGTAGTATCAAACACCCAAACTTAATATTATTATTATTTGATACACTTACAAGAACTTAATAATTGTAGCCTAGATTTGGATGGGGGAAAAAATGGTTCCCCCTTTTCCTTGAAGGGAGGGGGGTGTCCCCTAGACCTTCCATTGGAGTTCAAAATTTTGCCCCCTCCTTGGAAATTTGTCTGCGGGCGCCCATGATTTGAATCTGTATGTAAAGCCGTATTTTTACTTTCTCCCTACTTAACAAAGTTAGAAATAGAGAAAGTATTGCAATGGCGCAGAGATTTTCAAAGTATTTTGTTATGATATTTGGCCCACTACGACTAAGTAAATCATGATGATTACAAAATAATTTGCTCTCACTATGCCTAGTAATTCCTAAAGAATATTCATTCATGAAGGACAATATTATTTAGCCATATGTGGCTTGGAAGTGTAAATGCACAAACTATCTGTGGCGTCTGTTCGTCCGTAGCCATAAAACGTGAAACCCAGCATATAAATTTTGAACCATTGATCCATATGCATCCAAATTTTGCTGAGATGTTGCTTTTAACGTTCCCTAGAGGAACTTTTTTGGGTTTTTTTTTTTTTGAAATTTTAATTTTTAGGTTAGTTATGGATGAAAAATGGTTTCCATTAAAATCAATGGAAAAATGGGTAAAAAAAAGGACAAATTTTAATTTTTCAAAAATGAATCTTTAGATCCGGATAAAAATATCAAAGGAGGGTTGGGGGTCTCTCCCACGATATTAAAGGGGGTCTTGGGGTCTCCCCCAGATTAAATTTGATGTGAGAAACTGTTCGCAGGATATTCCCTACAGTTTATTTTATGTTCGCAGTCGTCCATACAGAATCTTCTGACTGTAGGTTTCAATGAAATTATCTGTTTCTTACTGCTCCTAACCGCAATCAGGTTGCCCTGTCTTAGGATGAGAGCTGATGTCTTCAAAAAAGCCGTAGAAGTGACCAATCAAATCAACGAGTAAACAAGAGTAGCAATTGAACAGAAAGCCTGCGTGGTAACCCAGATAAGGGATCGGAAACACGGGCTGGTCTCTGATTGGCTGTAATTGTGGGTCCAAACTTTTTTTAGTCTTATGGAAATAAACACGGAGTTTTCGTTTCGGGCCGTTTATTTCGAAGTCAGCGAAAAATTGACACCTCGCAATTGATTCGAGTGGATTTAGCTTTTCTCAACAAACTGATAGGTCATAAGTACTAGTTTATTGAAAATTCGAAAAGACTGTGCCAGTAGAAAAGTACACATAAAAGTGAGTTACTCAACACACGCCAAGCATGAAAACACACTATTCTTTGTACTTTTCAACTGAGACAGTCTTTTCGAATTTTCAATAAACTGGTACTTACGACCTATCAATTTACTGAGAAACTTCTGCTAATTCAACTCGTAGTAATTACGACGCGTCAATTTTGCAAATATCGAGATAAACGCTCCGGAACATTTTGGTCCGAAATGGTCAAACTACATTGGTGGATGGTGAGGATTCGAGCATGCTACTAGACAGTTTCCGGCCTCACCATGCATCTAGGAGGAGGAGTATTTCGGACCAACATTTTTCGGCCCCTGCGCCTTTTAGCGACTTAAAGCCCACCAAAAAGACAGAGCTGCTCGTAAGTACGTTTTCCCCTTTAAAATAACATTGGCGGTGCCCCGGAAGAGCACAGCGGACATTTTTGAGAGCCCTGCGCCTTGTTAGCGATTTAAAGCCCACCAAAAAGACAGAGCTGCTCGTAAGTCCGTTTTCCCATTTAAAATAACACTGGCGGTGCCCCGGAAGAGCACAGCGGACATTTTTGAGAGCCCTGCGCCTTGTTAGAGACTTATAGGCCACCAAAAAGACAGAGCTGCTCGTAAGTCCGTTTTCTCATTTAAAATAACATTGGCAGTGCCCCGGAAGAGCACAGCGGACATTTTTGAGAGCCCTGCGCCTTGTCATCGATTTAAAGCCCACGAAAAAGACAGAGCTGCTCGTAAGTCCGTTTTCCCATTTAAAATAACATTGGCGGTGCCCCGGAAGAGCACAGCGGACATTTTTGAGAGCCCTGCGCCTTGTCATCGATTTAAAGCCCACGAAAAAGACAGAGCTGCTCGTAAGTCCGTTTTCCCATTTAAAATAACATTGGCGGTGCCCCGGAAGAGCACAGCGGACATTTTTGAGAGCCCTGCGCCTTGTTAGCGATTTAAAGCCCACCAAAAACACAGAGCTGCTCGTAAGTCCGTTTTCCCATTTAAAATAACATTGGCGGTGCCCCGGAAGAGCACAGCGGACATTTTTGAGAGCCCTTTGCCTCGTTAGCGACTTAAAGCCAACCAAAAGGACAGAGCTGCTCGTAAGTCCGTTTTCCCATTTAAAATAACGTTGGCGGTGCCCCGGAAGAGCACAGCGGACATTTTTGAGAGCCCTTTGCCTCGTTAGCGACTTAAAGCCAACCAAAAGGACAGAGCTGCTCGTAAGTCCGTTTTCCCATTTTAAATAACGTTGGCGGTGCCCCGGAAGAGCACAGCGGACATTTTTTAGAGCCCTGGGGCCAAAAAATGTTACAAGAACCCCGTGTTAATCGCCATAAGGCCATAAAAGGTTTGGACCCATGTATTACCTCCATTTCCAGCCAATCAGAAGCCGACTCTAATCATCATTGACCACGCTAGCGCTCAATTCAATTGCGACTCTTGTTTACTCTTTGAACCCAATCTTTTCTGGGACAAGCCATACGGAGTATCAATTTTTATTGGTTGGTATTCCTAATTTACTGGTTAGGTACAACTAATGAATTTGACAGTACAAATTATACTAATGCTTAGTCGGACGAACCAATTCTTTTTTTCATGTGCAGCTCGCGCATGAAAATATTTACCTCTTTTGGAAGATTACAATTAATTGGGTAGTCGTACAGATCTATACAGAATCTTATATGACCGTAGGATTAATAATGAAAACATCAGTTTCTTACTGCTCCTAACCAATCAGGTTGCCCTACTTGAGGATAAAAGCTGATGTTTCCATGAAAGCCGTAGAAGTTTCCAATCCAATATTTTCTGGGATAAGCCATACCGAGGGTTCCCAGATGATACGTCCACAGCCTTTACGTCCAAAACTTTTTCGTCCAACATTTTATTTGTTCAGTTATATTTTCGTCCAATGTCATTTCGACCAAACGTTCTAATGTCCAATGAACTGCAAATGTCCACAGATAAAAAGTCCGTGTCCAAAAAAATGTTCAGAGGTTCATATTTAATAAACAAAAGTGTTCCAGTACAATTTTTGTATTCTCGTTTTCTATAGAAAGCTTAAAATAAATCTTCCTGTGAAATTAAATGATTTGAAAAAAGAACCTAATTGGATTAACCTACTTGTTGATCGAACTTAATGACAATGAAAGCAAAAAAAAAAAAAAAAGATACATTTGCATAGGTACCGATCGCTTGCAAAATTCATTTGCCCCTTAGACTTTCCTTTTTGGACTTAATGCTATGGACTTATAATCTCTGGACATTTTAATATTGGTTTTTTCTTTAGGAAATTTCCTCTTCAGACCTAGTTTTTTGGATTTTAAAGTTTTGGACTTAAAAATTTGGACGTATCATCTGTTTATCATACCGAGTACCAATTTATTGGTTGGAATGCCTAATTTACTGGTTATAGGTACAACCAATGAACTTGATTGTGCAACTTTTACTAATAATTATTCGGGCGAACCAATTCTTCTTTTCCATGTCCTCGCGCATGAAAATATTTACCTCTTTTGGAACATGACAATTTGGTCGTCATACAGATCCTTCAAGTCAATGGCTCGGCCCTTATTGATGACGTCCGGGTGTTTTCTGCAAAGGAGCCATCCAACGTGAGAGAAGAAGAAGCCTCTTTTGGCATTGTGAGGGTCCGCATCAGTCTCACTGTATTTATGATGCACTCGATGATCCCTGACCCATTCGAAAACGTGATTCTGCAGCCAGACAAATCATTTCAAAGCAAAATTAATATGTACGTAATTAATTATAAATAAATAAATAATGAACCATTAGTAAGCGTTGGGTTGGTGGGGCTGTTGCACACTTTGGTATAAGCGATGTAATAGTCAATTCTGGTGTGAAAACCTCCAAAACTAACGATGGCAGCCAGGGGCGCACCGAGAACTTTATTCAGGTGGGGGTTTTACCGCAAATTTTCTATTTTCTGAGGCCTTATGGGGGGGGGGGGGGGGGTTTGAAAGCAATTTTGGCCGAAGATGACCTTTTTTAGAGCAAAATATTGATGCTTAGGGGGGGTTTTGACCCTAAAACCACCCCCTTCGGTGCGCCACTGATGGCAGCAATAAAATCATCCGTAATACACTCCTAAACTCAATAAACGCTTTTATTTACGAGGGCGTAATGGTGGCTGAGGACAGTAATATTGGGAGATTCCAATATAAGGTGAGTGAACCAAAGGTGGCCATACCTATGCTTGGGGCCGATATGCACGTATAAGTCATGAGAGATAAAAAAAAAAACCAAATGTGTCAATTTACTATTCAGACAGTTGGCTATCATATGTTAATTTCATGTTTTTAAAATTTGCTTGTTTTTGACGTTTTCTTTGCGTTTGAAAAAAATAGAGTTTTGGCATCGCGCAAAACATGCACCTAAGGTGGCCACCCCTAATATTTTTGATGCACCTAAAGGTGGACACCCCCTATTAGATTTCATTAATAAGTATTTAAATGCTATTTTATCGTTCAAAAACGGAATCTAGACACTAGTTACGCCAGAAATTATAATGATTATGATGAATTGAAAGTCAAAGGTGGAATCAATGTAAGGGCTTAGCTTTTACGATTGTTTACTTCCGTGAAAATTAGCTGAAGACCTGCAAAAATGGACTACGCACTGTTCCGCGCCGACTGAATCGCCCGATGCTCTTGATTTTTGGAGTGAGGGAAGCGATAGCATCCTACTACTCAGCACTAACGCCATATATCGTCAATTCGTGTAATTCACTGAAATAAGCTGGGGTGGGCCACCTTTGGGCAGAGTTGGGCAACCGAATAATCAAAAATAATGAAATGACTCCGGCAACACTGAAAACTGGGTTTGCTACCTGAGTTGAGGAAAGGGAAACACACGGAAGGCATAGGTCAATTGTAGACTTATTCGTCGAATAATTCGATTGACTCGGCGTTGCCGGACACACCGAATAATCTCCGAATAATTTTTTGCCCAACTCTGCCTTTGGGTCACCTACCTTATTAATTTTGTCACTCTCCCAACGCTGACAAAGTAATTGGTCATCAGAGTAGTGATCCACATCCGATGAATGGTGCTGTGACACCGGTGTCACGTGAAAGTCGTCTCTTATTGGTCACTTCTTGATGGAGTTACAGTGTTGTTAGATGAGAATCTCCCATTATTACTGCCCAAAACCACCATTTGCTCCCGTAAATACAGGCGTTTATTCAGTTTAACCCCTTATGGACCAAGCCCGAATATACTCGGTTTTCTCCTCTGGTTTATTTCACTGTTCCAGTATCTGGATTCCGAATAAACACGATTCTCGATGTATTATAATCAGATTTCGTCTGGCGCCTTCAATGCGTCGTATATGCAATTCCAACTCCCCCGAGTACGAACAGTTAACTACCTTCCCTATACAAACGGAAAAGTGACGATCATGTGAACTAATCTGGTCTTTAAAGGATTAAGGGGATATCCTACCCAAAATTTTTTTTTCACCAGTTAACCTCCAAAATTTCTGAAATTTTGGCAATAGAATAAGCACATTGAAATTAGGCAACCCTGAAATTTTTGTTGTGGTGGTTGCATACCTGCCCCTGAAATCTAATAATAAGCAGAAAAAAAGGTCGTTTACAGGAAAGTTGCTAGAGCCTGATATAATTGCTTTATCGACTTGTTCTTTGGCTCAAATGATGCACTATTAGATTCTCTGTGATCTGTTGGAGACAGATTTTTTTTTTCAATGCTTAGTTGCCCGGGTAAGAATTTTTCAATGGCATCTATTTTTTTTAGCTTACTTTTTCACTTTAAACTTTAATTTGAAAAAAATATTGAGGGTAGGTTAAAAATCTGATTCCAACAGATCACAGATAATACAATTTCGAACATTTTAAAAAAAAAATGAAGTCTGTAGCTCAATTAGGGACTGAGATACCAACTTTCCTGTGCGGCAAAACAGGGGAAAATTAACATGCTCTAAAAATGGAAAAAGAAAATAACAAACATTTATTTTTTGCTCACCATAGATGTGTAAATTATTGGCGCATGACTTTAAAAAATTAATTAAAAATATTTCTAAGCCTTCAAAAAAAAAAACCAAAAATATCACGTTCTTTACGAGGATTTCCTGAACAAGAAAAGTCAAAAAAGTCAAAATCCCCAAAAATTGCTAAAGTGACCCAAATTTAGGGTAGGATACCCCCTTAAGAGTGGATTATGGTAGTTTTTAGTGCTACCATCATTATTTTTTGGAGCTTTTCACACCAGTTTCGACAATCAAATCGCTTGTTGCAAAAGTGTGCAACATCCAAGGGCGGATACAGGGAATTGTCTTTCTCTCTCTCCCTCCATTTGAACTTAAGTTTTAGAAAAGGACAGCAGAGGGGACCATCACGTGACTTTGGCCCCCTCTTTTGTCCTTTTCTAACGCACGTTTTCAAATGGGAGGAGAGAGAGAAAGACAATTCCCTGTATCCGCCCATGGCAACAGCCTCATTGGGGTGGTAATGGATTCCACGATTATACTGAGTATTCGTATAACCGTTGTTTTTTCGGAGAATGAGTTTACGGCAATCAGATTCGATGTACGACAAGTCAAACATTACATGGATACGCGAGTTTTACTATCAGGAAAATAATGCAAGAAATGTACACATCTAAACGAAACTCAAATGTTTGGAAGTTCTATTGATGTTTACAGAAACGCGGTGGTGCCTTTACGTATAGTTGTATGTCGGTGATAACAGTGTCTGGTGTATCGCGGGTTGTTTGAAATGGAAGTGCTTTCCTGAGTTAATGAGTGGATTTTGAAAGTTATTATCGTTATTTCCACCGAGTTTTAGGTTTTGAACCAGTGTGTCATATTGCTGTAGCCCACCAAAAAGACAGGTCTACTCGTACGTCTGTTTTCCCATTTAAATTACATTGGAGGTGCCCCGGAAGAGCAGAGGGGACGTTTTGAGAGCCCTGCGCCTTGTCAGTGATTTAAAGCTCACCAGAAAGGCAGGTCTGCTCGTAAGTCTGTTTTTCCATTGAACCGAACATTGGTGGTGTCCCGGAAGAGCAGAGGGGACGTTTTGAGAGCCCTGTGCCTTGTCAGTGATTTAAAGCCCACCAGAGAGACAGGTCTGCTCGTAAGTCTGTTTTTCCATTGAAACGAACATGGGTGGTGTCCCGGAAGAGCAGAGGGGGCGTTTAGAGAGCCTTGCGCCTTGTTAGCTATTTAAAGCTCACCAGAGAGACAGGTATGCTCGTAAGTCTGTTTTCCCATTTAAATTATATTGGTGGTGCCCCGGAAAAGCAGAGGGGACGTTTTGAAAGCCCTGCGCCTTGTCAGCGATTTAAAGCCCACCAAAAAGACAGGTCTGCTCCTAAGTCTTTTTTCCCTTTTAAATTTACATGAGCGGTTCCCCGGAAGAGCAGAGGTGACGTTTTGAGAGCCGTGCGCCCAGCCAGTGATTAAAATCATCCTCGGGGGGGGGGGGGGGTTTTTTTTTTTTTTTTTTTTTTTAATCAAAATGGTGCATAATTAATAAACCATGGTAGGTGTATCAAATAATAGTAATAATTTTGACGTGTTTGATGTAATGGATAAAAGGACAGCAGACGAAAATGATATCAAGGAAAATTGTTAATTCTACTATTCCTTGTAAAACATGAGTGAAAATTACAAAATAAACAAATAATGAAGTTTGTTAACTATTGATTAACTTTGATTAACATTGCATAATTCCTTTTTCCTTTCATTTTTTACCGTAAAATTTTGACTTTTTCAAATTCCAGGGGGGAGTGCCTCCGATTGCCCCCCGCTGCGGGCACCCATGCACGAAAATACTCTGATCTGTAATCTTTCCTCAATCGATGGAAATTCCGTTCATTAATTAAATTATCTGCACATTTTTTTAAAGTCATCGACGACTCCACCAATTAAGAAATGATTACATTTTAGAGTATTTTCGTGCCATACATTGAACTGACTAGTGTAATCTTTTCTCAACCGGTGGTATCATCGCGGTGAATTCAAAAATGTCATCAGGAGAAGCGGATGAACAGGAAAACTGGAAGTAAGAGAGGAATAAAGAAGTGAAAAGGCGGGAAATTTGAAAATAAATTTTAATAATTTGCGAAAGCGAGAGATTAAAAATATCCATGGCTACTTCTCAACCATTTTTCCAACTTCCTTCTAGGAACCTAAAGAAATTCAAGTCAGATTAAATACAAGATTGCTTCATACGTCAGCTAATGTTGGAGTGAAGTTATAATAAATGGCTTTTGACAAGATGTCAATAATTCTTGATGTATCAATATAATCGCTACTCAACTATATCTTATTACGGGTTTGTTATTGATACCTTGAGCCGGATAAGCTGGTAATATAGAATTTTGCAGATTCGTGTCTAAAAGGGTTAGAGGTCGTTTGGTCTATACGGCAATTACGTCTACTATTTTTTTGGTCTAGACCCAAAATTAGGTCTATACCAGGGCCGTATAACTACACCCTACACCTCCCCTCTGAGGGCCCCGGGGCAAAATGCATTTTGGGAGCCCCCTGAAATTGGAGAAGAAGACTGGAGATGTGAGGGGTCACCTGTAAGACCTATCTTTTTGGTGGGATTTTCACCGATGCCACAGCGCGGGGCTCTCAAAACGTCGCCTCTGCTCTTCCGGGGCACCGTCAATGTAATTTTAGATGGATAAACAGACTTACGAGCAGACCTGTCTTTTTGATGGGCATTTTAATCACTGGCTGGGCGCACGGCTCTCAAAACGTCACCTCTGCTCTTCCGGGGAACCGCTCATGTAAATTTAAAAGGGAAAACAGACTTACGAGCAGACCTGTCTTTTCGGTGGGCTTTAAATCGCTGACAAGGCGCAGGGCTCTCAAAACGTCCCATCTGCTCTTCCGGGGCGCCACCAATGTAATTTAAATGAGAAAACAGACGTACGAGTAGACCTGTCTTTTTGGTGGGCTTTAAATCGCTTGCAAGGCGCAGGGCTCTCAAAACGTCCCCTCTGCTCTTCCGGGGCACCACCAATGTAATTTAAATGGGAAAACAGACGCACGAGTAGACCTGTCTTTTTGTTGGTCTTCCATTTAGAATTAAGAAAAAAAATGCAAGTGAATTTAACCGAACAAAACAAACTAATTACTTGGTAAAAAAAAAAAAAAAAAAAAAAAAAAAAAAAAAAAAAAAAAAACAGATGAAGCATAGGGGATGAAAAGAGATCAATAAATGAATACACACAAATTATTTGTGTATGAATGTAATATCCAACCCTATGCATCGATTGATCGAGTATCGAAAGAGTACATTAAATAATCAATCATTCCATAAAGTGTCGAATTCCGTTTGATCGATGAAATAAAACGCCTCTTTACTCCTGCGGTGATTCATAATTGGGATTAAACTAGTCTACATCATGAGATGCAACTCAGAAGCTTATATGGTCGTTTCCAATCGTTGGAATCTTTGAATTAGCATAGTCTATAGAGATAATCTTTGATCAGTGGTAAATCATTGGACTTATCTGATTGCACAATCGGCGTAGTTTATTCAAAGTGATCGCGTTCATTCGAATGCTATTGCTACTTTATATGTTTTATTCATGCGTATGGTCTATCTCTTAGAGCAGCGATTTTCAAACTGGGATACGCGGTGGCAGAACTGCCGTTTTGCTTATAATTATGAATGACATTTTTCAATTCACCGATGATTCCACCGGTTGAAAAAAAATTACATACTGTTCGGTGCAGTGTATGACTGTAATGCACGAAAACATGGGTGCCCACAGAAAAATTTCCAAGGGGGGGGGGCAAAATTGTTGAACCCCAGTGGAAGGTCTAGGAGACCGCCCCCTCTAGGAATTGCACATAACCTTTACAATTTTACATTTTTCACATATCGCCATGCTTCTAGTAATCTGGTTTTTTGGCGTATAACGTATAATGTATCATGAATCATGTATCATGTATAATATCGTATATGTAGTTGCGAGCAAAGAAATGATAAGACGTGCTTGTTGCGTGCATTTTTTTAAGGTGGATTAATCGTTTCAACTCAAGTGAGTGAGAAAAGGAAATTCGTAAGAAAATGAGATGCATGTATATGTATTTACAAGAATGTGAAAACTAGGGTTTTCATATCTTTTGAAACTGGGGCCGCTTCACTGGCAACTCATGGCTATGCAACATGGGCAAAAAGTCGACGTCGCCAAAACTCAGCTTGTGACCCCTCTATCGATTCAGCTTGGAAAACGGAGTCGATCGCCCTCAAGGGTTTTTTCATATCTTTTGAAACTGGGGCCGCTTCACTGGCAACTCATGGCTATGTAACATGGACAAAAAGTCGATGTCGCCAAAACCCAGCTTGTGACCCCTCTATCGATTCAGCTTGGCAAATGGAGTCGATCGCCCTCAAGGGTTTTCATATCTCTTGAAACTGGGAGAAAAGGAAATTCGTAAGAAAATGAGATGCATGTATATGTATTTACAAGAATGTGAAAACTAGGGATTTCATATCTTTTGAAACTGGGGCCGCTTCACTGGCAACTCATGGCTATGCAACATGGACAAAAAGTCGAGGTCGCCAAAACTCAGCTTGTGACCCCTCTATCGATTCAGCTTGGAAAACGGAGTCGATCGCCCTCAAGGGTTTTTTTCATATCTTTTGAAGCTGGAGCCACTTCACTGGCAACTCAATACTCATGTCTATGCAACATGGGCAAAAAGTCGATGTCGCCAAAACCCAGCTTGTGACCCCTCTAATTCTCCTGTTTGCTTTTTTTTCTTTTGACTTTTTGTTGTTTTTGGGGGGGGGGGGTTTGTTTATCTTTTTATATAAATATGTGTATAAATATGTGTATGAAAATGAGCTGTTTTCATATAACGCTTTTAAAGAATAAAGGACCTAAATTTGGTCTCTTGACACATCGCATAGTAAATAAATCCGTTTCATCAATCATTCTGCTACGGGACTGAGTGCCGAGTGGCTGGCAAGCTGAAAGTAAAGAAATCGCAAGGCATGCTTGTTGCGTCCTTTTTTCTTTTAAGGCGCATGAAATGTCTCAACTCGAGTGAATAGGATGCGATGTGATAATGAGTCTGTTGCGTACGCTCTTGCTGTATTTAGTATTACTCGTTGATTCTAATGTAAAAGTCGGCAAAAATAAGGATGTGCTCATTTAAAACTCTCAAAATCCACTCATTAACTCAGGAAATCACTTTTATTTCAAATTTAATTAATGTAGATTACCGGCGCCGCCACTATGGTCCAGAAGTCCGGTTTAGGAAGACATTAGTTTGCATTAAAATAGCCCAATATCTTGAAAACGGCTCATCTGACACCAAAACTGGTAATTACAAAAAAGATAGAACGTAAACCGTTTTAACTTTTTTATGGTAACCATTTTTGATGTCAGATGAGCCGTTTTCAAGATATTGGGCTATTTTAATGCAAACTAATGTCTTCCTAAATCGGACTTCTGGACCATAGTGCGCCGTGGCGCGGCATTAGACACTATTATCACCTACATTCAACTAAATAGATGGAACCATCGTGTTAATGTAAACATCAACATTAACTCACAAACATTTGAATCTTTCGTTCAGATGTATACAATTCTTGTATCATTTTGTATTATTTGATAAGCAAGAAAAGACCATACAGCAAATGCGGCCAATATTTCATGTATTTGGAAAAAAATTCCATCATTTAGTGGTTACGATGTCGTTTACATGTACCACGACTTTCAAAAGAAAGTACCCTGATTAAAAACTAAACACATTTGAAAATCAATGCGCGCGCATGAATAGCCATCAATTGTTCTTAACCTGTTCGCTCACAATGTCCAACTAATTGGACATTAAATTTAAACGTTGTTTTACGGCAGTGTATGCAGCTGGACCACTTTATTTCACGATGTCCGTCTCATTGGACATCTAGTTAGAGTCACTGCGTAGTAATGGTCCTATCAAAAAAAAAAAAAAAAAAATTGTTTTCAAAAGATTTAGAAAAATCAGCTGATTCGGAATCTGTTATCAGATATTTTTTATCTCTTAAAGCCAAAATTCATGAGCGAACGGAGTAATCTTGAATTTTTGTTCAAGAAATGATGTCTCGAAATGTCCTCATTAGCCCCATTCTGATCCACTGTGCTAAGTCAGTGGCCTATCGTGCAATGTGGCAACGTTGTATTATGTGTCCATCTAAACACGTGTAAAAAGTCAAATTTGTAGGTGTTTCACCGAACACTCAATAGTTAGATATTTTTCGTGGGTTTAAATGGACAAACTGCAACGTTGCCAAATCGCACGCTGTACGCCACTGTGCGAAGTACTGAATTTATAACATTCACTTTCAATAATTTAAATGTTACTTACTTGAAAAGCTAATGAGTTTAGGGTGATGAGAATTAGTCTCATAGGCCATTTGGCCTTATAGGCACGATGAGACCACAATCTATGGGCACCGGCTGTTATTCCCAAAGCTGATCCTTGATATAGTAAAAATCCTAAGTAACGAAATAAATATGCGTATTTAGAATTTATCAAAATTATCACAGGAATGGCCCACAAAATACGTATAACTACGCATTATTTGCAACAGTGGCGCAGCGTTTAATTTGGGAACGTTGTAGTATATCCATTTAAACCCATGTAATAGGTCGAATGCGAAGGTGTTCACGGAACACCCAACAGTTCGATCTTTTTCATGGGTTTAAATCAGGGAGTCGAACCGAACCGAACCGTGAACCGAAAACCGAACCGAACCGCTGAAAAATGTTGAACCGAACCGAACCGTGAACCTTAATTTTAAAAATGGCTTGAACCCGAACCGAACCTGAACCGAAAATTGAGACAGTGTGAACCTACGAAAAAACCGGTTCACAAACGGTTCAAAAGTTGAACAGTTTAAATGGCCGAGAAGCAACGAAAGAAGCCTTAGTCCTAAATTGTCTTTGTAGGATTTTGTGGCGGAAAAGAATCTTTCAAAGAATCATTCTCTAATACTTTAGAATAGTCGGCAGCTGTTTCCAACGCAAAGAAGAAGTAGCATGTATATTCTATATTGTTGAATGGATAATTTTTCCGAGAAAAAGTCAGTGCGGGAGATTCAATATTTTAGTAACAAAATTCAAAAATGGCCCATCCCAATTTTTACTTTTTTGAAAATAGGTACTTGGTATCAAGTGATATGAGCAAGTGCAAACTGTGAGGAGAACATTTAAGAGGAACTCACGCTGAAAATATAACGAGCTAGCCAATTTTTTTCCATCAGGATGGCTACACTGACTTAGCTAAAAAAGGTGGAGAAAAGAAATTCGTCGTGATTAATAAATTTGAAGACGAAACAGAAAATTTGTCATTTCATTCCTCTGAAACGGCTCATGAACCTAAAATTTGGCCGAACCGCCATTGAACCGGTTCAAAAACCTAAATTGTTGCCGAACCGAACCGAACCCGAACCAAAATTCCGCGCGAACCCGACCCGAACCGCGAACCGAAATTCTGAAAACTGCCTGAACCCGAACCGAAGCTGAACCCTTTTTTTGGCCGGTTCGACTCCCTGGTTTAAATGGACGAACTGCAACGTAGCCAAATTGCACGCTACGCCACTGATTTGCAGAGGCTTGGAACCGTAGCCACAGCTTAAATGAAATTTGGGGTCTCTAAGGCAGAAAACCGTGGAAAATAACTTCACTGGTAAGAAGACAGTTTGTCTAATCCTTCACGTCCAAAATAATTTAGAATTTTCGGTCCGATGCTAATTTTGGATTTATTGATAAATGTCCTATTTTATGGAAATTTCAATCTTGTAATGTCCAAAAATAGATCGTGATAATTTGGAAAGGTGCGTCCAATTTCCTTCTAAATAATGTATTTTATCTGGAAAAGTGGTCAGATAATGCTTATAGTTTCATGAATTTACTTGGATGCTTCATAAATTCACTTGAAGAAACGTTTTCGAAAAGTTTGAAATTTTGATCTCTCAATCGAATGACCGAATAAAAGTTAGTTAAAGTTAGTAAGTTAGTTTTTTTAGACTTTATTCCTTTCGAAAGTTTTAAAAGTGCTTCGACAAAGTATTTCAATTTACAAAAATTTGGACGAAATCAGACGTGAAGTATTGGACGACCTGCCATGATTCCAGTACAAAACATGCTATCTATCAATCAGGAAAATATGTGTTTTAGAAGAAAACACTTACAATTAGTGTTTTTTCTAAGTGTTTTTCTTTCATTGCAAGCATTTGAACAATCTTTAATTTGACTGTGTTTAAATGTTCAGTATTCGTTGAATATTTTTGCAGTATTTTTATACTAATATTTTAATTGAATTTAATAATCAATATTGTAAAAGTATTAAGTAACTTAATGTTGAAACTTCAACATTGTTTCAATATTGAGTTTAGATTCACACAATTAAGATTGTTTAAAAAAGTCTTCTTTGAATATTTGCCAAATACTTTAACTATCTATATTTTACCCGACAACTCTGAAAATGTTGAGGCAATATTGGGTAAATATTGCGTCTTTACTGGGTTGATTCTTACGTAAAATTCGGCGAAAGTGCAACGCTAAACACATCAAAAACGTTCAAAAACCACTTATTAACGCAGGGAATCACTTAAATCTCAAAAAGCCCGCGCTACACTAGACACTATTTGCACCGGCATGCTACTACACTGACGGAACTACCGCGTGTATATGTAAACAACATCTGAACTTCAAAATGATGGAATTGCCCTCTGAACACGTGAAATATTGGCTGCATTTTCTGTCTGGACTCATGTGCAGAGCCAGCAATTCGGCAACTGTGGATTCTATCCATTTGAATGAATGAGAAACAATCGAATCTTGAGGGGGCCATGGCCCAATTTCTGATCGATTGTTTCCCATACATTGAAATGGGAAGAATCCTCAGTTTCCTAATTGCTGGCTCCGCCCATGCTGTCTATAGTCTTTTCTTGCTCCTCAAAGATTACAAAATAATACAAGAAATATCTATGTATCTAAAGTAAACATTCAAATGTTGATGTTTACACAAACACGGTGGTTCCGCGTAGAGTCCCTATATGTAGAGAGTTGAGACAAGAGAAATCATGGGCGCCGCCATTGGATGCGATTTTGCACATTTGTTTACATTCTGAGGCCGTTGTTGTGTTTCGCTCCACAGCAAAGATTACAGTTCCGCTAAGTTTGAAACGATGTAATCTTTCCCTGCTTTTGTTGGTCGACATGTATGAACGCTTTTTAATGATTCTTTTGAGATTTATGGACATTCTTGTGGTGCATTATGATTAAAATTAACAGGTTCGTCACAAATTAACTCTTTTATCTGTAAAAGACCGTTGGTAAACAAAACAAAAGTGCAAAATCGCATCCAATGGCGGCGTCCGTAGAGCCTAAAATTCATCGACCAATCAGAAGTTGACTACCCTCTTGTCTTAACTCTCTACATATAGGGACTCTAGTTCCGCGGTGGTTCCGTAATTGTTTGTCGTATAATAATGTTGTATATTGTCTAGCGCAGGTTGTTTAGAATGAAAGTGATTTCCTGAGTTAATGAGTGGATTTTTAAAGTTTTCAATGTGCGCATCATTATTTTCGTCGAATTTTAGGTTAGAATCAATGTGTTATATTGCTATAAAAAAATTACGCAACAGACCCATTACATTGTAATACTCATTGAGTTTGTTTGAAACCAGACGGCCTCAAACAGCAATCTATATGAGTACCACTGTACTGAAACAGTCTATAGTCAATTGATTGTGAGTTGTCAATACTAAATACACGGCAGTGGCGCGAAACTTAAATTGATAACTAGCAATGTTGTATTTGTTTCATTTAAACCCATGAAAACCATCGAACTGAAAGGAGTGGGGCTATTGCACACTTTTGCTATAAGCGATTTAATAGTCTATTATGGCGTAAATACCTCAAAAAATAACGATGGCGGCACTAAAAACTTCCAAAATCCACTCCTAAACACAATAAACGCAGTTATTTGCGCGAGCGTAATGGTGGCCGAAGGCACTAACAATGGGAGATTCCTATCTTAATTTCGTCACTCTTTCTATGTTGACAAGGATGATTCACAAAGTAATTTGTCATCAGAGTGATGATCCACATCCGATGAATGGTGCCACAACACCTAGTGACACCGGTGTCAAATGAAAGTAGTCTCTTATTGGTCACTTCTTGATGGAGTTTCAGAATTATTAGATGGGAATCTTCCATTGTTAGTGCCTTCGGCCACCATTACGCTCCCTCAAATAACTGCGTTTATTGAGTTTAGGAGTGGATTTTGGAAGTTCTTAGTGCCGCCATCGTTATTTATTGAGGTTTTTACGCTAGAATCGACTATTAAATAGCTTGTAGCAAAAGTGTGCAATAGCCCCATTGGCGATGACCATCAAATTCGACCTTTTTCGTGCGTTCAAATGGAGATATATTTTACGTTGCCAGATAGCACGCTTTGCTACTGATACACGGAGCAACTAAAAGCTCAAAAGAATAACGCATAATAATGTAATTACCAAATATAGAAGTTTGAATTTTTGCGGATGTGAATATCAAGTACATTCCATAAATTGCTCCTAGATGTAGGTATGTAAAAAGCAATACATTTCTCCAAACTATCCTCACCCTGTAGTCATCTTTGGGCTTTGGACTCTCTTTGGGTTCCTCCACGTGCGTATTTTGTTCGAAAGGTATTTTTGGCGGCAAAACCGAGGGCCTATGCTTGTCTTTTTCACTGCGATCCTTCAGTATTGTGCAGATTGTTGGCTCTTTTTGACATAAAACTTGTGCTGTTGGATTTATCACGGTATCTAACATTTTCAACTGAAACATAAGTAAAGAAAACAATTGAAGTATTTTAGAAAACTGTATAGGAAAAAGAAAACTGGAAAATAGGTACAGTGAAAGTTCGTTGTGTGGAACCTCGGTCCTGCCCCGACAAAAATTCCACTTTGGAAATTGCGGCCTGAGTATGGGAGCTTTCACGGTGCTGAAAAAAAATTCCACTGAGCGAGATATTCCACTTAGAGGACGTTCCACACAACGAACTTTCAAGGTACGAAAGATTATAAGAGGGCGGCTGTTTCACACTTTTGATGTAAGCGATTTAAGCAATTCAGATGCAAAAATCTTCAATAATAACGATGTCAGCAACTCTAGAAATTTTCTCCGAAACTCATTTAATGCATTTAAATGCGCGAACGTGACGGCGTCGTATGGCACTAATAATGAGAGATCGTTAACTTCGATTTTTAAAGAACTGACACTGACGCCTTAAATTGATTCAATTTTTCGGTTAACTTGTATATTATGCTATACTGCACAACATAATATGTGAGACCTGAGACTCGATACTGTTATTCGCAACGCTGATTGACTAAAATAGATTTGAAGAGCGAGGCTCCATAAGAGCTAATGTTGAATTGGTTCATTCCCCCGAGCGAGGAAAAGCCCTGCTCATCAGCCCGTGCCATGACTAGAGTCCCTTTATACTATGAGAGTTGCGCCAATGTTGAATCCATATCTGATCGGCTCTCAGCTTTAGGCTGCCACGAAAACCCCAAGAGGCAAATGCAAATGGCGGAGGGTTTGTTTACTTTTCGCGTACTGGCTTTCATCACACATTTGAAGTAACAGTGACCGCAGTAATTATTGTTAGTTTTTCCTCCGCTTGAATGTTATTCTGGAGAACATTATCTCTTTCAATAACGACCGTTATTACGTATCAAGAATCTGGACCAAACCTATAAGAGATAGCGAAATAGCGGTAACAGCGCAGAGGCAAATGTTCATCCGCCATTTGCAATTTGCCTCTTGGGAGCTCCAGTGCTCCTTTTTTCATTGATCCGCTTCTTCTTCTTTATTTTGAAAGACTTGGCGTAACTCTCATAGATCTATAGGGACTCTAGCCAAAACCGGCTTCACTTTTCCCCCGTATGCAAAGAGATAGCAGAGGCCAGTCTTCTTTCTATAATGTCTTTGAACCTAACATCTATTGAAGTCCCGTGTAAAGAGTCAAGTCCAAAGAGTAAAGTCGCAATTGAATGGAAGGCCTGCGTGGTCAACGTAGATAAGGGAACCGAACGCGGGCTGGCCTCTGATTGGCTGCAACGGGTGGAGCAAAAATGACTCGGGGTATAGGGAAAATAACACGGGATTTTCGTTCCGGGGCGTTTATCTCGAAACCTAAGCAAAATAGTATCTAAACAATTTATACGAGTCGATTCAGCAGATTTTTCCAAACAATTTGATAGGTCATAAGTGCCACTTTATTGCAAATTCAAAAAGACTGTTTCAGTTTAAAAGTACGCACAATAGTGTGATTACGTGCTTGGCGTGTGTTCGAGCAGTGTTTGAGTAACTCACTATTGTGCGTACTTTTAAACTGAAACAGTCTTTTCGAATTTGCAATAAAGTGGCACTTATGACCTATCAAAATGTTTGGAAAAATCTGATGAATCGACTCGTATAAATTGTTTAGATACTATTTTGCTTAGGTTTCGAGATAAACGCCCCGGAACGAAAATCCCGTGTTATTTTCCCTATACCCCGAGTCATTTTTGCTCCACCCGTTGCAGCCAATCAGAGGCCAGCCCGCGTTCGGATCCATTATCTACGTTGACCACGCAGGCCTTCCATTCAATTGCGAATCTTGTTTACTCTTTGGTCAAGTCACTTGGAGGTTTAACCCCCATAAGTAACCGTACTCCTCACAAGTATAGTGACGCACGGTCAAAATATTTTCAAAAATCGAATAATCTAAGCGCGCGCTCACAAAAATATATACGAACACCCTCATATAGCTCTCTCTCTCACACACACAAACACACGCACACAGGCACACATTTCTATACCCAGTTAATGAAAGTGTTAAGAGTAAAGAAATCTACAAGCTTATGTAATTGAAATCTCTTGTAGGAAAATTTTCCAAGTTGAAGATAATGAAGAAAGGAAAAACCATGATGACGATGAATATGATGATGATTGATGATTGATGATGCATTTGGTGCGTCACGCAGACACTGTTGGTGACAAACGATTTTATTTGATCGGAACAAGTCTAACCGGGTTCGTTGAATCGTTGCGATCAAAAAATAAACATTAATTTCTATTTCGAGTGATTCATTTGAAAAGTAAGAAAGAGTCGCAGGTCTATGTCCAACATGTGTGTGACACTCGACCAAAAGCAGTGGCGGCTCGTGAAATGCGATATATCGATGTGTACTCTGTTTAAAACTATAGAAAAATATCGATCGTCAGGGAGTGCAATGGGGCTATCGCGCACTTTTGCTACAAGCGATTTAATAGTCGATAATGGCGTAAAAACCTCATCAAATAACGATGACTGCACTAAAAACTTCCAAAATCCACTCCTAAACTCAATAAACGCAGTTATTTGCGGGAGCGTAATGGTGGCCGAAGGCACTAACAATAGGAGATTCCCATCTAACAATTCTGAAACTCCATCAAGAAGTGACCAATAAGAGACTACTTTCATTTGACACCGGTGTCACTTGGTGTTGCGGTACCATTCATCGGATGTGGATCATCACTCTGATGACTAATTACTCTGTGAATCACCCTTGTCAGCATAGAAAGAGTGACGAAATTAAGATAGGAATCTCCCATTGTTAGTGCCTTCGGCCACCATTACGCTCGCGCAAATAACTGCGTTTATTGAGTTTAGGAGTGGATTTTGGAAGTTTTTAGTGCCGCCATCGTTATTTTTTGAGGTTTTTACGCCATAATCGACTATTAAATCGCTTATAGCAAAAGTGTGCAATAGCCCCATTGAAACCCCAAGAAGTGAATACTTTTCTGTAGTTTTAAATGGAACAAACATCGATATATCGCATTTCACGAGCCGCCACTGACCAAATGAGAGACTGACACTTGTTATGATACCTATCCCAATGTTAGGCAGCATGGGCGATCTGATTCTGATGCAGTGGCGGCTCGTGCGATTTGGCTACCGTGTTTTTATCCCATTTAAATACGTGGAAAACAATCGAAACTCGAAGAGGCTGCCAGCCTCCGCTTGAATCGATTTTTTACCTAAGTTTAAGTGGGAAAAATGCATGGTTGCCAAATCTCACGGGCCGCTACTGTTCTGATGGTGTGTTTGGCTCATATTTTTAAATCTTATGTCAAAATGGGGCTCTTGCAAACTTTTGCTACGAGCAAAAAAACAGTCCAATCTGATGTCTTAAGACCAGCGAAAATCATGAAAATCACGCTAAGAAAGTCTAAAATTCAGTAATAAACTCGCAAATAACTGCTATAGCGGCAAGATCGTAATGGCGGTTCAACGCAGGTATCATGGGAGATTTCTGTCTGTTATGTCACTTTCTCTACGGAAACACAGAGATATGTCTCAATTTAGATAGGGATCTCCCGTGATACATGCGTCTCTCCGCCATTAAGACCGATTCTGAGAGTGAATTTTGTGATTTTTTAATGTACTTATTGTCATTTTTACAGGGTTCTATGCAAGAATCAACATTTCAATCCCGTTTAGCAAAAGCTTGCAAGAGCCCCATTGCATATCGTTCTGTGGGAATTGATTTTATAAATAAAGTTTAAATTATTTATGTAGTAGCTCTAAGGACACAGAATTCTAATACGAGTACGACTATTTGGGTGAGAAAATTTGGTTCGTTTCTGTCACGTGACTGTTTCTTTATCGGGCAGAACCTTACGAAGGAACAGTTTTATCAATTTCTGTGTCCACTATTTGCACTTTCGTTTAAAACCTATTTCAAATAGATCTGTCCCAACTTTCTTTTTGAGGCTAAAGAAAATGAGACAAACAAACCGAGCCCGCATAAAAGGTCCATATAAAAGATTTCCTTCAGGTGTCCCTATTTCCTGCTCAATGGGTCTGTTGCATACTTTTGCTACAACAATGTAGAACCTTGATTCTAATGTAAAATTCGGCGAAACTAACGATGCGCACATTCAAAACGTTCAAAAACCACTCATTAACTCAGGAAATCAAACCAATTTCAAACAGCCCGCGCTACACTAGTCACTATTCGCACCGGTATATCACTACATAGACGGAACCACCGTACATAAGTAAACAACATCGTAACCTACAAAATGATGGAATTTCTTTTTTAATACGTGAAATATAAGCTGCATTTGCTGTCTGGTCTTTTCGGTTCATCAAAGATTACAAAATAATATAAGAAATGTACGCATCTAAACGAAACATGCCAATGTTTGTAAGTTCTGTTCATGTTTACATAAACGAGATGGTTCCATCTATGTAGTTATGAGACTTATAAGTCGGTGATATAGTGTCTAGTGTAGCGTGGGTTGTTTGAAATGGAAGGTATTTTCTGAGTTAATGAGTGGATTTTGAAAGTTTTTAATAAGCACATCGTTATTTTCGCCGAATTTTACTTTAGAAACAATGAGTTATATTGATGTAGCAAAAGTACGCAACAGACCCATTTTGATCCGAACTCATCGCTAAAGCTTCTAACAGTCGCCTGCTGTTGAGTGATGAACATGTAGGTTCGGTTGAAGTCATCGACAGCTCCACTGTTTGAGAAAATATTACAGATGCGAGTATATGGATTATGGGGCTCTTGCAAACTTTTGCTGTAAGGAAATAAATAGTACATTCTAATGTAAAAAGAAACAGCAGAAATCACGAATAGCACACTAAAAAAGTCTAAAATGTAGTAATAAACCCGCGAAACAGCTTAATCGTCAAGATAGTAATGGCGGTTCAACGTAGGTATCATGGGAGATTCCTGTCTAATTTGTCACTTTCTCTACGGAAACACAGAGATACGTCTCAAATTAGATAGGAATCTCCAATGATACCTGCGTTGAACCGCCATTAAGCCCGATTCTGGGAGTGAATTTCGTCATTTTTCAGTGTACTCATCGTCATTTTTACAGGTTTTTATGCAAGAATCAACTTCTCCAAACCTCTCCCTTTTACTACCTTCCTCTTTCCTTCCTTGATCTCCTCTCTTTAAAAACTTTTCTTTCAAAATCCGTTATTTTAACCTTATCTGTGAGATGCATGATTGTGCATGAGGTCTCTCAGATTCTACTTACAAACTAGCTGATATCAAAGCAACCAAGTCCCCTCCCCTCCCCTCTTCCCATCCTTTCTACTCCTGTGTTTCTTCTAGCCCCTTACTATTTTTTGTACCTACCGCACTTTTCTTCTGCTTCTCCTTCTACTCCACCCTCTCTATAGTTCACCCCACCAAAAAGAAAAACAAATTTAAAAAAAGTCAGAAAAACAACTTGGCGTTGACCAGCCAACTTAGAGTTTACTAACACCATATTAGCTTTTGCGGGTCAACGCCAAGTTCTTTTTCTGACTTTTTTTTAAATTTGTTTTTCTCTTTTTGGTGGGGTGAACTATAGAGAGGGTGGAGTAGAAGGAGAAGCAGAAGAAAAGTGCGGTAGGTACAAAAAATAGTAAGGGGCTAGAAGAAACACAGGAGTAGAAAGGATGGGAAGAGGGGAGGGGAGGGGACTTGGTTGCTTTGATATCAGCTAGTTTGTAAGTAGAATCTGAGAGACCTCATGCACAATCATGCATCTCACAGATAAGGTTAAAATAACGGATTTTGAAAGAAAAGTTTTTAAAGAGAGGAGATCAAGGAAGGAAAGAGGAAGGTAGTAAAAGGGAGAGGTTTGGAGAAGTTTCTGGATCTTGGCCGCCACGAGTTTACTTGAGGTTTACTGATAGTTTTGGTGACAGATATCATGCTCGTTTTGGGATTTACTCCTATTTTTAGGGGTTGAAGTTGAGGTGGGCCAGTTATAAAGAGATATTTTGACAAAGATGTGTTTCCAAAGCAATGATTTTAATAAAGTCGAGTCCATCATAAGGCTTATCAATAGAGCAGAATGAAATAGCAAGCGCAATCTCTCACCCAGTAGCGAGCTAGCTGAGCAAGCGCCCCCCTTTTTTAAGGAAACAATTGGACGCTTCGGTGGGGCCCCCCCCTCGCACCCGTGCAAGTCGGAGCCTTTTTCGGAAAAACTCCTTTCTCTAAGAATTATTGAAAATAATGTAGAAAAATTAAGTTTATTTATTCAAAATGATAAAACTAAATAAATATATCTCTATCATGAGCTTGAAAAAGCTCCGAGCTTTGTGATCGTGAATTTTGGCAAAAGCACTTAGAGCCTTTACATTGCTTTCTCCCTACTTTTCTTAGCTTCTATTTTTCTCAATCTGTTCTCTTTTCTTTCCTTTTCTCCTTTTCCTTTCCTTTTCTCCTTTTCCTCTCCTTTTCTTCTTTTTCCTTTTGTTTCCCTTTTCCTCTCCTTTTCGCTCTTCCTCCTTCGCTTTTCAAAATTTTTGCGCTCCCCAATGCGTTGCCCCCCCCGCCTGGTGGGGTCAGCGGGGCCTATAGCTACGCCACTGCTCTCACCCCACTATGCATTTTATTTTTCTGATTACCTACAAGCAATAGTAGAAAAAAAAGCTAAGTTGCTAAGATCGTCTTCTTTGAGCTTTACCTAATTTCTAGAGACAACATTAGGGCAAGAGCTTCTGAAATTTTAGAGGCAATTAGTCACTGTGTTGAGTACGTACAATAGGTACTTGCATAGACATTTGGAGACTTACCTATGTTCTTTCACATCAACTGTCATTCACTTTTATTTGAATTTCACTGGTGAAAAGCTAAGTCAATTCTACACGAGGAAAAAATTCCCTTTAGGAATTTCAAAATACTAAACTTTTTCTGATACTTGACTGCTAATAGTTTTTATTATTAAAGGGACAGTATTTGAAATTCAGCAGGCATGGAATCATCAGTTTAAAATGTTTCCAGTACCCTGAATAGAACAAGGATCAGTATTGCATGATTTTAAAAATGAAAATAATGTGAGTACTCAGCGAGCTGAGTGCACGGATGTCTTTGCGCTACCGAGTTCATGGGATTCACAAAATACAGCAATGTGGCAACATTGTACTGTGCGCATTTAAACCCATGAAAAATATGGAGCTGGTGTGTAGTGAAATCTCAGGAGTTCGATCTTTTGAAAGGTTTTAAATGAACAAATTGCAACAATGCCTCACTACACGCTTCACCACTGGTAAGAACTTTTAGTACTAGCTGCTGCATACAAAATTTATCAGTCAAGTTACATCAAAATAGATTTGCTTACATTTCTGATCATCTCGATAGTGTTTATTCAAGAAAATATTGCCGATGACAGCTTTGCAAAGCGCACTCCATTTGTATGCAACTACGCAGACAAAGGACCTCCCAGCTGTAAACATTATCCACAAAATTCTGTGAATAAGACAGAAATGCGTCCCTCCGCGCATGTAAATAAAGAGCTGTCATCAGAAATCTTTCCTGAAATAACCTAGCTGTTTTATCACTAAAATTGTTGAAGATAAATATACACAAATCCATTGAAAGACAGAGTTAATGGTAGAGTTTGACGTGAAAATTAATGTAACTTACTTGAAAGACTTGAGTTTTAATGATATCCCAAGGAGCATTCCTACACTCTGATTTTTTTGATTTGACGCAGAATACAGCTGACTACTAATAAAATTTTCTAAAAGGAGACTCTCGTTTCAAAAGCCCAATCTTAGAATACATTGCTAGCAGCAGTTAAATAAAGATACTGACAGCGTTACTACTTCTGTAACGGCACGAGACAGTTAAAATGAGATGCAACATGATAAAATCACTCCTCGAAGAACACACCTTTGAAAACCACCAAGGATTTTAATCATCCTAACCCATTGAAACCAATCCGTATTAACTAGTTGCCATCGGTTATAAAAACCAAAATTTTGAAAGTGGCTCTGATGTCTGGTTCAAAAATTTGCAATTAAAATTCATTCTCTTTGATCAGAAGGGACAATATAGTAACAAACTGATTCGTGACACTGTGACAGAATTCAATACACACCCGAACCCAAGAATTCTTGGCTTAAAGAAGTGGATGAGCGTTTGTAAAGCAAATAATAAAATCTAGATTGAGCTAAGCACAGAACTGAAAGATGGGTTGAGCACTGAGAAATAAGTTGATCGTTCAGATTGCTAATTTCAACAACATTCCACGAACAAACATCTGGAAGTTAGAAGGAAGCAAGTGAGTGGGTTATAGTTGATTGAAATAATCTCTTAATGCGTCACTAATAAAGAATAAAGGACATGAGTAATGATTAAAAAAGAACAAAAGTTTGGGAACACTGCTCAATTAACCTCAAACGTTAACACTAAACATCTTACAACAGTCCTGTCTCGGCAAGAATTGCCGAGCAAAGTCAGAACTTCAGGAAAAAACTAATCGAAGAGTATTTAGAGGGAAAGTAGAGAACTGTTTATTGTCAAATCGTTGAAACCTCCGATGATACGATCATATCATAACATTGAAATTAAAGACGAGATATGAATAAAAGGAAGCAAACAAAAAACTACTCTTACCACTGACTACACAGGGCTATTACTATGCCGGCAATGCGGTCGCCGATAGTCGCCGGCAGATAGCGGCACTCGCAATCTATCAATTCTCTCATTCTCTATCCATCCTGGCACTGAGCAAGCTCCTCGAATCTATCTGGCGAAACGGATGGCTGTTTGAAGGGAAAATGGCGATTTTACGCTAATTTCAATCATAGATATCTCCCTTAATACAGTTCGAAATTCAACGAGACCTGGCTTATGCCCCTCAGGAAAGCCTAACGAATCTTTCTATATCAGGTTATATGGGGGTTTCATCTGCCGTTATTCCGCAATCTGAGCGCAAAAAACGAGCGGCCGAAACGCAAAAATTCTGAATTTACGCTAATTTCAATTAAAGCTATCTTCCTTGATATGGCTCAAAATTCAACGAGACCTGGCCTATGCCCTTCAGAAAAGCCTAAAGAATCTTTCTATGTCAGGTTATATGGGGGTTTCATCTACCGTTATTCCGCTATCTGTGCGCAAAAACGAGGGTGCGAAACGCAAAAGTGAATCGGCAAGAGGCAAAAAAAACGCGAATAAATCGATGTTTTTTGGAAATATCTCCGTTGTTACTCATCCGATTGAAAATCTAATTAGTGAGCGGCACATGTACACCTCAAGACGAATCGAACAGTACCAGGTGTTATGGGGTTTTAATGGGCGGTTTTCCTTGGAATCCTAGGCAACAGATCATATAACGCTTAGATCGACAAAAACGAACTGATCGGTGTATAATAAGTGTCCGCGGACGCCACCTTCTTGCTTGGGGGTTTTGGACTTGGCCTGGTGGCTATCGCCACTTATGATCCCCCGTGGCAAAAGCTCGCAAGAGCCCCATTATTTTACCCTTAATCATCATGAATTTAACTGAACTGTGTAATCTTTTTTTCAACCTGTGGATTGGTGAGTTAAAAAAATGACATTAATCATACACGGAACGTACTGCAGCTCTGGAAATTACGCTACGCCAAAACTGAAATGAAGAGCTCAAAACTAGAAGCTGTGTCATCGCAGGAAGTTACTCCAATTGTTAACGATATAGGTGTCCGGTTCCAGTAAATCAAAATTGTCCCCAATGCGCATAGGTACCTACAGTAATGTCAGATTGACAATGATTAGCTCAATTACGTAAGTCACACAAATCTAATGACACTCTTTTGGCATTGACAATTCAGTTTAATCGCGTGCGATGCGCGGTCTATCCATCGTTATATATTATCAGAAATGTCATCCTCCGTCACACGGCAAAACAACGGAAATGTGTTTAATCTTCTAATTACCAGGGGGAGGAGATTGTACCACCAAAAAGAAAGAGGTAGCGGAATTACCAGAAGCACAATGATTTATATGAACCAAGGTATAAACCAGTGGTTCCCAATTTTTTCAGCCTTTTTTTTATTATTTTTTTTTTTTTTTATTTTTTATTTTTTATTTTACATACATGTGACATGAAATGATGCATAAATTGTTAAAAAGAGCATCTGGTTCACTTTCACTCCTTTTCCGTTTAGTCTTTCTATTGAGCCAGTTCAACATTTTTTACGATAAACTTCAACAGGTAAATGAGGGGGGAAAAAAAAAAAAAAAAAAAAAAAAAAAAAAAAAAAAAAACTCAAACAAAAGATTTTAAATTTGAAGAATGGGGCTATTGCACACTTTTGCTCTAAGCGATTTAATAGTCGATTATGGCGTAAAAACCTCAAAAAATAACGATGGCGGCACTAAAAACTTCCAAAATCTACTCCTAAACTCAATAAACGCAGTTATTTGTGCGAGCGTAATGGTGGCAGAAGGCACTAACAATGGGAGATTCCTATCTTAATTTCTTCACTCTTTCTATGCTGACAAGGATGATTCACAGAGTAATTAGTCATCAGAGTGATGATCCACATCCGATGAATGGTACCGCAACACCAAGTGACACCGGTGTCAACTGAAAGTAGTCTCTTATTGGTCACTTCTTGATGGAGTTTCAGAATTGTTAGATGGGAATCTCCCATTATTAGTGCCTTCGGCCACCATTACGCTCGCGCAAATAACTGCGTTTATTGAGTTTAGGAGTGGATTTTGGAAGTTTTTAGTGCCGCTATCGTTATTTTTTGAGGTTTTTACGCCATAATCGACTATTAAATCGCTTGTAGCAAAAGTGTGCAATAGCCCCATTTTCGACAAAAATTTCGAATCTGCTGGGAAATTTAGAAATTCAAATTGTTTGGTTATGCAGGTGAAGACTGAAGAAGGCCTAGGAGTCGTTGGTGTGGCTACGGTTACGTTCATATTTATTTTTATTTTCCCCGTTGCCTAAGTCTTCTTCCGAATTTTTCGCGCCGATCGGATCTATTTTTTTTTTTTCGCACTAACGACTCGCGGACCCCCTGGGAGGTCTCCGCGGACCACAGTTTGGGAACCGCTATGGTATGAAGGATGGTACTTGGATTTTTAATGTTTGTGCCGCAGTTCTTGAAAATGTTAAGGGAAATTCTGTTATCTTGTGACCGTATTCTGATAGTAGCAAACACATTTTCGGGTGAAAGTACTGGACACACCATGGTTAACATATCGTTCTCATATGATTTCTAAAATTTAAAAATTATATTTTCCAGTGTGGTGTTGTCCTGCGTAGGGTATCCTGAGTAGGAAAACCTACTAATTGTAAGCCTCAAGCCCTCGGAAATCTTGTTCCAATTACCCTCAAAACTACTCAAAACCCTCAAGATCCTTGAGGGTTTTGAGGTTAACTGGAGCATGATTTTTGAGGGCTTGAGGTTTATTTCTACTACGGATATGATGGCCTAAATGTTTGCTGGATGGAATCGCAATTTGGTAGCATTCACTGTTTCATTTAATAGCCGATGAATTCCTGTTCAAAAATGCACTTACGGGGAAAGTGTATCAAATCAGGTTTTTTTTTTTTGAACCAGAGCATAGCCGTAGCCAGGATACTGTCTATCTCTCTCTTAGCCCATTGAAACGTTTGTGTTAGAAAAGGACAGAAAGAGGGGCTGAAGTCACGTGACAGCCCATATATCCACCCTTTTCTAACACATGCCTTTAAATGCGTTAAGAGAGAGAAAGACAATATCCTGGCTACGAAAATACCGCTCCACTAAAACAGTCTATTGCTTCATCCCGGTGAAGGGTCGAGGCGGACAGAGCCGTGAGCGCAATTGGTTGAATTCATAGGTTAGGTGATCGCCGCGTTGCAAAGTAGTGCGTTTCTACCTGAATCGTCAAGTTTCTGCTGATCCTGAACCTGAACAGAGCATCGACTATGCGTTTTTTCCTTGTCCTCAATGTAAATTATCAAAAATCGACAGTAGGTACCATTTTTTTTTTTTTTTTTTTTTTTTTTTTTTTTTTTTTTTTTCCCAGGTTCCACCAAGCAGTAACCCTGCTTGGAGGGAGTTTATTTTATATTCAATTAACATAGAAAAAAAGTATACATATATGAATGGGCAAACCCCGTCAGGGGTTTACTGCCCTAAACTAAACTAAACTAAACTAAAGTTAAAGAAGAGAAAAAAAAAGAGAAATAAATAAACAAAAAACAAAAAACAAAACAAAAAAAAAACAAAACAAAACGAGTGGCGCTCTCCATCGGATTGAAATCTTGCAAAGTTTCGCCTGGAATCACCTTTGAGTAAATCGTGTTTGCCCTCTATTAAGGTGGTTCCAGACGAGTATTTTCCAAATTTCAATCCGATGGACATAGCGCCAGTTGTGGTTTTTCGGAAAAGTCTTGTTTTTGGCGTTTTAAATTGAAACCATAGAAACGCAAAATCCGCTAACGTCAGCACCCGCAAATTTTTTATGGATTTTTTGAGCCCAAAACGAGGAAAATTGGCTTGGAATTAAAGCTGTAAATTATGAAATACATTTTGTTCTAAGATAAGTGAGTGAGAGTGAGTGCGAGTGATAATACGTCTATCTGCCTCACTCGCACTCATTGTGGCTTATGGGAATTTTCGTATTTCATAATTTCCGGCTTTACTTTTGTGTGTTTCAGCTTGAAACTTTCAGGGTATCTTCCTGTAGTATGCTCGCAGGTGCTGACGTTCCTAGAAGTTGTGTTTTGAGCGTAAATCCGTCAATTTTAGCCAAAAGCTGTTGACTTTTTGAGCGGCGCGACGCGCAACGTGGTGTCTACGGTTGGAACTAATCGACCCTGGAATCATCTTAATAGACTGTCTTAGTAGAGCGATATATCGTATCGATTGCCGTCCGAGGGCCTCTGGTTCCAAACAAACTCTGATCAATGCATTTTTCCCCTTTCAGCGGATTTTTGAACGGAACTTTAGACTATTAAATCAAACAATTAATGCGACCTTTTTGCGATTATGAATTCTACGTCCTCGAAAATGCTTAATTTTACCTGGTTCCACCGCTAAAACTGCCGAAATCAACAAGATATTACAGATTAAACGATGCGTTTGGAGGTTGGAATCACCCAAATGTTATTGTTGTTGTTGTGGAATCGGCGGGATTTTGGGTGATTCTAACCTAGAAATGCAACATTTAATCTGTAATATCTTATGGATTTCGGCAGTTTTAGCGGTGGAACCAGGTAAAATTATGCATTTTCGAGGATGTAGAATTCATAATCGCAAAGAGGTCGCATTAATTGTTTGATTTAATACTCTAAATGTCCGTTCAAAAGTTCGCTTCTGGGGAAATTACATTGAACCAGAGTTTGTTTGGAACCAGAGGCCCTCGAGCGGCAATCGATACGATATATCGCTCTACTAAAACAGTCTATATACGTGGCCTCTTATGTTAGAGTACCTACCATTTCAGTTAACCAAGTTATATTTTTCTGTCATGGAAAGGGGTTTATTCTTTGCCTTCTTCGCTCCTTTGTTTTCTTTACGGCTCTTATCGGAGGACAAATTGATAAACAGAACAGGTGCGCTGGGTCCCTTGTAAACGGTATAGTGGTGAGTGATGACGCGCGGGATATTCGAAATAATCAATGAACTACGCAGTTTTGTCCCTTTTTTCCATTCATTCGCTATTTTGTTACTCCCAAAATTGAGGAGTACTTCGGTAATAAAAGGACGGGGATAAAACAGAGGGTCTGCTCAAGGTTGTAGATTAAAGAGGTAGGCTCATCTGACTTCACGCCACAAATTCAGTCGTGCGCAGTTCAAAATCACTACAGGCAAGATGGCTGACAAAAGCAGTTTAATAACCTGATGTTTTCTGCGAAGAGTATACCTTCTGCTTTTGTCGGCCATCTTGCCTGCAGTGATTCTGAACTACGCGCCACTGAATTTGTGGCGCAAAGTCAGTTAAGCACACCTTTTTAACCCTTTAATGGCATCGTTAGTTCAAGACAACACCACTCTTCCGTTTCTACAGGGAAGGTAGTTAACTGTTCGTACTAGGTGGAGTTGGAATTGCCTATCCTACGAATTGAAGGCTCCCGACAAGACCTTATCTTGTAACGTTTTCATCTATATATTTGTGTTTATTCGGAATGAGGACTGAAACAATGTGTAATAGACTAGAGGAGAAAAACGAGAAAACTCGGGCTTGGTCCATAAGGGGTTAATCTATAACCTTGTGGTCTGCTCGTGCTGGAAAGTCCTGATTTAAATTTTTTTTTTCGTGAGATTCTGATGAGGAATGAAAAATTCTCTGAATTACCTGACAATTGAAGTGCACAGTCTATAATTTTTAACTGATGAAGAAAAATGAACCCCTCTTCACAATCTCATAAAATCACCTTTTAAAATCAGGGTTTTGGAGGACGAGCACACCCATTGTTTCATCCGCCCTTTTACCCAGGTAATCATCAATGGGTCTGTTACAAACTTTTGCCACCGCTGTAGGTATGGTCTCTTCTGTCGTAAAATAAGTAGAAAATAAATTTAGGACCATCAGAAAGTTCTAAAAGTCCCTCTTAAACTCGCAGTACATGCGTTGAAACAAAATTCCAAGATGGCGATCAAATGAGCGAATCAATACAATAAAAATTAAATTAAATTATTCGCTAATTACAATTAATTTATCATAAGGGAAACTGCAATTAGATTTGGCTCTCTTATTGTGACAGAGACAGATAGAAACGGAGCACTAACTGGCTGCAGCAGAGGCAGTCTGAATTCTCGCGGATTCAACAAAACAACAGTCAACGTCGCACAGTGTTCGGAGCGACCCGGATCTTTGGCGGAAACCTCTAGCATGCTCGCATTTCATTGAAACTTGGTACTAAGGGGTTTTTTAAGTCGTAGATTTCCTTTTTTTTATCAGATTTAACTATAGATTTCATTTATTATTTTTTTATTTTTATTTTCGGGAAAATTACGAAGTCCCACAATCAAGTCCAAATTGATCAAATATGGCTAACATGCATGTTCTATACCCTTTAGAAGGTAGGTAAGGCCTTTAAACCAACTTCAGAGCCGATTTCAAATTTGAGGTTTCTGCCAGAGATCCGGGTCGCTCCGAACACTGCGCGTCGCATGGTGTTGAATGATGAGCACCCTCCTCTTCACTTCCCCCCACCCGTGTTTTCTGAATGTCACCATTCAACATTATGCGACATCAAAAGGTTTTGACCAAAGAGTAAACAAGAGTCGCAATTGAATGGAAGGCCTGCGTGGTCAACGTAGATAAGGGATCCGAACGCGGGCTGGCCTGGGCTGCCCTCTGATTGGCTGCAACGGGTGGAGCAAAAATGACTCGGGGTATAGGGAAAATAACACGGGATTTTCGTTCCGGGGCGTTTATCTCGAAACCTAAGCAAAATCGTATCTAAACAATTTATACGAGTCGATTCAGCAGATTTTTCCAAACAATTTGATAGGTCATAAGTGCCACTTTATTGCAAATTCGAAAAGACTGTTTCAGTTTAAAAGTACGCACAATAGTGTGATTACATGCTTGGCGTGTGTTCGAGCAGTGTTTGAGTAACTCACTATTGTGCGTACTTTTAAACTGAAACAGTCTTTTCGAATTTGCAATAAAGTGGCACTTATGACCTATCAAATTGTTTGGAAAAATCTGCTGAATCGACTCGTATAAATTGTTTAGATACGATTTTGCTTAGGTTTCGAGATAAACGCCCCGGAACGAAAATCCCGTGTTATTTTCCCTATACCCCGAGTCATTTTTGCTCCACCCGTTGCAGCCAATCAGAGGCCAGCCCAGGCCAGCCCGCGTTCGGATCTCTTATCTACGTTGACCACGCAGGCCTTCCATTCAATTGCGACTCTTGTTTACTCTTTGGTTTTGACTGTTGTTTTACATGTTATTTTGTTGAATCCTCGATCATCCAGTGTGCTTCAAATCTTGCCTGTGTATTTCAGCGTAGTGCTCCGTCTCTATTTGTCTCTGACTCGTTTTATCTCCGTCGTAGATTTCTCTTAAAACGCATTTTGTGAGTTCATGGGTGGATTTTGAGACTTTCCAATGCTCTCAATGTAATTTCCACGCGATTTTTCGCAGGAACCATGCAAACATTTACATGACTGACTCATTTGGCAACGCTGCACTAAGTCCCATTTAAACCAAGGCTGCCGTTTTGCGTATAATCAATGCTATTTTTCTATTCACCGATGATACCACCGGTTGAGAAAAGATTACACAGCTCAGTTCAGTGTAAGACTATAGAATGCACGAAAACACTCTGATCTGTATAATCTTTCCTTAATCGGTGGAAACTCCGTTGATTAATTAAAATATCCGCAAGGTTTTTTAAAGTCACCGACGACTCCACCGGTTGAGAAAAGATTACAGATACGAGTATTTTAGTTTATTACAGTCATGCACTGAACTGATCTGTGTAATCTTTTTTCAACCGGTGGAATCATCGGTTAATTGAAAACTAGCATTGATTGTACGCGAAACGGCAGCCCTGATTTAAACCTCCATGAAAGGTCTATTCAACCGTTCGAACACTCAATAATTCGATATTTCCCTTGAGTTTGAATGGACGAAGTGCCCGCTACGCCACTGATGGATAAAAGGCATGACCTGATGTAAAATTTCTCTGATGATCCGCGATTAATTCGGTTATACCGACGCCTATGACATTCAAATTCTACTATAATGCCTTAACTTTTATTAACATAAATTTTGATGAGCAATGGAGCTGTGAATTATAAATGAGTCGATTGACCTAACCATTATATGGTTTCATTCGTGTCTTTTCATATTTTAAATTGTTTCTTTTCCTTATAGAATATCATCTCCACGATGCGTTATGCAATGTACCTGCAACAAATACTGCATGACTTCATGAATCGATAGATGGGGAGGGAGGGGGGCTGTCGTTCTACGTGTCAAAGTGAATCCACTAATAAAATCAGCATTTCCGTAACACGAACAATAACATTAAAGTATATGCAGAAATTAATTTCCCACTTAGGAGCAAATTATAACATATTTCATTTTAATATTTCATTCGTCGCAGTATTGTCCATCATTGGGAAAGGAAGAAAAATATTCAAATCACTTCCTACATAATATACTCAAAGACTGGCTGGTGATATTTCGTTGTTACGGGCCGAAATTATTGATGTAATCGAAGTAATGTCTACGAATTTCAATGAACCCGAAAATTCTTCTTCGCGCGGCTCTGACGAAAGACTGACCTTGGACAATCTAGTTTGGTTCCAAATACGAGGAAAAGAGGAATCGAAAATCGAATTGAAAAGACCAGATATTACTGTATTTTAATGCTGCGCGATCTTGCGATAGTATTTTATTGGCGAATTCACTGTTCTATTGCAAATATGCTGGATTGGGCCATTAAAATCGATGTATCATGTATCGTTTTATTAAAAACAGAAGCAAGAGCGAATTCATCACTAATTAGGTCGCTGAATCATGGCACTGTGGCAGTGGAGTAGCGTGCAATTCGGTAACGTTGCAATGTGTCCAATTAAACCCACGAAAAAGGTCGAACTGGGGTGTCCGGTGAACACCTTCGTATTCGACCTTTTACTTGGGGTTAAATGAAAATATTGCAACGTTGCCAAATTGCACGCTGCAACTGTGGTCTGAAATTGGGGGGAAAATGGTCGAAAGCCAGTAAAAAAAGGCCTTAAAAAGCATCGTTTCGATATTTAAGCTTAATTTTAAGCTTATGAGTAATTATTTTAACCTATAGAAATGCCACTGTTTAAAAATTAAGTTAAGTTAAGTTTATTTTCTGTGTTTAAAATTGGTCTTGAAAGTTTATGAATGACATATTCATGAGAAAAGACTTGTCTTATTAAGGGCCATTTCCCCCCCCCCCCCATCTTAGATCCTTTTCTAGTCTCTTAGACAAATTGAAAGGACACTAAAATTGTAAGACTTTTTGCGCAAATCGCTTGTCGAAATCACTTTCCGTTGTCGAAATGTCGAACGTCGAAGTTCAATATCGATCAATTTTCAAAAAAACCGTAGCTCCCCTATAAATGATCAAAATTGAACAAACTACGGATTAAAAGTTATCTATATTATACCGGCGCTTTTCGAGAAATAAATATATAAAACATTAAAAATTTGGTCCAAAGAGTTTTTGGGCCTTAAAAATTCTTTGAAAACTTTTTTTAAAAATTTTAAAATTACTGGTTTTTGTAGAAATGGCTCCAGCATCAAAACATTGCGATAAAAGTATCTTCTAATCCAGCGCGCTATTCGAAAAAAATATATAAAACACAAAAAAAATTGGTCCAAAGTTGACTTTTGGGCCTTTACAAATTCTATTGACTTTGTGTAATTTTTTAAATTACTGATTTTTGTAGAATTGGCCGCAGCATCCAAACATGGCAATAAAATAAGTATCTTTTCGAACTCTAAAGCCTTTAAATTGCCATTTGTATACCAAACAATTGTCCCTCTTATTGATAACATTTTTTATCGATAAATTCGCAATTTTTGTGAAAAAAAAATGGAAGGAAACTTGTTAGTTTTAATTTGTTTTCTGGGACGTGCTTTTGAGGCACCTTGGAATCAGCCATAATGGAATTATTTTAACCCTTTACTGCATGATTTATTTTTTTTTTTCAATAAAATAATTTTTTTTTTTTTCAGTACAATTTTAATCCTTGAGACAGGGAAAAATAGTGAAAAAATTCTTTCCATTATATTTCTATGGTAAAGAGCCTGAATATTAATTTTTCCAAATATGGCCCTACCCGCATTTAGGTATCCATGCAACTGAAAATAAAGTTTTCAGGCTAAAAAAAAAAAAAAAAAAAATTAAAGTAGTAAAAAATAAGTTAGTAAGTTTCAATAGTTGTTTTTTTTTTGTATATGGTACCCCTGTGTTACTCCAAAACATAACAATAAAAATCGGAAAATCTCTATCAAATTTTCAGAGAGCTATTTTCAACCACTCAGCACGTTCTCTATCCTGTGCTGCGCGCTCTAGGACAAAATGGACAATTCTTACTCCTTTAGTATCTGTTCCACATGTGACCCATCATGCAGCGACAGTACAACTCAAGTCTCCTACTTTTAGACAAGGCTTCAAAGTAATTGTTCCAGATCTGGGCTCATCTGCAGTTAAGGGTTAACTTGTGGACATTACCACACGGCCTCATAGTTGTCTGCCACTTCTGCCACTTAGTTTTTATTCTTTAAAGTTTAAGAAAAAAGTTGCGACCGATCCGTTCGAAATTGATTTAAAATGAAGGTAAAATTCGTTTGGAGCGGCTATCTGGACGCAGAAATCGATACAACTGTTTCTTTTGGAAGGATTTGCACGATAAAGAAACCGACGATTACGGAAAATTGTCTCACCTGTATTTAGTTGTATAAAATTTCTGTGTCCAGTCAGCCATTCTATGTGACACTTCCTCTTTCGTTTGAAACCAGTTTCCACCGAATTAATCGTAATTCTTGATTTAAGGTTAAAAAAGATGAGGCAAACAAACCAGAAACAAATTTTCCGTTCTGCCTCACTTTGGGATAAGAATTATAACATGTATTAGCCTCTCTATTGGTAAATTTCGTTGGGTGGGACTTGGCGTATCCCCTCTATAATTACAGCTCGTCCGAGCTGTAATTGCACGAGCTAAGCTCGTTGAACTGAATGGAAATACTCATAATAGCTGCCTGTAACCGAGACAAAAGATGTGTTGTTTGTGACGCCCCGATCGTGTAATAGACCTGTTTACTGTTTAGTGGGGCGTCATGAAAAAAATTGGATCCAAACAAATGCTGCATCTCGATCGCTTTCGTGGGTTTTCCTGTAAGAAACAGGATCCAAATTTTCAAATGCAAATTCGTGCTTGTAAACAACAAGTTTTTTTTTTCAGATTTTACTGCTCCATTGGATTCTATACGCACCTTAACCCTTTACTGCATGACATTTTTTTTTTCAATAAAATAATTTTTTTTTTTTTTTTTTTTTTTTCAATACAATTTTGATCCTTGAGACAGGGAAAAATAGTGAAAACATTCTTTCCATTATATTTCTATGGTAAAGAGCCTAAATATTAATTTTTCCAAATATGGCCTTACCCGCATTTAGGTATCCATGCAACTGAAATTAAAGTTTTCAGGCTAAAAAAAAAAAAAAAAAAAATTAAAGTAGTAAAAAATGAGTTAGTAAGTTTCAATAGTTGTTATTTTTTTGTATATGGTACCCCTGCGTTACTCCCAAACATAACAATGAAAATCGGAAAATCTCTATCAGATTTTCAGTGAGCTATTTTCAACCACTCTGCACTTTCTCTATCCTGTGCTGCGCGCTCTAGGACAAAATGGACAATTCTTACTCGTTTAGTATCTGTTCCACATATGACCCACCATGCAGCGACAGTACAACTCAAGTTCCCTACTTTTAGATAAGGCTTCAAAGTAATTGTTCCAGATCTGGGCTCATCTGCAGTTAAGGGTTAAAGTGTAATCACAGCTCAAAAACATTTTCGAAACGTCACGCATTGTTTTACTATCACATAGTTATATCGTAGAAAGTCCTATGTTTTGCCCTTCTCTTACTCACAGTTTCTGATGGACACAAAATCCCAGGGCAAGGGCTCATCGGCACCATCACACCTCGTGTTACACCTCGAACAAGCTTCGGTACGAAGAGACGCACGTAGGAGTATTTGACCCGAAAACCTGGCCAAAAACGGAAAATTGAAAAGTCGTCCAAAAAACAAACTATTGATGGTTTTTGAGAGGTAAGTAACCGCTCTATTGCGTAATAGATGTGTCGGAACATCTTCGTTTATCTACTGTTTAGGGGACAACATGGAACTGAGCGCTCGACGCACCTGCGGTTGTTCACCGCTCGAAGCGCTGTTAATAATCAGTCAACATTTTCTATCGAGGACAAGCGTTGGGGTATCCAAACATTTCAGCAATTATGGACGTTGTTTTAGATGGCATGTGCTTCATTTTGATGGCAACAATTTCTTTTTCCGTGCATTTTTGACCCTTTTACATCTAATTTGGAATGGACTTGAAAAAAATCTCTAATTTTAGGCTCTATCTTTTTAAAAAAAAAGGCAATTTTGAATACGTTCCGGGCAAAACCGGGCACAACCAAAACAAGGGGGTTAGAGTAGACCCTTTTAGGCAACTGCTCCAACAGTCAAAAACTGCAAGAAATTGCCCCTTTTTTTAAAAAAACATGCTGAATTCAAGCCTTTTATATGAAATAAGCGTCAATAACTCGGCAAAAGAATGAGCTATCGACCTTTCGTTTGAGCCAAAAGTCTTAATTTTTTACCCCTTTTCCAACCATAAACCGTGCAATAGGAGTTTTGAGTTTAAATTGGAAAATTAACCAAAATCGATTTTCAAATATTCAAGAACACGCAAATATTTTTGGCCAGGTTTTTGGGGTAAATACTCCTACGTGAGACGTTAGGATGATTGAGTGCGTTATGGCGGTGATACGCCCAGTTTTATTCAATCATATGTAGGTTCCGTGATTCTAAAAATAAATTTTTCTCTGCCCATATAATGGGGCTCTTGCAAACTTTTGCTATAGGGGATTGAAGAGTCTGATTCTTGCATAAAAACCTGTAAAAATGACAATAAATTTAATACAGTAAAACATCACAAAATTCACTCTCAGAATTGGGCTTAGTGGCGCTTCAACGCAGGTACCATGAGAGATTCCTATCTAATTTGAGACATATCTCTGTGTTTCCGTAGAGAAAGTGACATAATAGACAGGAATCTCCCATGATACCTGCGTCGAACCGCCATTCCCATCTTGCCGTTATAGCAGTTTTGTGAGTTTATTACTGAATTTTAGACTTTTTTAGTGTGATTTTCGTGATTTTTGCTGGTCTTTTAAATAAGATTGGACTATTTATTTGCTTATTGCAAAAGTTTGCAAGATCGCCATTCTGCGATTGTATGGATCAGATGGAGGACGTTAAGGAACTATCGCCATTTGTAGAAATACTTATGTGAACAAAGAAGCGTGTTTATTGTGTATAAATCAGTCCAATATCGGTCTCCAGAGGCCGATAGATTGATGGATATCGGATAGAATCAATCTACAATCTCCGATTGATCAATGAAGCATCAGATTGGAAAAGAAACAGGTCTTTTTATGGAGTATTCTTTCGGATTAATGCTCCGTAGAATTTTGGTGATGGAACTCATTATGTTAGAAATTACAGTAAATATAGAGCTACGTTTTATTGCTTTGTGTTTCCCAGTGAAAAGAAAGGATTTAACTCTCACTTTATACTTCGAAATATTCCGTTATTCAAGTGTTTGAGTTTCCGGCATATAATGACTTAAACATTTATTTTAAGGGTGTGTGGGTGTATAAAATCAAACAATAGATTGGTCGAACCCCCACCTCCCCTCCCTCCCGTACTAAATAAAATGGCGAAACGGCTCATTTATACAGCGTTACTGAAATTTCTGGGAATAAGATGCATCAATGCGTAGGAGCCTTAGGAGGTATTGAATGATGTTTGATATACTTGACGTATAGAATCGAAAGATATACTTCGTGTGACGCAAAACTTTCAACTTCCTAGTGGGTTGATTTTTGAGACGTCACAATCAGTAAATCGACCGCGGTTTCAGTGAGAAGTCAACGGTCAGCCAACAATCACAACAATGCACTCATCGGTCGCAATCAATTGTGGCAAAACTAGCAAAACTAACCTCAATCTGTATTTCCCAAAATAATCTTCAAAGGCGTAAAGAGATGTCGATCAGCAAAGGTCTAGGCAGTTTCAGAAATGTAGGCGGACCAAGACCGATAATCTTTGGAATTTGTCAACATTATTTCTGATATTACTTGACAAAAATGAATGAAAATGAAATTGGGCGGTAACTTTACAAAGAGGAACACTTTTAAAGCCAAATAATAAAGTCAGAGGCAAGTTCGGTTTTGATTTGAAGGAATTAAAGTTGAAAATTCCTAAAAGATTGTGGTTTAGGTGCGCCTACACTTCTGAAACGAGCTCTAGTGAAATATTACACCGTTGAAATTCTGCGGCACTGTGTAACCTTTACAGTAGACCAAAATAGACGGTTTTAGTGCGAAGTCAACGGTTAGCCAACATTCACAACAATGCAACTCATCGGTCGCAATAGGTCGTGCAAAACTAGCGTGGCGTTCCAAACTATCTCACTCATCCTCCCGTGACCCTCATGTATACCTGTCTCTTTCTAGTTTCGAAATTCGTATACAGCGCCTTTTTTACGACCTAATATCATCAAAATCGCTTGAAATGCCTCGAGGAATTAATTTCTACCAAAAAATTTCACAAAAGATGTCTCTTTATACGATTTTTTAAATTAGAGTGATATAGCAGTTCATGGGGGTTAAGTGAGAGCAAGAGGGACAGTTTGTCTGTTGTCACGGGAGAGTGAGTGAGATAGTTTGGAACGCTACGCGAGTTTTATCACAACCGATTGCGACCGATGAGTGCATTGTTGAGATTGTTGGCTAACCGTTGATTTCGCACTAGAACCGTCTATTATGGGCATCTTGAATTTTTTGCCCAAATAGTATCCAAGAATGGAATACACTGCAGCTGAATGTTGTCCGGCAGTGGCATTAAATAGTGAATTTTAGTTTGCTAATTCCTTGAATTAACGAGTGAATTTTAGTGTGAAGGAATTATGGACGCATCGTCATTTTTGCACCATTTCACACTGTAGAGTCAATGCTCTAAATAGCATTAGTCATGCTTTACCAAACAGCGATTCTCTCAAATGAGGAGACTTCCAGGCACTTCGAGAATTTTACGGATTTGTCATCACTCACTAAAATATTGTTCTTATCTCTCTGAGACGGTTGTTTATTTCACCATCCGTACGTTTTAGCAGGATTGTGATTTGCGGGCTTTGTTAATTATGGTCTCTCCTAGTAAACAGTGACGTTGCGTGCAATTTGGCAACGTTTCACTGTGTACATTTAAATCGACCTCACCTTCACATGTTTTTTGTGCAGCGCAATATAATCACGGGAGAATAACGAGGCGTAAAGAAAAGTCCAACATCGTGAAAAGAAAGTGTCAATAATGGGTCAGTTGCAAGGGTCTGAAATTGTGGGGTTTTTTTCATAAAGAAATTAATAGTACTTGATGAGTTGAAAATAATGGTATCCTTGGTTTTTTCCAAGGTGCCCTCTTTGCGGTGATATACGCAGGTTTTGTAAAAAAAAAAAAAAAAAAAAAAAAATCGTGTGCGTAGTGACGTCACTACGCGGAATTCCTATGTAAAACTATGTATTTTGGCCCTAATTCTCATCGCCGGAACAACGGTATATACTTAATTAGGAACCAAAAGACATTTTTGTTCTGAGGGCATCAAGTGTACTTTCATTTTCTTTATAAAAAAAAACAAAAACAAAAAACAAACACACACACAACATTTTAGACCCTTGCAAATGCCTCATTCACGGGAGAGACACTGACATGGTTTATTTTCCTTCGAATGGATTCAACTTTATTAGAAAGACTAATAAACTGTGGTATTGTATAGAGAAAAAAAAAAATAGATCAAACTTACAGTAAATTTAAAAAAAAAGTTTTCCAAGTAGACGGAGACAGTTTTTTTCTTTTTCGGACGGAATTCGATAATTTGATTTTTAACTTCCCATCTATTCCCCAAAGGAAATTCAGCAGTTCTCGTGAATAAAATACTCCAAACATTCACAAATTCATTATAATAACGGGATTATAACTAGGTAAAAAAGAAAATTCCAATACCGTGAAAATAAAGTGTTGATAATACACGGGAGGGACACTAACGCGGTTTATTTTACCTCGGACGGATTCGAGTGTATTAGAAAGACTAAACTTTGGTATTGTATAGAGAAGAGAAAAGAGATCAAACTTACAGAAAATTAAAAAAGTTTTCCAAGTGGACTCTGTTTTCTTTGTCTTTCTGTTTCGGACAGAATCCGATAATATGACTTTAGACTTCACATTTATTCCTCAGTGGACACTGGACATTCAGCAGTTCTCGTGAATAAAATACTCCAATCATTCACACATTTTTTGCACGGTTCATTATAATCACGGGATGATAACTAGGTTAAAAAGAAAATTCCAATACCGTGAAAATGAAGTGTTGATAATGCACGGGAGAGACACTAACGCGGTTTATTTTCCTTCGGACGGTTTCTGGTGTATTAGAAAGACTAAACTGTGTTATTGTATTGAGAAAAGAAAAGAGATCAAACTTACAGAAAATTAAAAAAAAAAAAAAAAAGTTTTCCAAGTGGACAGAGACACTTTGTTTTCTTTTTCGGAAAGAATCCGATAATTTGACTTTTAACTTCACATTTATTCCTCAATGGAAATTCAGTTCTTCTTGTAAATGAAATACTCCGAACCCCGACTAATTTTTTGCACGGTTCAATATAATCACGATAACTAGATGAAAAAGAAAACACCAGCAACGCAGTTAATTGTCATTCGGGAGGATTCGGGTATGGAGTGGCGCGGCGCGACTATAGTGGTAGTGAGTAGAACGGAGCAGTGCTGCCGTTTCGCGCATAAATTAATGTCATGATTTAATTCACCGATGATTCCACCGATTGAGAAAAGATTACGAATTTCAGTTCAGTGCTTGACTGCATTTAGACAGGATTCATTTTAAAATACTCCTTCGTTTTCATTGAGAATGTGCTATCCTCTTCCATGAGCATTGTTTTAAAGGATTTGAGAAGTTTATTAAAAATCTCAACTGATCGAAATCTCAAACGTTTCTCATCCCAAGTATTCTTAGGTAGCACATTCTCAAATGAAAACATTTCTAGTATTTTTATTTTTGTTCCTATCTTTTCCTGGTAAAAATGACGACTATACGACTATTCCAAAAACGACTATAAACATAGTTGCCGACTATAATCTATAGTTGGCCAACTATAATCCATAGTTGGCCAACTATAACCCATAGTTGGCCAACTATAACCCATAGTTGGCCAACTATAATCCATAGTTGGCCAACTATGTTTATAGTTGGCCAACTATGTTTATAGTCGTTTTTGGAACGGTTATAGTTGTCATTTTTACCAGGGTTAGCACCTTTCTCTGTAATATGTCCCTCAAAAAAGTCTGCTTTTAAAGTTTCATCTAAGTAGGTACAGGGAGACGACTGTCATTATTCTGCTATTTTTAAACAGAGGTTTGCAGTGTTCCTTTGCTGGCTTATTAAATTTTATATTTTATTATTTCAATAATTCAACCGCGACTGCACTGATTGAGAAACGATTACAGATCAGAGTATTTTTGTGCAGTACTGTCATACAGTACACTGAACTGAACTGTGTAGTCTTTTTTCGACCGGTGGAGTGTTCGATGACTTTGAAAAATACCATTAATTACATGCAAAGCGGCAGCCTTGTAACGGAGGATCAATCTTGCAGAAAATGAACAAAAAGCACTCCACGTGGAGAGACAATTTGTTTTCTTTTAGACTCGCGGAATCCGATGACTCAACTTTTAACTCCACAATATTCGTCAGTTGCAATTCACTTTGCTTCGTGAATGAATTACACCAAACACTGACATTTTTTTGCCTGTTTCATCACTATTACAATAAGAGAATAACTAGATAAAAAGGAAATTCCAACATCGTCAGAAAAAGTGTTAATCATTCAGGCGAGGGGAGAGACCTACGCTTTGTTTTGCCTCGGACTGATTCGGGTCAGACTTGGACAAAACTAATTCGAAACTAAAGAGGTCTCTCCACCTACGAATTTAAAAGCGCGAATAAACTGATTGAGCCAATGAGCTGCCGTGAAGTCGATGGGTTGAGTCCGATGTATCGACAACAAAGAAGCCCATTGGCTAAAGCAGTTAATTCGCAGGTGGAGAGACCCCTGAAGTATTCGAAAAACAACTAAATCGTCGAATTAGTCCAGCAGCCTGATTTAGAACGATCATATCGTATTGCCATCGAGTCGATGATCCAGTAAGTGTTATCTTATGGGTGGTATCATTCCGATGAAATCTTCCCATCTCTGCGAAAATTCTCCGATAGCTCAGGAGTCATCGCAGCGAATTTCTGCAGAGATGGGAGGGTTTCTATCGAAATGACACCGCACCCATAAGAATAACATCATTAAAATCAGTGGCGCAGCTTGCAATTTGACATTGTTGTAATGTGTCCATTTAAATCCACGTAAAAAGTCGGGTGCGAAGGTGTTCACGGACACCCATAATAGTTCGATATTTTTAGTAGGTTCAAATGGAGAAAGTACAACGTTGTAAAATTGCACGCTACGCCACTGATTAACATGTACTCGATCATCGACTCAATAGCATTAAGATACAATTAATTGTTCATAATCAGCCTGCAGCAAACAGCTAAAATAGTGTCGCTAATTACTCAGGTTGACAACTTAACCTAATGCAACGTACAACAACAGTAGATGTCCATTTGAGCAACTAACGACTAATTTAGATGTTTTTCGCTGAAGTGAAATGGCGGATCCGGTTAGGTACGTGCCCCCGTGCTCTCCCCCCCCCTCCTGAAACCTTGAATTTTGCCCTTCTCCAAGGAAAATGGTCCAAAATTGCTTCCTCCGACAGCTAATTTTTCAAATTTCACAAGTGTGCTCCCCTCCCCTTAGAAAAATTGTCTGGATCCGCCACTGCTGGAGTGCAAAATGCGCCAAAACGTTGGAAATTTCACGCGATCCAGGACTTTTTCCTCAATAAAATTTGAAAAGTGACGACCTTTGTAATTCCCTTCCCTAAAATTTTGACACTGTGTATGTACGCAAAATGTTCGATATTTTTGAAATGAGGCTACTTTTCTGGGGAAATCTTGTTGGTATTGAAAAAGAAAAAAAAGAATAAACCAAGAAAAAAAAAGGAGAAGAAGAAAAGAAAAAATAAAAAGAAAGAAAAAAAAAGAAAAGAAAAAAAGGGGAAGAAAAGAAGTTATAAAAGATAAATAAAAGAAAGAATAAAAGAGAAAAGAAACGCAAAAAAAAGAAAAAAATATTGGGAAAATTTCCTCGAAGTCCCAAAAATGTCATCACTTTCCCAGAATAGAAATCTCCTCACTTTAACGCGATCCTCGGATTGCTGGATTTAGCACATTTTGCACCCCCCCCCCCCCCATTTGCGACGATTTAGTTTCAAATTAGACTTTCCCATGACTGATTCGGGTATTTTTAGAGGGACGCTTGACCATTGTGTAGGAAAGAGCGAAAATCAGACTTACCAGAAAATAAGATAAATGCTTCAAATGGACAGACGGTTTGTTTTATTTCAAACGGGATCCGATAGTTCGATCGTTCACTTCACACTTCTACGGAAATTTGATTTCTCATGGGAACGCAATACACCAAACACTGACTTTTATCTTTTCTCGGTTCATTATAATCGCAAGAGAGAAAAAAAAACAAAAAACAAAAAAAAAACTGAAAAGAAAATCGATATCGTTTATAATAATTTAAGGGACGGATTAACGGTTTATTTTGTCTTGGACAGACTCGGGTAATTGAGTGTGACCAATGTGAAGAAAGAAAAAAAAACTGCTGATCAGACTTAACAAAAATTAGGGGGGGAGGGGAACTTATTCGAAGTGGACACAGATAATTCGTTTTGTTTTGGACTAAATTCGAGGTAACTCGACTTTTGACTTTCAATACTTCTTCGTCAATGGAAATTCAGACTATCAATTAAAGATACTTCACCAAACACTGACATTCTTTTTACCCAAGAATCGTAATCTTTTTTTCTTTTTATTTCCAAGTGGACACAAATAGTTCGTTTTGTTTTAGACAGAATTCGAAGTAACTCGACTTTTAACTTCAACACTTCTTCGTCAAAGGAATTTCAGACTATCAAGTGAAGTTAAGACACCAAACACTGACATTCTTTCTGCCCGTTCATTAATGTCACCGCAGGAAAAAATAAGTTCTTAAAAAAAATAATTACAGCACCGTTAAGAAGTGATAATAATCGACAGGTAAGGCCAACGGTTCGTTTTGAGTCTAGGACGGATTCGGGTACACTAAATCGAACTTGAACTGAACACTGGAGTGAACTTAGTTGTGAAAGAGAGAAAGAGAGAGAGAGAGGGGGGGGGGGAGAGGGGGGATCAGCTTATGGATTGATGTGTTAACTGGGGGATGCCGTGATCGGTACTGCCGCGATAGTCGCTAGGTGTCCAAATAATGCGCGCCCCCGATGATCATAAAAAAAAAACTTATCAGCCGGCGCGCGTTCACGCTAATGTTGCAGGCAGCTTCGAACAGTCTATCGTTTGCGGATAGAACGCGTTGTCGAATATTTCCGCAGCGAAGGAAAGTGGCTTGGCCGATAAGTGCAGTACATACGCCTTCAAACGAATGGAGCAGGTGTGATGAGAGGGGGGGGGGTGAGGTACATGTTGATGCGTCACACGAAATCCACTCGGGGGAGGGAGGGGCGCCAATATGTTCCGATGTCACAGACTCAAATCCATTGCAAGTCCGGCTTTTGATTCCACTAAAGCCGGAGATATCACTTGACTTCAAGCCAATGCTGACGTTTTTGCGAATATTGGGGCCGTTGCGTACTTTTGCTACAATAATGTAGACTCTTGATTCTTACATAAAATTCGGCAAAAATAACGATGCACTTATTAAGATGATTCTATGGCAAATTACCGGAGATTTTAATCCGATAGATGGCGTTACTTGTCGCTGTCTCCGTAAATAGCCATTTTCCGACGGTTTTCCGCTATATTCTCTGAAAAGACGAATTAATAGATGAACATTTTTTGCTTGATTTTTTAAGCTAAAGTCGAGCCAAATTGGTTCAGAAATAAAGATGTATTTAATGGTAGGGGGGATCTAATGTAGTTTGGAGTTGTATCAGCAAAGATTACAGATGAAACCGAAATCTGTGCTGGTACAACTCCAAATGGGGCTATTGCACACTTTTGCTATAAGCGATTTAATAGTTGATAATGGCGTAAAAACCTCAAAAAATAACGATGGCGGCACTAAAAACTTCCAAAATCCACTCCTAAACTCAATAAACGCAGTTATATGCGCGAGCGTAATGGTGGCCGAAGGCACTAACAATGGGAGATTCCTATCTTAATTTCGTCACTCTTTCTATGTTGACAAGGATGATTCACAGAGTAATTAGTCATCAGAGTGATGATCCACATCCGATGAATGGTGCCGCAACACCTAGTGACACCGGTGTCAAATGAAAGTAGTCTCTTATTGGTCACTTCTTGATGGAGTTTCAGAATTGTTAGATGGGAATCTCCCATTGTTAGTGCCTTCGAACACCATTACGCTTGCGCAAATAACTGCGTTTATTGAGTTTAGGAGTGGATTTTGGAAGTTTGTAGTGCCGCCATCGTCATTTTTTGAGGTTTTTACGCCGTAATCGACTATTAAATCGCTTATAGCAAAAGTGTGCAATAGCCCCATTACATTTGATTTTTTCCCCTGGTAAATACGTCGTTATTTCTTAACCATAATTTGGCCCGTTTTTAGCGTAAAAAATCAAGCAAACAATTACGCAGGTGCTGATGATCTGATTTTTCCAAAGCTAGGTCGGTAAACAGAATGACTTCGACAATTAACCCTTTATGGGCCAAGCCCGAGTATATACTAGTTTTTCTTTAGTATTCCCTATCCTTTATTGTTTCGGTCCTCGGTATAAACTCGAATATCAATGAAAACACTCTCACAAGATAAGGTTGGTTTGTGCGCCTTCAAATCGCTGTATAAGCAATTCCAACTCCCCCGTGTATGAACAGTTAACTACCTTCCCTGTTTAAACGGAGGAGAGGCTTTTTACTGAACTGGCCCTTAGAGGGTTAACGACGGGCAGACGCCTCACAATTTTTTTTGCATTAATTTCTCTTTGTAAGTCAGATAGGGTTGAGGAATATGGAATTATGATCAAAGGATGTTCTTTTGGATGATATTAGACATGAGGAGAGGCCAATTCGTTGAGTTAATCATGACCGATCGTCTATTATTCGTCTTTTCAGAGAAAATAGCCGAAAACCGTCGGAAAACGGCAATTTTCGGAGACAGCGACAAGTAACGCCATCTATCGGATTAAAATCTCCGGAAGTATGCCATAGAATAACCCAGAGACAAATTGAGACCCATCACAAAGCTTGCGACAGGTGTCCACTTTTCTGGCTAGATTTTGGTCGGAACTCATCGAACAACAGCCAGCTATTGCCTACTGTTGACTGATGAGCGTGTGTTTTGCATTCGACAAGCAAAACTTATTTCCGTTTTCGGGACCGCGGGTCAATCACAGCTTTTTGTTGACCTTCACCATTCAACAGTAGGTAATGTTTATCGTTGCAGCCGGTGACTCCTGAACAAAACTGAGCGCACTAAACTTGCCTCATTTTTCTAACACGGGAAGCATACGGTGTGCTGGGTTTCTATTTGTGCTTTGAAATCACACTTCGGCTAGAGCGTTTTAAAATATCAATTCATATGTATAAAGCCGTAAAAATGACAATGACATCATCAAAAAACACCAAAATTCATTAACAAACTCACAAATTGCGAAAAACACTAGACACTATTCACCCCTGTATCTTTCCACCACGTGCACGATATTTCGCGAGATTAGCGTGGCCCATTCAAATAATCACGGCCGATACTGTCATCATAGCTGAATTCATATACAAATAAACAGTAAAAATGGACGACGTCTGTTCCAATTCCTACGTTTTAAAATACTCAACTCTACACAAAAGGTTGTGAAAGCTACGGAAATCGGCATTTGTGTTGAAAACTTATCAAACTGAAGCAATAACACACAGAAGTTCCAAGGATGACGATTGAAGTTAGAACAATACTTGGAACTACTGTGTATGTTATTGTTTCAATTTGATGAGTTTTCGACACAAATGTCGATTTCCGTAGCTTTCACAACCTTTTGTGTTGAGTTGAGTATTTTAAGACGTAGGAATTCGAACAGACGTCGTCCATGTTTACTGTTTATTTGTTTATGAAGTCAGCTGTGATGACAGTCGGCCGTGATTATTTGAATTAATCTCGCGAAATATCGTGCACGTGGTGGAAAGATTCAGGGGTGAATAGTGTCTAGTGTTTTTCGCAATTTGTGAGTTTGTTCATGAATTTTGGTTTTTTCTGATGGCGTGATTGTCATTTTTACGGCTTCATACATATGAATTGATATTTTAAAATGCTCTAGCCAAAGTGTGCAACAGACCCATTAAAAACATTCAAAAACCACTCATTTATCACAGGGAATCACTTCAAGTAGACGGAACCACCGTGTATAATGCAAACAACATCGTAACTCGTAACTACAAAATGAACGAACGATCCGGAAAAGGATTATTTGAGGAGGAAAAAAGTGCGTTTTTAGGACCAAACTGGGAGTTTCATTTTTTGCCGGGCGCATTTTTGAACGGAAATTTAGGGCATTAAATCAAACAATCGATGCTACCTTTTTGCGATTATGAATTCCACGTCCTCGAAAATGCTTCATTACGTCTGGTTCCACGGCTAAAACTGCCGAAATAGACAAGATATTACAGATTAAACGATTCATATTGCACATTGGAGGTCGAAATCACCCAAATGTTATTGTTGTTGTTGTGAAATAGGAGGGATTTCGGGCGATTCTAATGTACAAACGCAACGTTTAATCCAGTGGCGACGCGTGCAACCTGGCAATGTTGCATTTGGTTCATTAAAATCTGAGAAAAATATCGAACCATCTAGGAATCGCCGATGACCATCAGATTCGACCTTTTCTATGGGTTCAAATGATCAAAATGCCATGTTGCCAAACATCACGCTTTGCCACTGGTTTAATCTGTAATATTTTATTGATTTCGGCAGTTTTAGTCAAGGAACCAGCCATAATTTAGCATTTTCGAGGACGTATAGAATGCATAATCGAAAAATGTTTGCATTAAGTGTTTGATTAAATACCGTTAGTTAAGTCATTAATTATTAATTAATAATTAATTTCCGTTAAGTTCACTTATGCGCATCGTTATTTTCGCCGAATTTTACGTAAGAATCAAGGTTCTATCACAGAATAATAAAATCAGAACGGAAACTCCCATAAGAGCCAATGGAAGCAAGTTTGGAATTTAACGGCACCAATAGGCAACGCTGTGGTCCTACATCCCAACATGGCGGACGTGGTTGATTTGAGTTGAAACTCATTTATTTATGTTAATTCTGGAAAGAAATCTTAGTTTCCGGCCTCACTTTTATTCTACTGGCATATCAGAATGAAAATTTCGCGGATCACGTCCTACATTATTTTTTTCGCGCGCGAATCCAGATGTAAACATCCTATATCCCAACATGGCGGACGCGGAATGGATTTGCTTCAAAATCCGACAGAGTTTCCGTTCTGATTGTATTATTCTGTGGTTCTATATTGTTGTAGCAAAAGTACGCAACGGGCCCTTTCGGAAAAGTCTGCAGAATCGATTGATAGAAGTTGAAATAGTCAGAACAAAAACGGCGTGTTAATTTCCTCAAGGTCTTAGAAATTTTGACACCCGACAGTCCCGTCACAGGCGCATCAGCCAATCAGAGGTTGTCGTTCATTTCTTCTCCGATATCAGCGTTGATCAAGCTGCAGGTTGATTGTGAACGATTGTATCATAATGCTATTGAGTCGATGATCGATCGCGTGTTATCTAATTATGAGTGATGCCATTCCGAAAGGTTTCATTCCGATAGAAACCCTCCACGGGCCTTCACCCTCCCATCTCTACGGAAATTCTCCGATAGCTCAGGAGTCATCGGCGAATTTCCGCAGAGACGGGAGGGTTTCTATCGGAATGAAACCTTTCGGAATAGCACCGCACCCATAAGATAACAATCACTCGATCAGAGACAAGTAGAGACGGAGCACTACACTAAAATTCATACGGAAGACTTGAGGCACACTGAATTTTCGGGGATTAAAAAAAATAACATTTAAAACAACAGTCAACACCTTATGATGTCGCATGGTGTTGAACGGTGACGTTCGGCAGACACTGTGGGGGGGGGGGGGGATAAAGCAAATTTCAGCGATCGAATATCATTCACCATCGTATGATATTCGATGGATTTGCGTTTTCTTTTGATGATATTCGCGATTGTTTCGTTGGTCTCACCGGAGACCGTTGATCTCCAACAATTGGAAATTTCGAATTCACCTCAGGAGGTAGATTCGATTTCGAATTGTTTCAACCGGTGTCGTCAGAAATCTCATCTTCTATCCTTTTTGACTCCTTTCGCCACGATCATTTCGGAAACGACGAACTTATCGAATAAAGTTTATCGTGCAGACCATGCGTAGAAATCATTTTCCTATGAGACATACTTAATTTTAGCTTCGAAAACGCTAGTTTTTTTTTGTTTTTTTTTTTTTTGTTAAAAATGGCCCGTGTCATTCAGAGCTGATTTAGAGGTTACGTTATGATATATTACTGTCGCAGTTTTCATTTTCACGGGAATATCATTCAGAAGTTCATTCTCGACTCTCATTGGCTAGATTTTTCACCGATCAGCGGCATCAGTTAGCAATCATCAGTCCTTGAAGTGAATGACACTCGATCGCTGAAATTTGCTTGATAGCATTACGATACGATTGTTCATGATCAGCCTGCTGACTGTCCATTCAATTGCGACTCTTTTTCTTTCTTTGGATTTCAGCCATCAACCATCAACACGTAAACAGTGCACTGGCTATATACTGACATTTTTCCCCGTCCAATAAACACGGGGAAAAGTTGAAATAAACTACTTTCAAAACAGTGCAACTATATGATTAATAATCCGAAAAGTTGTTTTTTTTTTTTTTTTTTTTTTTTTTTTTTTTTTTTTTTTTTTTTTTTTTTTTTTTTTTTTATTCCTCCGATAAAAATTCAAGAGACTTCTTAGTGAGTAAAACTTATTGCTCAGATCAATAATCCGTAAAGTCGTTTTTATACTCTTGTGTCCGTCTGCGGTAATTTTAATATTTCAATATTGAACTGTATTGAACTTTGAGCAGGAGCGATCTTTCTATCTTGAAAGTCGCCAACGGGTCCAAGAAATTGTCCCTCTCTCCCTCTCTTTCCATTTGAATGCATGTGTTAGAGTAGGATAGTAGAGAGGGCGTAAATTGCATGCAATATTGGTCCTTAATCTGTTCTTTTCTAACACACGTATTTTAATGGGAAACGCGATAGACAAATTCCTGATGGGTCCGCCAGTGTTAAGAGAATGCACACTCTCTCACAGTGTGTATTTTTTGTAAGTCACCAACAATAAGACGTATATTTTTCAAAATCCGTGCGTATCAATGTCGGATTTACTCGTTATTTTTCGTAAGACTCTGGGTCACTCCGATGACAAGAAAAAAAAAACAATAGCATGTTTTTAAACTGCTTGTCGTTATTTTCGCTGGGTTTTAATCAAGCATTAATTATTCAATCGCTTGTATCAAAAGTTATGGTAAGAGCCCAATTTAAAAAAGGTTCTTAGTGCATACATGGGTGGTCCATCTCAGGACTCTCAGGGTTGCAAAATGTTCCAACGCGTCGGAAGTTTCTCGCGGTCTGGGACGTTTTCCTCACAGAATTCTTGACAAATCGAAAAATTTCCTTACAAAAATTAGAAAAGTGATGACTTTTTTACCTACTTCAACATTTTAACACCGTATGTTCTCAAAATGATCGATTTTTTTTCCGACATTTTGGGGGCATTTTCTGGGAAAATAGTCTTGTCATTTAAAAAAAAAAAAAAAAAAAAAAAAAAAAAATGGACAAATTTCCTCACTTTTACATCGCTAGATCGGGCACATTTTGCATCCTTGCCATCTGACCTTTGATCTAAGTTTTTATTGTGATTGGAGAATGTTTTAGACTTTTTCAATGGTCTCATCGCTGTTGTTGTAGCATTTGACATGAGACAAAATAATCCATTCGCCTGCAGTAAAACCGTGCAGTAGCTCAATTTATTTCCATAATTATAACTATAATTAGTTTTTAAAAACTTCTAACAATACTTGCGCTGTTTCCTAATTCTTCAAGACATTATTATAAAATAACTAGGGGGGGGGGGTCTTGACTTATCAGCTAATTATAGTTTTTGAATGAGTTAAAGTAAACCTTCGTGCGATAATTTTGTATGCTCCAAAAAAATAATACAAAAACCATAACTTCGCTTACACTTTCGAACAGGCGTTAATGTTGTAACAATTCCCGAAACTAAAAAATTAAAAGAATACTGATCTAATTTGTTTATTTTAATGAGATCCATTTTCAACCGATAAAAGATTGAATGTTAAAAATTGCGCTTAAAAAAAAAAAAAAAAAAAAAAAAAAAAAAACATTTATCAGCTGATCAAATAAAGGCAAAGAAACGTGACTATTCCGCGCTCTTTAGCGGGTTCTTCTTGAAGCTTTACTTTTGTGAGAAGGTATCCTATAAGTAAAACCATGATCTATATCGGTTTTATTTCGCGCCTTCTATTCGAAAACATCAGCTGACTCTAGACATTCGCAGAGAAAGATTATCAAATTAGTGAACAGGTGAGCCGCAGTGCAGCCAATGCAGCCAAACAATCACCGGCTGCAAAACAATAATAAATAAAAAAAAAAACATCACACAACGACTCGTTATCGGCCGCCCGTACGAAAAAACCCCGAATGTACTTTAAAATCAATTATGTATTCAATAAACGTAATAAAATAACCCAAAAACAATGTCCAACATAACAAATTAATCATAAAAACAAACAAAAATTTATTCATCGTAAAACCAACACAGCAGAGTAAAATTACAACAAAGTTGGCAACATAAAACGCAAAATATTACCTCACCGCACTCCACTTACCCCTCAAAAGTGGTGAGTCCGTCGTTTAATTGGAATTATAAAAAAACTAAAGCATTAAAATGAATCCAACTATTTTTGCTGCAAACTTTAGAAGGTACGATTTCATAATTGTACCATTGCAATCCTCAAAACGCAAGAGACACGACAGGAAAAAATCACAAAATTCAAAAACAGCCGATTTTCAACTTTAGGCCACTCAGAATAGGAATACACGCGGAAAGCATAGGCTGCCTTATTACATTGTATACATTGTATTATATTGTTAGCAGCAAAACGATCGGAATAAGCGTGCCATGTTCCATGGGCACGCTTAATAAGTTCTAGTTAGCGGTCGATTCCTGTAAGTAACCTGTAAAAATTATAACCTGAGGAATCAATTGCGACCCGGGACAAAAAAACGTGTCGCGTGCGACTCGGGACAAAAAAACGTGTCGCGGTCGAGCTATCGAAGGTATCTCGGTATATTCCAAGCGCCTTCATTTTCGAATGATGCCAAAAACAATACAGCTCGTAAAAAAGAGGGATATTTCAAAAACGGCTGCTCTAAATTCAGCCGAACACCTTTCTCAATCGATTTCCCGTTTGATTCTACGTCGGAATGGTTACTTTTATTTCACATTGATTCAGTATTCATTCCGGATAAACGCACATATAGATGGATGGAAACACTACAATAGATAAGGTCTCGTCGGGCGCCTTCAATTCGTCATATAGGCAATTCCAACTCCATCGAGTACGAACAGTTAACTCCTTCCCTGTTGAAATGGAGGAGTGGTGTTCTCTTGAATTAACCTGGTCCTTTAAGGGTTAAACTCATTTCAAGACAAAAAGTCGCGAAAACAAATTTCCACCAAAATTTCGAAGATGTATATTAACCCCTTACGATCTTTTCTTTAAAAGTTTATTTCATAGTTACAAAATTTCAGACTTGGAAAACTGATCAGCTGATAAATGTTTTTTTTTTTTTTTTTTTTTTTTTTTTAAGCGCAATTTTTAACATTCAATCTTTTATCGGTTGAAAATGGATCTCATTAAAATAAACAAATTAGATCAGTATTCTTTTAATTTTTTAGTTTCGGGAATTGTTACAACATTAACGCCTGTTCGAAAGTGTAAGCGAAGTTATGGTTTTTGTATTATTTTTTTGGAGGACGAGACAGGCTCAATTAATGGTATTTGTTTTGATGAAAAGGGGTCCATCCAGCTACCATTAGGAGTGCCCCCGCCCCCTCAAAAATGGATGAAACTTTCAGGGATGATAGAGCTAAGCATCATCTTTCAGAATATCTGCAGTTTTTTTAATTTGGTCAACTGGGAGCGGGAGTGCAGGGGGTCAAAGTCAAAACCTCCAATGCTCCATAACTTTTGAACGAAAATAGATATTGACGTGAACTTTGCACCAAAAGATGCGTATTTTAAAGACCTTTTCATTGATGTGCTACAGTGTTTAGTTCAAAAATATTTGACCCTTTTTTTGCATTTTGTTTTACTTTTGAAGTTTCCAAAAATCCGTTTTTTGAGTTTGAAAAATAGGCGCAATGAAGGAATCTGAACGAAAAACTATGGCGGCCTTATATGATTTGAGAATTTTGAAAAACTTATGTCAAAAATAAATTCAGCGACCCAAAAAACCCGCTTCCACCAAGTTTTAATGAATTTCATCGATTTTTGGTGGAGCAACAAATTTTTTTGTAGAATCGAAAGTCGGAACCCTATTTTTGGCCTAGATTTGAAACTTTGCGCGGTCATAACTCTTGAACGAAATGTTTTTCGGCATCGCGGTTTGCGCCATCTGAAAGCTTATAAAATCAGCTTTCTTCACAGAAGTTTTTTGTTCAGATTCCTACGTTGCGCCTATTTTTCAAACTTATAAAACGAATTTTTTTCTCTACTTTTAGATTATAAATGAATTTTTACATCTGCATTGAGGGTTTTTTCGAGAAAAGTTGAAAAATGTGTTTGAACCCCCCAGAATACACCCCAAGAGGTTGTCAGGAGCTTATGAAAATATCAGAAATGAAAAATTTGGAGTCAATTTTCTGTCTGATTGTTTTGTTTCAAATCATTTGTTTCAGTAATTTTCGAGAAAAATGCCAGCAACGGATGCTCTGGCTCACTTTGTATATAAAATATAGTAGACTTCTTTTACTCTATTCAGGTCCTCTGGTATTTAATCACTGTCCGATGAGTGAAATAATTGAAATCTCATGCGCTGAGTCCAGACTATACTTGCTCTCTTTGAGAGAATCCAAAAATTAAATATAATCATCAAAGGTACCACTATACGGCCAATTTTGTAAAATAAGCACATGTATGGAGAGGGGGGAGGGGTGGAAGCTTTTATATGCGTAACTTTTTTTGCTTCTCATTGATAGAATGTCATCGAATGAAAGGCTAGAAACTCTGCAACTCTGGTAAGCAACTCTGTTTGCTTGAAGGGACGCATCGCAATGAAGTAGGGGACTACACTAATTATAGTTGTCAAAGTTGATGCATAAATTATTAATACTTCAATTAGTATGCACGTCTGTAATGTTTTTACTGGATGCTAATCATAGCATTTTTTCCAAGTAGATGATTCAGCCTAATTTTATCTTGAGTATTCACCATAAGGTTTCTCTGTACAGTAAAGCCTTTAATGAAAACATAGCAGGAATTGCTTTTATTGACATTAATTGTAATTGTTTAATTTTCAGATCCAAATCGGCCAATACTGTGTCTAAAAATTCAGATATTGAAAGGAATGACTCTATTTCGTCTCTATCAATATGTAGACATTTATTAATTACCTTTTTTTACCTTTCATCACCATATTCCACTTACAAAACCATGGCCTACCTATCTTTTCTTTCTCATTTTATTAAATTATAAATAGAATCTTTTACATCCATTCAACGCAGAATCGAATCATTTAAACTTCAAATACTCTATAATCAGTGATTTCATCCAAATTTTCATTATTGAATCATTCATGTATATTATAAATCTATTTATTCAATTCATATGTTAGTTACATACTACAATGTCTCCTTAAGAATTGCTGATGCATTTCAAACAGCTGTAATCCACAAATGAACAAAACACTGAACCAATTGTAATGTGTCACTGCAAAAACAACGACTCAAAAATATTTTTTTCAAATATACGTCTCAAATGCATATACATTGTCATATTTTCTTAATCAAAGCTCCAACAGCACTTCCTGTACCTTAAATAATATACAATAAATTGACAAATCTTCTCCCATGAACTACATTATAATAAATATATTTAAACCATGTATGCGTAAGCCTTTATGCAAAACTTATTTCTGCAAAACCCAGCAGAGCAGAAGACCAAATGAAACAACTTATGCGCAGATTTTTATGTTTACAATTCACAGGCACGCTTTTCCAATACATGCAATGTATCGGAGCTTCCCTGCTTGTTTTCTCTACTCTTTGTCTAAACATTTTACAAGCAGCTTGAAAAATGTATGAGCGTGTAAATAGCCTGCAATGTATTTGTACTCATCAAATATTACTTTTCTATTCTTATATTAGCATTTAAATATACCAATGCTCGAGGGTGAATGTGCATTAATAATAATTCAGTTCTCTTCCTCAACAACAGACCGACTTTAGTTTGTGAATAAAATGTGCGTACATGAATTTGACAACGTCGTAGTTCGTCAATTTAAACCAATGAAAAATATCGAAGCACTGGATGTTCGGTGAAAACTTTCGCATTCGACCATTTTACATTTATGGCTTTACATGGGCAAATTCAACGTTGCCAAAGTGCACGCTACGCCACTGGTTTGACCACTTTGAATACTTCGACCTTCGGCCTCTAAGAAAACTGATCTGCTCGCTGCTTTATAGTCTGAGATCGGAATAAAAGTATCCGAAAATCAGTGTAACGAAGGTCATCAAAATCATCATTTTTTACCTTTCAAATTCAATGTAAAACTTTCCTGTGACTTTTGAAGGTTAAAATTACTTGCGCACGGAAAAAAATCAGTGGTAAAATTAACCATAGCATAGTTGATTTTGGCACCTCCTACAAAGTATGGTAAATTTCACCTGATGTTTGGTATGATGAAGCACACTACCAGTTTAATATAACGCGCAGATGGATGCGTTGACCAAAAGTGTACCTCATCATGCCAAACATCAGGTGAAATTTACCATACTTTGTAGGAGGTGCCAAAATCAACTATGCTATGGTTAATTTTACCACTGATTTTTTTCCGTGCGCTTAAAGTTTTCTCTGTGATTAAAATGGGGCTCTTGCAAACTTTTGCAACAGGTGATTGAAGAGTTGGTTCTTCCTTAGAAACCTGTAAATATGACGATGAGTCCACTGAAAACTATCACAAACACTCTCAAAATCGGGGTTAAATGGCGGAGCTATGCAGGTATCATGGGAAATTCCTATCGAATTCGGGACATATCGCTCTGTGTTTCCGTAGAGAAATTGACAAATTAGACAGGGATCCGGATCCCCCATGGTACTTGCGAAGATATCCATTACGACCTTGCCGCTACTGCTGTTTTCCGAGTTTTATGCTGAATTTTAAACTTTTTCACTGTGATTTACACCAGATCTGTTTTACATCAGATTGCACTATTTATTAGCTTGTAGCAAAAGTTTGCAAGAGCCCCATTGGCCTTGAAAGTTTAGAAATGATAAATTGATGGGAACTTTGCTCTCTGATTTTTTGCCTCAAACATCTGAGACCCTGCACACTGGGCCACAGACTACCGTTTGACGGGAATAATTCATATCTCTGTTAACATTCGACGAATTTGAATGAAAATTGGTGTAGAGGGGTTTTTTGGGTCGCTCTTTTCATTTCTGATGTCAAACATATTCAAAACTGACTCTACGATAGGTTTCTGAGAAATGTAAATTTTCTGACGGAAGCAGTTTTATACGTTAGACGACTCTGGGTCCTAAACCCACTGAGACGATGATTTCGTCAATAATTTTGGTGAAAAAAAGATGTCTTGACGAGAATTTTGGTGTAAAAACGCCGAACAATGTCAAATACTGCAAGTTTTACATGTAGGTTCGAAATTTCTTACATAGGTTTTCGAAAAAAATCTATACTTTTCAGAAAAAAAACTGATTAAAGTCTTAAAACATTTTTCAACGGTTCGATGAGTTAATATGGTTACTATATCACCTTAAATTACGCAAATTCCAAACTTGCTCGATTACATAGAATCTTTTGTAATTTTGTTTCAAATAGCCTCGTATTTAATGTAGTACATATTTTATACTCCGCACTTGTTACTAACATCATGAGCGGAGACAGCAATTTGGCAACTGTGGATTCTTCTGATTTGAATGTTTGAGAAACGATCTATTGGGAATGGGGCCATGACTCCCTCAAGAATCGATTGTTTCTCATGCGTTCAAATGGAAAGAATTCACAGTTGCCAAATTGCTGGCTCGGCCCATGGTTCCTAATAGGTCCATCTGAAATTCAGATCAAAAGTTGCGTGACGACGACGTTCTAAACGCGACGTTTCGACGCGAGAAAATGAAAAAAAAAAAATGCAAAGTAGGCGTTTGTGGCAACAACAAAAAACTATTGATATTAATGAATAAGCAAAACAATTAAGGAACAAAAAGGGCACAGTTAAGAAAAAGAATCAACGAAATATAGGTGGGGAAAAAAGAAAAAAATAAAAAAAAAATACTTTCTTCAGTTTTTTTAACTTTGCAACATTTATGCTTCAGATTAGTCCCTACTTTAAAGGAGGAGCTAGTAGAAAATGAAAAAAATAATTGTAAAGCATGAAGTTTAGCTGTATAAGATCCATAAAAGAGAGAAAGAGAGTGAAAAAAAAAGAGGGAAAAAAAGCACTTGGATTCGAACTCATGACATGTATCAATGTATTGTCATGGTCGGAGTTGCTGACGCCTCAACTAACTGAGCTATGTAAGTTCACTCAGTGGTGGATTTCAGAACATTTTTCTGGGGATGGATGGCACGCCTGTGTAATTTTGAAATTTGAAGCGTTGGAGGAAGCAATTTTGGCCTTCTTTCTGCCGAAAAAAGGCAACATTTGTATCTCTATCCTCTCTGTATCCGCCACTGAGTACGCCACAACGACTACAATAGCTAAAATCAGGTGTATGACAACTATATGTCTTTGATTTAATCGGAAATCGTTCCGTTTTCTTGGTAAGAAATATTCAAACGTTTTGAGCGATATGGCAACAATGGAGAAACACATAATCGAAAAATATGCACGGCACATCAAGAAAATGGATGAAAAGTAAATATAATACAATACCATTGTATCCCAGTTTGCAAGGTTAAAATTTCGTGAGAGAAAAATATGTGATTCGCAATTTTTTTGTTTGTTAATTTTTCCATTTTTCACCTAACTTGACTTTGTTAATTTAACCCTACGGCCACAGCTGCAAACCGCTGCAGCCAAACTCATTTGGATTTTGTTCAGCAAGATTCGAGGAACACGTCTGTGGCATCAGAATTACATTCTAGGACATTCCAAAAAAGATCTGAACGGTTTTCTCTCATTTTGAAGATGCTAATTTCAGGAAAAATAGATATTTGATCTGCTTGGCTATATTGCTTCTTAAATCTTGACTGATGAGCTAAAATTAAAAACTATATTACTTAAACGAATCCTTGTCTTTTTCTGAATCTGGCATGGTGTCGTTTGTTTCATTCCAAAGTTTTTTAAACCGGGATAACAACGGTTGAACATTTGAGTGTCGCGGTGAGAACAGCAAGCTCGTCAGATATCACTACAAAAGTTCGACGAGGGACGCATACGCATGTTCACATCCTCGCATACTCACCGTGCATGACCTATTGTCAAAGATGTTGCCGTTTTCGGACGCTATTATGGCTCTACTTTGAGATTATAACCTTAAAATACCAAACATAACGACTTCGAAAAAGACATTATTCGCGTGAAACGGTAGTCTGTGGCCCAGTGTGCCCTGGTGCGCTGGTTCAATTTGATGAAATATTTATAATGCGAAAAGAAAAAAACTGGTTTTCCGTACATTCCGTGTTAATTTGCGCTCCTGTTTCTTTTGAGTTTAACAGTACAGGGAAGTGCCCGCCATCAGGAAGTTCGATCAATTGAATCTAACTTGCAGATGGTCCAGGAAAAAATCGGGAGAAAAATTCAGTGGTGGAGCCGACGGGGGGGATTGCGTGCCCCCCTCCAGAAACCGCAAATTGTGCCTTTTATAAACAGAAAATACCCCGAAAATTTCTTCTTGCATGCGACGCTTCAAATTTAAATATTCATAGGCGTGCCGCCCGCCCCCCGACCCCCCCTCCCCCAGAAAAATTTTCTGGATCCACCACTGTGTCATTTGTAGCACGACGGTGGTCGTCCACCACGCTGCCGCATTTTAATTTTCTTACACCCCCCCCCTCCCCAAGTTTTCCCTACTTCGAGTGTCGTAGATATCTACGATTTAAGGGTCTGAAATTTTGTGTTTTTTATGAAGAAAATAAAAGTCCTTGATGAGCTGAGAACGAAAATGTCTTTGTTTTCTTATATTAAGTCCCTTTGTTCCGGAGATGAGATTTTGAGCCAAAGTACATTGTTTTAAATGGGAATTCTGCGTAGTGACGTCACTACAACACACGACTTTTTAAAACTTTACACGTGTGTATCTCCAAGACCGGGACACATATGAATTAACCGAAGGCATCATTGTTTTCAGCTCATCAAGAACTATCATTTCCTTTACGAAGAGCAAAATTTCAGACCCTTGCAACTGCCCCATCGTCTTCAGAATACTTTTATGAATCTAAAGGCTAAAAAGTCTGAAGTTCTTACCTGTTATTTAACTTCTATGGTACCTTCTTTCTATTTATTTTTATTTTTTTATTTGTTTATTCATTTTTACCCCACCCATCTATATGTATATAAAATCCAATCTAAATATCTAATGTTAGTGTCCTATTGGTGCGTACAGTACGATATCTACATCACAGAATACTTTATCAGAACGGAACCTCTAATTCATTTTGAAAGATTCTTTACTTCGGGTAGCCATGTTGGGGAAGTGAGCACTCGCCGGGTTGTGATTGGTTGTGCATCAACTCTGATTTTAAATATAACCTGAAAAAGCACGTCCGCCATCTTGAGAAGTGAGCAGGCACAGTTGCCAGTTGGTGCTACTAAATTCTAAATCTTGTTTCCATTTGCTCTTACGGGAATTTCCGTTGTGATTACATGGAGAAAAATGTCTGGTTGGAATTACGGAACGTATTATTAATAATGGGGTAAAAAGAAATTCCTTTTAAAAATAATAAGTATTCTTATTGATCCAACGATTTTTGCTGGAGATTCTTCTGAATCATCAGAACGTTCAATTGGACCGATGATAATTCTCGTCGAATCATTAACCCGTTAAGGGCGAGGTTAGTTCAAGAGAAAACCCTTTCCTCCGTTTCTAGAGGCGAGGTAGTTAACTGTTCGTACTCAGTGGAGTTGGAATTGCCTATCCGACGAATTGAAGGCGCCCGACGAGACCTTATCTATTGTAGTGTTTTTATCTGTATTTGCATTTATCCGAAATTAGGACTAAAACGAAGTGAAATAGACTCGAGGAGAAAAACGAGTATACTCGGGCTTGACCCATAAGGGGTTAAGAATTCTTATTAAGTATTTTAACCCTTTCTGTCACGAATTATGAAAGAAGTATCACTGTAATGTGAAAACTATACTATTAAATTGAACGAACTTTTCTCATATGATTTCATGTGCGAGTCAATTTTTTCGAATTTCCATAAGGATCCATGTAAAATGGTCGTCCATTATAATGGACACTGTGACGAAAAGTGTTAAAAGGAATTTCTTTATACTACAATTTCACGTTCCGTAATTTCAATCAGACATTTTTCTCCGTGTAGAGTAAACTGCGTCGATATTAAACCTTAAAAAAATAATGGCTGAACGTGATCCAAAGGAAACGAACTTCAACCTTCCCAATGATTCTCTGGATAACTTTCTGCTGTATTGTGATCGGATCGTGGGCTCGAACCTGGGCTGGAATACATTGACGGATATTCGTAATTCATTTTCGGCCACGGCACGGTGTCTCCACCATCTCCGGAATGTTTCCTAAAGCTTTTGACCTTCCGCGCATTCTTTTTTTTCCGCTCTATAATATTGAGGGTTGTTATTTTCAGTCTAAGAATATTATTGCAGTAATGCATACGCAGAGGCTTGGTCTTAGTTTGCCTCTTAAAACACATGTTGCCTAGTTTGTTTGCAACTCCGTAGCAAGTGCATACACTATCTCTGCACGTACCCTTTTCTTCGATGATAGTCGAACATTCCTCGAAAAAGCCGTAGACCAGGAACCCAGCTTTTAAGAATTTACAGTAAAGAATACAATGGTTGTTGGCTTCGGGATCAGTGAAAAATTCTCCTGATCCCGTGCGGGAAGTTACGTCACGAATAGCGCAAGGGTCTATTAATTTGTTCATCGTATATTTCACTGCCTGCTGAATATCTTTTACGCCTTGTTGCCATTTTTCCTTTGGTGTTAAATTCGTTTTTCCTATCGGTATAACGTAGTCCTGAAACAAGAATACATATTGAGCTATACACTGAAAAAAACAAAGTTTATGTACAATCAAAGCAGCTTTTTCAAATAGCTTCGCAGAGTAAAAGTTCAAGCTGTATACCAGAAAAAGTTGCAGTTGTACCAAAGTCATGGGGAAAAAAGGAAAATAAAAATAATAAGCTGTAGGGAACACCCTACGAACACTTTCTCCCTCCATTTTTATCTGGGGGCCCCCAGACCCCCCTTAAGTATTCTGGGGAAGACCCCCAGACCCCCCTTTAGTATTCTGGGGGAGACCCCCAGACGCCCCTTGAGAATATTTAAATTTGTCTCTTTTTTGACCCATTTTCCCATTGATTTTAATGGAAACCATTTTTCATCCATAACAAACCTAAAAATTGAAATTTTAAAAAAACAAAAAAAATCCCTCTGGGGAATGTTAAAAGCAACATCTCTGCAAAATTTGGAAGCATATGGATCAGTAGTTCGAAAGTTATGCTGGGTTTTTCACGTTCATGACTACAGACAGACAGACGGACAGACGGACAGACAGACGCCACAGAAATTTTGTGCATTTACTCCTCCCTACCACATATGGTTAAGAAATACTGAAATATCATGGATGGATGTTCTTTAGGATAGTATTAGGCATGATAAGAGCCAATTACTTGATAATTATCATGATTGACTTAGTCGCAGCGGGCCAAGTATCGAAACAAAATGCATCGAAAATCTCTGCGCCATTGCAATACTTTCTCAATTTTTCTAATTTCATTAGAGTGCGAAAGTAAAAAGGAGGAAAGGAAAAAAGGAGGAATGGAAAGGAAACAATGAGGAAAGGAAAGGAAAAAAGGAGAAAAGGAAAGGAAAAAATGAGGAAAAGAGAAAGAGAGAAGAGGAAAAGAGGAGGAGAGAAAAAGAAAAGATGGGAAAGGAAATGAGTTCAAAAAAAGTATCAATGTCATGAAACACATTTTTCCTTGGAGGAACACGTCTTTCCCAACAGCAATGTCCTTAATTGTTAATTTCGCTCGATCTTCTTCTGAAATCTAGATTTCCTGAAGACTCCGTCTTTCTATCAGCATGATGAAGACGTTTCCGATATTTCCGATTTTTAAGATATTTCAGCATAGTCTTGGAAAATCTCGTTTTTCTCGAGAGTTAATTCAATATAGTTTCTGAATAGAAGTATAGCCTAATTTTGCGTCTAAGAAAAGCTAAATTTTCAAAATTTTCCGGGGGAGGACTCCCAGACCTCCCCTTACGAAATGACAACTTGGCCCCCCATGCAGAAATCCTGGGTGCGCCCGTGACCAAAGCACTACTTCTTTAGAGTAACAGCCTCCGCACCAATCGTGTGTCACCAGTCAATATCAGACTGAAACGCTCATCTTAAAACGGTCATTTTGTTTCGAGGTTAGGTCAAAAAAATTGAGGTTAGGTTGAATGTGTTGGGCCAAGTGTGACCCACCCAAAGATAAACCGACACCAAATAGTGTTATCGTAAATGTGGGTCATATTTTTTTTTTTTTTTTGTTTTTTTTTTTTTTTTTTTTTTTTTTTTTTTTTTTTTATGTCTTGAAAATCGAGGTTTAGATTTTAATTCTTGTCCACTTACTCGTGCATTTAAAAGTTAGTTCATTTTGTTTGACTTTTCAAGATGATCGTTAAAAAAAAAAAATTGAGATCTCAAGGTGCAAAAGAACTTGAGATACGCGTACCGAAAGTTGAAAAAAAAAAAAAAAAAAAAAAACAAGCAGGGAAAATTCCAACACGCAGGTGTTGGAAAAGCGTGCCACTAAAGTCTGAACAGCTTTAATGCTTTTGCTAGCAATGATAATAATTAGACAGCATTCAACATGGAGCTGATCTCGAGAAAATTGAGTCCAAAGTTGAAGAGCTAGCATTTAAACAAAAAACTTGGAATTACTTACGTTTTGATTTCATTCAACTACCGTGTTGTGTTTTTGCATTTCAACACCGGAAAAGTGGAATTTACTATGTAGGAAAGGTACTTAATTTTTAGCGTTTAAAGTGACTTGGTTCCTTTCTTCTTTTTTTTTTGGCATAATCACGAAAAACGAAACTCTAAGAGAAACCAAACGGCAGAGTTGGTTTACACTGTTGATTATTTTAAAATCCGTTAATCCGGACTTAAGTCCGTTCCCAATTCTATAAAAGGAACCAGTGGCGGCTCGTGCAATGTGGCAACAGTGGAATCCCTCCATTTAAACCTATGTAAAACAATCGATCTTCAGGAGGTGCAATGCACCCCCAAGATATCGATACTTTTGCATAGGTTTAAATGGTAAAAAAGCATGGTTGCCAAATCGCACGAGCCGCCACTGAAAGGAACCAAGTCGGAGTTGGTTCCTTACGTGACTCGGATTAAGGTTAAACCTAATCAGCCAAAGGAACCAAGTTCTCATTTTATTTCATCATATGAACAATGACATCAATGAGGCTCACCAGCTCACTTTTACCTGGAATTTTGACGAGAAATAGTTGTTATTACAGAAGAAGCACTTGTTGCTTCGAGATTCAGTATTGCTAGCTCTATCAATCAATAACTCAATTTTATCAAAAATGTCACTCGGTTCTTTTGTGACAAGTGCTGTCCAATTGAGCTTGTTTGGTGAGAAATTATGAAAAAAATAAATTTAGATCAGATGTATCTATAAGGAGATGAGTCAAAGGCGTTGTTTTTTTGTGTTTGTTTTTTGTTTTTTGTTTTCAAAACTTTGGAGGGCTCTAGCTCAGAAGAGAAACAATTGCAGCACATACTCATGTAGGAAAATAAAGTCTTATATATATGTATGTTGACCCCAAAAATACACTCCATAAGTTTGGCACTCAAGTTTTGAAACACCCTGTTCTTGATATTTTGCTTCCCCCCCCCGCCCCCTTCACAAAAGACAACATCTTGACCATGCACATTTTTATATCACAGTTTGACTGTAGAGATATTTTCTCTCCCCCCCCCCCCCCCCCTTAACGAAAAAGGGGAGAATGGGTCACCTATCTCTGATGTTCGTCGTGCGCGTGCACAGATTGTTCGGCTTTACGACTGCAATTTTGGCTTTCTTTATAATGCGTTTTTTGGGTTTATTAGTGGATTTTATAACTATTTGATGCCGCCAATGTAATTTTCAGACAATTTTACATCAGAATCAAAACTCTATAGCACTGTAGCAAAAGTTTGCAACAAACCCATTGAAAGCTGAAAAGAGAAAATTATTTAATAAGGCTCGATCTTTTTTACCCACATAAACTATAGACAATAGATATTTCTAAATCCCTCCACCTTTTAAACGGCTTGTTCAGGGATCAAACATGAGGTTGCGTTCTTTTGAAGTCAAAAAGTGTCATATTCGGAAAAGCCGTGATTCTAAATAATAAACAGTTTTTTTTTTTATCTTTTTTTCCGTTTTAGGTGCTGTCAGCACTTGTTGCGATTGTCACGATGTAGATACGTAATATGCATAAATGGAACACTTGCGAATTCATGAAACAATAATCCTTTAATATACAGAACTAACCATTTCAAGTGCCCTTTACACATCAAGCATTCTAGGGGTATAGATTACTAGGTGTGGAGGTTTAAGAGGTTTGTGGATTTTAATTCCCCCTCTCCCCATTTATTTTCTTGAAAAGTATCGAAAGTTTACAGTTAAAACTATGCCATTATTCACTATAACGCATTGTCATATTATTTCTTTTTTTTTTCTGTTGCCGTCGGTCGATATCATTTTTCGTGTTGGAAAAGCAAAGTTCCATATGGACCTATAGTTTCCAAAATTTGAAGAAGCTTCCAGTGAAAAATTTTGTACACGCAACGAACTTTTTAGGATAGGTAAATAAGTTATTCCAGAGTCAATTCCATAGCCGCAGCGAGGAAGCTGTCCAGGGGTGGAAGACACGTGACAGCCCCTCTCACTTTTTAGAGCAATTAATGCGAATTTTACCCCTCTGGCTCCCTGTGTTCTGGATTTTAAACACCTATTTTTCAACAAAACGCGAAAAATGTCCTCAAAAATCCCTTGATTCCATCGACGCTCATTGAGGGGCTTTCAATTTGCCGATCCCCCAGAATTTCAAATGTTTCCGATGCAAAGACCTGTTTAGTGTGACTTCATGAAAAAAATTGGTTCCAAACAAAGGCTCCGTCTCACTCGCTCTCGTGGGTTTTCCCATACGAAACACAGTCCAAATTTTCAAATACAAGTGCTAGTAAACAACACGTTCTTTACACGTTGTGTTTATCACACCATTGGGTTCCACGTCCCTTATAAAAATTTCCGATTGTTTCAAAAAATTTTCCGATTGGATATATATTCCCGCGCTTTATTTCCCATAGAAATAATCGAAATTCCATAGAGACAATCAGAATTCGTGTAGATTCAAGCGCGCTGACTACAGCAACGATAGGTCTCATGATTGAAATAAGGCGAAATCATCTATGGTTCTATTCTTACAGTTTTAACAGCCACTTTTTTCTCAGTGATAAAATATGAGCCCGCTATCACAAACTTTTTGAAACATCGCGCATCGATGCACAATCACAGTTATCAGTTTCTTAAGAGCACAAAATTCTAGGATATAGGCTCATCAGCACCATCACGGCATGTGTTGTACCTCGAACAATAGCTTCGATACGGAGAGAAGTTAGAATGATTGAGTGTCATGCCGGTGATACTACCATAAGAGACCGTGAGTAAGACAAGGACAAAACGTAGAACGTCTTTTGGTATAACTGTGATTGTAAATTCGCTTGCGATCTTTTCGGAATTATGTTACAGTGAAAAGATACTTTAAGGCAAGTGTAATCTAATGGTGCAATAAAATTTGAGAAAACTGTTGGTTAACTAGCATGAATTTGCGTTCGAAAATTTGGATCTGGTAAATCCACGAGAGTGAGCGAGATAGAGCATTTGTTTGGAACTAATTCTGATCGTGACGTCATCACTAAACAGGTCTACATACATAGGTAGCGTTCTAGAATTCAACCATTTACTGCATCCGTGCAAAAAAGATTACATTACCCTGTGATACTGTATATCTATGTACATTGGAAAGTGCTGCTATTCATAATCTTTTCTGCATCGAGACAATAAAGGGATGAATTCTAGAACGGTACCTTAAGGATATGAATGAGCCTCTCTCTTTTCTATACCCCTCCCGCTCTTCATCAATACCTCGTCGCTTCTTATCGATGTACCCTCGTCAAACAGATTTTGACACATTTACGACCGCTTAATGCACCGTGAAGAAATCTTGTGACCGGTGGAGCCCAAAGGCGAGGGGCAAAGAGGGTTCCTGCGGGAGATGTTTCCACCCCCCTCCTGCCTTTGAATTTTGACTCATAGGTTGGCACAAATGACTTAGGTTGCTGGACCTGTATGGAATTCTCGTTTGAAGGAATTCGACTTTGACGCTTAATAACTTATTGAAATTAACAGGAATACCAAAACTTTTACAATTTTAAGAAAATAGACGCCGAGACCTCCTGGATTGCAGCAATAAATTAACGATTAATGAAACCAGTTTTAAGAAAACACGTTTTTAATTTTTCAAACCTTTCCCGCCAAAGTTTTGCCATAAGCAAGGCATTGGACTTATATATTAGATATGAAAATGAAAACAAGAAGCGCACCGTATATATACGGCACGCTTAAAAAAAAAAAAAAAAAAAAAAAAAAAAAAAACTTTTTAGAAGAACAGTTTAAAGTGAAAAAATATTTAGAAAAAGGAAATTATATCCCATAATTTTCCTACCCAAGAGTCTGTATACCCTATTGTTCTTTAAAACACGATCCTAAAGGTTATTCTTCAGCGTTTAGTGCCGATTTCTGCTACTGGAGCGCTACCGTTCGATTAATGTAAAATTGCAGGCCGAAAGTAAATTATATTTAAAAAAACGGAGTGTCAGTTACTAGATAATCATCTGAATAACGTCTATGCAAAATAGCTCGTGAATAACTTCAAAAATAAGGCTAAAAGAACCAAAACACGGAATATTGCAAATCGACTCTTCTATCGAAATGCGATATTTCATTTTTTTGTAGTTTCAGCCATATTTTTAAAATTATTGACGAGACATTTTGCAGAGATATTCTTCGGATGATTATCTAGTAACTGACACTCCTTGTTTTTTAACTATAAATTATTTTCGGCCTGTAATTTGACATTAATGGGGCTATTGCACACTTTTCCTATAAGCTATTTAACAGTCGATTATGGCGTAAAAACCTAAAAAAATAACGATGGCGGCACTAAAAACTTCCAAAATCCACTCCTAAACTCAATAATTGCAGTTATTTGCGGGAGCGTAATGGTGGCCGAAGGCACTAACAATGGGAGATTACCATCTAACAATTCTGAAACTCCATCAAGAAGTGACCAATAAGAGACTACTTTTATTTGACATCGGTGCCACTAGGTGTTGCGGCACCATTCATCGGATGTGGATCATCACTCTGATGACTAATTACTCTGTGAATCATCCTTGTCAGCATAGAAAGAGTGACGAAATTAAGATAGGAATCTCCCATTGTTAGTGCCTTCGGCCACCATTACGCTCGCGCAAATAACTGCGTTTATTGCGTTTAGGAGTGGATTTTGGAAGTTTTTAGTGCCGCCATCGTTATTTTGTGAGATTTTTACGCCTCAATCGACTATTAAATCGCTTATAGCAAAAGTGTGCAATAGCCCCATTGAACGGTAGCGCTCTGGTGGCAGAAATGGGCACTAAACGCTAAAGAATCACCTCAAGACATGCTGAACAAAAAAAATAAAAATTCTTACAAGGTCGCCTTAATGTTTGGAGGGAAAATGTGGATGTACATGTACTTACTGAATATATCTTTTTCTTTATCATTTCTGGTGTTCGATGAACTTCGTCAAAATAAACCTGAACAATTTCGTTGAGGAGAATCATGAATGTAAAAAAGCACTGGTTATTCAAACCGTTTCCAAACCGAAGATTCCAAAAAACCGCCACATCGTTGATTCCGAATACAGTAGAAAGATCGTGCATGGCTGCGACGTTGACAATGGGCGTGAACTTGGGTGTTCCAATTCTACCAACCCTTTCCTCGCAATTTTCGTAATCTGAGTCCATCATTTGAATAATCGGGAACTCGTTGATCTCAGGGTGCGGGTCGTTGGAGGGCAGACCCTTCTTTTTTTTTGATTTCTTAGAGTCCGGGTTCGGAATGGAATCAATCAACGGTAGGTATCCCACTAAGAAATGAGACTTATATGTATGAGTTTCCTCTCCATTGATGGTCAAAAAATGATCAGGCCACCATATTCCGTTCCATACTTCGTAGAAATTGGCATTCAAATAAACTTCGTTTTTTTCCCATGATTCGGTGATGGGGACGCAGTTTAAAGCGACCTGAAAATGAACGTGGAATTTTTTTAAAACATGACCCTGTAAATACGAAGATATAAATTAATAAGGTAAGTAACCCAAAGGTGGCCATACCTTTAATTTACTATTCAGACAGTTGGCCATCATATGTTAGTTTCATTTTTTTAAAATTTGCTTGTTTTTGAGGTTTTTTTTTGCGTTTGAAAAAAAGTAGAGTTTTGACATCGCGCAAAACATGCACCTAAGGTGGCCACCCCTAATATTTTTGATATACCTAAAGATGGGTCCCCCTTTTTAAATTTTATTAATAAGTATTCAAATGCTATATTATCGTTCAAAAACGGAATCTAGGCCCTAGTTACACCAGGAATTATAACGATTGTGATGAATTGAAAGTCAAAGGTGGAATCAATTTAAGGGCTTAGCTTTTACGATTATTCGTAAAAATTAGATGAAGACCTGCAAAAATGGACGTTGCACCATAGAATAAGTATTACTAGGTTGCACTGTTCCGCGCCGACTGAATCGCCCGATGCTCTTGATTTTTGGAGTGGGGGATGCGATAGCATGCTGCTACTCAGTACTAACGCCATCTATCGTCAATTCGTGTAATTAACTGAAATAAGCTGGAGTGGGCCACCTTAAGAACCGGGCCACCCTTGGGTCAGCTACCTTAGACGGTTTTTTTGCGAAGTCAACGGTTAGCCAACAACCACAACAATGCACTCATCGGTCGCAATCGGTTGTGATAAAATTCGCGTAGCGTTCCAAACTATCTCACTCACTCTCCCGTAAGCCCCATGTATACCCATCTCTTTCTAGTCTCGAAATTCGTATACAGAACCTTGTTTTAGGACATATTATTATCAAAATTGCATTAAAATGCCTCGAGGAATTCATTTAAGCCAAAACATTCCACAGAAGATGGCTCTGTATACGATTTTAGAATAGAGTGAGGCAGCACATGGGGGTCACGTGAGAGCGAGAGAGACAAACTGCCTTTGTTTGGAACGCTCATCACCGGCAGACGCCATTACTAAAATCTCTGTACAAATTGAATTTGGACGGAGGACGGAACTCAGATTGAAAGGGAGTCTTATACAGGGTGTAACAAAATGCTGTATGCACAAATTTGAGGGGGGTTTTGGAAGTTTTCCTTGATTTTTTTCACTTTTCTTGGCCAAATTCGGTTTAAACATGCTTTTGGATACATTAAAGCCAAAAACGATTAGCATCATTCAAAAGTTCGTAAAAAAATATGCATTTTCGGTCCTTACAAGTTTTTCCGTTTCACAATTCATTTCCGAGAAAATCGTCCCTGAAGTTGCAGAGGTCGGCCAATAATCGCCTTTTCTTTGATTATTTTTATCAATTCTTGGCCGACCTCTGCCACTTCAGGGACGATTTTCTCGGAAATGAATTGCGAAACGGAAAAACTTGTAATGACCAAAAATGCATATTTTTTTACGAACTTTTGAATGATGCTAATTATTTTTGGCTTTAATGTATCCAAAAGCATATTTAAACCGAATTTGGCCAAAAAAAGTGAGCAAAATCAAGGAAAACTTCGTATCGAAATCGTATCGAAATTTTAATTATTTCCTTTCTCGACCAAGTTGCGAATTTTAAAACATATGAAAAATGTGAAACATCCATATGTTTAAAACATATGGAAAATAAAAGAAAAATTCATCAAGAACAATTTCGCTGAGAGGACTGTCTTTTGAAAGTCATAGTACCATACTAAATAGGGATCCCTAACAATCTCAATATCAGAGGGTTTCTGTTGTAGCTACGCCTATATGGTCTTTTTGATATTAATCCAGCTGTCCTCTAATAAATAATGAGCAAAAAACATGAAAAAAAAGACTCACTCGAACTCGATCCGGAGCCAAGGCCTTAGTGCACTTGTAGAGAAATATGGCATCATTTTCTGGCTTGTCCAGGCGGCCTTCGGTTTCAATAAAGAACCTTGCTTCTACTAGACTGAGATTCATCACACCAAAAATGATTAAAGTCATCCTGTGAATCATTGGAACTTGCAGCGCCCCCAGCGGTCGATCTGGAAAATTGTCTTTGGCTTGTAATTATGATTCCAGGACTTGCCGTCTGCAGAGCAGACTTATATACTCTTTACGTCCCTTTTGCTCTTTAAAGGCACCGAGAATGTAAATTCAAATGCGAAAACAGACATACGAGCAGATCTATCTGTTAGGTGGGCTTTGAACCGCTGACTAGGCGCAGGGCTCTCAAGACGTCCTCTCTGCTCTTCATGGGCACCGTGAATGATTTTATTAAATGGAAAAACAGACTTACGAGCAGACTTATCTTTTTGGTGGGTTTTTAGTCGCTGTCAAACCGCAGGGCTCTCAAAACATCCTCTCTACTCTTCCGGGGCATCGCCAATGTAATTCTAAATGGGAAAACAGACTTAGGAGCAGACCTGTCTTTTCGGTGGGCTTTTAATCGCTGACAAGGCGCAGGGCTCTCAAAACGTCCCCCCTGCTCTTCCGGGGCACCCCTAGTGTAAATTTATACGGGAAAACATACTTACGAGCAGACCTGTCATTTTGGTGGGCTTTTAATCGCGGACAAGGCGGAGGGCTCTCAAAACGTCCCCTCTGCTCTTCCGGGGCACCGCCAATGTAATTTTAAATGGGAAAACAGACTTACGAGCAGACCTGTCTTTTCGGTGGGCTTTTAATAGCTGACAAGGCGCAGGTCTCTCAAAACGTCCCCTCTGCTCTTCCCAGGCACCGCCAATGTTATTATAAATGGGAAAACAAACTTAGGAGCAGGCCTGTCTTTTCGGTGGGCTTTTAGTCGCTGTCAAACCGCAGGGCTCATAAAACATCCCCTCTACTCTTCCGGGGCATCGCCAATGTAATTCTAAATGGGAAAACAGAATTACGAGCAGACCTAGCTTTTGGTAGGGGGGGGGGGGGTTTAGTCGCTGTCAAACCGCAGGGCTCATAAAACATCCCCTCCACTCTTCCGGGGCATCGCTAATCTATATATATAATTTCCAAGCTTAATGGAAATTCCCGTCGATCCTTTGGACCGTTCCGGACAAGTGCGGTATCGATCGATGCGGCTCAGTACCAGGATTGTGGGAAAAATACCAGCGGTACTGTTCAGAGCCATCTTTGCCCTCGAAAATGCCAAAAAACTATGAATCCCATAGGCGTAATGAGTGGGAGGGAGACAGTCACTGTACCCCGGTGATGTGTGCGAGAGAGAGAGAGAGAGAGAGGTATAATATTTGTTTTTAAGCCCTAATCGGTCGCCTGGCGACGCTAAAATTTTGTTACGTCGACAGCTGATATTTTGCTTTTTGGGTGCATCGACACAGTAATGCGTAGAGAGGTGATTCCGTGGACTGTAGGATAGATTTTTAGGCATGATCTTCATTTTTAAGGTAATCCCCCCCCCCCCTTGATCATTGGTTGACATACGTTTGTTGACTCTCTGAGCTATGCTGATTGCGATTTTGTGCGGTAGGTCGGTCGGTCGCAAGCTTTGTGCTGGGTCTCTATTTTCTACGTATGGGGAACTTATAGGTTAAAATTTTCAATTCTGATCAAATTTTAAACGGTATTTTTACTATCGATTTCCCTAACTCATGACAATTCAAAAGGCCATGAAGCGGCCACATGCTCCTATTTACATCTAAACAGCAGGATTATCTTCAAAGTTTTCCATTTTTTTTTTTTTTTTTTCTCATTTTATTATTCTTTGTACAAGTGGGGAACTGATAGGTTAAATCTCTCAATCCAGTTCAACTTCTACCTAAACGTCCTTTTTCCGATTCCACTTACGATTCCAGTTTCGATTCCATTCTTTTACAGATCGATCTGCTTGCATGATCTTTGCTTTTTAAGGTTATCTTTTTTCTTTGGTCGATGGTGCGCGTTTCTTGATACTCCCAGCTGATGCGTGTGATTTTGTGCGGTAGTCCGGTCTGTACCATTTTTATGTCGATGATGAGTCTTTCATTTTCGTTCAAGTTTTTTTTTTCTTCGGACATTATCATTCAATCAGCTGGGTTGTCAAATTTCAATTTTCAGTTTTCTTTTCTTCATTTTTTTTACATTTTTATGTGCAAGTGAGGAACTAATAGATTAAAGCTGATGCGTGTGAACTAAGAGAAGAACGGTTCGTCGCTCCAAAAATGGTCAAAATTTAAAATGGTCCATAAATCCATGCGTTATATACTCTCAAAAGCTTACATTTTTAGGTTTGAGTGGTGTTTACGAGTTATTCCTTTATAAAGTTAACCAAAATGAAAAACCACCAGAGTTTAACATCGTAATCGCTTTCATTTCAAAATTTTTTTCCAAACAGAACGAAAGAAAGAAACAAATGAAATACGAAAACATCTAAAAAAAAAACGAACGAAAAGGACCAGGAGGGGCCGCGAAGCGGCCCTAGGCCCCTAGTGTAATTCTAAATGGGAAAACAGACTTACGAGCAGACCTGTCATTTTACTGGGCTTTTAATCGCTGACAAGGCGCAGGGCTCTCAAATCTCTCCTCTGCTCTTCCGGGGCACCCCTAGTGTAAATTTAAACGGGAAAACATACTTACGAGCAGACCTGTCATTTTGGTGGGCTTTTAATCGCTGACAAGGCGGAGGGCTCTCAAAACGTCCCCTCTGCTCTTCCGGGGCACCGCCAATGTAATTTTAAATGGGAAAACAGACTTACGAGTAGACCTGTCATTTTGGTGGGCTTTTAATCACTGCCAAGGCGCAGGGCTCTCAAATCGTCCCCTCTGCTCTTCCGGGGCACCCCTAGTGTAAATTTAAACGGGAAAACATACTTACGAGCAGACCTGTCATTTTGGTGGGCTTTTAATCGCTGACAAGGCGGAGGGCTCTCAAAACGTCCCCTCTGCTCTTCCGGGGCACCGCCAATGTAATTTTAAATGGGAAAACAGACTTACGAGTAGACCTGTCATTTTGGTGGGCTTTTAATCACTGCCAAGGCGCAGGGCTCTCAAATCGTCCCCTCTGCTCTTCCGGGGCACCCCTAGTGTAAATTTAAACGGGAAAACAGACTTACGAGCAGACCTGTCTTTTTGGTGGGCTTTTAGTCGCTGACAAGGCGCAGGGCTCTCAAAACGTCCCCTCTGCTCTTTCGGATCACCGGGTATACGTCTAATCGTGACCATTTTATGTTACTACATAGATGAAAACACTCGTTTACGTAAACATGAACAGAACTTACAAACATTGGAATGTTTCGTCTAGATGCGTGCATTTCTTATATTATTTTGTAATGTTTGATAAACCGAAAAGACCTGACAGCAAATGCAGTTTAAATTTCACGTATATTAAAAAAGAAATTCCATCATTTTGAAGGTACGATGTTGTTTACTTATGCACGGTGGTTCCGTCTATGTAGTAGTATACCGGTGCAAATAGTGTCTAGTGTAGCGCGGGCTGTTTGAAATGGAAGTGATTTCTTGAGTTAATGAGTGGATTTTGAACATTTTTATTGTGCGCATCGTTATTTTCGCCGAATTTTACGTTAGAAACAATAAGTTATATGGATGTAGCAAAAGTATGTAACAGACCCATTGATACTCCATTTGCCTACAGTAAAACCGTGCAAGAGGGACAGCACCCATAAGCGCAAAAATCCGAAAACTAGAACCCAAAAGCGCAAAAACGATGTTCCAAAAGCGCAAAAATGATCTCGAGAAATATGCCTAAAAGCGCAAATGCTAATATGAAAAGACGTGACCCAAAATCGCAAAGATAATTAAATTGCTATTTCTTACCTAATGCACTGACAACGCTGTATATTTGCAACCCACTTCTTTCAGATAACTTTAAAGTACTTGCTTAAATTTGTTCTCTTCCTTGGAATTTGATTTTGGTGGTTTAAAAGCTGACTTTAGCTTGATATATGTAAGTTTTTGCTTTAGGTTTATCCATAAAATGTCGCTAAATTTTGGTATTCAGCGTACTTTTAGGTGTAAAATTCAATGAAACTCATGAAATAATTGTTTTATAAGTCCAAGTCTAACATCAAATTTTAGCGACATTTTATGGATAAACCTGGCCATGGTTTCAAAAAAACCCAATTTTTTTCCAAACTTTGAAAAATCGCAGCTCCGAAGGCCGAAGGGAAGTATTTTAAGGCCCATATTTAGAGGAAAAAATAGTATTATTTTGACTTCAATAATCGGCTCCAGAAGTTCCCGACGTTAAACCTAAAACACCCTGTATACAAGTATTTTCGTTTCAACTTTGTCTTTGTCTCTGCATGTCTCACTAAAATTCTACGATTTTGCATTCCGCATTTATTCACTAGAGTTAGCACTGTTGCCAAATCAAACATTACTTTTTAAATATAGCATTATGATTGAAAACGTCCTCAGTAAAATGCACCCCTTAACGCAAATTTGCCTTGCCCAGAACATACCCATATGCGCAAAAGAGTATTTTGCGCTTTTGGGCATTTACCTGCAAGAGCTCCATTTAATGCGTGTAAATAAGAAACGTTAAAAGTCCAATGATTCGGATGACAGATTTTCTTATCCAAATTCACAAAAAAATTCACACATAGACTTATTAGAGAAACTTACTTGACCTAAGCAGTAAGCACTGAAAGTCCTTGATTTTGTCCTTTATATCCTTCGCAGGGTTCTTCTTCTCACCCCTCATTTAATACTAGCGCTCCTCGTCTGATGTGCAAGGTATGTGCTATGAATAATCTATCTTACACATATCACGTGAAACGAGCGACGATTTTCGTGTACGATTCCTCCGTCAAGGACGCAAATGCATGCTGCCGAGCAATGTACGTGCTCATCAAGTGTTGTAAACAGAAATAAAAATAAACAAATAAACGATAAATATAACCATTCCATAGAATCAACGTCTTCTCTAATTGATGTGCCATTTATTTTCAGTCCTAAATTCCCTCATCCAATCCCCCCCCCCCACCAATTTAGTTTTTTAATCCACCTTTTTACATTCCATCATCAATTAACTTGGGAACACCTTTCGAGACTATATTTAATCTTTTTCGCAATTATTGCTCGTCAGTACACTCATAGGAACAGCTTTTGATACTGTAATAGCTCGTGTCTTTCCAGATTTTAGTTGGAAAAAAGAGAAATTAAAAAATTAATTATCAAAACACGTACAAGGGCACACAGGGTTTCGTATATGCACTACAGGGTGTAACAAAACCCATGTACCTAACTCAGCGGCGTAGCCAGACACGGACCATGGGTCCGATACCACCACCCTTTTAGACCAGAGCCCGGCCCCCAAAGTTTTGAAAAATTTGTGGTTTTTCTGGAAAAGCGTCCAAAATTTTCAATCAAGCAATGGCATGAAAATTACAGCTCTGAGGTATTCTGACGTGTAGAATTTTTTAATGACCTCGGTGGGTTCAGAAATTAATTCTGATTTTTCCCAGGTAATCTTGTACCATTAATGACACAAATTTTAAATTGCGGGTGAAATTTTTAAAAAAATAATCACTAAAATTAGATGTGGAAAAACACTAATGTAGGAGGACTTTTGATCCTGAATTTTGTCAATAGAACACGTTTCAAGCGAGATAATTGCTTCGCAATGTGGGAAGGTGAGTAGTGCTTTTGACTATATGACAAGCCGCTAAAAAAAAAAAAAAAAAAAGCATAAGTAATGTGTCGAAAAAATGGTAGACCAAAAGTCTTTCTAAAACGTTTTCCCCATCTGTCTTTAGTGATTGTTTTTCTCATTTTTTACCCGCACTTGGAAATGATGTGTGCCATCAATTTTCACGTTTAGTTCCGATTTAACGTCATCGAGAAAAAACCGTGATATAATGGGTTGGTTGCTAACTTTTGCTTCTTCTTATACCATGGGCGGATCCAGCAATTTTGCAACCATGATCTCTTTCCATTTGAACGTATGAGAAACAATCGATTCTTGAGGGGGCCATGGCCCTTCTGCTAATCGATTGTTTTTCGTATATTCAAATGGGAAGTTTCCACAGTTGCCAGATTGCTGGATCCGCCTTTGCCTTATACGGACGATGCACGTAGGAGTATTTGACCCGAAAACCTGGCCAAAAACGGAAAATTGAAAAGTCGTCCAAAAAAAAATACTATTGATGGTTTTTGAGAGGTAAGTAACCGCTCTATTGCGTAATAGATGTGTCGGAACATCTACGTTTATCTACTGTTTAGGGGACAACATGGAACTGACCGCTGGACGCACCTGCGGTTTTTCACCGCTCGAAGCCCTGTTACTAATCAGTCAACATTTTCCATCAAAGACAAGCGTTGGTGCATCCAAACATTTCAGCGATTATGGACGTTGTTTTAGATGGTATGTGCTTCATTTTGATGGCAACAATTCCGTTTTCCGTGCATTTTTGACCCTTTTACATCTAATTTAAGATGGACATGAAAAAAATCTCTAATTTTAGGCTCTATTTTTTTTTTAAAAAAAGGCAATCTTGAATACGTTCCGGGCACAACCAAAACAAGAGAGTTAGAGTAGACCCTTTTCGGTAACTGCTCCAACAGTCAAAAATTGCAAGAAATTGCCCCCTTTTTTAAAAAAAACATGTTGAAGTCAAGCCTTTTTTATGAAATAAGCGTCAATAACTCGGCAAAAGAATGAGCTATCGACCTTTGGTTTGAGCCAAAATTCTTAATTTTTTACGCCTTTTCCAACCATAAAGCGTGCAATAGGAGTTTTGATTTTAAATTGGAAAATTAACCAAAATCGATTTTTTCCAAACCAAATATTTTCGGCCAGGTTTTTGGGGTAAATACTCCTACGTGCGATGGGGGTCGAGGTCGATTCCATCGTAAAATCGGGTGAAAATCACGTTGATAGCATTGAAAAGTCCCAAAATTCACTATTTTACTCAAGAAATGCGTTTGAACAAAATTCCAAGATGGCAATAAAATGAGTTTAGGTCAAAATGGGGGAGTCCCATCTAATCGTATCTTTCAATGCTGACACTGAGAAAGTGAATCATCACATGGGCGCCCGCAGCGGGGGGCAAGAGGGGGAACTGGCCCTCCCTGGAATTAAAAAAAGTCAAAATTTCACTTTAAAAAATTCAAAGGAAAAAGGAAATGCAATGTTAATCAAAGGATTCATCGAGTCTGTAAGTGTTTTTTCGAGGCTTTTTCTGTGCTTTTAATGCATTAGCGGACCCAGTCCTCTTTAAACTTGTAGAAACTTTGAAGTTTTACGCCCCCCCCCCCAGTGACCCCCTTTTTCTCTTTTTTCTCTTACTTCCCCCTTCTTTCCCACCTTTTTTCGCCAAACGGTGGGGGGGGCGGTTCCTTTGCCCCTCCCCGTATCTGCTAACACGGCCAATGTTCCAATGTGATTTTCACTCGATTTCAAAAAAGGAATCGACCCTCCATAACGTCGCAGCAAACGCTTTGCACTAACCCCATCACGCAGTAACCTCTTCAGTCCTGAAATTCTTTTTGTCCGAAAACGGCCAGTTGTGACCAACATGGTTGAACTTAGCGCAGTTTCCTCCCTTAAATTGATGTGCTTATTGTATCGTTATGTTTTTCATAAGATTAAATGTTCGTCAGACGTACATTGAAATGTACACCGGGTCTGAAAGGCTTAGGTATGATCAAGAGAGTAGATAACAGTCGCTGCTGCTATACATCTTGTATGTCTTACTGTAATGTATCATGGCATACAATTCGCAGTAAGGCAAGCACCCCACTTTCCACGTCTGATCATGACGCGCGCGGGTTTTGGCGCCACGAGGAGCTTTTTAATGTTTTGTCACCATTTTTTTTTTGTCTCGAGGTCGGTGATTTCTTGGGAATGAGAAGCATCCTTTAATAGCAGTTGGCTGCCTTTACTCGTTTACTAAAGTTTCCTCTCGATCTCAATCTTAGTTCGCTGGTACATTTTGCTCTTTTGATTTGAAACATTTCTTATTGTTCTGTTGTCCTCGGCATAGCCGTAGCCAGGATACTGTCTTTCTCTCTTCTAGCCCATTTAAACGCATGTGTTAGAAAAGGATGGATATAGGGGCTGTCACGTGACTTCAGCCCCTCTTCCTGTCCTTTTCTAACACATGCGTTTAAATGGGCTATGAGAGAGACAGACAATATCCTGGCTTCGGCTATGGTCCTCGGGTGGTATTTACTTATGTGCTGCAGGTTAGATCCGAGGTTTACTCAGAGACAAATAGAGACCCAGCACGAAGCTTGCGACTGGTGTCCTCTTTTTCAGCTCGATTTTGGTCGGAACTCATCGGAACAACAGCCAACAGTCGCTTACTGTTGACTGATGAGCAAAAAAGGAAGGCTCTGATTCAGTGGCGTATTCAGTTGGCGTAAATTGAATTAAATCATGAAAGATAAAATAAATATAAGGATGGGCAAGGAATTAAGGGGGGGGGAGGTCATGAAGTAAATAAATTATATAAATACTCGTAAAACATAAATAAAAAAGATAATTAATAATTTATTAATTGCAGAGAGAGAGAGAGAGAGAGAGAGAGAGAGAGAGAGAGAGAGAGAGAGAGAGAGAGAGAGAGAGAGAGAGAGAGAGATTGATTTTATTGCGCTTTTTTTTAATCAAAGATTTAGAAACAAAATAAACAAATACATTTTGGATAGCGTTATTCGTCGGTACGGTACCGACGTCTAAGCCGTTATTCGTCGGTACGGCACCGACGTCTAAGCCGTTATTCGTCGGTACGCGGGAAAACTTTTTTCTACCGCTAACTGGATCAGGTTAGGTCGGTACTGGAGTGTATTTTTAAGAATTGCAAATTCAATAATAAACTTTTTTACAAGAAATGAGGGTACTTAATAAGGAATCGTTTTAAATGTACTCAAAACTGAATCATGAAAATTTCTTTGGTTTATTGAAATCACGTCAAATATAACAAGTAGGTATGCAAACATGCGAAAAAATACATACATGGTCAAATTAGAAAAAAGTTCATACAAAAAGTAGGTAGGCATTCAAGTACAAAAAACATACATTGACAACATTTTTGAAAAATACTTATTTAAAATCTAATGGCATAGCAGCCGAAACATTATTCACAGTCGTTTAGCTCTTTTTCGTGTCGTGGGTCCACAATATTCGTTACGGTTGGCACTAGGGTTAGGGGTTCGGCTAGGGCTAGGGTTAGGCTCAGGGTTAGAGTAAAGGTCGGAATCAGGGTTGGAATCAGAATCTGGTGGTGGTTCTTTGCGTTTATCGGCCGCTGTCCTATTGAAGGAGCACAACTGCCGCTTCGGCCGCTTAGGTCGCCCTCGACGCACAAGTTTAGTTCGGAATTTTAAGTTTTGAAAGCGGCCACGGCTGTTCTCTTCTATGTTGTTGTCCGAAGGATGGGCTACCTCAGATTCGCCGTCATTTTCGGGCAAAGGCGTCTCAGTAGCACAACATGTTGAGGCTGAAGTGTTTTGAACAGACGTACATTGAAAATCTTCCCCAGCCCTCACCATACTTTCAAAATTTTTCAGTGCAGTCAAGTAACTATGAAATTGGGTTATCGCGGTTCCTTCTCATAATGACAAAGGATTACTATAGATGGCGTTAGCTTGTCGGTTTAGTGGTAGAAAAAATGTTTCCGGTAAAGCCAAGTTAGCGGTAGAGAAAAGTTTCCCAGTTTAGCCAAGTTAGCGGTAGAAAAAAGTTTTCCGGTACCGACGAATAACGGCTTAGACGTCGGTACGGTGTACCGACGAATAACGGCTTAGACGTCGGTACCGTACCGACAAATAACGGCTTAGACGTCGGTACCGTACCGACGAATAATCACTTCGATACATTTTAACAAATGAACGCCCAACCGGCCCACTCTTCCACCCAGCCCTTGCTCTCTTAATTAACTAAATTGATTAATTTACGATAGTGAAAAAAAAAAAAAAACTAATGGTACACAAAAACTAAGAAAAACTAGAAAAATAAAAACTAAAATAGATAAAAAAAAATATAAAAAAGAAGAAAAAAAATTGAAGAAAAACAAAGGAAGAAAATGATTGAGTTAAGGAGAAAAAGGTGACTTAGCTATCAGCAAGTACGGAGTGATTGCAGAAAGAGAGAGAGAGAGAGAGAGAGAGAGAGAGAGAGAGAGAGAGAGAGAGAGAGAGAGAGAGAGAGAGAGAGAGAGAGAGAGAGATTGATTTTATTGCGCTTTTTTTTAAACAAAGATTTAGAAACAAAATAAACAAACACATTTTAACAAATGAAAGCGCAAAGGCAGGGTTTGGGCTCGCCGGCCCACTCTTCCACCCAGCCCTTGCTCTCTTAATTAACTAAATTGATTAATTTACGATAGTGAAAAAAAACAACTAATGGTACACAAAAACAAAGAAAAACTAGAAAAATAAAAACTAAAATAGGTATAAAAATATAAAAAAGAAGAAAAAAGATTGAAGAAAAACAAAGGAAGAAAATGATTGAGTTAACGAGAAAAAGGTGATTGAGCTATCAGCAAGTACGGAATGATTGCAGAGAGAGAGAGAGAGAGAGAGAGAGAGAGAGAGAGAGAGAGAGAGAGAGAGAGAGAGAGAGAGAGAGAGAGAGAAAACATAATACAAAAAAAATAAGTTTAAATTATGTGTAATACTGAGTAATCAGCCATTGAAGGAGAGAGAGAGAGAGAGAGGGGGGGGAGAAAAAAAATATGGTTTTAATTATGTGTCTCCCCGCTGCAGGATGAAACCGGATGAAACGGGGAAAATTGTTTGCGGCCCGAGCATATTTTCCTGCGATACCTATGAGCAATAAAATCAAAGATCCAAAGAGAGACTACTAACTAGCGTTTAAAATGCCATCTAAATGATTGTGGGGATCCCGACAGTCCCGACACATTAGCTCAATTGGATCAGAAATTAAGATGACTGAGAATGCCCGACACACACGTAAACAAAGCTCCTACTCACCAATTTCCAATAGATTTCCCACAAATTATCCACGACACGACCGACGCACTGTGGTTTCGAGATCGTCAAAAAGTGGCCAAAAATCATAATGTATATTTCTTATCGATTTATAATTTATAAACTTTCAAGACCAATTTTAATAACATTTAAACTGTAGGGAACACCCCACACTTTCTCACATCTAATTTAATCTGGGGGAGACCCCCAGACCCTCCTTCGATATTTATATCCAGATATAAAGATCCATTTTTGAAATATTTAAATTCTTCCTTTTCTTGACCCATTTTCCCATTGATTTTAATGGAAACCATTTTTCATCCATAACTAACCGGAAAATTAAAATTTCAAAAAAAACAAAAATAGTTCCTCTAGGGAATGTTAAAAGCAACATCTCTTCTGCAAATTTTGGATGCAAATGGATCTAATAGCTAAAAAGTTATGCTGGGTTTCACGTTTCATGGCTACACACTGAGAAAAATTTCCGATTGTTTCAATGAATTTTCCGATAGGATATTCCCGTGCTTTATTTCCCATAATAATTGGAATTCCATAGAGACAATCGGAACTCGTGTAGATTCAAGCGCGCCGACTATTGCAACGATAGGTCTTCTGATCTGAGCGTTCGGTAGAACGCACGGTCCCCGGTCAGTTGACCTACAGATTTTAGGCCTACAAGAAATTTGACCTACAACATTCAACCTACAATACTTTAGTCTAAATTATTTTGCCTACACTACAATTTGACCCACACGGCTTTTTAGCTAATATACATTTGGCCTTACGTTGATTTTAGTCAAGTAAATACATACGGCAAGTTAGACAACAGACCACATAATTGAAATAAGGCGAAACACATCTATGGTTCTATTCTTCTATAGGTTCAACAACCACATTTTTCTCAGTGCAGACAGACAGACCGACAGACTCCACAAACAGTTTGTGCATTTACACCTCCAAGTCACGATGGGGCTCTTGCAAACTTTTTCTACAAGCAAATAAATAGTCCAATCTGATGGAATGACCAACGGAAATAACAAAAATCACACTTAAAAAGTCTAAAATTCAGTAATAAACTCACAAAACTGCAATATCGGGAAGATCGCAATGACGCTTCAACGCAGGTATCATGAGAGATTCCTGTCTATTATGTCAATTTCTCTTCGGAAACACAGAGATATGTCTCAATTTAGATAGGAATCTCCGACGATGCCTGCGTCTCTCCGCCATTAAGCCCGATTCTGAGAGTGAATTTCGTAATTTTTTAGTGTACTCATCGTCATTTCTACTGGTTTTTATGTAAGAATCAACTCTTCAATCCCCTGTAGCAGTTAAATAATATTGAAACTTTGTGGATGAATATTCTGTAGGATATCGAAACAAAATACCTTGAATATCTCTGCGCCATTGCAATACTTTCTCTATTTCTAACTTCGTTAGAGTGAGAAAGTAGAAACACTTTCAGTGAGTTATTGTTACCTATAAATGTCACTGGAAAGTTTTAAACTATGCTTATAGAATGTCGATAATGATATTTTTTTTATCATTTTTTTCACTGTTTCATTTTTTGCCACTTTGTTCATTCTCTGACCATAGTGCGACGCGACAGTTGAGAGTCACTCATGCATAGGAATATAGCAGAAAGTATTTCACTTGATTTTCTGAGCATTTCAATAAAAAAGAAAATTTGTTTTGAACGAATTAATAAACAAATAAACCTCAAGAGGGAAAAAATATAATGGTTCATTCAATTTGGCATGGTTGTCAAAGCTTCCCAATTTACTAGTCATACTTTATGAGGAGCTTTCTATGGATTTTAAAGGAATTCCCCGGAATTTGGCAACCTAGCTTGGGAACTTCATTGGTGAGGAACTTCCCCACACATGTCACCTAACCTTCAGTGATTCACGATCAGGTTCATAGGGAAACAAAGAATCGCGCACTTTGAACGCAGCACTATAATGGGGATGTTGCACACTTTTGCTGTAAGCTATTTAATAGTAGCTTCTGGTGTAAAAACCTTCAAAAATGACGATGGCAGCACTAAAAGTTTCCGAAATCCACTCCTAAACTCAATAAACGCTTTTATTATTTGTGCGGACGTAATGGTGGCTGAGGGTAGTAACAATGGGAGATTCCAATCTAACGATAATGTAACTCCATCAAGAAGTGACAAATAAGACACGACTTTCATTTGACACCGGTGTCGCTAGATGTCACGGTACCATTCATCGGATGCAGATCACTACTCTGATGACTAATTACTCTGTGAACCATCCTTGTCAGCATATTAAGATAGGAGTCTCCCATTATTACTGCCCTATGCCACCATTACACTCGAGCAAATAAAAGCGTTTATTGTTTTTAGAAGTAGATTTCGGAAGTTTATAGTGCTGCCATCGTTATTTCTGGAGGTTTTCACTTCAGAATCGACTATTAAATTGCTTATAGCAAAAATGTGAGAAAGACCAATTGGTCTTGGAAGTTTTTAAATGATAAATTGATAAGTAATTTTCTTTCTGTTTTTTTCGCCACTTTTTGACGATCTCAGACCAGTAGCGCACGGAGAGTTGCTTCATCTCTCTCTTTTTTCCATTAAGAAACGTATGTTAGACAAGGGTGGACAAGGGGATAAAACCCCCTCTTTCTGTCCTTTT
>VMOF01000379.1:6654002-7009204 GCA_011764245.1 Trialeurodes vaporariorum
ATCTCGAAACCTAAGCAAAATAGTATGTAAACAATTTATACGAGTCGACTCAGCAGATTTTTCCGAACAATTTGATAGGTCATAAGTGCCACTTTATTGCAAATTCGAAAAGACTATTTCAGTTTAAAAGTACGCACAATAGTGAGTTACTCAAACACTGCTCGAACACACGCCAAGCATGTAATCACAATATTGAGCGTACTTTTAAACTGAAACAGTCTTTTCGAATTTGCAATAAAGTGGCATAATTATGACCTATCAAATTGTTTGGAAAAATCTGCTGAATCGACTCGTATAAATTGTTTAGATACTATTTTGTTTAGGTTTCGAGATAAACGCCCCGGAACGAAAATCCCGTGTTATTTTCCCTATACCCCGAGTCATTTTTGCTCCACCCGTTGCAGCCAATCAGAGGCCAATCCAGGCCAGCCCGCGTTCAGATCCCTTATCTACGTTGTTCACCACGCAGGACTTCCATTCAATTGCGACTCTTGTTCACTCTTTGGACATGACCATTTTTAACAAAAAAAACTAGCGTTTTCGAAGCTAAAATTATGTTTGTCTCTTAGGAAAATGACTTCTACGCATGGTTTGTACAGTAAACTTTATTCGAAAAGTTCGTCATTTTCGAAATTATCGTGGCGAAAGGAGTCAAAAAGGATAGAAGATGAGATTTCTGACAACGGTTGCAACAATTCGAATATCGAATCTACCTCCGGAGGTGAATTCGAAATTTCCAATTGTTGGAATTCAACGGTCTCCGGTGAGACCAACGAAACAATCGAATATCATCAAAATAAAATGCAAATCCATCGAATATCATACGACGGTGAATGATATTCGATCGCTAAAATTTGCTTCTTATTCGCAGCCCACCTCCAGCGGACGTGTGCATTCATCGCCGGCACGGTTCTGTCTGCAGTGGAATGCAGCTGGTGTGACCCAGCCTTGTTGTAAGCGCGGGAGATTCAAACGGTTCAAACATTTTGCTGTCCTTAAAATCTCGACTTTATTCTCATAGACCTTGGAACCCCCATTCCCCCCGGACAGACTATATGTATAGCTACGTCATGTATTAGATGGATAAAGAAGTGTACAGTATGTACAGTAATCCCTACAATATGGTATTGTACAGTATGTACTTATGTACTATCGACGAATAAAAGATTGTCGCAAGACTTTTACACACTTTCAGTTGTGCGTGTGAGCGTGGGACTGATCTGCGACGGCTCTCCCGCCCCACCCGCACTGGCCCCTAGCGGTCAACATGTGAGGAGTATGAAGGGTGGCCGAACCAGAACCTTGAAGGCGAAACTTAGTCCGTGCAAATCTCGTGACAGTCTTTAATTCGTTGATAGTACATATTTACGCCATGTACTATAGAGTGTTCAAAAAGTCCGCCCCCCCCCCCAATCTAACTTTTGAACTGCTGCATGGATAAAAACGAAACTTAGGGAATGTTTATACCTTCGTGGAAGCTACCTTTCGACCTACCCAGAATTTTTGGAGGGGCGCCCCTAAGGGGGGGAGGGTGCATCGACTGTCACAAAATTTTCAAATGGCAACCCCTTTCCTGTGATACATCATTTAAAAGGGCATTAAATTCTAAGACTTCTGGCGGAAACTAAAGGTCAATATCATTTTTTGTTTTCGATACATCGAAGGTCAAAGTTCGATTTGGACTCATTTTCAAAAAATCATTCCTCCTAATCAAAAAGTCGGAATTTTAAAAAATGGGTGTCTAAAGTACTCTAAAATCAATTGAAAGAACAAAAAAAAACTGAGCAGTTTGGCGCAATTCGGAGATCGATACCGTTTTTCGTAACCGAGATATCGAATTTTAAAGTCCAATTTAAATCCATCTTAAAAATTCGATACCTCGAATACGGAAAACGATATTGATCTTCGAATTGCGCCGAAATGCTCAGTTTATTTTCTTCTTACAATTGATGAGTCATTAGATTGTGGACGCGCTACGGAACTTTTGAGATTTCCCCTTTGAGGAGCAAAATTTAAAAAAAAAATTGTTGGGGGCTCTAAAATCAAATTTTCACTGAATTTATGTCAAAATCATTTTTGTATCTGCAAAGTACTCACTCTTTAGAGTACTGTAGACACCCGTTTTTGAAAATGCCGACTTTTTGATTAGGAGGAATGATTTTTTGAAAATGAGTCCAAATCGAACTTTGAACTTCGATGTATCAAAAATAAAAAATGATATTGACCTTTAGTTTCCGCCAAAAGTCTTAGAATTTAATGCCCTTTCATATGATGTATCACAAGATAGGGGTTAGCGGTTGAAAATTTTGAGTCAGGAAGCGCACCCTCCTCCTTAGGGGCGCCCCCAAAAATTCTGGGTAGGTCGAAATGTAGCTTCCACGAAGGTATATACATTCCCTAAGTTTCGTTTTTATACATGCAGCAGTTCAAAAGTTAGATTGGGGGGGGGCGGACTTTTTGAACACTCTATAGTACATGGCGTAAATACAGGGCGGTCCGAAAGTCCGGGACGGCTTCATAACTTTTGAACGGCTGCAGATAAAAAAACCAAACTTGGGAGATATTCATAACTTAATTGGAACTACTTTTTGGCGTACCCGAAAATTCCGGGGGGCACCCGTAAAGGGGGGTTTCGCCCCCAACTCAACATTTTCAAATAGCAACCCCATCTTGTGATACATTGTTTGAAAGGACATAAAATTCTAAGACTTTTGGCGCAAACCGGAGGTCTATATCGTTTTTCGTCTTCGATATATCGATAGCCAAAGTTCGATTTCGACCCATTTTCAAAAAATCAGAACTCCCATTTGAAAAGTCGAACTTTAGAAAGCAAGGAGTCAAAAATACTCTAAAAAGCAAGTCCTTTTCAGAAAGAAATACGGTTTTGATATTTGTCAAGTCTTGGGGCCCCCCCAAAATTATTTAAAAAAATGACCCCTCAGGAGGGCTATCTAAAAAATTCCGAGCCACGACCCCTATCGAGTGATACATCGCTTGAAAAGGCACACAAAACTGAGCATTTTGGCGCAATCCGCAGGTCGATATCGTTTTTGTTTTTCGATATATCGAAATTTGCCAATGGGTAAAAATCCAACTTTGTCATTCGATATATCGAAAACCGAAAACAATATCGACCTTCGGTTTGCGCCAAAATGCTCAGTTTTATGTGCCCTTTCCAGCGATGTATCACTCGATAGGGGTCGTGGCTCGGAATTTTTGAGATAGCCCCCTGATGGGTCATTTTTTTAAATAATTTTAAGGGCCCTAAGACTAGACAAATATCAAAACCGTATTTTTTCTAAAAAGGACTTGCTTTTTAGAGTATTTTTGAATTTTTTTATTATCGAAGACGAAAAACGATATAGACCTCCGGTTTGCGCCAAAAGTCTTAGAATTTTATGCTCTTTCAAACAAGGTATCACAAGATGGGGGTTGCCATTTGAAAATTTTGAGTTGGGGGGCGAAATCCCCCTTTACCCCGTAATTACCCCCAGAATTTTCGGGTACGCCAAAAAGTGGTTCCTATTAAGTTATGAACATCCCCCAAGTTTGGTTTTTTTATCTGCAGCCGTTCAAAAGTTATGAAGCCATCCCGGGACTTTCGGACCACCCTGTATGTACATAAGTACATACTGTACAATGCCATATTGTAGGGATTACTGTACATACTGTACACTTCTTTATCCATCTAATACATGACGTAGCTATATAGTCTGTCCGGGGGGGGAATGGGGGCTCCAAGGTCTATGAGAATAAAGTCGAGATTTTAAGGACAGCAAAATGTTTGAACCGTTTGAATCTCCCGCGCTTACAACAAGGCTGGGTCACACCAGCTGCATTCCACTGCAGACAGAACCGTGCCGGCGATGAATGCACACGTCCGCTGGAGGTGAGCTGCGAATAAGGTCTCTGAAAACTTTTGTATACTACGAGAGTTGCCCATTTCTGATTCCAATTCTAATTGACTATAGTTTTGTATTTTAATAACTGTATTTGATGGCACAAAACAGCACTCAACTCATGGGCGGATACAGGGAAGTGTCTTTCTCTCTTTCCCTCCATTTGAACTTATGTTAGAAAAGGACAACAGAGGGGGCCATCACGTGACTTTGGCTCCCTCTTCTGTGCTTTTTTAACGCACGTTTTCAAATGGGAGGAGAGAGAGAAAGACAATTCCCTGTATCCGCCCATGACTCAACTTCGGAAAAAGTTTGCTTGTTCACAGAGCCTATGATACTTTTCCTCCACCGAAAAATCTAAATTTGCACCCCGCTCCAATCTTATTTCTTTAGCAAAAGCCCCTCTGTGCCCTTAAATTTGAAAATCAGGATTTGAATTTCATGGCACAAAACGGCACAAAACTGTTTGATGACTCCTCGAACCTTCCCGTGCGAGAAAGTACATCATATCTTGGCTCCTTGATCCCAAAATCAGATTTTCCACCCCCCTCCAGCCACTATATCCGGAAAACCTCCCCTTGCGCCCCTAATAGGAGAATAACGGAAATGTTTTCGGTGGCACAATATTCTCTGATTTGAAACGAGTAGCTTTATTGGCTCAAGTTGCATTTGAGACGTTATAACGGTGGTTTCATCTAGTTTCTGGCCGTTTTCGCCTTGAAATTTGAGTGGGGAGTCCGGAGCCCCCCTTATTACATTTCTTGTCAGTTTTACCGAAAGCACTTAACAAACCATAACTCTTGGAAAGTTTAGGGGCTCTTTTCGCAGTCATCATGCCTTTACCTACGTTTCTAGACCGACAAATTTGAATTTCCACCCCCCCCCCCACCACCATGGAATTTTGGTAAAATCCCCCCCCCCCCCCCCCGCGCCGTTAATATTTAGAATTAATTTTTTTCTTCGACGGCACAAAACGGCACAAAACTAATGAAGTACTTTGAACTAGTTTTGGGCTTCCGATTCTTCAAATTTCGAAAAAATGTCCCCAGCCCCCCCAATTTGATTCTACTTTCCCGTAGTCAATTTTGCGGCACAAAATTCGACAATCGCGGCACAAAACAGCACAAAACTAGCACAAAATGACTGCGAAGAAAGATTTTCCATTTTCAAAAATGGGGGGGGGGGCTCCCGTGTCGTGGGGATTTCCCGCACCCTCTTTTGCCCATTATGCACGGGAAACCTTCACTGTGCGCCCCCTCCTGGAGACTTACGTTAATTTTTCGGTGGCACAAAATTCTGCGATGCAGGACGAGTAATTTAACCGGCTCAAAATGCATTTTAGATGTTGTGACGTCGATCTCTTCGAGATAATGACCGCTTACGGCTTGAAATTCGAGTGGGGCGCCCGGAGCCCCCCGTATCAGATTTTTTGGGAGTTTTAGCGAAGGAAAAAAAGAAACCGCAGCTCTTAAAAATAATAAGGGCCGTTTCCGCGGTCATTCCGCCTTTATTTACGTTCCTAGACCAGCAAATCTAAATTTCCACCCCCCTCCCACCATGGTGTTTAGGTAAAATACCCCCTGCGCCCTTAATATTTTCTTTGAATTTTTTTTCATTACGGCACAAAACGGCACAAAACTAAGGAAGAATTTTGAACCATTTTTGGGCTTACGATTCTTCAAATTTCGAGAACATGTCCCCAGCCCCCCCAATTTGATCCTACTTTCCCGTAGCCAATTTTGCGGCACAAAATTCGACGACTGCGGCACAAAACAGCACAAAACTAGCACAAAATTACTGCGAAGAAAGATTTTCCATTTTCAAAAATGGGGGGGCTCCCGTGTCTACGGCCCCCCCAATTTGATTCTACTTTCCCGAAGTCAATTTTGCGGCACAAAATTCGGCGATTGCGGCACAAAACGGCACAAAACTAGCACAAAACTTTCGTCTGGCTTTCAATATGAAAATCGAAGTTGGGGGGGCTGGGGACATGGACCTAGTGCAGGCATCGTTTCGGGCGACATTATCCGATACTAACCCAAGAATCAGATAGACAATAATAATATTACAATAATACATTCCGTCTCTGCCAATTCAACTTTTTCTCAATATATTCCATCAGTTCTACAGTAATCTAATATAGATGTCACTTTACCTTCTTTACCTTATTCTCCCCAAATCTTCCCCCGGTGTTGATCCTCACCAAGTCCTTATCCTCCATGTATTTCAAATGACCCTTTTCGAGTCGCGGAAGTTTCGAGGAAAAGTTATTAAAATTCAAATCTTTGAATGAGGCTCTTGCACACTTTCGCTACATGAGATTTGACTGTCGATCCCAATGAGCTATAACTTTAGAGTGGCACATCAAGGAACGTTCCGCTGGTTCATTGTTGTCACCTAGGGCGCCGCCATCTTGCCGTAAAAATCGATTTTGAGGTTAAGTTTTGTAGGTTGTTTCCGGTCGTTTCGTGAACAAACTCGGGCATCGCCGGAAACGGCCTGCAAAATTTAACCTCAAACCTTGGAATCTGCCGTCCAAATTCCCGCCAAATTCCGAACGACCTACAAAATTTAACCTCAAACCTTGGAATCTGCCGTCCAAATTCCGCTTTTTCCCGGGATTCCTTCTACCCTGTGTGGCACAAGGTGGACCAGCCCGCTGCCACTCTAAAGTTATAGCTCATTGGTCGATCCTGGTGTGAAAACCTCCAAAAATAATGATGGCAGCACTAACAATTTCCGAAATCCACTCCTAAACTTGACACCGGTGTCAATAGATGTCATAGTACCATTCATCGGATGTGAGTCACTACACTGGTGACTAATTACTCCGTGAATTATCCTTGTCAGCATAGTGAGAGTGACGAAATTAAGATAGGAATCTCCCATTATTACTGTCCTATGCCACCATTACACTCGCGCAAATAAAAGCTTTTATTGAGTTTAGGAGTAAATTTCGGAAGTTTTAAGAGCTACCATCGTTATTTTCGGAGGTTTTTACACCAGAATCGACTGTTGAATCTTTTATAGCAAAAGTGTGCATCAACCCCATTGCACCATTCGTACACGGAAAAAAAAAAAGATTAGTGAAAATAACCATACGGATACCTGATTCTGGCACCTGCTAGATGTTATGGTAAACTTGACCAGAAGTATGGTACATTTACCGATACTTTGAGTGAATTCGACACGCAATCAGGTAACGTCACCTAGTACCTAGTCAAAACATAGTATACTTCTGGTTAACATTACCAGTGGCGTACACAGGATTTTTCTTGGGAGGGGCTCGCACTGATGAGCGTTTGACGGAAAATTGTTCCCCCCCTTCCCCTCCACCCCAAAAATCGGAGGTCTTGGGGGGGGGGGGGCTTTAGCCCCCTTAGCCCCCCCCCCCTGCGTACGCCACTGAACATTACCATAACATCTAGCAGGTGCCAAAATCAGGTATCCGTATGGTTATTTTCACCGTAGTTTTTTCCGTGTATATTAACTACACCTTCCAGGATGCGCATAGTTAAAATTGCTTCGGTATAAAAGGTATTAAATTTGTTTTTGTTTTTGTTTTTTTTTTTTTCTAGTTTCAGGGCAGACCACCCCTTTAAACCAAAATCTGGCAACATTGCAAAGCAATCTCTCTCATTCGTAACTGCAGTGCGTAGTGGTAGTGAGGTGACTTCGTGCGTTGACGCGGATCTGAGGCCGAGGGACCCTGCAAGCCGGGACACGGACGAGGTCGGCCGGTCCTCTCTCATTATTGGTTCAATCACTGAGTCTCCACGTATTCCAAGGGATTTTTTATTTTGTTGCGCCGCGCCGGAGCTTGGAAATGAGAACCCCAGGAGGAATGCAGATAGTGAACCGAGCAGGGCCGAACTGCGGACCGGACCACCACACGATCATCACCAATTGCATGCCAATGGTGTGAAGGCGTTTTCTATTTTATTTTTATTTTATTTTTTAATGTGACTCCATCCACACGTTCCTCTCTATCGTCTCCCAGAGGTAGATCCAAGAATTTGTCCGTCTCTTTTAGCCCGTTTGAACGTATGAGTTGGAAAAAAACAGAGATATTAGGGTAAGTAATGTGATAGCCTCTTCTTTCATCCTTTTGTAACAAGTATTTTCAAATTGGCGAGGAGAGAGAGAGAGAGAGATATTTAGTTCCGGATTCACCTTTATCCGGTCCTTTACCTTTAGGTGATGAGATTACTCAGAACCGATTGAGCACGAATCTCCCTAACTTGAAATGATAAGGATCGTGAAATTCATGCACCAAGCTGTTTATCTCAGCGTGGGTCTCTTGTCTTTTTAACTTTCATTTCCTCATGTAGATTGCACCTTTCAAAAACTTGGTCGGAAAATAAAGGGAGACAATTTATTTTCACTCATTTCGAGCTATAGTTACTCACCATTAAATGTTCGTGGATTCCATCTGAAAGGCTTTAAAGTATTTTCACATTTTAGCCTTGAATCTAATCCATTATGGTCGCTGTCTAACCAAGTATAAAGGGAATAGGACAGACACCACTAATTTTTGCATGTTTTCAGATTGATCGAAAGTATGTAAATACATATATTGTTGTTTTTATCTAATTCAATCGTATGCCAAAGTACCGATTATTGTAGGCTGATTAATGTAGATTGCACCTTTCAAAAAATTGGTCGGAAAATAAAGGGAGACAATTTATTTTCACTCATTTCGAGCTATAGTTACTCACCATTAAATGTTCGTGGATTCCATCTGAAAGGCTTTAAAGTATTTTCACATTTTAGCCTTGAATCTAATCGGTTATGGTCGCTGTCTAACCAGGTATAAAGGAAATAGGACAGACCCCACTAATTTTTGCATGTTTTCAGATTGATCGAAAGTATGTAAATGCATATATTGTTGTTTTTATCTAATTCAATCGTATGCCAAAGTACCGATTATTGTAGGCTCGATTGTATCTTCTGGGCGAGAATCGATTTTTTCTTCATTTGCTCATTAGATGAATGAGATATTGAATGCATGACGAGTCAATTTTGAAGTATTTCCGCCTGTCTCTCCCAAGGCATGGTATCTATGAAACATGAATCAACAATTTTATTTTCATGAAGAATAATCTAAAAAAATAAAAAACAAAAAAACGAAAAAAAAACAAAAAGAACGTCTTATTCACTTCAAGAGCCCTAAAGTTTTTCTCCTGCTACAAGTATGGGAAAATATTACTAGTTTTAGTAAAATGTACCAACATGTTAGCTTCATTTATCACAAGGTTGCAAGGTTGCATTTACCATTCTAATAACCACACTTGCTAGCATACGCCAAAACCAAAACCAGCTACGCAGATGGTAAATTATACCAGTCCTTTTTTCCGTGTATCTAACAGGCTTATTTATTATTTCATAGGTTTCTCGCGTACAACGTAAGCCAAAATAACAATTTCGATTACCGGGTGGTGCGGTAGCATCTAACAAGCGTACTCAATGGGTTTCTCACGTAACGAAGAACAAAATAACAATATCGTTTACCGAGTGGTGTGGTAATATCTAACAGACGTAACCATCGAGTTTCTCACGTAACGAAATTCAAAATAACAATTTCGTTTACCGAGTGGTGAGGTAGTATCTAACAGGCGTAATCAACGGGTTTCTCACGTAACGAAATACAAAATAACAATTTCGTTTATCGAGTGGTGCGGTAATATCTAACAGACGTAATAATCGGATTTCTCACGTATAACGGAATCCAAATTCAAAAATGTGTTTACCGGGTGGTATCTAACAAGTCTCACCTAGTTTCTCACGGAACGAAACACAAAATCAAAAATTTGTTTACCAGAAGTGCCTTACAGGCGTATTTAACGGATTTTTCTCCCACACTGAAAAAAAAAAAAATCAGCTAAATTTAACTAATTTCAACTTAAAAGTATGGACACCACTTAAAACTGTTAGTTTGACTATTTGAATTAGTAAAAGTAACTCCGTGCCGTGTTAATTAACATGGTACGAAGTTAATTTTACTAATTCAAATATTCTAACTAACAGGTCTAAGTGGTGTCCATACTTTTAAGTTGAAATTAGTTAAATTTAGCTGATTCTTTTTTCAGTGCACGTGCCGAAACCGCGCCTTCTGCTGAGGGTTATAGTTATGGGTTATCTAAGAATACTTGGGATGAGAAACGTTTGAGATTTCGATCTGTTGAGATTTTTAATAAACTTCCCAAATCCTTAAAAACAATGTTCATGGAAGAGGTTTGCACATTCTCAATGAAAACAAATGAGTATTTTAAAATGAATCCTTTCTACAGTCTAAATGAGTACATGAAACCATTGAAGTGATGGACAAGTTTTTGTACTCCTCTGTATAGTAATTAGTCATTATATTTTCTACTTACCTACTGTTCTTAATACTGTTCTGTTACATAAATGTAATACCTATATTTTACCTGTACTGAGCTGTAAATCTGGTGTACTAATAACGAATAAATAAAATAAAATAAAAATAAAGCTATCCGTTTACCAAATCGAAACGCAAGGCAGTTAATGCCATTAGAATAACCCCAGAATGTATGTTAAATGTTGAATGTGTAGGTTTGAAGTTTCAAAAACGTGAAGTGCGGTTAAAATTTCGTTTTTGACATATAAAAATGAATTTGGAACGAAAAGGGCGAAAGCCTTACTTATTGATGCATATCGGAGGTACTTTAAATGTGGCAACCAATCGTTGGTTTTTAATCGTTATCCCTCTTCACTGTTCAGTGATTTCACAAGTCTTTGTACTCCTCTGTATAGTAATTAGTTATTATATTTATTTTCTACTTACCTACTGTTCTGTTATATAAATGTAATTACGTATAAATGTACCTGTTTCCGCAAAATGAGGGCGGACGATTTGAAAGGGTAAAACATCAATACGACGATACAGGGTGAATAATATGTATTAATTTAGATTATAAAGGGGTGATTACAACGACACAAGTTCACTAAAGCTCAGGGCTGCCGTTTTGCGTATAATCAATGCTATTTTTCAATTCACCGATGATTCCATCGGTTGAGAAAAGATTACACAGTTCATTTCAGTGCATGACTGTAATAAACTAAAATTTTCGTATCTGTAATCTTTTCTCAACCGGTGGAGTCGTCGATGACTTTATAAAACTTGCGGATATTTTAATTAAGCAACGGAGTTTCCACCGATTAAGGAAAGATTACAGATCAGAGTATTTTCGTGCATTACAGTCATACACTGAACTGAACTGTGTAATCTTTTCTCAACCGGTGGAATCATCGGTGAATAGAAAAATAGCATTGATTATACGCAAAACGGCAGCCCTGCTAAAGCTTGTTATCAAAACGACCTAAATAGGGTACTCGTGCTAGGGAGGTAGGTAGAGAAGACAGACTAGAGACTTGGAGAGCGCAGTTCCACGGAGAATCGCCGAAAGCATAGACCATTGAAAATAGGAGCTTCTCATGTGAGTATCGGTTCTACAGGTGGGCCTTCCCTTATTCCTGAACAGTACCCATATTTGACCTGTACTGAGCTGTAAAGCTGGTGTACCAATTACGAATAAAATAAATAAATAAATAAATAAATAAATAAAAAAAAAAACTCCAGTTTTGGAGTAATGGTAAATGGGAGTTGGGAAGATTGAGAAGGATTAGTATAAAGTGTTGCTCAAGTTGACTACATTGCGCGGCGCAGCGCAAAGGACGAGGGGGAGAGAGAATCCGCGGAGGAGGTTACATTTCGTTCGGGAGAGAAACCTTTAATTAATAATGGCGTGTGATGGATTAGATGTGGAGCTCGGGACTCAGCAGTCGGAAGTCATCGACTCTAATTCTGCGCCCTCGCCGCCACGCCGCGCCGCCCCCTCCCTTAGCCTCGCCCCTCCCCCCCCCCCCCCCCCCCGCAACCCCCCTGCTCCCTGCCCACCAGCAAAATCTCGCCCTTTTCCTTCGCCGTTCTACGCGGATGGTGCCGGATCTAATGTAAGGAAAACCGAGATTGTTAGTCCGATTGAAAGATCGAGCCACAGTCGTCACTGAACTAGAGTCCAGAGCTGCCGTTTTGCGTATAATCAATCGTTTTTTTTCATTTCACCAATGAAATTTCCACCGGTTGAGAAAAGACTACACAGTTCATTCCAATCTATATAAATAAAATCGAAAAGTAAAAATGAGTTTACTCTCGATCTCGAAAACTATCGGCCCAATTTCGCTCATTAACGTGTTAAATGAAAGCTCCAGTGGTCTACTTTTCCACAAAAATCCGAAAATTATCGATTTCGGCAAAGGGGGGCGCTGAGGTCCAAAATAAGACGGCACCCCGTGTTAATTGTATATCTATATTTATAGATTTTTTGAAGAAAGTTTGTTCGCCCCTATTCTCGAAAACTACTCGACCGATTTTGACCGTTCTTTTATCAGATGAAAGCTTGAGTCCTCGACATTTGCAGCAATTACCGAAACTTTTTGATTTCAGCCACAGGGCGCTGCCAATCCCCCAGAAAGGTCACGTTCCGTGTAATTTGTATACCTATATATATCGGGTTTTTTCAAAAAGTTTGTCCGCTCTAAATCTCGAGTTCTACCAGTCCGATTAAGTTCGTTTTTTCACTGGAAGAAAATTTGAGTAGTCTAGATGTGCACAAAAATACGAAAGCTTCAAAAGTTCTAAAAGGGGCGCTCCCAGGCCCCCAAAACGGCACGCCCATAAGAAAGCATATAGAAAAAAAAACTCGACTGTTCGGTCGGTCTATGTGATGTACGGGGTGTTCCAGAAAATCGACACCTCTCTGATTTCTCGGCAAACGGTCGTGCGTATCCAAAACTCTGATTCAAAGCCGATCATTCCGATCCAATCACTTAACTCTGACGTAAGTGGCAGTGGAGGAGGGGGGGGGGGTAACCCACAGCCTCAGCTACCCATTTTGGTGTCCATATCAACACGCAGAGAGCGGCGAGCTAATAATAAATTCAATAATATAGATATGAAACTAGGTATAGTACTGTTTAGACGATTTTTATCCCGAATGGTTGTTTTTCGAATAGTTTATTTGCTTAAAACGATTAAATAGATTTATTTTAACTATATGCAAACAAATTTCGATACAAATAACAAACTTGGATGCGATTGGACCGTTTGGTCGAGAGCTAAAATGTATCTAAAGCAACCGGACAGGACCTTTTTCAATAATGTAACTTTTGAAATCAGGGCCGGGATTGTGCAGTGCAAATATAAGAAGAAGACTCAAATGATGTATTTTTTGTTCTTGAAAAAAAGAAAATCAAACTACAAGTCATTTTAGGAGGACCCTGTATCAGAAAAGGTTGAATAGTCGCAGAGTGTTCAATGTTAGATTTGGACAAGCCGCAATAAAATCGTCAAAACGAGGGCCTATGAGGTGGTGTGAAAGCAATTCCTGAATAAGGCGAGGTCTCTCCCTGTAGGGATGTCTCTTCACGGTTTAATGTGGGGCTTCATAAATGTTGGTGAGGGCCACGTGACGGGCCTTTGAGTGGTGATCAGGTACTAGGTTCGGTTTCGGCAGCCAACGCGTCTCTTTTGTTTATTGACTTACGAGGTTTTCCGATCTAAAAGAGAGTGTTACACTTGCTTTCTTGAATAGATGACGGCCACTCTTTTAGATATGATTGATTCGTTGACTGCGGACTTTTGATTGAAATGCATTTCACAAAATTGCTCCGTGCTAGGTTCATTAATTTACCTCAAAACTTATGATTCCTCGAAAACAGAGAATCTTCATAATAACGGATAAAGGATACGCGTGATGGCACGGCTCGCGTCGTGTACGTCCGTGAAGTTGGCCCCCAAAAATTGACTTTTTTTAATTTTTGTTTTGCTTAAAAATTTGCTATCGATTTGCTATTCCTAGGTATACCTTTCAAAATTTTGCTATCCTCACCCAAATTTTGCTACAGTAAATTTTTGTTTGGGGGGGGGGGGCAGCGTCACGCCAGCCCCCCAACCTCGAGCTACGGACTTCCGGAATGGCTCAAAAAATTCCTCTCACTTGCTATTTTTTGGCGTCTTTTTCAGAATTTTTACTAACCCCCTCAATTTCCCATAAATGGCTTAGCTTGAGGTGGGGGGGCTAGCGTGATGTTGCCCCCCCCCCCACCTTTGGAGGCCATTTATGGGAAGTTGAGGAGAAAAGCAAAAATTCTGAAAAAGACGCCAAAAAATAGCAAGTGAGAGGAATTTTTTGAGCCATTCCGGAAGTCCGTAGCTCGAGGTTGGGGGGCTGGCGTGATGCTGCCCCCCAAACAAAAATTGATTGTAGCAACATTTGGGTGAGGATAGCAAAATTTTGAAAGGTATGGCAAAGGAAAGAAAATCGATAACAAATTTTTGAGCAAAAAAAAATTGAAAAAAATCAATGTTGGGGGGCCAACTTCACGGACGTTGCGTAGCTAGCCAAAATTCACTCGCAGGGTGAGTGATCAGGGGTCCAGGGGGCGGAGCCCCCTGGCTAGACGTGAGAGCGAGCGAAGCGAGCACCGAACGGCTAGTCTAAGACTAAAATCCACGAAAATACTCTGCGGGCTGACCATATACTTTATCGTTAAAGCGATCGTTAAAACTGTCTACGAGTGATGCTTTTGGTCGAAAATTGTAAAACTTGGCTGTTTTGCTATGGTAACCATCGTTAAGAGTCTCGTTTTATAAAGGCTATTCACGAGTAACCTTTAAAAAACGGACATTATAACGATGGTTACCATAGCAACGGCTAAATTTACAATATTCGACCAATAGAATCACTCATACACAGTCTTAACGATCGGTTTAACGATGAAGTAAATGATCGGCCCAAAGACATTATAGAAGAAGACTGGCCCCTGCTATCTCTTTGCACGGAGGAAAAGTGAAGCCAGTCTTGGCACGGGCTGATGGGCAGGGCACTTCCCCGCGCGGGGGTATGAACCAATTTAACATTAGCTCTTATGGAGCTTCGCGCTTGAAACCTATTTCAGTCAAACATTTTAGCGAAGAACAATGTCGAGTCTCACATGTGTTATATAGAGTAGTATATCGTACATTTTAACCGAAAATTTGGATCAATTTAAAGCGTCCGCTCTTTAATAATCGAAAGTTATCGATCGGTTGGTCATTGTTTACTTTAGCACCCGTAACCTCTCTGCCGTACTTTCAATCGTAAATATCTAGCGGATAAATTGACCGAAACTTTCGTTTAAGTTCGTCAATCTCAACTTTGGCATAATCTGCAAATCATATCTGCGTACTTTTTGAAAACTAACAGTAATTAACATTCTTTTGAAACAGTTTTATGTCTCGGCTCCATAAGCCGCAATGTTAATTTGGTTCATACCCCCGAGCGGGGAAGCCCTGCCTATGACAGTAACCGGCTTCAAATCTCGCCGCTAGGGGCCAGTCTTCTTCTATAATGTCTTCGGATCGGCCCGCTGATCTATAACCTTTTCTCAATCGGTGGAAACTCTGTTAATAAATTAGAATATCCGCAAGTTTTTTAAAGTCATCGACGACTCCACCGGTTGAGAAAAGCTTACAGATGCGAGCATTTTCGTACGTTATGGTTATACCCTGAACTGAACTGTGTAATCTTTTCTCAACCGGTGGAATCATCGGTGAATTAAAAAATGCGATTAATTATACGCAAAACGGCAGCCCTGCAGGCTAGAGTCCCTATATCTGAAAGAGTCTAGTCACTGGGCGGATTCAGAAAGTTTGCCTTCTCTCTCTGTCCCCATTAGAACGCGTGTGTTAGAAAAGACAGAACAGAGGCAGTCACGTGATTTTCGCCCCCTCTTCTATCCTTTGCTAACATATGCATTCTAATGGGAGAAGAGAGAGAAGGACAATAACTTGGATCCGCTTGGAATCTATTCTTCTCTCTCTTATCCTATTAGAACGCGTGTGTTAGAAAAAGACAGAACAGGTGCAGTCACGTGATTTTCGCCCCCTCTTCTATCCTTTGCTAACATATGCATTCTAATGGGAGAAGAGAGAGAAGGACAATAACTTGGATCCGCTTGGAATCTATCCTTCTCTCTCTTATCCTATTAGAACGCGTGTGTTAGAAAAAGACAGAACAGGTGCAGTCACGTGATTTTCGCCCCCTCTTCTATCCTTTGCTAACATATGCATTCTAATGGGAGAAGAGAGAGAAGGACAATAACAATAATAGAAGGTTAATACATGCCGATCAACAAATGCAGGGAAAGATTACATCGTTTCAAACTTAGCGGAACTGTAATCTTTGCTGTGGAGCAAAACACAACAACGGCCTCAGAATGTAAACAAATGTGCAAAATTGCATCCAATGGCGGCGCCCATGATTTCTCTTGTCTTAACTCTCTACATATAGGGACTCTAGTGGCAAAGAGTCTCGCCGTACGAGGTTTCATCTCTGATTGGCTACTGAAAATTGAAGAAGAAGAAGAAGAAGAAGAAGAAGGGGTCTATGAAGCCTGGAGGCGCGCCTCTTATTTGAATCTGCATGGGAACATCTTCCCCGCTGCCCAGCTTCGAGGGAACTTTCGGCATTTTTAGCTTGTACTGATGAAATTTCCTGATTGAAATTGATAAATGTATATGTTCAGAACAGCATTCAATTCACACATTACTCTTCACTGTAAATTAAAACAGTCTCAGCCGATAGTAATTGAAGGTTACGTTGACCTTACAAAGATTACTTACTCACGAATCCATGTATATACTCTGTTCACGATAAGAAGGCGGGTGAAAATTCAGGTAGTAATGCACTATTTAGAAACAGTGCGGCTATATGCTGGCGACTCCAACCCTTCGCAGTGGCCGTTGTTCATCTGATTTCTCCCTTGGCACGGAGGATTTCCACAAACCGACGGACTCAAAAATTTACCGACGTTCATTAAAAACTGCGAACGTTCAAAAATACGAAAAAACGGACGAAATTTTCGCCCTAAAGACCCAAAACTCGGCGAAAATAGTCGACTTTGATTGATGACTCTCAGAAATTCGTATTTTTCAGTCCGAATTAAATTCAGGATATTTCGTCTAATATTATTCAGTCCGAATTAAATTCAGGATATTTCGTCTAATATCGAATTTATGAGAGTCATCAATATTCAAAGTCGACTATTTTCGCCAAGTTTTGGTCCTTTAGGGCGAAAATTTCGTCCGTTTTTTCGTATTTTTGACCGTTCGCAATTTTTACTGGACGTGAGTAAATTTTTGAGTCTTTCGGTTCTTGGAAATCCTCCGTGCCAAGAGAGAGTTCGGGAGAACAACGGCGGCCACTGCAAAGGGTTGGAGTAGCCAGCATAGCCGCACTGTTGCTAAATAGTGCATTACTACCTGAATTCTCACCCGCCTTCTTATCGTGAACAGAGTATAAGTAATCTTTGGCGGGAAGATCGTTGGATAAAAATGTAAACAAGAGGCGCGCCTCCAGGCTCCTCAGACCACTTTGTCTTCTTCACTTCCGTTCGCGTGTCTTGACTCTTCCTTCCATAAATAGAGAATCTACACTGAACTAGTGCGGATTAGCTTTTCCAATGTGGCAACAGCGATTGCTTTCAGTCCATTTGAACGTATGAAAAATAATCGATCTTCAGGACCTGAACAAGTTCGGGTCTTCACCCTTGTGTTACCAAGGTGTTTTACACCTTCTGATAACCAACGGAGGGGGGGGGGGGTGAATTTTCACCCCAACTTAAAACCATTGCTGATGGCTTTTGTTTTAATATTTTTCAAATCTGTAACAACCATCTTGTCCAGTATTTTCTAGGTAATAATAGCATGCCATGTTTTTTTTTTTTTTTTTTTTTTTTTTTTTTTTCAAATTGTTTAATTTTTTAAGTGTTTGGTAAGGTTTCCTGCAAAAAAGTACTAAATTCAAGTATTCCAAAAATTGCAGCAATTCCTTTGATTTCTTTGAATTTTGAAATTTGGATGAAGGATGATTCCAGAAACAATTACATTGAAACTGCATGAAACAAGCTGTAAGATTACATGAAAACAGAATTTTTTGTGTCAAATTTTCTCAGGGGAAATTTCCCCCCCTGGAATTTTTTTTGCCCATAAATACGGGAAAACTTGACGGAAATGTCTGATTTTGTAGAGAAAGTTTCTAAATACCCTCGTCAAGGCAGACAAGGAAGCTCAAAGCTCTTTGTTTAAATTTCAGATTTTTATCTTTAAAAAACGAACTTTTGGCGAAAATTCACTTCCCCGACTTTCCCTCTTGGTAACACAAGGGTTAACCTGAGTTCGGCGAGTGGAGGGGGAAGGGCCACTGTCGTCATTATGAAAATTTGAAAGTTGAAGTTATTTCCATTTCTCGGAATTACATTTTACTTTTTAATCCAAACACGGGCGAAAATTGTGTCTCTGTTGAAAATATCCTGGCAAAATGTCACAACGCACGCACATCCAGGTCCAGGAATCCACATTTCTTTCTTCGTGCCCATTTTAATTTTTAAACGCACATCAGAAAATGACGGAGTAAGAGGGGGACTACCTCGTTGCCTTAGATCTCAACACGTGCTGTTTTTTGGAACATGCATTCATTCTGAAAAAGAAATAGAAACACGAATTCCTAGATACGCCTCTCATCTACGTCATTATGCATGTGGTTACCGATTTTGTCAGTATTAGATTCATGCTCTGCAGGCGTTCAGTAATAATCCGCTAGGTAAAATAGTTTGACAGAAGTATACGCTTTTTAATATTTCAATCTGTTGAAACAGTTGATGTGACAATAAACGATATATTTAGCCAGTGCTTCTACTTCGGGAAACATTACACAATACTGATATTAATTCAATCTTGCCGGTTTATTTTTTTATTTTGTTTACAACAAGTATAACAACACGTTCATTATTATCATTATTCTTATTCAATAATTTATTTCGAAGATGTGATACTTAGATAAAAATTTCTCTCAAATTCTGATTAAAAAAAACAAAAATTCTGAGCTATATTTAAAAAACAAAAAAACAAAAAAAATTAAAAAAACATTTCACCAAAGTAAAAATCCATTAATAACATAGGCGCAGTTTCGTCTCGGTTTCCAGACGACAATATACAATACACTCTAATTGAATTCCTCATCAATTACCGCATACAGTTTTGCGTGTTTCACGAGAAGAGAAGTACTAATGAACACTAGAATTCATCGCCCTTACTTTATTGCAGCGGTGTTATCGATACATTTCCATGCTGTACCGGTAAGCAAAAAACACGACAATTTTTACCATACAATACAAGACCATACAAGAGATAGTATGCTTGAAATAAGAGAAGCATTGACATTTAGACAACAATGGGGCTCTTGCAAACTTTTGCTACGAGCAAAAAAATAGTCCAAGCTGATGTGAAGACCGCAGCGAAAATCACGAAAATCACACTGAGGAAGTCTAAAATTCAGTAATAAACTCACAAAACTAGCTGCTATATCGGAAAGATCGTAATGATGGTAACGCAGGTATCATGGGCGATTCCTGTCTATTATGTCACTTTCTCTACGGAAACACAGACATATGTCTCAATTTAGATAGGAATCTCCCGTGATACCTGCGTCGCTGACGCTACGCCATTAAGCCCGATTCTGAGAGTGAATTTCGTGATCGTTTATGTAAGTACTCATCGTCATTTTTACAGGTTTTTATGCAAGAATCAAAACTTTAATCCCCCACAGCAACATTTTTTCAAAAGCCCCATTCAAATTTGCGAATTTTCAAAAGGATGCATCAATTTATTATTTCGACAGGACTGTTTTGTCCCTGTGCAGTGAGTTTACCTTCATTTCTCTGTAAGTCTACCGTGTCATTAATCCTTGAGAGCCCGCAATGTATTTGACTTGGGAGGGGGGGTGTCTGAATAATACCCAAATGAAATGTGACTATCGGGGCAAGTATAAGTATTTGAAGTAGGTAATTGAGGTCTGCTAAATGATATCCATCAAAAATTGAAACATGGTATAATCATGTTTTAAGGGGATGTATTTATAGCAGACTTTGTGAAGGCTTCAGCCCCCCCCCCCCGTAATCTAGGAAGTGACGTGACTCTTTTGTTTACTTTAATGAGGGAGTCATTAAATACCTATAAATATAATATCATACCATACCTACCATTACCTATCCCACGAATACCGATTTTAAAGTAACCGCACATAGACAACGCACGAGTATATAAATTTGTGACCTTGAATGAGAAGTTATGAACTATTGATGACATAAAAACAAAAAAAAAAAAGTGAGGCATCACGTCCACAGCTGGGTTGAAAGTCAGGCTTCACTTTTCAATTGCATGATCACAAATTGCGAGTGAAATCGTCTATTTAGCAGAAAAGAGCCGATAATTTAAAAAAGTAAAAACGGAAAAGTGGATTTCCGTGAATCCACGGAATATGGATTATCCAGGGTAGGTTTTTCCGAGAAGCATCGAGGTTATATCGACTCAAATGGACCAATATGTCATTTGCGAACATTTGACCATCATTACTTTCTTATATTTCAATTTACAATTTACTCAAACATATGATAGAAACCACGATACTTTCACTATAGCTATACGCAAGTAGCAAAGTAAACATTTCTACCTTAAAAAAAAAAAAAAAAAAAAAAAAAAAAAAAAAAAAAAAAAAAAAAAAAAAAAAAAAACACTTAACATGTATGTAAAGAGTAGGGGACAGTTGTAAAGTTTATGTAAAAAAAATGAAAATAAATGTAAAATCTGTGTAAAAATAGGGGTTTAGCTGTAAAATTTAGGTTACAAAGAACAAGGTGGAAGGTAAATATACTTTAAAACTCGTCAATTTTGGAGAGATTTGCACGAAATTTAATACGTTGAAAGAAGGAGTTGAAATATAGGTAAAAAAAAGAGATAGAATTTAGATTTATACCAAAACCGAACTACCTGGAAAGTAAATTACCTTAAACTTGATTCCCTTCCCAGGTATGAACCAAGATTTCGGCAGGATTTTTTCTTTGTATAACGCAAAAAATCTTGTTCAAATCTTGTTAAAGTCTTGTCAAAAATGGTTGGCTCTTAAACGTTTTGGAAATGTTTTTAAAGGGTTTCTCAAAAGTTTTCAAAAATATTTTTTAAAAATCTATTTGAAATGTTTTAAAAGATTAAATTGTTCATGCCAAAATATTTTTTATGAAAAAACTTTTAAAAAGATTGTTAAAAAACTATTTTGGCACGAACATTCTAATCTTTTAAAAATATTTTAAAAATCTTGTAATGGGTAGGGGTTTTTAAATGCGTATAGCTCTGGAAGAGACGTAGACAAGAGATAAGAAACGAAATGGTATATTCTCACAAACTAAATCTAAAAACACAACTTCGTCAACTCCAACGGCTGACAGCGAAGTCCCTAAGACGCCCTGACAGCAACTTCAAAACCTAACCTCACAAATACACACGCTGAGCACATTAGCTACAGACAACCTAACTCTATAGATGAGAGATCACCAAGATCCAAATCTCACCGGACGTATCTGTGAAGAGTGCGACCCATAAGCTACTGTCAGTGCATCTTATATAGTTCTCAAAACCTAGAGCAGATTCCCTATGTCATAGCACAGCCCTGAGAACACAGTTAATCAGCCTTGGGGATGATTCGAAAATCATACCCAAAGTCGGAAATCATGCGGTCAATGACAGCCATAGACGTATTGAGTCTACTCTAGATACCGTGAAACCGCGAATTCATATCAACACAGCGCGCGATGTTTACGGCGACTCGCGGTCGTCTAAACACAACACAAACCGACAGTGTTGCCAGATGTCAACTCCTAATATCCTAATATAGTAATATATTGGGTATGGCGGACGCCATCCCATTACTATCTTTCTTGCATACCTCGGTTTTCACCTAAATTCCGTGCAAACTTACCCAAAAAGTACCCAAAACTTACCCACTAACACCTAAATTTACTTTAAATTTTACTCTTTTTTTGTGTAAATTTGTATACCTCTATTGGAGTGATAATGAATAAAGGCCGATGCTTTGTAAATTTTCCAGGCGATAAAGATACCTGGCAGATTTTCCTTACGAAACGGACTGAGTAAATGGCACACGAATCACGTCAGAGGCCATCACTTGAACTCGTCTCCTAGAGGCCATCACCTGAGCTCGTCTTCTCGAGGCCATCCTAACGAGCCGTTTAAAACAGAATACTATCTCAATCGCCATCAAGGATCAAACGAAAAATCCGTGTCTCTTATTACTGCGCCTATCTCTCCGCAAAGCTTGCTTCAAGGAATCATTAACGTGGACAGCTGCAAGACGCTGCAAGAGAGTTCAACGCCGTCTCAGATCAACGCGGCCAAACAAAGGTGCGAGTCGGCCTTCGAAAGTTTACAATCATTACCTGATAGACGCAAGTCGGACTGTCGTAGAGCCCGTTCACCAGGATGCTACGTGGTAAATGTGCGCACATCCCGACAAGTGTGCAGAGTAGCCATCCCGCGATTCGGTTGCAGGCGTATTATGTATGGTTCAACAAAATACGTCGATTTGGTCGATTGTATCCGTTAATTAACGAATCTGCAAAAATGACGATGGACAAATAAAAAACATTAAAAATCCAATCGTGAATTCAGCATATCATTGGGGCTGTTTCACACTGTTGCTAAAAGCGATTTAATAGATAGTCGATTCTGGTATAAAAACCTCCATAAATAACGACGAATGGCAGAATTAAAAACTCCCTAAATCCACTCATAAATTCAAAAAACGCTTTTATTTGCGCGAGCGTAATGGTGGCTGACGGCAGTAATAATGGGAGATTCCCATCTAACAGTACTGTAATAACTCCATCAAGAAGTGACCAATCAGAGACGACTTTCATGTAACATCAGAGTCACTAGGTGTCACAGTACCATTCATCGGGTGTGGATCACTACTCTGATGACTAATTACTCTGTGAATCATCCTTGTCAGCATAGAGAGAGTGACGGAATGAAGATAGGAATCTCCCGTAATATTACTGCCTTCAGCCGTCATTAGGTACGCTCACGCAAATAAAATCGTTTGTTGAGCTAAGAAGTGAATTTCGGAAGTTTTTAGTGCTGCAATCGGTATTTTTTGGGGTTTTTACACTAGGATCGATTATTAAATCGCTTATTGTAGCAAAAGTATATGCAACAGCCTCATTTTAAGAGTTATCCATTTTGAACAATCTATTTTTGCTACACTGCATGACCTTATTTTCACCGATATACTTCTATTCAGGCCGTCACAGGCGTCAAAATGGGGGGGGGGGCGGTGGGCTGACTGTGTTTTTTGTTTTTTTTTTGGGTGGAGTCTTTGAAATTAATTATGTTTTAAGAGTGTGCAAAAAAAAAAAAAACGACAAAAAAAAAAAACAAAACAAAAACAAAAAAAAAACAAAACAAAAAAAAAACCACTTTATTTACTGCTCAAATTTTGTGAGTATATTAATATTTTTCTCGCATAGAAATGAGCTCTATTTATCTTTTTTTATCTAAACAGTTACTCTTTGACCTTGGATCTGTTACAATAATTAAAATTGCGATTACTTTGTTTAGTCTTCCACTCTAAATGGTTGGAGGTGATGGGAAGGGAAGTTTTAAAAAAATTCTCGGAGACCGGGGGGGAGGGAGTACGAAGGACAACCTACCTACCTTCCATTTTGACAGGGGCCCGAAAGCCTATTGAGTACCGGGGGTAGGATAGGATGTGACGGGTCTGCTTTTACTCAGGCGAAGCCACCGTTTTTAAACCTTAACATCATTATAACCTTAATTACATGGAATATTGACTGCACATTATTTTGCTGTCTGGTTTTTTTGGTGTACTGAGTATTAAAAATGAATGCAAGACTACTGGTGGCAACTGCGCAATAAAAAACACATCTAAATGAATCGCTCATCCAAACATGGCATACAGTTTTCCGTGTTTGCCAGGAAATGGTGTGCGGTATATTGAACAAAAATGTACCTTGCTCTTACTTTATTGCAGTGATTCTATCGATGCTTTTCCATGTCATGGCGGTAAGCAAAAAACAACCTAATTTTTACCACTTCTTACTAACATTGCACGTAAATCTTCGAATTTTTACGAATTTATCTTTCTCTATTTTTGACCATATTTGAACGCTACTCGCTAGAAAAAGACGGATCTGCAATAGGGACCAAAGTATTGTGATAACCCATTCCTAACACACCTGTTAAGAGAGAGGAAAATCCTGTTCCTCGAAATATCTTTGAGCTTGATCACAGGCAGGAGTTCTATTTGCACCAACGGAACTTATCATGATTTAAACCTTGCATTATCTGGATACAACAAGATTTTCCCAGTATTTTGCGTATGAACTCTTGTTTGCAATTTATTAAATAGAAAGAACTATATTTTTTCGACAGGGCTTTTTTTTTTCCTTGTGCGGTTGGCATACCTTTATTTCTCTGTGACAGCATGAGTTACTAAACTTATTGTGTTTTACGACAAGTCAACATCCATGGTGAACTCTTGTCTGATCAACAATAACCCAAAAATGTCCCACACCAATGACGTTTATGACGACCAAACATTTATGACGTTTTCCGTCAGTTTTCAAATCTTTTAAACTATGGTGTAAGTCGAGCATCGATTTACCAAATACTCACTTGATAGCTATACTTGGAGGCAGTGGCGTTGCGTGCCATCTGGCAACAATGCAACTGCTAAATTTAAACTCATTAACTATATCGAATTTTCTTTGTGCACTGTGCACCCCTGAATTCGATATTTCACATGAGTTTAAATGGATAGAATAAATTGTTGCCAGATTGCACGCGACGCCACTGCTTGGAGGATCCAATTTAACTTGCCCACACGCGCGGTCTCTGTAGTAAGTATACATGTCTTTGGTTCATCTTTGTTTCATAAGTTTGTGTTCGTGTGTGTGTGTGTGTGTGTGTGTGTGTGTGTGTGTGTGCTGCAGTTTGTAAATTTTTAAATGAGCCTGAAATACTCTTAAATTGGTATCGGTTTTTTACAAACCAGGGCCGGATCTAAAGAGGGAAGGGCAAATAAGGTTCAAGCCAGTGGCGTAGCGTGCAATTTGGCAACGTTGCACTGAGTCCATTTAAACCCATGTAAAAGGTCGAATGCAAAGGTGTTCACCGAACACCCTATAGCTCGATCTTTTTAATGAGTTTAAATTGATAAATTACAACGTTGCCAAATTGCACGCTACGCCACTGGTTCAAGCGCAGTGTGCACCAAGCGACATTTGACAGGAGACGGCTAAATCGTGAACCACGAGTAAAGAATACAAATAAAATAGAAAATGTCATAGCTTTTGGAATTTTCTCCCAAAGCGTGACAAAATTGTAACATGCAAGCATAAAAGAAGGAGACGATTGGAAGTACATATTAATGGAAATATTTCATTCAAAGGTGCGCTCTAATGGTGTACAACAAGTCAAAAAGTCTCAGTTTCGAGTAAATTTTTCTTTGAAGTGGTGTGAAATTATTTACCACGAATAAGAAAAGGAAAACATTGTTGGAAATTTTATTTCAAAATATGGTAAATCTGTGAACAGCGAGTCCGAAAGAAAAATAATCAAAATTATGAAAATCCGTTTGTTAAATGCTGTGAAATCTTAATCTTTCAACGACTGTTGTCCCGTAAAATTTGGTGACGCTGCATTTCGTCCAATGATTCGTCCAATGAAACTCATGTGAAATATCAGTGCGAGGGATAACTTTGTAAACACCCTCAGTAGTTCGACCTTTTTCACTGGTTTAAATGGACAAAATACGATGTAATCGTATTGTACGTGACGCCTCTGAAGCAGCATCCCTCCGCATAAACTTTTAACTATGACCCAAGGTATATGGAGAACAGGTATGGACAACACTCTGAGGTTGGCTCTGATTGGTTGCGAAAAAGCGACTCCGACGCCATTTTTCTGACCGCGCGATTCAAATTTATATTTTATATCTTGAAAAGGAAAGTGAACAACGTTCTTGATCATGTTAATCCATTCTATTGTCACAACATTAACATTTAAAGATAATAATTAGGTACATTTCATTGTTCAAATAAATAAAGTATTGCTTCAGATAAACTTCCCCTTCAAACCTAACCACAAACAACAATGCAAGATACACGGTGTAAATAGGAGACAAGATGGCGGTGAAGTCGCTTTTTCCCAAGTGGCCACGTCCCCTGAGTCGAGTGTTGTCCATAGCTGTTCTCCATGTACCTTGACTATGACTCTTTTCAACCAAATGTAACTAGGCCGATGCTCTGTGAATTTTTCAGGCAATGAAGATGCAAGGTCAACTTACTCCTCAGACAAACAGATCGCCAGTAAGGTCTAACTCGTTGAGAACGGTTCTAAGACGACGACCTTTTACTATTACCAGCCCTGGCAATGGTCATAATAAACCCGATGACGATCTTTCATCTCATGAATTCCTTCTTTCAGGCTATCCTGACGAGTCGTTTGATCATCATGAGCCACAAACATGGTACGATAAAGCATTGTCACTAACAGTTCCACTCGATCCACAGAGTGCACTTCGCAAGTTGATCGCTATTGACAGTTGCAAGTTGATCGAGGAAAAATCACTGACGGTACAGATCTACGCGGCCAAACATAAATGCAAAGTGGCCTTCGAGGCTTTAGAAACTCAACCGAATAATGTGAAAAAACGCTGCTTGTTAGCACATTCACCCGACTGCTATAGAAAAAAACCTTACGAAGTTGCTGAAGTTTGCAGGGTGGCCGTTCCGCGAAAGGGTTGTATGGGGTTTTTGCTGGGTACGACTCAGTACGTCGATTTGGTGCGATGCCTACGAAACTTGAAAGTCGACCTGGTTCAACCAATGAGCACCAATCAACCTTTACGGAAGGTTCATCCAATCGATATTGTAGAAGAAGAAAGGCCACTGCTATCTCATAACACGGAGGAGAAGTGAAGCCGGTCTCGGCACAGGCTGATGGACGAAGGGCTTCTCTACTCGAGGGTATGAACCAATTCAACCTTAGCTCTTACAGAGCCTCTTTGTGGAAAACAGTGTCGGGTCTAACACATGTGGTAGGTACAGTAAAATATATAATAAATGTTACCAGAAAATTGGTATCAATTTAAGGCATCGGTTATTTGCAAATCAGAATTAAAGATTTGTCGGTCATTGATTTTTTTTGGTACTCATAACCTCTCTTCTATACCTACTTTTCAAAGATTAGATTAGACTTTACCAAAGATATTACACACTATACAGATACAAAAATGTGCAAAACTTAGGGCGGGGAAAATGGGCCTGGGTTGGGGTACACAATGCGCCCGCAAGAATGAGAGAATACCGCCTGTTAGCTCAGTGACACAGTTTAAATGTATTTCTACAATATCTACATATACAGGGTGTCCGAGAAATGAGTTCACACTTTTGCTGTGAGCGCCTGGTTGATTGTAAAAATCTGAAAAATTCAGGAATAATCTATTACCCCTAAGCGACTTCAGAGAAAATATCGGGGGGCTCCCACCCCCCTTAAGGGGGGGAGTAGGCCCCAAAATGTACCCCGTGTTGCCAATATATCGCATATTTCAAATGACAGGGGGTATTTTTTATTTCATCATTCAAAAGAGCTCAAAAAACTGAGTAATTTCGTTTTTTCAGATTTTCGGTAGCCCCTCTCAAAACAAAATGGCGGTCAAATAGCTACCCCATACTTTAGAGGCCCACAACTTCAGTTTGAATTAATATTTTTTCAAAAACTAAAAACTTCCTGAATCCTCAGAACGTCTTCTTTCCAATGATGTGCCACACTTTATCATTTGGTGAAAAAAAAATAGGGCGCGGAGCCCCCCCAAAAATTTTTGAGTTTGGGGGGCTGTAGCTCAAAGAAGTCAAATATAAAGGGGGGTCGTGTTGTAAATCAATCGAAAGGTCTTAAAAAAAGGAAGAATTTGGCGCAAACCCGAAGTCGCTACAATGCGTGTATTTAAAATGGCGGCCATTTAACCATTTGGGGGTGGGGGACCGTCCCCCCAAATAAAATCCCTCCATCGAGTGATACACCAATCGAAAGGTCTTGGAAAGAGGAAGAGAATGGCGCAAATCGGACGTCAATACGATGCTTGTATCCAAAATGGCAGCCGGTTAAAGTTTTTTGGCTATAGGCCTGCAGGGTCATATCGTCCGATTTCCGCCATTCTCTTCCTCTTTCCAAGACCTTTCGATTGGTGTATCACTCGATGGAGGGATTTTATTTGGGGGGACGGTCCCCCACCCCCAAATGGTTAAATGGCCGCCATTTTAAATACACGCATTGTAGCGACTTCGGGTTTGCGCCAAATTCTTCCTTTTTTTAAGACCTTTCGATTGATTTACAACACGACCCCCTTTATATTTGACTTTTTTGAGCTACAGCCCCCCAAACTCAAAAATTTTTGGGGGGGCTCCGCGCCCTATTTTTTTTCCACCAAATGATAAAGTGTGGCACATCATTGGAAAGAAGACGTTCTGAGGATTCAGGAAGTTTTTAGTTTTTGAAAAAATATTAATTCAAACTGAAGTTGTGGGCCTCTAAAGTATGGGGTAGCTATTTGACCGCCATTTTGTTTTGAGAGGGGCTACCGAAAATCTGAAAAAACGAAATTACTCAGTTTTTTGAGCTCTTTTGAATGATGAAATAAAAAATACCCACTGTCATTTGGAATATGCGATATATTGGCAACACGGGGTACATTTTGGGGCCTACTCCCCCCCTTAAGGGGGGTGGGAGCCCCCCGATATTTTCTCTGAAGTCGCTTAGGGGTAATAGATTATTCCTGAATTTTTCAGATTTTTACAATCAACCAGGCGCTCACAGCAAAAGTGTGAACTCATTTCTCGGACACCCTGTATGTATGTGTCGCAAAGCTATCAGGTTGCATCTGCCCCTGAAATCGGAACAATTTCTCTGAAACATTTGCGTATCTGCACAATATAATATCTTTGATCATCAATTTTTAGCAGCGAAACTGCCAAAACTTTCGTTTAAGCTTAGTTTAAGAAATAGAATGATTGCGACATTGCCAAATCTCACAAGCTGCCACTGCCCATTTGACTGATAGTGAATGTAAAATATGGTAATTTATTGAGACATTGCCCTAATAGAACACTCAAACCCAGTCTTGAGTGAGGACGTTTTTCTAAGGCTTGTATCTCAAGCTGATTTGAAGACGTCTTGAAGTCCGTTTGACAGGTCCAAACATTTTTTTAAATTGAACGAGATGTCTTGAAAACGTCTTAAAAACAGGTTGATAAAGTATCGACAACAAAAGAACAATGCATCGTCTTGTAAAGTATAGTGAAAGACGATTCCGTGATCCTCATTACTTTAGTTTTGAATGCATCGTACTTTAGAACGACTGAAGATGTATTGTAACATGCAACAGTGTGCTGGACTGATTGAATCATTAAATTTAGAACGTCTTGAACACAGCTTGCCAAGATGATAAGATATTTACTTTGGAACAGCTGTCTCTAAACTATCTAGAAGACAGATTGCTTGAACATTCACAACACGGCATCAACGGTTTTTAAATACAAGTTATAGATGGTTTTTTAACTGTTTGGTGGAAAACTTATTAGTCCAACTTCGAGACATCCTTGAGACAAGTTTGCCTGAACCTACCTGACTAAAAATCAAATCTCTTTGATGAGTTGCAGAGGGTTTGCAATGGTATAATGGACTACTTATCAATCCAATTTCAACAACTCTAACTTGAAAACAATTCGCCGTAAAAATGCTCGTTTTAAACAAGCTGCTTTGTAACCGTCTGGAACCCAGCACATAACCGTCGGAAATCCATGTTGGTAATACCAAACCAACCCTTCTTGAGAACAAGTTACAGGTGATTTGTAACGCCATGGAGGAAAAATTACCAAAGCCACTTCTATACCTCTTGATGACAAATTGACCATTTGGCAAAAATATTCACTTACAGCTATCTGTCTTGAAACCGTCTAGAAAACAGATTGCTGGAACAGTCACAACACTAGATCAAAGGCTCTTATGGACAAGTTATAGTTGGTTTGTAACGGTGTAAGCGAATTTCATGATTTTTTAGCTCACTTTCATTTCTGCTGGTTGTTACCCAAGAATTAACTATTGATAGGCTGTCCCAAGAATGATTGGACTTTACAACTGTAGGTTTGAATGAAAACATCAGCTTCCATCCTCAGATAGGGCAACCTATTGGTTTGGAGCAGTAAGAAGCTGATGTTTTCATGAAAACCATAGAGGTTTAACATTTAATCTTTTCTGTTAAAAGCTATAGCAAAAGCTAACAAGCGCCACATTGCATTCTAATTGACAAAAAGGTAGAAGAACATAAGTTCAGGTAGAAAGAAATAGAGAATAAATTACAGTCGGAAGATAAACTCCTGGAAGCGTCACTCACTGTTTCCTTAAGAGGTAGTGCATATATTTTCCTCCTATCAAACAAACCATTCCTTCCGATTTCTCCAGACTCTCAGATTTCCACCCTAGTCCCTGCACAGGTCGGAAGTGTTTTCCGAGGCGCGACCGGTCAAGAGCAAATAAACAAAAGGTGAAGTGGTCATCGAGAAGATGTAGCTCTGCTCCCGTGGTGTTGCCAAAATTACAAAGCTTAAGTCATTCTACGTGCACTCTTACGTACAAAATCGTGCGGTAAGTCAACAATGGTGGGTTGTCTCCGACACGACACGGACACCCGCCGAAGGAAACCAGGGTAACCGAGTTTATTGGAAGCCCCGACCCCTCGCAAAAGGAATAAGTAAACACTCGGCCATTTGAGACCGTGTTTGAGGTAAGATATGTCCGCTTCATGCTCCTTGCTCCCTGCAACCCGCACCACCCACCAACCCTGGCCGCGGCCATGGTATTTACAAGGTTGACCTTATACTTATTGATTTCAGTTCGGACTTCGGCGCTATCTTCTCCTATCTCTTAACCCTTTCTCACTCCTACTCCCGCAACGAAACCCCCTCGCTCTACCATACAGAGCTTGGCAATTCCCTTTATACAAGACAGATGCTAATTTTATCTAGTACCACTCCCGTTACACAGTGGAGCTGGAGCGAATCGATGGGAGGGGTCGGACACGAAATATATATGACTAAAATTACAATTTTGATTGTTTCTGCCGTAAACAAACAAACTGATAAAAGTGATTCTTAAGGAAAATTTTACCAAAAAAAAAAAAAAAAAAATAACTAAAAAAAATATCTCTCAAAATTCTACGTTGCATATTAAAAAAAACGTTGACTCACTCCACTGTACGTCATAGCCGTAGGCAGACTATTGTATTTCTTTCTCTTTGACCAAGGTATATGGAGAACAGGTATGGACAACACTCGACTCATGGGGCGTGACCATTTCGGAAAAATCGACTTTGCAGCCATCTTGTCTCCTATTTACACTGTGTATCTTGCATTGTTGTTTGTGGTTAGGTTTGAAGGGGAAGTTAATCTGAAGCAAGACTTTATTTATTTGAACAATGAAATGTAATTTTTATCTTTAAATTTTAATGTTGTGACGATAGAAGGGATTAATATTGTCAATTACGTTGTTCATTTTCCTTTTTACGATGTGAATTCTAAATTTGAATCGCGCGGTCAGAAAAATGGCGGCGGAGTCTATTTTTTCTCAACCAATCGGAGCCGACCTCAGAATGGTGTCCATACCTGTTCTCCATCTACCTTGCTCTTTGATCATTTCACTGCACGTTATGGGAGAGGATAGACTTAGGGGTGACTAATGTGAGATTTAAAGAAATTAAAAAATGAAAAAAAGGCATTTTTTTGGTCCAGATAAATGGTACCTGCTATATATTCCTAAAATTGGTTTATGAGTAGTATTGGTCCAAAAAGACTGAAATTTGGTTAAAAAAAAACCAAAAAAAAACAACAACAACAACAACAAGTGGGTCGTTAACGACCCACTGGGCATCTATGGGTTAATATACCTCTAAGTGAATCATCGCTCGTCAAAATATATAATAAAGTAGATGTAGTCGTCTTTCTTTTCTTCCCCTTGAAACGTAACGTCACGGAATTATGGAATTGAATGTCGAAACATCAAAGCATAGGTGTATGCGTTATTGATTCATTGCAGCTACCTCGACGCAAGAGGAAGCCTGGGTGGACGCAGAAATCCGTCTGTCTTTCCCTCCTCCCATTTGAAGACGTGCGTTAGAAAAGGACGGAGATAACGGCTAAAGTCACGTGATGGCCCCCTCTGATTATCCCTTTCTAACAAATGTGTTTAAACGGCCAAAGAGAGAGAAAAGACAAATTCCTGTATTTGCCCAAGTGAGGAAGTTCCACGATACATTAACCATGGTATGTACCGGCATACAAAAGTCCTCGGCACTAGCGAATCCAATATATTGTCCTTCTCTCTCTTCTCCCATTAGAATGCATGTGTTAGCAAAGGATAGAAGATGGGGTGAAAATCACGTGACTGCCCCTAATCTGTCCTTTTCTATCATACGCGTTCTAATGGGAGAAGAGAGAGAAGGATAGATTCCGTGGACACAAAAAAAGGATCGGGACACGGAGCTAAACGGCGGGGAAATTCGGAACAATGGAACAGCACATCGCCATGGGCGGATACAGGCATTTGTTTTTCTCTTTCCTCTTCCATTTGATCATGTGTGTTAGAAAGAGATAGCAGAGAGGGTCATCACTTGACTTTAGCCCCTCTCTCTGTCCTTTTCTAACGCACGTATTTAAATGGTGAGGAGAGAGAGAAAGAACCAATTCCTGTATCCGCCCATGCTCATCGCACATTACAAATCGCACATCGCGGCTTCATATAGGCGTGGAGTAGAAAGCGAAAACGCGGCGCGAAAACACTCCGCGGTAGAATTCCAACAATTCCAACAATTCCAACAATTCCACCTCTGTTCACCGACTCTCGCGGGCGATCCCGATGCCAATGCGTGTGCATTATCGACGCATTCCGCCATCCCTTTCCCGCGCGATTCCCTCCACGCCGATTCGGGCCGTTTCGAGGCGAGGATTCCATTCCCTCGAAACCTGGTTCAGTTCCACTATTCCAACCGTTCCCCTCAAGCACCTGACGCCTATGATGTGACCCATCATACCCGTCAAATTCTATCAAGTTCCTACCTCATAATATATATATCAGGGTTGCCGATCCTTGCACGTAAAAAAGGAGCTTATGTGATCGTTGACACCAGAGTTGGGCAACCGAATAATCAGAAATAATGAAATGACTCCGGCAACACTGAAAACTGGGTTTGCTACCTGAGTTGAGGAAAGAGAAACACACGGAAGGTATAGGTCAATTGTAGAATTATTCGTCGAATAATTCGATTGACTCGGCGTTGCCGGACACACCGAATAATTTCCGAATAATTTTTTGCCCAACTCTGGTTGACACAATCTGGTTATGTTCCATGCACAGAACTGATCCAAATTTTGGCCGGTGAGCTCGAATTATACTCACCGGCAGCCGAATTGGCGGGTGAAAATCGGAATTAAAACGCAAAAAAGGCAACACTGAGGACCCTTATGCGTCTCGAGTCGAGTGAATAGCCGAGAGTCGGCTATTGTTTGGGAGGAGCCCCGTGTCCGGCCACCTCGGACCCTTTTCCTTCGCCCAAAATTTCTGACGATTTTTTTTTTTTTTCGTCGGACAAACGCGCCGTTTTCATGTTGAAATTCAGTTTCAGCGTGAAATGTCAATAGAAATGAACTAAAAAACCAAGCTGATTAGCTTAATTTGAAGCTGTTTGATTCATCACCTATAACCAAACAGTGATGAATCAAACAGCTTCAAATTAACTCATCAACTTAGTCTTTTAGTTCATTTCCATTGGAATTTCACGCTGAAACCTAATTTCTACATAGAAAGCGCGTTTGTCCGACGAAAAAAAATCGTCAGAAATTTTGGGTGAAGGAAAAGGGTCCGAGATAGCCGGACACCGGGGCTCATCCGAAACAATAGCCAGCTTTCGGCTATTCACTTAGAGCACGTCAGCAGTGGCTTTCTCTGCGACGACTCGAGGCTCGAAAGGGTCCTCAGTGTTGCCTATTTTGCATTTTAATTCCGATTTTCACCCGCCCATTCGGCTGCCGGTGAGTATAGTGCATACGATACATTCTACTTTTTTCTGTGTATGCGGATTGGGATTTAAACTTTTGCGTTTTCAAAGTTTTACTCCATCGCAAGTGCAGCCACTGAAAACCCCTGGATCTCTTGGATTATGCGATTTCATTACTTGAATGCATACACTAACTGCATACAATGACAATGTGCGAAATACAGTCGGCGTACAGTGGATTAAGTCCAGTTGCGTGCCGTGACAAAACCATGAGTGTTACCGTAAACGTAAAAACTTTCTGTGCAAAATTTTCTAGTAAACTAGCATTTTAACCCTTTGAGGGGCGCATTAAGGGTAGTGGTAAAAAAAACTTGTAATTGTGTTTTTTAGGGTTCCCAAGGTCTAAATAACTCAAAAATATTTTTTTCAAAATTTTCCATGCATTACATGCAGAGATATGAGGTGGTTACCCAGTGTAACCACTGCCCTCGAGGGGGCAAAACTAGTTTTACTTATGAAAAATAACTTTTTTCAGAAAAAAAATTAGAATCAAAGAATCATAGGAGGCAAATGTAGTAGAAAAATGAATATTGTTGAAAAAAATTACTTTTATATTCTTTACATCTATTTGTTCCACACTTTTTTGTCTAAAACAATGAAGTTTGATTTCGAAAATCAGTAACTTCACTGTGCGATACACAGAATAAAGTGTTTCGTTTATTTTTTTCCAACATTTTAGATTGAGAAATGTGCAGTGGTAATACTAGTTCACGTTTCTCATGCTAACATTTTGTGCCAGTCTAGTACACTTTGAATAATGACCAAATATAGACGACAATATTTAGAAAAGGGAGGAAAAAAGGTTCGGAGATTGAGAATTTGTGAGAAAAGAAAGGATTTAATTTGCTAGGCAATGTGGAAGGCAATTTATAAGAAAAAAAAGGTGACTCTGAAAGGTAATTAGAAGGTAATTTAGTTAGTGCAATATAAATAAAATCAATAAGTAAATGTGTTTCATAAGGTAATTTAGGAGGTAATGCAGCATGAGAAAAGAGACAGCGATGAACGACTAATTTTTTCCGCTAAACGATGATAAAATTAGGTTTTTTTCTTATTTGTGAAATTGAAGAAACTATTTCTGAACAATTGAACTGAAAATGATTCGTTTGAATCCCAAAAAGTGATTGAAAAAAGAATAACAGCTGTAGACACAACAAAATGTCAACCTAGAATGTGCTTTGCCCCATCCGGGGCAGTGGTTACCTAGTATAACCACCATTTTCCAAGCTATGTATTTATGACAAAATGTTGGAAAAAGCTGCTAACAACAGCTAAATATTGTCTTCTAGACTCCTATAAATGACGAAACATGAATAAAACATCGATATATTGATACAAATTTTAGAAATAGAAAGATTTAGGCGGAGATATTGACGCACGCCCGTTTCTAGCCAATCCCGGTATAAACCTAACCCGTGTAAATAAACAAATATCAGTGGTGCCACCACAAAATATTTTTTTCCCTATTCTGGACTATCATACCAACATGCCTGCTTGGCTGAACGGTGCTGCACTCTGTACGCATGGTCAGGGGGAAAAAATTAAAAGGTGGTTACCCAGTCTAACCACTGCCCCGCAAAGGGTTTTAAGGGAAAAAATACATTCTAAAAAATTTGTAGCAAAATAATTTTTGGAAGGTCAAAAATTGTCAAAAGTTTTCGAACAGCTAATTTTTTCGAAAAACGGTCAACATTGTGCAAAGCTGGATTAAAAGATCCCTCAGCTTAAAAAAAAAAAATTGAAAAAAAAAAAATCACAAAAATAGGCTGGGGAACGGTTGGAAACTGAAAATAAGATCAAATCTTAGTAGGAGCTTTTTACTGGAAAATTAATTATTATTTCTGGGTGTGGCAGGCTAAAATTAATTCACACATGTCAATGGGTTAAATCAATATAAATGCGTTTGTACTCTTGATCTTTTACAGATAGATTTGTAAAATTACCAAATTTTTTTTCGCAGTGTGGAAAAGGCCAGACATGGCGTGACGACTTTAAATGCATCTATCTTTGATAATACGCTACGGAGAAGTTTGAAAAGTGGCTTTTCATCGGTTCTAGTGTAAAATTGTCTATAAAAATCACCCTCTATATACTTAGTCTGTTTTCTGACCGTAAAAACTTTCAAATTTGGATTTTTTGTCTTTTTTGTATTTCATGTCCGACCCCTCTCATTGACTCGCTTTACCAATAGCGAGGCGTGCGATTTGGCAACGTTCCCATTTCCCATTTAAACACACCGGAAAGATCGAAGTGCTTGGTCATCGCCGATGACTGAACTATTTGACTTTTTCGGTGAATTTAAATGGAGAAAATACACTGTTGACAAGTTTCGCGTCTCGTCACTGCGCTTCACAGTGCGACACCTAGGCATAATTCATCCTTTGAGACCGTCTCACGTAAATAGGCCGATAAAACATCGGGTGTGCTCTTCCGAGAAAAAAAGGCTTTTAATCTCATTATAATTCACTCAGATGAGCACACCTATCGTTTTACGAGTCTTTATTTCTTTAACCGGAACCAGCCTCAATTATTTTTTTCTCCGAGAGCTTTTTGTTTTGCACGTGTGTGTGTCTCTTTAGAATGGGCAATAAGCAAGTGAAAAAACGACCCAAGAAATGATCAGCCTCGAACATTGCTTTTTTTTCAGCTCAAGTGTGTCCTTCGGCTCCGCTGAAAGTCCGCAGGAACTCGCACCCTCAAGATCAACTTATCCGCGATATAGACCTCCACACAGAATTAGAAGTCTCGGATGTCAGTACGTGCTTATGCTCCTTGATGACCCCTTTAAGATTTACTGTCTTCAAGCGATGAATAGAGATTTTGGTTTTTTTTTCTTTTCCTTTCTTTCTTTCCCTTTTTTTACCCCTCGCTAAAAAGACAGAGAGAAGAAGGATAGATGCGTGTGTGTGTGTGGGGGAAAAGTACAAATTAGATTAGCCCGAGGGTGGCGCAAGGCCGCGACTATATGGCGAAGCCCAAGCACTTGTGGAAATGGATTCGCGGGTCGATCGCGGGGCAAACCAATTACTTTCAGATTAGGTTGATATGATGACCGGCCTGAGCCCAAAAGTTAGAGGTCTTTTCCGGGGCTAAAGTTTATAATCGGACGGTCACCGTCCGATGGCTGTGTGTCCTTTCCCTTTTTTCCTCCTCCATTCCTGCGAGCGAGATAACTTTGCGAACAAATCCATAAAAGCTTGGACTCGAACCCAGCTCAGTGCAGCGCAACGTGGCAGGGGAAGAGTCTAGTGGTGGGAGGGAGGGGGGAAGGGGGGAGGGGGAGGGGGGTCGAATTTTAGTTTAGGCTCCTCGCGTAACAAAAGACAGAACAACTAAGAACTGTACCCGCGGGACTCATAACCGCTAACAAGCTTGTCGCCTCACCTCCGCTTTTACTTCCGTGAGCAGCTTTTGCGCGCTTATAGTTTGTTGGGAGCTCTCTGGACTGACTGACCCCTATAAACTTTGTAGGTGGTCGTAGCATGGTATGGTATATTCGGAGGCAGACGTATATATACCTTGAATAGGGGGTTCCTTTTAAAAAAATCAACTCCCGCTTGCTCGACCGACTGAATGGTGACCCGAAGAATCCTCTCTCTTCCTGAAGCTTTGCACCACGTTGGTCACCATTTGACGCTGGCAGCGTGTAGCGGGAGGGCAAGAGATCACCGGCGGATCCAGGGATTCGCCCTTCTCTCTCTTATCCAATTTGAAACGGGTGTGTTAGAAAAAGACAGAGCAGTCAGGTGATTTTTAACCCATCTGTATTATGTAATCCTTTTCTAATACATGCCTTTAAAGACACTCTATGTCAGAGCCAGAGATTCCTAAGCCTAAGAGATATGGCATAACGATTCAAAAGTGTTGTCCGACTCCTACGAAGTATGCAATGTGGCGTACGCTGGTGACCGTAAACATTGCTACTACTGTTGTTGTCTGAAATGAGGTTTGATAGTAACGCCACTAACTAAATTAATAAGATTGATAAAGTGTTTCGGAAGTTTAATGAGCTCTGAGTATATTTTGTACGTGAATCTGAAAACCCAAGTCACTTCAATCATCCCATCGGCCATTAAATGACAAACATTTAGATGCTGCAGAGAATCTAACCTCATTTCCAACAACATGAATAACAACAATGTTTACGGTCACCAGTACTGCACGTTGCATCACGGCCATTCTGCAGGCGTTTTTTTACGGAGCCCGGCCAACGGTTTCTCAACACACCGGAGATAGGAAGCGCCATATCTCTGAGGCTTAGTAATCTCTGGTCAGAGCTGCCGACTTGCGTAGATTTAATGACATTTTTAAATTCACCGATGATTCCACCGGTTTGAGAAATGATTACAAAGTTCAATTCAGTGTATGGTACTGTACAGTGCAAGAAAATAGTCTGATCTTTTCTCAATCGGTGGAAACGCCGTTAAGTAATTAAGATATCCGCAAGTTTTCAAAGTTATCGACGAGAGATAAAAGATAAAAGACACTAGTATTTTTGTGCGTTACTGTCATACACTGAACTAAACTCTGTAATCTTTTCTCAACCGGAGGAATCTTCGGTGTACTCGGTGAAAGGAAGCGCTTTAAAACTCTAAAACAAAATACTTATTTCAATATTCTAGGAGATGTAACATGGAATTAAAAAGGAGGATACCTTTTAGTTGAGAGGTGGGGGGGGGGGCTTGTGGGACATGGCGATAAGTTTCAGGGTAACGGCAAGCAGCGCAGGTGAAAAATCTGGGCAGACGCTTATAATTAATTCGGTGGATCCCTGGAGATTCGGTCTGTTAGTCATGCAGAGAGCAGAGCTAGAGGACGAAGTTAAACTTACGCTTGTGTAAGACGGTTCATTCAGCTTTAATCTAATTGGGCGGCTTTTTGCCTTCATGCAGAAAGGAACCAACTGCTATCGATTCCGTATGTACTTGGTTTCTTTCTGCACAAAATCGTTCAAATCATAGTGCTAACGGTAAATAATGAAACTTTTGGACGATAACAGCAAGTCCAAGAACTTTACAATGAGCGCAAGTTTATAATTTCATCGGTCTCTTCCATATCGGACCGGCGGCATTCATTCTTTCTTGCGTGCTATATATCAGCGCTGCCGTTTTGCGTATAATCAATGCTATTTTTCTATTCACCGATGATTCCACCGGTTGAGAAAAGATTATACACAGTTCAGTTCAGTGTATGACAGTAATGCACGAAAATACCAGTATTGCCAGCTCGAGGGTAAAAAGCCGTATCGTCCCCATTTAAATCAATGTAAAACGTACGGCTTTTTCACCCCAATCTGGCAACATTGGAAAATACTCTGATCTGTAATCTTTCTTTAATCGGTGGCAACTCCGCGTTGATTAATTAAAATATCTGCAAGTTTTTTTTTTAAAATCATCAACGATTCCACCGGTTGAGAAAAGATTACAGATGCGAATATTTTAGTTTATTACAGTCATGCACTGAACTGAACTGTGTAATCTTTTCTCAACCGGTGGAATCATCGGTGAATTGAAAAATAGCATTGATTATACGCAAAACGGCAGCCCTGCTATATATATTACGTATGAAGTGGCGCGGGGTGTGATTTGGCAACAATCCTTTCCCCATTTTTAAACACATTAGAAAGGTCAAAATGCCTGGTCATCACCTCTTCCGGACCACCGTCAATGTAATTTTTAATGGGGAAACAGACTTACGAGCAGATCTGTCTTTTTAGTGGGCTTTTAATCGCTGACAAGGCGCAGGGCTCTCAAAACGTCCCCTCTGCTCTTCCGGACCACCGCCAATGTAATTTTAAATGGGAAAACAGACTTACGAGCAGATCTGTCTTTTTAGTGGGCTTTTAATCGCTGACAAGGCGCAGGGCTCTCAAAACGTCCCCTCTGCTCTTCCGGACCACCGCCAATGTAATTTTAAATGGGAAAACAGACTTACGAGCAGATCTGTCTTTTTAGTGGGCTTTTAATCGCTGACAAGGCGCAGGGCTCTCAAAACGTCCCCTCTGCTCTTCCGGACCACCGCCAATGTAATTTTAAATGGGAAAACAGACTTACGAGCAGATCTGTCTTTTTAGTGGGCTTTTAATCGCTGACAAGGCGCAGGGCTCTCAAAACGTCCCCTCTGCTCTTCCGGACCACCGCCAATGTAATTTTAAATGGGAAAACAGACTTACGAGCAGATCTGTCTTTTTAGTGGGCTTTTAATCGCTGACAAGGCGCAGGGCTCTCAAAACGTCCCCTCTGCTCTTCCGGACCACCGCCAATGTAATTTTAAATGGGAAAACAGACTTACGAGCAGATCTGTCTTTTTAGTGGGCTTTTAATCGCTGACAAGGCGCAGGGCTCTCAAAACGTCCCCTCTGCTCTTCCGGACCACCGCCAATGTAATTTTAAATGGGAAAACAGACTTACGAGCAGATCTGTCTTTTTAGTGGGCTTTTAATCGCTGACAAGGCGCAGGGCTCTCAAAACGTCCCCTCTGCTCTTCCGGACCACCGCCAATGTAATTTTAAATGGGAAAACAGACTTACGAGCAGATCTGTCTTTTTAGTGGGCTTTTAATCGCTGACAAGGCGCAGGGCTCTCAAAACGTCCCCTCTGCTCTTCCGGACCACCGCCAATGTAATTTTAAATGGGAAAACAGACTTACGAGCAGATCTGTCTTTTTAGTGGGCTTTTAATCGCTGACAAGGCTCAGGGCTCTCAAAACGTCCCCTCTGCTCTTCCGGACTACCGCCAATGTAATTTTAAATGGGAAAACAGACTTACGAGCAGATCTGTCTTTTTAGTGGGCTTTTAATCGCTGACAAGGCGCAGGGCTCTCAAAACGTCCCCTCTGCTCTTCCGGACCACCGCCAATGTAATTTTAAATGGGAAAACAGACTTACGAGCAGATCTGTCTTTTTAGTGGGCTTTTAATCGCTGACAAGGCGCAGGGCTCTCAAAACGTCCCCTCTGCTCTTCCGGACCACCGCCAATGTAATTTTAAATGGGAAAACAGACTTACGAGCAGATCTGTTTTTTTAGTGGGCTTTTAATCGCTGACAAGGCGCAGGGCTCTCAAAACGTCCCCTCTGCTCTTCCGGACCACCGCCAATGTAATTTTAAATGGGAAAACAGACTTACGAGCAGATCTGTCTTTTTAGTGGGCTTTTAATCGCTGACAAGGCGCAGGGCTCTCAAAACGTCCCCTCTGCTCTTCCGGACCACCGCCAATGTAATTTTAAATGGGAAAACAGACTTACGAGCAGATCTGTCTTTTTAGTGGGCTTTTAATCGCTGACAAGGCGCAGGGCTCTCAAAACGTCCCCTCTGCTCTTCCGGACCACCGCCAATGTAATTTTAAATGGGAAAACAGACTTACGAGCAGATCTGTCGTTTTGGTGGGCTTTTAATCGCTGACAAGGCGCAGGGCTCTCAAAACGTCCCCTCTGCTCTTCCGGGGCGCCATCAATATTATTTTAAACTGGAAAATAGACTTACGAGCAGATCAGTCTTTTTAGTGGGCTTTTAATCGCTGACAAGGCGCAGGGCTCTCAAAACGTCCCCTCTGCTCTTCCGGACCACCGCCAATGTAATTTTAAATGGGAAAACAGACTTACGAGCAGATCTGTCTTTTTAGTGGGCTTTTAATCGCTGACAAGGCGCAGGGCTCTCAAAACGTCCCCTCTGCTCTTCCGGACCACCGTCAATGTAATTTTTAATGGGGAAACAGACTTACGAGCAGATCTGTCTTTTTAGTGGGCTTTTAATCGCTGACAAGGCTCAGGGCTCTCAAAACGTCCCCTCTGCTCTTCCGGACTACCGCCAATGTAATTTTAAATGGGGAAACAGACTTACGAGCAGATCTGTCTTTTTAGTGGGCTTTTAATCGCTGACAAGGCGCAGGGCTCTCAAAACGTCCCCTCTGCTCTTCCGGACCACCGCCAATGTAATTTTAAATGGGAAAACAGACTTACGAGCAGATCTGTCTTTTTAGAGGGCTTTTAATCGCTGACAAGGCGCAGGGCTCTCAAAACGTCCCCTCTGCTCTTCCGGACCACCGCCAATGTAATTTTAAATGGGAAAACAGACTTACGAGCAGATCTGTCTTTTTAGTGGGCTTTTAATCGCTGACAAGGCGCAGGGCTCTCAAAACGTCCCCTCTGCTCTTCCGGACCACCGCCAATGTAATTTTAAATGGGAAAACAGACTTACGAGCAGATCTGTCTTTTTAGTGGGCTTTTAATCGCTGACAAGGCGCAGGGCTCTCAAAACGTCCCCTCTGCTCTTCCGGACCACCGCCAATGTAATTTTAAATGGGAAAACAGACTTACGAGCAGATCTGTCTTTTTAGTGGGCTTTTAATCGCTGACAAGGCGCAGGGCTCTCAAAACGTCCCCTCTGCTCTTCCGGACCACCGCCAATGTAATTTTAAATGGGAAAACAGACTTACGAGCAGATCTGTCGTTTTGGTGGGCTTTTAATCGCTGACAAGGCGCAGGGCTCTCAAAACGTCCCCTCTGCTCTTCCGGGGCGCCATCAATATTATTTTAAACTGGAAAATAGACTTACGAGCAGATCAGTCTTTTTAGTGGGCTTTTAATCGCTGACAAGGCGCAGGGCTCTCAAAACGTCCCCTCTGCTCTTCCGGACCACCGCCAATGTAATTTTAAATGGGAAAACAGACTTACGAGCAGATCTGTCTTTTTAGTGGGCTTTTAATCGCTGACAAGGCGCAGGGCTCTCAAAACGTCCCCTCTGCTCTTCCGGACCACCGCCAATGTAATTTTAAATGGGAAAACAGACTTACGAGCAGATCTGTCTTTTTAGTGGGCTTTTAATCGCTGACAAGGCGCAGGGCTCTCAAAACGTCCCCTCTGCTCTTCCGGACCACCGCCAATGTAATTTTAAATGGGAAAACAGACTTACGAGCAGATCTGTCTTTTTAGTGGGCTTTTAATCGCTGACAAGGCGCAGGGCTCTCAAAACGTCCCCTCTGCTCTTCCGGACCACCGCCAATGTAATTTTAAATGGGAAAACAGACTTACGAGCAGATCTGTCTTTTTAGTGGGCTTTTAATCGCTGACAAGGCGCAGGGCTCTCAAAACGTCCCCTCTGCTCTTCCGGACCACCGCCAATGTAATTTTAAATGGGAAAACAGACTTACGAGCAGATCTGTCTTTTTAGTGGGCTTTTAATCGCTGACAAGGCGCAGGGCTCTCAAAACGTCCCCTCTGCTCTTCCGGACCACCGTCAATGTAATTTTTAATGGGGAAACAGACTTACGAGCAGATCTGTCTTTTTAGTGGGCTTTTAATCGCTGACAAGGCGCAGGGCTCTCAAAACGTCCCCTCTGCTCTTCCGGACCACCGCCAATGTAATTTTAAATGGGAAAACAGACTTACGAGCAGATCTGTCTTTTTAGTGGGCTTTTAATCGCTGACAAGGCGCAGGGCTCTCAAAACGTCCCCTCTGCTCTTCCGGACCACCGCCAATGTAATTTTAAATGGGAAAACAGACTTACGAGCAGATCTGTCTTTTTAGTGGGCTTTTAATCGCTGACACGGCGCAGGGCTCTCAAAACGTCCCCTCTGCTCTTCCGGACCACCGCCAATGTAATTTTAAATGGGAAAACAGACTTACGAGCAGATCTGTCGTTTTGGTGGGCTTTTAATCGCTGACAAGGCGCAGGGCTCTCAAAACGTCCCCTCTGCTCTTCCGGGGCGCCATCAATATTATTTTAAACTGGAAAATAGACTTACGAGCAGACCTGTCGTTTTGATGGGCTTTTAATCGCTGACAAGGTGCAGGGCTCTCAAAACGTCCCCTCTGCTCTTCCGAATTCCCAATTGTAGCGCATCGATATCTCCATATAATTATTCGATGTAGACAGAGGTGTTGATCGTTGAAAGGTGACGCATCGATGTCTCCGTCCACTGTCTTACATAATAATAAGGTATTTTTTTGACATACGAGGTGCGATCAAAAAGAAACCGAACTTTTTCCACTGTGTGCAGAAAAATGATTCAATCAACGTTTTCTTGGTCTCTTCTGATAGCTAATAATCTGACAAACACGCTGGTTTTCACGGATTTGAATTATCTTCATTTCTTAGGCCGCAATATTGCTTTGAATACAGGGTGTTTCTGTACAATCTGCGATGAGCGTTATCATGCTGGAGAAACCACGAATTTTCGGCCCACAGTTCTGGCCTTTTTCGGCGCACATTTTCTCGAAGTCTACGCAAAACATCATTGTAATAATGGCGATTCACAGTTTGATTGGGGGGTAAAAACTCGTGCGAGTTGCAGCAAAGTGGGTTCCCCGGTTACTGACTCAAGATCAAAAAGCTAACAGAGTTTTAATCAGTCAAGAGCTTTTGGAGCGCTCAAATGCCGATGCAAGTTTTAAAAGTAAAATTGTTACAGACGACGAATCATGGGTTTATGGGTATGATGCAGAAACAAAAGCTCAGTCGTCGCAGTGGGTTGAAAGGTCGGCCCCTAGGCCAAACAAAATTCGCCAAATCAGAACAAAAACGAAGGTTCTGTTGACAGTTTTTTTTTTGATGCGCGAGGTGTCATCCATCACGAGTTTTTACCCCCCAATCAGACTGTGAATCGCCATTATTACAATGATGTTTTGCGTAGACTTCGAGAAAATGTGCGCCGAAAAAGGCCAGAACTGTGGGCCGAAAATTCGTGGTTTCTCCAGCATGATAACGCTCATCGCATGTTCCGTCCAGCAACATGCATAAAGCTCAACTGAGCACTGTAAGCCAATCAGAGCCTCCCATTTCATGAACACGACCGATCCGAATAATGGAGCCACGATTGGACAGTCCATTTGCACCCACTCTCGCTCTGATTGGCCGAGTTTCCCGCCCGATTCTGGCGGGCGATTCAAACTTCGCGACGTACTCCCGCGGTAACCATTTCCCGCGCTTTTCGTAACTTCTCGCGCAAAACTATTTTCTCATTGGCTCAAATATCCAGCAAGTCCTAATACTTATACAACGTCCATCTTCACTAAATCTGTCACATGCCAAGCAGACTCTCTGGAACACGGACCTCTCTCACAATTTGGACTTGCAGCTCAATCTCAAGACTCAACTTTAATTCCAGTCTCCTCAGGGATTTCTCTCTCTCTCTTGGACTCAGTTATCTGGATCCTGGGTATTTCCACTGCTAAATGGATCAAGTGCTCCTGTAGCGCAGCAGTCCGCAATTCTCATGGTCAAGCCCCATCAGAACCTTGGCTCATCTCAACAATAAAACAGTCTTTTTTAAGACTATTGGCAACTAGCAATTGCCTAGTTCTCTTTTTTCCAGCTCATCTCTAAACATCTAAAACAGTCTTTTTTAAGACTTTCTGCAACTAGCAATTGCCCATTTCTCTTCTTTCAGCTCATCTCTAAAAATTTCTCTTCAAAATTAAAACAGCCTTTCTCAAGGCTATTTAGAGCAGTCTCTTCCCTAGTGTTCCATAACACTTTGGAGCTCGCCTCTTCGTAAGTATAACGCGATTGTAAGTAAAATGCACAGTCGTATCCCTCTTTAAATAATATTTTTATTTATTACTTTTTTTATTCTTTCCCCCAGCTTTTTTTTTATACATGCACGGTTTATCCGTATGACTTTTATTCTCTCACGGTAAAATTCGTCACATATCCATCCATTAATAAACCCGCGTGTTTAATTCATTTTCAAAATTTTGCACTGTACGATAAATGCACAGTAAGACTCACATCTGTTAATAAAACTGTTCAAATCAATAAAATAGCACAAAATTCAACATTTACAACGTTGTAATTTTTTGCTGCTTTATTCTGTCATCATCTCAAACCCGGCTAGTTAATTTCCTTCTGAAATTAAAACAATAAAGTTTAAAAAAAAGGAAATAGTACACTAGATGCCCATGCCTAGTACGCTCTCAATTTAATTCAAGTCAAATCACGCTCAAGGTCACAACGTCACTGTGACTCCGTATTCAGCACGAATCATCGCAGATTGTACAGAAACACCCTGTATTCAAAGCAATATTGCGGCCTAACAAATGAAGATAATTCAAATCCGTGAAAACCAGCGTGTTTGTCAGATTATTAGCTATCAGATAAGACCAAGAAAACGTTGATTGGATCATTTCTCTGCACACAGTGGGAAAAGTTCAGTTTCTTTTTGATCACACCTCGTACATTTTTCATTACAGAAAGGGGGGTGTATACTTGGACCCAATTTTAAAGTATGAATCTATTCACCTCCATATTTGAAATTTAATTTTTAAAGAAACAATTGCGCGAACGGAGAAAATAAAATATAAGCGAAAACAAGATGGACTTAATTGTTTCGCGTAAAATAATATGCTCTTCGGTATCTGCCAATCGGAATTCCGGTGATGCTGGAGAAACTTTTGTTTGCTGAAAACAAGAATGCTGTAAATTGGAAACCTCTTTAATTGAAACAGTTAAATGTCCATCTGTTTGCCATGAAAATATTACTTTCTCCGTTTACGTTGTACCTAATGATTGAGAGTTTGCAGTTATAGTCGCGTCATATGCAACCCTCTCAGCTCCCAACCACCCCCCTGTCGCTGCGCTATCATAATCCTCTGATTTACTGTGGCCTGTTGTTTTTCATCCCAACCTAACCCTATAGCCTCTCGGAAGAAAGGCACCATACATTACAGAATGAATTTCTCATTTGCCACATCCTCATACGTGGAAAGGGAGCCCTTTTCTCATAGGGTCTCCACTCTCAACACATGTGTGAGGTAACCTCGAAAAAAATAAATCATTTTATTTTTTATTTCTGAGGAATCGTACTTTTGACTTTGTTGCCAAGTTTTTCTCAAATGGGGCAGTTGCAAGGTTTGTTTTTTTTTTTTTTTTTTTTTTTTTTTTTTTTTTATAAATAAAATGAAAGTACTTGATGAGCCGAGAACAATGAGACCTTTGTTTTTTTTAATAAGTGTCGGTTTTGGAGATAGACTCGTGTAAAGTTGCGAAAACATCGTGAGCGTAGTGACGCCACGCGGAATTCCTATTTGAATCAATGTATTTTGAGCCACTGGCGCAACCAGGATCTCTTCCATCTCTCTCATTCCCCATTTGAATGTTTAAGTAAGAAAAGGACAGAAAGAGGGGGTTTCATCCCGTTGTTCATCCTTGTCTAACATACGTTTCTTAATGGAGAGAAAGAGAGAGATGAAGAAACTCTCGGTGCGCTATTGTTTTGAGAAGTAATACGATCTCCGGACAATGGGACATAAGGTGATTCAATGGCACGTGACCAAGGCGATCGATTAATGGTCATTTCCCGGACTCTGTGGAGTTTGTTTTTTTTTTTGTAAAACCAGGATTGTCAGCACCTGGAGGTACATCTAACAAAAATATCTGTTAAGTTCGGATGCTCGAATCCGGAAAATAAGGACGTAGTCATATAACTATGCGAATTCGGAATCCGTTGAGCGATACGATAGATCTGACAATCCTGGTTTTACAAAAAAAACTCCACAGAGTCCGGGAAATGACCATTAATCGATCGACTAATCGATCGCCTTGGTCACGTGCCATGGTATCACCTCAATCAGAAACTAAAGGCTAATCAAGTACTTTCATTTTCTTTATGAAAAAACATAACATTTCAGACCCTTGCAACTGCACCATTGAAATTTAGCTCTACCTTACGAAAGAGCAGTAGCGTCGCGTAAACTGCGATCTATCGATTCTTTTTCCATTTGAATCCACAAAAACAATCGATTATGAGGGGGTGCACAGTGAACCTCCAGAAAATCGATTGTTTTCATGTGTTTAAATGAAGGATGATAGATATATCGCAGCTCACGCGACGCTACTGCAGCGAAATAAGAGTCCAGATATCTCAGCTATAGGCATATCATAAAGTTCCTGTTCTGCATTGGTTATATATTCCGTTCAGAGCATTTTACAGTGTTTCTCCCTCCTGGTGATATTACAAAGGGAGGGGGACATGTTGACAACGTTGCAAGAAAAAATACTCAAAGGGATGCCACCTTCTTTGAGAGGGTAATTCAGGTATTACATTAGGATGTATCATAGTTCACAATGCTTCAGAGTTTCGGCAAAACTCTTTATTTCCTTCCCTTTTTTTATCCTGTTTTCTGTTTTCTTTCACCCCTCAAACGCAGCACAGTCAAGAAGGTATCAAGGGTATTGTAAAATACTAAATCATACCATTCTTTCCTTGTTCCCTATCTCACACACATACACACATTTCCGTAACAAATTGCTAGCACTTTCCCAGAAACACCTCAGTGGAATAATGAAAACCGCATTTACAATGCAGTCTCTGCTCCCCGGACCTTTATCGCTTTTCCGAGGGCGAAAGACGCGTCGAAAATTTTCTGAACAGATTCAAGACTTTTCCCTCGTCGCTATTTTCAACCCCCCCCCCTCCCCCCTCCCTTCACGGATCACCTCCGATATTTTTAAATGTTTTATTTTTCGGAACAGCTCTCTCCAACAAACAAGTAATTCGTCCACTTTCAAATCTTTTCAGATTGTTCTTTTATTCAATGATTTGATCTCGTTGTTTGGTCACAAAGCACGAATGAATGAAGGAACTCTTCTTTCTCTCTCGTCCAGTGGCGGCTCGTGAAATCTGGCACCCGTGCACTTTTGCCATTTGAACGTATGCAAAAAGATCGATACTAGGTGAGGCGCTGCGCCTCACCAAGTAATCGATTATTTTACACAGTTTTAAATGGAGGAAATCCATTGTTGCCACATTGCACGAGCCGCCGCTGCTCTCGTCGGCAATTTGAACTCAAGTGTCGGAACATAGGCGGAGCCAGCAAATTAGGCAACTGTGGATTCATCTCATTTGAATGTATGAGAAACAATCGATTAGTAATTGGGCCGTGGCCTCCTCAAGAATCGATTGTTTCTCATACATTCAAATGGATAGAATGTAGAGTTGTCAAATTGCTGGCTCCGCCCATGTGTCCGGAAAGGATAGCAGAGGGGGCCATCACGTGACCTTAACTCCTATCTCCGTCCTTCTCTAACTTATGTATTCAAATGGGAAAAGAGAGAGCCGGATACATTCCTGTATCCATTCATGTCACATACTTAGTTGCAAAGGGGGGACTCAGGAGTTTTGATTTCAGTGTCACGGATTTCAAATCCGGTGAGGTTGCAATGGAGCTGTTGCAAACTTTTGCTACAGGCTTATTAATAGTTGATAATGGGGTAAAACCCTGTAAGTATAACGAAAAGCGCGTTTAAAAAATCACTAAATCTACTCCCAAACTCATAAAATGCTTTCAAACGCGAGACCGTAAAGGCCGCCGTTGCCACCTACATCTTATGGAAATTGTATTCTTCTTCTTCTTCTTCTTCTTCTTCTTCTTCTTATTCTTCTTCTTCTTCTTCTTCTTCTTCTTCTTGCGCGCTGTCGCGAGAACAACTTGTGAGGATGGAGCTGGTCAAGAAAGGGAAATCCAATGTAATAGGCCGCAACAGCCGCCATTACGGTCCCGCGTTTGAAAGCATTTCATGAGTTTGAGAGTGGATTTTGTGATTTTTTAGTGCGCTTAACGTTATTTTTACAAGGTTTTACCCAATAATCAGCTGTTAATAAGACTGTAGCAAAAGTTTGATACAGCTCCATTCGACCGCATTTAAACCAATGCAAAATATCGAGCGATTAGATGCACACCCTGAGCCCTGAACACCGCCGAATTTGATCCTTTGCTTGGGGGTTTAAGGTGATGAAAAGTAACGTAACGTTTGCTAAACTGGACGCGCGATTAAGTTTCTGCTTTTATATGGTTATACGAGATATTTCATATCCTTTGATTTTTCAGTTCAATTTACTAAATAGTCCTGTTTGTTTTTGGTACTTTAAGGTTTTATAGTCAACTTTATATGTTTCTCTTGACATGACTTTTGTTGACATCAATAGCTCTTTACAGTGATTCTAGTTTGATTTAGAGAAGGAATTTTATTTTGATCTAAACTTTCAATTTTATCACCAACCGTTTCACAAGAAAAATTAGAACAAATTGGAAGAATTGGGAGCCCGAAATTTGGAAATCAACTTTCGTTCAAGTGCGGGGAAACCCCTCGAATTTTGTAGTTTCAACGTATATAATGAAACACCCCCCCCCTAATGGGGCTATTGCACACTTTTGCTATAAGCTATTTAATAGTCGATTACGGCGTAAAAACCTCAAAAATAACGATGGCGGCACTAAAAACTTCCAAAATCCACTCCTAAACTCAATAAACGCAGTTATTTGCGCGAGCGTAATGGTGGCCGAAGGCACTAACAATGGGAGATTCCCATCTAACAATTCTGAAACTCCATCAAGAAGTGACCAATAAGAGACGACTTTCATTTAACACCGGTGTCACTAGGTGTTGCGGCACCATTCATCGGATGTGGATCATCACTCTGATGACTAATTACTCTGTGAATCATCCTTGTCAGCATAGAAAGAGTGACGAAATTAAGATAGGAATCTCCCATTGTTAGTGCCTTCGGCCACCATTACGCTCGCGCAAATAACTGCGTTTATTGAGTTTAGGAGTCGATTTTGGAAGTTTTTAGTGCCGCCACCGTTATTTCTTGAGGATTTTACGCCATAATCGACTATCAAATCGCTTATAGCAAAAGTGTGCAATAGCCCCATTCCACTATAATAACTAAAGTACCTATTGGCCCTGCATAAAGGTGGACGCGGCGTTAAGTCCCTTCATGGACGGTTTTAGTGCGAAGTCAACGGTTAGCCAACATCAATCACAATTCACTCAATTATGCACTCACCGGTCGCAATCAGCTGTGTTAAAACTCGCTTATCGTTCCGAACTATTTCACTTACTCTCTTGTGAACCACTTGCATAGCTCTCTTTTTCTGGAGTCGCAAATTGCATCATTTTGGAGCTTTCATTTCACTACATTTTACCATCAAAATCGCATTAAAACATTAAAATGACTCGAGATTTTTATTCCTGCAAAAAAAAAAAAAAAAAAAAAAAAATTATGTTTCTGTGAACAATTTCTGCGAAGAGAGTGAGATAGCACGTACATGGTAGGGGTCACGTGAGAGTAAAATAGATAGTTTGGAACCTTCAAAGAACTTTTTCACCGGATGAATGACTTCGTCGCACTAAAACCGTCAAGATGAGATGGTAGTAAGTGCCATGGTCATGATCTTCTTCTTCTTCTTCTTCAAAAATGAAACAGTTCGAGACAGGTATATAATTTTAGTCATCAAACATCACTCCGCAAATTGACAAATAATACATGTTGCCTCACGTTCCTATAAATTACCAAATTTTACATCATAAGGGAGAAATCGGATAGCTACATCTGAAAAAAAAAAAAAAAAAAAAAATGGCAACACTATATAACACTACTATCAACATGTGTTTTAAAGGCCATCCCAGACTGTTATAAAAACCAGATGTGGCAAGTGTAACATCAATACCAATAAAAAAATAAAAAAAAAAAACTAAGACTATATAATAAAAAACAGAAGGGGTGCGTACAGTTGTATTATAAGGAGAACAAGGGAGCAGACCGGACTGTAATAATAATAAAAACGAAGAATTATTTCAGCGGAAAGAACGGAATCGTTTATTAGGAACCGAGGAAGAAAAATTTCGACCCGGTAACGGCGATCTTCAGAGTGAGAGCGGCTGCGTTTATCCATCGTTTCTCGCGAGTTGTGTCGCGCCGTGTCGGAAAATGAGGTTATGCAACCCGAGGAACAAGAAGATGTAGATGGCCGCGGACCCGCAAAGGCTCTTAAGAGTGAATTTATACGTTTTAATATCCTCATGACTGTGCGGAATTCGAGAGCGATGCGGGGGTGGAGGATTATAGAGGTGGTAGGGGGAAGGGGGTGGGGGAGGGTGGAGGGGGTGGGGGAGGGGGTTATTTTTCCGCGACGCATTGTCGCACAGAAATCGCGTGAGTTTGAGCGCGCGAGCTCGCGCGCAGTGAGAACCATTATGAGATGCGACGCATGTACTCTTCGAAGAGTGTCGGCTCGAAAAGTAGGAAGAGCTGTGGAAAAGGGCGGGGAAGGGGAAGGGGGGGACGGGGGGTTCTAGGAAAAGAGGAGGAGGGTAGTTTGAAATAAGACACCGGGAAAACCGGGGCGGTTTTCATATGAAACCTCCAGGGTCGTGGCTCACGGCTCGCGGAGAACAAATTTAAGTTCAGGGAGCGCTGAAAATGGCGCACCGTGAAGAGAGTATTGTTAATTTTTGGACACCCAGTGGCGCACCGTGAAGAGAGTATCTTTTATTTTTGGACACCCAGTGGCGCAGCAAGAGATTCTCTATCGCTCTCCTGTGTCGTATCTTTCCTTCATTAAAACATGAGTGTTATAGACAAGGATAGGTTCGGGGATAAAATCACCATATTTTCTTTATTATTTTTACAAGTTCTATATACATTCGATTCCAAGGTTATAAGAAGGAGAGATAAAAAATATATCGTGCGGGCGCTACTGGAACACCTTCCAATAGCGGGCCGATCATCTCCTTCATAGATAAACCGATCGTTCCGACTTCCCATGAGCGGTGTTATTGGTCAGAAATTTTATAACTTGGCTGTTGCTATGGTAACCATCATTATAGTGTCCAGTGGCGGATCCACGGGGGGGGGGGGGGGGGGGGTAGGGCACGGGGGCACGTGCCCCCCCCCCCCCAGAAGCCTCAAATTTTGCCTTTTTTCTATATAAAATAGCCCGAAATTGCTTCCACCAACGCTTCAAGTTTCAAATTTCACAGGCGTGCCCCCCCCCTCCCTCCACAAAAATTTTCTGAATCCGCCAATGATAGAGTCCATTATTTAAAGGACATTCATTGAATGACTTTAAAATACGATCACTTCAACAATGGTTACCATGGCAACAGCTAAGTTTTATCGTTTTCGACCAATAGCATCACTCATAGGCATATTCTTAACGATCGGTAACCGGGAACGCTGCATACCCGTCCATTTAAATCCTCTCAAAATATCGATTTGAGGGAGTACTTTACGTGCATCTCTAATAGTTCGATATTGTTGATGCGTTTAAAATAGACAGAATTCAGTGTTGTCAGATTGCAAGCGACGCGACGCGACGCCATTGAAGGGAGTTTTAGAACGTATACTCTTCCCATTGTCCTTCCGTTCTATCATAAACTCGGCTGACCACATCCCTCCAATTCCATTCTATGTAAAACAATCGATTCGAAAGTGACGCAGCAGCTTCAACAGCAATCGATTGTTTAACATAGGATCGAATGGCGCGAAGACATCGTTGCCAAATTTCAGGGGCCGCCACTGCTGACAGGAGGTCCTAAAGTTAAGGTCCTTTTTCAATTCTCTAACTAATAAGTTAGAAAAATTGAGAAAGTATTGCGATGACGCAGAGATTTTGAAGGTATTTTGTTTCGATAGTTAGCCCACTTTGACTATAAGTTAATCATGATGATTACAAAATAATTTGTTCTCATCATGCTTAATACCTACTATCCTAAAGAATATTCATCTATGAAGTATCAATACTATCTATTTAACCATATGTGGCTTGGAGGGGTAAATGCACAAACTCTCTGTGGCGTCTGGTCTGTCCGTCTTTCCGTCCGGAGCCATAAAACGTGAAACCCAGCATAACTTTTTAACTTATTCACCCAAATTTTGCAAAGATGCTGCTTTTAACCTTCCCCACATCACAGGAACTTTTTTTTGTTTTTCTGAATTTTTAATGTTTAGGTTAGTTAAGGTGATTCTATGGCAAACTCCCGAAAATTTTAATCCGATAGATGGCGTTACTTGTCGCTGGCTCCGAAAATAGCCGTTTTTTGACGGTTTTCGGCTGATTTCTCTGAACAGACGAATAAGAGACGAAAAATCGGAATGTCAGCACCTGCTTAATTTTTTGCTTGATTTTTTGAGCCATAAACGGGCCAAATTGGTTCTAAAATAAAGGCGAAAGTATGCAAAGAAAAAATCACGTGTTATTTGGAGTTGTATCAGTAAAGATTACAGGTTTCTGTTTCACCTGCAATCTTTACTGATACAACTCCAAATTACACAGGCTTTTTTCTTTGCATACTTTCACCTTTATTTTAGAACCAATTTGGCCCATTTATGGCTCAAAAAATCAAGCAAAAAATTAAGCAGGTGCTGACATTCCAATTTTTCGTCTCTTATTCGTGTGTTCAGAGAAAACAGCCGAAAACCGTCAAAAAACGGCTCTTTTCGGAGCCAGCGACAAGTGACGCCATCTATCGGATTAAAATTTTCGGGAGTTTGCCATAGAATCACCTTAAGGATGAAAAATGGTTTACTGGGAAAATGGGTCAAAAAAAGGACAAATTTAAATATTTCAAAAATGAATCTTTAGATCTGGATAAAAATATCAGAGGGGGATTTGGGGTCTGGGGGTCTCCCCCAGATTAAAATGGATTTGTGAAAGTGTTGGAAGGGTATTCCCTACAGTTTAATTTCTGAAACACGCATCATATGTTTCCAGTGAAGAATCAGGATTCATTCCAATGAGCGTCGGATCCAGAGATGACATTTATCATTGTTACCACCTTAACCTCCCTCCTCCCCTCTCAGACCGCCCCGCCCCGCCCCCCCACCCGACCTATCATCGCTTGTACCGAAATGAGCATCCCTGGCTCTCTCTACTTATTTTAGTCTCAGCTCGGTACTCGAGGACTTGCTCATTTGCTCAATGCTCACCCATCTCCGGGCTCCAGGTACTTAAATACGTGAGCTCCAAACTCTTGCAAACTCAGCCTGCCAAACTCTATGCAAACAAAAGGCTGCTTCTCTTAAAGGTAGCGTTGCCAAATGGGGCTGTTGCACACTTTGGCTATAAACGATTCAGTAATCGATTTTGATGTAAAAACCTTCAAAAATAACGATGGGCAGCACTAAAAACTTCCAAAATCCACTCCTAAATTATATAAACTTTTTTATTTGCTCGGGCGTAATGGTGGCTAGGGGGCAGTAATAATGTGAGATTCCCATCTAGCAATATAGTGTAACTCTATCAAGAAGTGACCAATAAGATACGCAGGGGCGTGCCGTGGGGGGAGCATGTGGGTACCCTTGCCCCGGGCGGCACTCTCGGGGGGGGGGGCGGCAAAATCAGGGTGAACAACCAAAAAAAAAGGTTATCAAATTTCAAAATTAATTTCAGAGGGTGGCAAAATCAGTGCGTAACAAGCCAAAAAAAAAAAAAAAAAAAAAGTCATCAAATTTATAATTTTGTTCGCGGAGGGCGGCAAGATTGCATTCTTGCCCCCCCCCTCTCTGGAAACCACGGCACGCCCCTGAAGATACGACTTTTATGTGACATCGGTGTCACTAGATGTCACGGTACCATTCATCGTATGTGAATCACTACTCTGATGACTAATTACTCTGTGAATCACCCTGGCCAGCATATAGAGAGAGTGACGAAATTAAGATAGGAATCTACCATTATTACTGCCCTCAGTCACCATTACGTTCGCGCAAATAAAAGCATTTATTGAGTTTAGGAGTGAATTTTGGAAATTTTTAGTTGCCATTGTTATTTTCGAAGGTTTTTACACCGGAATCGACTGTTGAATCGCTTACAGCAAAAGTGTGCAACAGCATTGTCCTGAAACTTCGGTAGACCCGATTGTTAATAATAATGGCAACTTTTATCAGGATCTGGCAACGTTGCTTGCTCTTAGTTCTCCATCCGGTATGCGTTTGTACCAGCGGCGGCTCGTGCAGTGTGGCAACAATGGATTTCCTCCATTTAAAACTGTGTAAAATAATCGATTACTTGGTGAGGCGCAGCGCCTCACCTAGTATCGATCTTTTTGCCTACATTTAAATGGCAAAAGTGCACGGTTGCCAGATTGCACGAGCCGCCACTGGTTTGTACCGCTTTAGACTCGTCCACTAAAATAGTGTAATCCAGTAGCGCACCGAGAGTTTCTTCATCTCTCTCTTTTCTCCATTAAGAAACGTGTGTTAGACAAGGATGGACAAGGGGATAAAACCCCCTCCTTCTGTCCTTTTCCTACTCATACATTCAAATGGGAAATGAGAGAGATGGAAGATATCCTGGTTGCGCCAGTGGTGTAATCCGCATATTTTGAGACTCCTCCTCGGACCCTAGGGTGTCATACTTATTTTTTTAAAAAGTTTAAGGATTAAGGATTATTCTACCGCTTGAAAAGGTTCCTTGCGGGTTCTGTAAACATCAACTTCAAGGGTTCGGAAAAAAGAAAACCGATTTTCCCGAACACTTACGTCTCAAAGAGCCTTAATCCATAGCTTATAGTACAGGGTGTCCCAAAATTCATAGTAAAGATTTTTACCACTTATTATTGGAGCCAAAATAAGACTTTTTCCTATGAACACGGGTCCGAAAATGCCCCCCCCCTCCCCTCGGAGCTACAGCCCCCCAAAGTTTTAAAACAAAAATCGATTTTTCTTCGATTCTAGCAACGGATCTACGTAAGAATGGATGAAAATTGGTTTCATTAGCTGATTATTTTTACCAGGGACAGACGACTGCGGTTATTTGATTCCCGCGCAGGCGGCGAACGATCTCTCAAAACGCAGTTCCCAATTTCCCACAGACTACGCCTGTGCTGCGCCTCTGACCGGAAGCAGTAGCAAAGCCTGCAATTTGTCATTGTAGTTCGTCCATATGAACCCATTAAAAATATCGATGCTATTGGGTGTTCGGTGAACACCTTCGCATTCGACCTTTTCCATGGATTTAACTGGGCATATTATCACGTTGCAAAATTGCACGCTACGTCACTGACCGGAAGCAGCATTTTCTTCCTTTTTCAACCGATTTCTAACTGTATAAATATCTACACCGAAAAGGGGTATTTATAATTTTTCGTTTTTCTTCAGTTCCATGAAGTGATAAAATAAGATTTAAATATTATATGAACTCGTTTGAAAATTAAATGAAATACCTTTTTTACGAATTTTTGAGTCTGGATTTCTGCAATGAGTGCCTTTTGATGGATTTAGGAAAAAAGTTATAAATTGTAAACATCATACCCAGCAAATACCTGGGAAATAAAGAAATAAAGAATTGAAGAAATAAATACCCGAGTTATTACCTCACTGTGCATAAGCTACTTTTCAAGCGCCTAAGGACAATTTTTTTGATCACTTATTTTTCGGAGGTCAAAGATAACCTCTTTACAAGTACTAAAACGTTTGAAAACTACAGGCGAAACGGTCGAAACATTCGCCCTTTAGCACCACCAATCGCGGATCATTCTGGTAATAAACTTTCCAAAAGAATGCTTCATTCGCTGTTTAGGCCTTGACATTATACGTTCTTCAACGCAGAGGATTACAGTTTACATCGCCCCTTCCCACCAAATCCTTGAAAACGACGTTTACCGCACCGGTAATGAACATTGCTGGCATTCGAGTGTCAACGTCAGGTATCCGTCACGTGTATCTGTCATTTGTGTGTATACTTATATCCATAGACAAAGCGTGGTCACCAAAGATCACCTGAAATAGCTCCAAAAGTCACCTGAATGAGGTGATATCACCAAGAATCTTTGGTGATATCACCTTGTTCAGGTGACAATTGGAACAGTTTTAGATGATCTTTGGTGACCAGTTTTTTCAGGGTAGTTTTATATTATAGAGGTGTTAAGTTTTAAAAATTGGTTGACATTATTACTTCTTTAAATTAATTTTAATTTTTTTTATCAGTTTTGGAAATTGAGTCGAAACCAAATTTTGAACCCATAGCCATCTTCATTTATTAATGAATTTTTGCTATATTCTGGGACCAATAAATGTTCAGTGCACACGGTTCCCGAAAGACGCTAGCTGGTGAGCATTTATGTGTGTATTTACATGGCCTTAAGTGCTCATCAATCATTTGGGGGCAAGACCGTCTGTACCAAACATTCATTGGTCCCAGAAATTGTCAAACTTGTCAAAAATATTTGGAGGAGAGTCCCTACACCTTCGTTTACTGGGATGCCCCCGCTCCTCTCCCTCTCCCTCTCCCTCTCCCTCTCCCTCTCCCTCTCCCTCTCCCCTCCCTCTCCCTCTCCCTCTCCCTCTCCCTCTCCCTCTCCCTCTCCCTCTCCCTCTCCCTCTCCCTCTCCCTCTCCCTCTCCCTCTCCCTCTCCCTCTCCCTCTCCCTCTCCCTCTCCCTCTCCCTCTCCCTCTCCCTCTCCCTCTCCCTCTCCCTCTCCCTCTCCCTCTCCCTCTCCCTCTCCCTCTCCCTCTCCCTCTCCCTCTCCCTCTCCCTCTCCCTCTCCCTCTCCCTCTCCCTCTCCCTCTCCCTCTCCCTCTCCCTCTCCCTCTCCCTCTCCCTCTCCCTCTCCCTCTCCCTCTCCCTCTCCCTCTCCCTCTCCCTCTCCCTCTCCCTCTCCCTCTCCTCTCCTCCCTCTCCCTCTCCCTCTCCCTCTCCTCTCCCTCTCCCTTCTCCTCTCTCTCTCTCCTCTCTCTCTCTCCTCTCTCTCTCTTCTCTCTCTCTCTCTCTCTCTCTCTCTCTCTCTCTCTCTCTCTCTCTCCCTCTCCCTCTCCCTCTCCCTCTCCCTCCCCCCCCCCCCCCCCCTCTCTATTTCTCCTGCACAGGCAGACCCAAGACATTTTCGTTCTCTCTTTCTAGCCATTTAAGGGTTCGACTAAAACGTATGTGCGTGAATTTCGATGTACTATCGACGAATTAAAGATTGTCGTCAGATTTTCACGAGAAATTAAGTTTCGCCTTCAAGGTTCGGGTTCGGCCACTTTTCATACTCCTCACACTTTGCAGGCGAGAGGCCAGTGCGGGTGAGGCGGCACAATCGTTGCAGATCAGTCCCACACTCACACCCATAACTGAAAATAAGTGAAAATCTCGCGACAATCTTTAATTTGTCGATAGTACCTGTTTTATCAATTGCTATTCGGGGACCTCGAGATAATTTTTTTTTTTTTTTTTTTTTTTTTGGGTAGGGTACATCCTAAAATGGTGCATTTGCGCGATATTCAGTAAATATTGTCTCCGCATTGATCCTTGTGTTTTCACACACCTGATGACTATAGTTCCGTAAGTAAAAATATTTGATTCAAGAAACGAAAAAAAAAAAAAAAAAAAAAAAAAAAAAATCAGACATTGCGCGAGTGTAGTCATGTTTTGTATCGTCAACTGGGCAGAAGTTAACAAGTGAGACGATGAGATTAATTAATTTCGTGAAAAGTGCGTTTAACGGAACGAGCGAAAGGGAGAGGAGGGGAGGGGGTGGGGTCTGGGTGGGGGTGGGGTAGGGGTGGGTTGGGGCCGATGGCTCCCCACTAGTTTGCTTCCGAGTTGAGTATGATACATGGGGCGAAAAATGTGATGAATTATGGGTGGCCGAGCATCGCCAGAGCGGGGGCCGCCAGGGAAGAGAAGTCACCGCTGGGGGAAGAAAATACATCTTGAGCGGAATTAATGACGCCAATAAACCCAACAACCCCGACTCCCACCGCTGAGGGCTCTTATCAAAAATTAAAGCCAATAATGTGATTTATTGGCGTTGGAAAATCATTTCAACCGGAGCCCCCATATTTCTCATCCGAAGTTTCGTCCATTCACATGACTTTCATTCTGTTCTTCGAGTCTGACTGTATCTTATACGGTGAATACACTACAATGGGTCTGTTGCCTACTTTTGATACATCAATATAACTCATTGTTTCTAACGTAAAATTCGGCGAAAATAACGATACGCGCAATAAAAACGTTCAAAATCCACTCATTAACTCAGGAAATCACTTCCATTTCAAACAGCCCGCGCTACACTAGACACCATTTGCAACGGTATACTACTACATAGACGGAACCACCGTGCATAAGTAAACAACATCGTAACTACAAAATGATGGAATTTCTTTTTTAATACGTGAAATATAAGCTGCATTTGCTGCCTGGTCTTTTCGGTTTATCAAAGATTACAAAATACTATAAGAAACGTCCGAAACTAAACGAAACATTCCAATGTTTGTAGGTTCTGTTCATGTTTACATAAACGAGATGGTTCTGTCTATGTAGTTATAAGTCGGTGATGTAGTGTCTAGTGTAGCGCGGGCTGTTTGAAATGGAAGTTATTTTCTGAGTTAATGAGTGGATTTTGAAAGTTTTTAATGTGCGCAGCGTTATTTTCGCCGAATTTTACGTTTAGAAACAATGAGTTATATTGATGTAGCAAAAGTATGCAACAGACCCATTCAGTGTATGACTGTAATGCAAGAAAATAGTCTGACCTGTAATATTTTCTCAATCGGCGGAAAAGCCGTTAAGTAATTAAAATATCCGCAAGTTTTCAAAGTTATCGACGATAGATAAAAGATAAAAGATGCTAGTATTTTTGTGCATTCCCAATAAACATTTTTTTAGCGCTGGATCATCTAGTAAATATCTAATCATGGATCATCCTTCTTTGATATCCAAAGTACATCCATCAGATCACCAACACTTTTGGGACATCTAGTGGATGTACATTAGATCTACAAATATTAAATTATAAATAAAGAGATCTAATGGTGATCCTATGGTGGACTAAGAATTATCATGTTTCCGAACTCTTATCCAAAGAACAACTATTAGAGATCCAAAGAAAGCAAAGAAAATGTCACAACCACTAGATCTCCGATGGATGAAGGAGTAACATAGCTTGAATGTGGGATACCTCATCGATATCCAACAGATTATTCCCAAAATCCTTGTAGCAAGAGTGGTCTAATGGATATCCAGGCGATTGCTCAACGTGTTTCGTTAAAAGTAACTTTAATGAAAAGATCCCTTAGACATCTTGAGGAGGTACTCCAGTAGTACTAGAAATTCGGATATCCCGGGGACCACAGTTAGTTATTCTATAAACTTCGAGTACAAACTTAAACTCAGAGTGATATCCGAGACATCTACACGATATCTACTCTTCACTATCGACATTGGCGAAGTTTCAGTGATTATTTTAGATATCCACTAGATAACCGTCATCAAAATACTATTTTTGGACCTTTCGTCGATAACTACTGGATATTCTCGAAAACACAAATTGAAAACATTAATTCTATGTCATCTGATGGATATTAACTTGACTATTTGTGTAACCTACAAAAGTCAAAGTAAAATTATAATCACGAGACATCCAGAATAAGACGATCTTAAACCCAACACTTTATTTCTATGGGGTTTTTGACACACTACTTGATATTTACACAGTAACATACAGTAAGTAACTAATTACTGTTTTCCATCAGTAGGATAAATGTGAAGGTAATTTTTCAGAGGCTTGCACTGATGAGCTTCTGACTAAAAATTGTTCCCCCCTCCCCTCCAACCCTAAAAATCGGAGGTTTTGGGGGAGTTAGCCCCCTAATCCCCCCTTCTGCGTACGCCACTGCCCTTATGCCGTCTGAATTTTATCCAAGAACTAAGTCCAGTCTGATATCTAATAGCCATCTAAATTTCATCCGAGAAACAAATCCCGTCTGATATCTAATAGCTATCTGAATGCCATCCAAGTAATAAGTCCGTTTGATATCTAATAGCTGTATAAATGCCATCCAAGAAAAAATGTAGTCAGATATCTGATAGCCGTCTAAATTTCATCCAAGAAAAAAGTCCGTCTTATATCTAATACACATCTAAATTTCAACCTAGAAATAGAATGGTTGAAATGTGATCTAATACAGATCCAAGAAAAAGGTCGGACCAACGAGTCTTTAAATGCATTATAATCTTATTAAAATAATATCTCTCGCGTTGGAGCAATCGGTAAGGCATCTGATTATCACCCCGACGGCCTAGGTTCAATTCCTAGCTCTGGACATCGGTAAGTACACTTTCATTCTTGTAAATTAACTTGTAAAAATACACCATGTGTCTCTAGTGTGTTTCTAAGTGTATGTAAACTAAATATGTCTGACAGACTGTAGAGGGAAAGCCTAAAGTTAAAGTACAAAGCTACTTCTATTTTTCTCATCCAGAGCGCACTAGGGTGCTTTTTTGTCACTATATAGCTCCTTATGATCCAGCTTGGATCATCCTATTAAGATCTGCAACTGGTATAAGTGTCGTCCAGCAGACATCCATGCCAGCTCCGAGAAACAGGTCCGGTAGATATCCACTGGATATCCTTCGGAATTAATCACTGCTCAGTCAAACCGCCTTAATGAATCACCCATGGATCTCTTATGGATCGGTTTCTCGGAGCTGGCATGGATGTCTGCTGGACGACACTTATACCAGTTGCAGATCTTAATTAGATGATCCAGTGATAATCTAACGCATCTATGCTGGATCATCCATGGCTCCTCATTAGATAAAAAATGTTTACTGGGTTACTGTCATACACCAGGGGCGGCTCGTGCAATTTGGCAACAATGTCATTCCTCCATTTGATTGTATGTAAAACAATCGAATCGAAAGTGAATCAGCGCTTCACCAACAATCGATTGTTATAAACATAGATTTAAAAGGAGCGAAGACATTGTTGCCAAATAGAGGTATTTTCAGAAGTGTAGGCGGACCTAGACCGATAATCTTTGGAATTTGTCAACATTATTTATGATATTACTCGATGAAAATTACTGAAAATGAAATTGAGTGTTCACTTCTCAACGAGGAACATTATAAACGCAAAAGAGCAAAGTCAGAATTAACTTTGGTTTTATTTTAAAGGGATTAAATTTGAAAATTCGCCAAAGATTATGATTTAGGTCCGCCTACACTTCTGAAACGAGCTAGCTCGAGCCGCCACTGTCATACACTGAACTAAACTCTGTAATCTTTTCTCAATGGGTGGAATCTTAGGTGAATTTCATAATGCCATTAAATCTACGCAAATCGGCACCTCTGATTCATTGAGAGTCGTTCGTTCAGCAGTTAACCCGGCAAAACAACGTTTGCAATCAAATTGAAATCTGCCACTCCTTTTATCTCACTTTGCTATTTAGTGATAGGCACAATATCCTAATCCAAACAGTAGCAAAACCCTATAGGAGTGCTATGGGGAATGTCGTTTTTCAATGTAATCAAATGGGGAAAATTGAGTTGTAACCGTCCGACTACTGGGGGGCGCCACCGTCTTGTCCAATGAGAATCTAATGGAACATGTTAGTTCGGTGGCCAGACAGTTTACCCAATTGAGACTTGGTCCAAAGTTAGATTGGTCCAATGTTAGAGAAGGGCCAAGTAACAAATTTACCCATTTTTGTTTTGTCCAATAGAATACTTAGGCCAGGTGTACAATTGAATTAATTTTTTGTGGACGAATATTGGCCCAATTATGACGTAAATCAGCATTAGTAATAAAGGGTATTCGGTCTACCCTGTAACATATTCTTCCTCGTCAGAGTCTGCGTCTGCGTTGTGCTTCAGATTATTTGCTATTGCCCGCAGGTAAACGAGAATGTTGTCGTCATTCTTGTACTGCTGGTAGTTCTGAACGATTGTCTCGACGCGTCTTTGGTTTCGAACATATCTGGAATTTATGGGGTCCCAAAGATTTCCATGTCCTCCTTGCAGCTGTAGTATGCTTTTCTCTGTATCTTGTTGCTCTTTTTTAAGCTTGGCAATAAACCGCCAAATGTTTAAAGGGTGTGATACAACTATTCTCTGTATATTCTCTTTAGTCAGCTGTTTCTTTTGAGGAGTTTATTTACACTCAGTTTTGAATGGTATCTTTGAATCATTTTGAATTTTGGATAAAAAAATGTTGGCCGTAAAAAGTGTTGGCCATTTTTGTATTTGGATAAAAAATATTGGACAAAGTTGAATTGGAGGAAACGTATTGGACAAAATGGGCAGTTGGGTCTAAAAAATTAGGTAAAGTATCTTGCCACCGTTAGTTTCACCTACCGACCGCCAGGGGAGCATTTGCCATTTTTTTTTCTAACACTGAGTTTCGTTGCTGTAAGGGATAAGTATACTGTGGTCATAGACAAGGTTATAGATTAAAGAGTGTATGCTCATCTGACTTCGCGCCGCAAATTCAATGGCGCGCAGTTCAAAATCACTGCAGGCAAGATGGCCGACAAAATCAGAGAACATTGTTTACTCTCTCCAGAAAACACTGGGCTTCCCTCTCCAGAAAAGCAGAAAATAGCCCGATGCTTTCTGGAAAGAGTGTACAATGTTTTCTGCTTTTGTCGGCCATCATGGATCTGGATTTTTGAACTGCGCGCTACTGACTTCGTGGCGCGAAGTCAGATGAGCATACCTCTTTAATCTATAGCCTTGGTTTTACCCCATATTTAACTATTATGAAGCCTGTAGCAAAAGTTTGCAACAGCTCTATTATGATTCAAAGGATCTTACAGCCTTGTTTAAAACTCTAACATCTCTTATTCCTAAAAGTGAAGGTTCAAACTTGCCTTAAATTAATACCAATGTTATTTCTATCAAGTTGTTGTTCCCTATGGGAATTTTCTCGCTCATATTCAGTCAAACCTTGAGGTTTTTGCCACTGGGATTTTTTCCTCATCATTTATTCTTTCACCCACCTTACTTGTCACTTCCAGGTCTAAATACAATTCTGCTTCAAGTGGAGAGCCTTTTATTATTTGTAGATCGACTTGTATATTGTGTATTTATATTGTATGTAAACGCTTTTGAGTACCCAATAAACCAACCATACTACTACTATGATTCAAAGCTCAGAATAGAAAAGAAGTTAATTGAATTGATGACAAGTTAATAAAAACAATGTGGTTAAGTAATCAATTTGGGAGACCCAACCAGGTTTTGCGGGGGGGGGGGTGATGGAAAAGGAGGGGGGACTCAGAGCGTGCAGTGCGGTGTGCGGACGGTGCCGCTGACAGATGCGGTAGCCTAGCCGTTGATTAGTTAATCTCTCCGTGCCGTGATATGCGGTCCGCGCGTTGCGGTCGGACAAAAACTATTCCCCCCCTCCCCCCCCCCCCTCCACCCCGCCCTTGAACCTCATACTCCGTTGGTTGATGAGATCCTCACTTGTGAAAGGAAGGGGGATGGAATCAGAGGTACCGTTCTAGAATTCATCCCTTTATTGTCTCGATGCAGAAAAGATTATGAATAGCAGCACTTTCCAATGTACATAGATATACAGTATCACAGGATAATGTAATCTTTTTTGCACGGATGCAGTAAATGGTTGAATTCTAGAACGCTACCAATGAGTCGGCGGTGGCTCATTTTCCGACCTAATCTCATCTTTATACTTATTTATCCTCGCGGGTTGATATCGCTGGCGTTCAAGTCGCGGTGGATGGTAGATGGGTGAGACCAGTGCCAGTGTTGTCGAATTTGGCGGGAATTTCAAAATAAAACTGTAGGGAAAAATAACCTACGAACACTTTGTCACATCAAATTTAATCTGGGGGAGACCCCCAGACCCCCATTTAATATCCTGGGGGAGACCCCTAGGCCCCCTTAATATTCTCGGTCCTCGGTTTTGATTTGAAAAAATTAAAGTTGAAAATTCGTCAAAGATTATGGTTTAGGTGCGATAACACTTCTGAAACGAGAGCTAGCATTGTGCGCGAGGCCTGCGCGAAAACGCTTCTGTTTCCCTTGAAACACGTCGCGACCTCCACTTATTTGAATCGTTCCGATTAAAATAAACTGAAGGGATTACCCTACGAACACTTACTCACATCAAACTGGGGGAATCCCCCAGACCCCCCTTCAATATTCTGGGGGAGACCCCCATCCCCCCTTTGACATTCTGGGAGAGACCCCCAGACCCCACTTTGATATTTTTATCTAGATCCAAAGATCCATTTTTGAAATATTTAAATTTGTCCTTTTTTTGATCCATTTTCCCATTGATTTCAATGGGAGCCACTTTTCATCCATAACTAACCTATAAAAATTAAAATTTCAAAGCAACAAAAACAAAATCCCTCTGGAGAATGTTAGAAGGAACATCTCTGCATAATGATGATGCATGTGGATCAATAGTTCAAAAGTTATACATATGTTGGGTTTCACGTTTTATGGCTACGGACCGACGCCACAGAAAATGCCTTTACCCCTCCAAGCCGCATTTGGTTAAATAATATTGAAACTTCAAGGATGAATATTATTCAGGATAGTATTAGGCATGATGAGAGCCAAATATTTTTTAATTATCACGATTTACTTGGTCGTAGTGGGCCAAGTATCGAAACAAAATACTGTGGAAAGCTCTGCGCCATTGCAATACACTTTCTCTATTTCTAACTTTGTTAGTAGTGAAAAAGTAAAAATGTATATTTGAGGATACGGAGGGAAAATTCGCATCGTTTTTTAGTCAAATTTAAAAACGTTCCTTGACATTTCCTTGAAACTTCCTCGACTTGAAAAATGCTATTTAGAATACACATGGTTAAAGAATAAAGGTCCCCTAGAGGAGGATTTTGGAGAGAACGAGGTAGATGGAGAATATGAGGCAGTCGCAAAGGTTTGATTTTTGGTGCTTTTTCGTCTGCAAATGAAAGTACTCAGTCAGCTGAAAACAAGGATGCCTTTGGCCGAGCCGCCGTTTTGCGCACCGTTAATGGTATATTTTTCAAGCGGCTGAGAAAAGATTTCACAGTTCAGTTAAGTGTATGAAGGTTTAATACGCGAAAATACTTGCATCTGTAATAATCTTTTCTCAACCATTCGAGTCATCGACGGCTTTAAAAAAAATTGCGGATATATTTTAATAATTTAACGGCGCAATTGCGCCGATTGAGAAAAGATTACAGATGAGAGTATATTTTCGTATAGTACAGTCATCCACTGAAGTAAACTGTGTAATCTTTTCTCAACCTGTGGAATCATAGGTGCGAATTCAAAAATTCCATTGAATGCAAAGCACCAGCTCTGATATTTAACTGACACTTTCCATTTGAAGGAATTTCCGGAAAAAAGCCGAAGAATAACGTGTTGAAATTCGGCCTCTACGCAAAACGTCAGTCCTGTGCGTGGGTTGCAATAATAAACGATGCCACCGCGCAACCTGGCGGATTTTCGCCGAAAGAGCGAAAATTACCGTTTTTGGAGGTGACTTTGGTGTATCTCTCTTCTCTCACCCTCTTTCCCAGAAAATTATGACCGCGATCTCCCAGCTATTGTATGAACGATTTGCTGTGGATGATGGGGCGACCGAGCTACCGGGCGAGAGGGATTCCTGGTATGTGTTTTCCGCGGCGCGCGTCCAGAATGTGTGAGTGTGTGTGTGTGTGTATTGTGTGTGCGTGCTTTCACCGCGCGGCTAATCCCGGTGGATTTCGGATTGGATTACAGCCCAGCACCCGTGATAACTCACCTCAGCCCCCCTTACCGTTACCCCCTTCTCTCCCCCCCCTCAGGCACTACCGTGCTACCACGTGAGCTAGACCCATTGTCTCGTGTATTTAATATGCATTATTCAGATGTACGCATCAACTGAATATAGGGTGTCCATCAAGGGCTAGAAGAATGGGTCTGTTGCGTACTTTTGCCACATCAATATGACTCATTGTTTCTATCGTAAAATTCTGCGAAGATAACGATGCGCACATTAAAAACTTTCAAAATCCACTCATTAACTCAGAAAATACCTTCCATTTCAAACAACCCGCGCTACACTAGAAACTATATTGCCGATTTATAACCACATAGATGGAACCATCTCGTTTATGTAAACATGAACAGAACTTACAAACATTTGAGTGTTTCGTTTAGATGCGTACATTTCTTATATTATTTTGTAATCTTTGATAAACGAGAGAGATAATAAAGATAATAAAGAGAGAGAGAGAGAGAGAGAGAGAGAGAGAGAGAGAGAGAGAGAGAGAGAGAGAGAGAGAGAGAGAGACAGAGAGAGAGAGATAGACATTCCTTGATATGCTTGCCTCTGTCCATGAGTACCCCTCAATGGCATAAGTGAGCGATTACAGATCTGATACTTCTTGACGGAAATCTATTAACTTGATTGGAAAACCCAAAGCGGGAATGAGGAAACCAGTCTCGACTGAAGCTGCTCAGAAAAAAAAAAAAACAAAAAAATTGATTTCATTCTGGAAACAATACAGTATACAGCCAACTTGAGTCAAGAAAAGTTACGGTAATTTAGTAAACTATTAACCCTTCCAAACTCTTCTAAGGCCCTCTTGAGTCGCGCCCTTTATCCCTCATTTTCCCTCAAGTTTTGAAACAGAATTTATACTAAGGGGGAGGGGAGTGGTGGTAGGTGCCGGGGTGGTTGGGGTGGTATGACGAAGGGGGAAGACCAAAGAAGAGAATAAGATCCATAATTAATGATCCATTTTCCGCGAGGAGCTCCTTCAGACCTTTTCATTAGCAAAAAGCTTCGGTGCTCGATCTTATAAACAAAAGAGGACTCATTTTATATATATATGTATATATATGTATGTACCGAGCTGCACCGTTTCTTCTTTCAGCATTTACTAACGTTAATAATATCTCACCTCCATCTCCATCGTACTTTTGCCTCATTGCCCATTTATCGTCAGGCTCATCAGTCACTATGATGCATTTAACCCTTGTGAGCCTAAGGGGGGGTACATTTGTACCCCAGGCCAGTTTTTTTGACGCCATTTTGTCAAAACTGCTCAAAATTTTTTGGGACTTCATGACATTTTAAGTTAGGATACTTAGAACACGTCTACCAAAATTTTATTAATTTTTATGAATTTTTGTCGATATTATAGAAATTTAAAGTGTTGGGGTAAAAATATACCCCCCCCCCCCTTCGTCCTGCCAGTTTTAAGTTTTGGGAAACCCTCTATTACAGTGAATTTTACGGAAATTTTATGTAGATTAAGAATATTAAGTCAGATCATTGAAAAAAAATTGGAAATTTATCAAAAATGGAAAAATAATATGGTACCTCATTTCATTTTTTCCATTTTTTTTATTTTTACATTTATTTTAAAAGTAGGTGTAAATTTGGCAACATAGCAAAAATTTACTCAAATTTCACATAAATTACTCTCTTAGGGTACTAAGTACATAATCCATCCATTAAAGTTTCAAAATTGTTGATACTGACTGTGCTGCATGAAAATATCCTTGGGGTACAAAAATACCCCCCCCCCCTTAGTCCTTTGTGTTACCGAAATACCTTAGGCTCACAAGGGTTATTATAGTCCTTGATTGTTACTCGTATCAATCATCAATTACATTGTTGTAATAGGCCTTATTTTTTTGAATTTTGTGCGTAAATTCAAGGAAGTATGTACCTAAGTATATGTGCTACTAGTCCTAAGGTAGGTGACCCAAAGGTGGCCCAAAGGTGGTTTCTCAACCGGTGGAATCATCGGTCAAATTAAAAATGCCGTTAATTATACACGAAACGGCAGCTCTATAAGCAAATCAATAACTATTTTCCATGCACACGCATCCACAACAGTGAAATTGATCGCAGAAAATGTTGTCACGTTCTAACCACTTCATGCAATAAAAAAAAAAAAAAAAAACAATAACAAAAACAAAAAAGCATTGGTTCGCCTGACTGCCAGACTTATCAGTGAAATGCGCAACCTAATTTAATGATTGTACTTGGGTACCAAGCTAATAAATTAGGTTCTCCAACGAATAATTTAATTGGTCAATATTTGACTAATAATTGTATAGGGTAAGGACAACTATGCAATGATACGTTGTAAACTACACTGAAAAAAAAAAAAAAAAAAACAAAAAAAAACAAGGTGCTTTGATTGTGACTTAAAAGTATGGACACCCCTTAAAAACTGTTAATTTGACTTTTTGAATTAGTTAAGTTAACACCAAGCTGTGTTATATCAACTATTTTTTAACTATTTTAAATAGTTAAACTAATAATTTTTAAGTGGTATCCATACTTTTAACTAATTCAGTGATTTTTTTTTTTTTTTTTTCAGTGATAATGGGGGTCTGTTGCAAACTTTTGCTACTACAATTAAGAGAGCAAAATCTGATGTAAAATCGCCTGAAAAGTCCATTGGTGGCATCAGTAAATGATAAAATGCAATAATAAACTCACAAGAGCCGTTTAATGAAATCCATGATGGCGATAAAATATCGAGCAATATGTATGTATGCACCACGAACATCCAAGGATAGCCAACCTCACAATATCGATCACAACCAATCACAACGTAAACAAACACATAACCTCTACCTCCAGCGAGGTTGCCAAAGTTGGCCATCCTTGGATGTTCACGGTGCAAACATACAGATTGCTCGATATTTCTCCGTCTTCTTGAATTTCATTAAACGCCTCTTGTGAGTTTATTAGTGCATTTTATGACTTTCTGGTGCCACCAATAGACTTTTCAGGCGATTTTACATTAGAATAAACACTCTTAATCGTTGGAGCAAAAGTTTGCAACAGACTCATTCTTTGGTAACGAGTATCTAATTTACTAGGTATATGTACAACCGATAAATTAGATTACACAAACGCTGATACTTGTCCGCCAAACAATTTTTTTTTTTTTTTTTTTTTTTTTTTTTTTTTTTCAGAGTTCGACTGGCTCCTCTTGCGATTTTGTTTATTTATACAAAACTATAAAAAGTAGATGACAGTTTCGAGGAAATATCTCGCTGCGTTATCCTGAGAATTTCTCTTTCACGTGCGACGGAAAGAGAGCCGCGAGGTTATGGAAGCGAAGGGGAAGGGAAGGGAAAGAAAAGTTGGAGGAAGGTTTTAAGAAGGTTCACCCCTGTTGAAAGTCTCGGCTTCGTTTCGCTAATTAGCAAGACCATAAGATGCCGTGCGCGCAATCGTCATCTCCAGGGTTGCCAATTGTTTGCAGCACTGCGCGGAGAAAAAAAAATTGGTCATGACAACTGAACTTCGGCTTTGGTCCATATAAAACGCTGAAGCTGCGAAGTATTCGGCTGGCCGTCATAGCCGCAGCTTTTGTTTGTGAGTGCCGAATTACAGTTGGGATTTTACCGAAGACTTTCGTAAGTAAGATATACTGCAACCCAAATCTCGTCCCTAAACTTTCGGTCACGGAAAAAAAAAAAAAAAAAAACTACGGTGAAAATAACCATACGGATACCTGATTTTGGCGCCTGCTAAATGTTATGGTAATGTTAACTAGAAGTATACCATGTTTTGACCAGGTACTATAGGTGATGTTACCTGATTGCATGTCGAATTTACTCAAAGCGTCGGCAAATATACCATACTTCTGGTCAAGTTTACCATAACATCTAGCAGGTGCCAAAATCAGGTATCCGTATGGTTATTTTCACTAATCTTTTTTTCCCGTGTATACTTCTAACTGAAGTTCGGTACACAGAGAAAAATGCTTCGGTTGTTAGAACTGAAGATTCGACTTATTTTGATCACCGAAATTTTCTGTTGAATAAACCGAAATGTTCGGTCGTAAGTACCGAAGAAATCGGTAAGTATATATAACCCTAATTCCGCCCCTACCTAACACTCAGTATTACCTACTAATGAAGCATTCGGTACTCAGACCGAACATTTCGGTTCCTCTAACCGAAAACTTCGGAGATCAAATTTCACCGAAGTATTTTTCTCTGTGTACTCTCAACCGAAAACTTTGATCAATGCAACTGAGCTCATTGGTTGGTGTTTCATATGAACCGGAGTTTTTTTCTCGCGTGTGGACGGTGGGTCACTTTATAGATTTTGCTGATGGATGTAAAAAATATGTAGGTTTGTTTCTTCAAAAATATTTCAGTTTTGATATTATTTTGCAGCGATTGAGATATTGTGGGTTGTCTAATTTTAATTAGTAAAATTAAAAATAATAATGAGCCTGTTGCAAACTTCTATCTATAGATCAATAAAGAGGGTTAGTGTTAGTGTGAAATCTCTTGAAAATAAGTTTGAAATCAACGTAAAATTCTAACACGGACTCACAAACTCAGAAATCCGTTTAAACAAAATTCCAAGAAGGTTGTCAACCGGTTTTTTGTTGTTGTTGTAATTTGAAGGAGTCATTCGATGCCTTAAAAGATCGAAATCAACAGAAAGGAAGCAAATTATGAAGATATCGAAGAAAAGTTAATATTGCACACGAATTAAAGTTTACACAGTATCCTCCTTCAATTTTCAAGGTAGGCAAAATAATAACACCCGAGCAATGAGCTATAACTTTAGAGTGGCAGCGGGCTGGTCCACCTTGTGCCACACAGGGTAGAAGGAATCCCGGGAAAAAGCGGAATTTGGACGGCAGATTCCAAGGTTTGAGGTTAAATTTTGTAGGTCGTTCGGAATTTGGCGGGAATTTGGACGGCAGATTCCAAGGTTTGAGGTTAAGTTTTGAAGGCCGTTTCCGGCGATGCCCGAGTTTGTTTACGAAACGACCGGAAACAACCTACAAAACTTAACCTCAAAATCGACTTTTACGGCAAGATGGCGGCGCCCTAGGTGACAACAATGAACCAGCGGAATGTTCCTTGATGTGCCACTCTAAAGTTATAGCTCATTGCACCCGAGTAGGAACAGTTGACTATATATTGCAAGCATGATGGAGCTTCTCCTTTTCCGCACGACTACTATTATATCATAGAGGCAGTAGCGCACCGAGAGTTTTATTCATCTCCCTCTTTTCTCCATTAAAAAACGTATGTTAGACAAGGATGGACAAGGGGATAAAACCCCCCTCTTTCTGTCCTTTTCCTACTTATACATTAAAATGAGAAATGAGAGGGATGGAAGAGATCCTGGTTGCGCCAGTGCATAGAGGATAATGCCCATGGGATGTAGAAATCATGCATTTCCATGATTCTTTGGGGGCTTCGGCAACACCGACTGAACTGACGGTGGGCCTCTAATTCTCATCTCCCAATTATTTGCCTCGCGTCGCTGGCATTGCAGAGGGCAGAGTGCACAGAGTCGCGGCTGGCAAAAGGCGGTTCCCTCGAGTATAATACAGCTAATTAATGAGATCGCTAAGGTACACCCAGTAAACGCCGCACTCTCATTCAGTGAATCAGTGAGGCCAAATCTACCCCTTCAAACGGTCCGAATTTTACCAAATTTAAATCATCTTATGATTATTGATTAAAGCTCTAATGTGGGTGACAACTTTATCGATTTCACGATCTTCTGAATATCGGTATTGTCAATGTAAAATTTCAGATTTTCAAATTTCAAAGGCGTCATCAGAGAAAATAATAAAGAGGGTGGTGGAGGGAGGAGAACTAAAAAGAAAATGCAACCAGCGGCGGCTCGTGCAATGTGGCATCAATGGATTTCCTCCATTTAAAACTGCGTAAAATAATCGATTACTTCTCACCTAGTATCGATCTTTTTGCATACGTTTAAATGGCAAAAGTGAACGGTTGTCAGATTGCACGAGCCGCCACTGAATGCAACGCAGGTCACAATGGGGCAGTTGCAAGGGTCTGAAATGTTGTGTTTTTTATGAAGAAAATGATAGTACTCATCGATGAGCTGAGAACAATGGTGCCTTTGGTTTTTTCATAGGTGTCCCAATTTTGGAGATAAACACGTGTAAAGTTGTAAAAAATTGGGTGCGTTGTGACGTCACTACGCGGAATTCCCATTTAAAACAATGTATTTTGGGCCAAAATATCATCTCCAGAACAATGGGACTTAACTAGAAACCAAAGGCATCTGTGTTCTCAATTCATCCCGTACTTTCATTTTCTTTACAAAAAACACAATATGTTAGACCCTTGCAACTGCCATATTTTCCACAGATTCGGGTTTAATGGAGCTGTTGCAAAAATTGCTACAGGTCTATTAAAATGGTTGATTAAAAACTCTGTGATAATTACGATAAAGTGCACTAACAAATCACGAAATACACTCCCAAACTCATGAAATGCTTTCAAACGCGAGACCGTAACGCCGCTTATAACCGCATTATTTTACATTGGATTTCCCTATCTCACTAAGCTCCATTCTCATGAGGTGTTTTCGTGACACCATACACAGAAAAAGATATCAATGTTAAAATAGCAAAACATTTCTAAAAATCGGGAATACATTTTACGTTGCAAAAATTACAGTTCGAAAAATGCCAATTTTGTAAAAGTTATTGCTGAAATTGCAAATATTATCGCTATTGTAGCAGAAAATATCGCTAATATTTCAAAATAATTGCTAGTAAAGCAAAAAATATTGCAAAATCAGCAATATTATTTTAGTAAAGTAGCATTTCATGAACTGCAATTTTTGCAATGTAAAATGTATTTCCGATTTTTAGCAATGTTTTGCTATTTTAACATTCACATTTTTTTCTGTGCGCACAAGAAGAAAAAGAAGCATATAATTGCCATAAGATTTGAGCGGTGATCACCGGCATTACGGTCTTGCGTTTCAAAGAATTGTTGAGTTTGGGAGTGGATTTCGTGACTTTTTAAGTGCGCTTATCGTAATTTCAACCATTAATAAGTCTTACTTTTACCAAAAAAATTAGTGCCTTTATCAGATTCTGGACGTAGTATACCGGAGTTAGTTGCGGCTCGTGCAATTTGTCAACCATGCTAATTTTCCATTTAAACCTATGCAAACATATCGATATCTTGGGGGTGCAACTGCACCTCCTGAAAATCGATTGTTTTGCATATGTTTAAATGGAGAGAATCCGTTGTTGCCAGATTGCACACGCCTCCGTCACTGACCGCGGAGTTTCCTCCAACGTTTTAAGAGCAATGGTACAATAATGTCAGAGCTCTGGTATAACAATGCTAGAAATGTCCTCGGTTGAAAAAATCATTGTGCATGCTATTGATAAACTTAATTTTTTTCCAGTGCACAATCAGTGGCGTAGAATGCAATTTGGCAACGTCACATTTGGTCCATTTAAAATGTAAAACGTCGATTTTGACATTGTTCGTGCACCGTGATAACTTTTACTGCGTAACAGGCGTACACCTCGTACACCTGGAACTGTCCTGTACTATCGACACCAAGAGATAGGCATCAAAAATCAACCGTTCTCTTTGTTGATTTTCTGATTTAGTTTAGAACCATCTTGAAACTTTCAATAATTCGAATTTTTAGTGGGGCGCTATCTGTAAAAAATCTAAGAAAAGAAATAAAAATTATTTAATACCCAAACAATTACTGAGGAAAAACTTTGCTCGGAGAATTTGCTTTTGGCATTGACAGTATCTTTTTGTCAACAATATTTTTTCACGGTCCCTCTCCGCTTTCTCCACGTAGAAACGATCGTCCTCCTCCGGAATAGTTTATGATTTTTTGCTCCTTTTAGATTCAAAATGCTGAGTAGGTAGAGGTAGTTTCAGAAGTGTAGGCGGACCAAAACCATAATCTTCGGTGAATTTTCAACTTTCATTCCTTCAAATCAATACCGAATATGCTCCTGACTTTATTCTTTTGTGTTTAAAGTTTTCCTCATTGAAAAGTGAACTCTAAATTTCATTTTTATTCATTTTCATCGAGTAATATCAGAAATAATGTTGACAAATTCCAAAGATTATCGGTCTAGGTCCGCCTACACTTCTGAAACTACCTCTACTTGAAATCTCTAACGTATTCGGATTGGGAATAAGCTTGTGGCAGTTTAGAGTTCATAGACTTCGACTAAGTAGTAAAAGACTTCGAAAATCATAACATTTTCGCACTCAAATAGTTGACTTCGACTGTTCCCAGTAAACATTTCCGGTCTCAAGATGGTCTTGTGAATATCTGGGCATGAAATATGTCTGAAAGACGACTTCAAGATAATATGCGCGCCGTAACATATCTGCAAAATAACTGCAAGATGTTGGGAAACACACGATAAAATTTAGATAACTTTCAGTTCTTTTGGAGACAACTTGATACGGCACATGCTTCTGTGTGCTCCGGAAGTTGTCTTCTCAATATACAACATCTAACAAGTTAACTAAGATACTGTGCAGATATTTTGAAGATATTCAATTCTGAACTTGTAAGTCCAGATACTTTCCAGATATTCTGAAGATATTCAATTCTGGACTTGTAATTCCAGATACTCTCCAGATATTCTGAAGATATTCAATTCTGGACTTGTAATTCCAGATATTCTCCAGATATTCTGAAGATATTCAATTCTGAACTTGTAAGTCCAGATACTCTCCAGATATTCTGAAGATATTCAATTCTGGACTTGTAATTCCAGATACTCTCCAGATATTCTGAAGATATTCAACTCTGGACTTGTAAGTCCAGATACTCTCCAGATATTTTGAAGATATTCAATTCTGAACTTGTAAGTCCAGATACTCTCCAGATATTATACGAGTATGAAGATTCCACTCCTTTAAATATGTTTAATTTGCTCCATTCCTACGCGAGCCGGCGTAGCTCATCGAGTAAAGTATTTGGCTTCCACCGCAGCGGCCCAGGTTCAAATCTCGGAACTTCTGGTATACTTTGTCACTTCTTTCTGTGTATGTTCTGTGGATGTATCTTCAATGCAGGGGCTTGTCGAGAGGGGGGGGGGGCTGGATACCCTTGCCTTTCGGGGGGCGGCAAAATCAGGGTGAACAAAAAAAAAAAAAAGTAAGAAAGAAAAGAAAGAAAGAAAAAAAAGAAAGAAAAAAAAAGAAAGAAAAAAAAAGAAAGAAAAAAAAGAAAAAAAAAAAAGAAAGAAAAAAAAGAAAGAAAAAAAAGAAAGAAAAAAAAAGAAAGAAAGAAAGAAAAGAAAGAAAGAAAAGAAAGAAAGAAAAGAAAGAAAGAAAAGAAAGAAAGAAAAGAAAGAAAGAAAAGAAAGAAAGAAAAGAAAGAAAGAAAAGAAAGAAAGAAAAGAAAGAAAGAAAAGAAAGAAAGGAAAGAAAGAAAAGAAAGAAGAAGAAGAAAAAAAACAGGTGATTTAATTTTTAATTTTGGTCGCGGAGGACGGCAAGATTGCATTATTGCCCCCCACCTTTTTGCAAACCACGGCACGCCGCGCCCCTGCTTCAATGTATCTCTTCTACAGCTAATAATATGTGTGTAATGTGCTATCCAGGACTCTGGAACATGTGTTACCAATCTAGACGGAATAACTTTATAGTGAGTTACAAGAATCACCACCCAGAGTGCGCTGTTTATTTGGTCTAAAAGTTCTGCATTTTACCTGCAAATGTCCGCCTGTTTCGAATCTTCTAGCGATCCGCGCAGATAATCTTGACATGGTCTGGAGGATATCTGATAGTCATCAACCCGGGTCAGCCTCCCAGTTGTGCAAAAGACAACGTCCAGATATGCTCAAGATATTCGTGCAAGTAATCTTGAAACATTTCCGATCTTATGAGCATCTTGGAGCTGATCTAAGTCAGTTGACTTGATAGTCTAAAAGTTCTGCATTTTACCTGCAAATGTCCGCCTGTTTCGAATCTTCTAGCGATCCGCGCAGATAATCTTGACATGGTCTGGAGGATATCTGATAGTCATCAACCCGGGTCAGCCTCCCAGTTGTGCACAAGACAACTTCCAGATATGCTCAAGATATTCGTGCAGATAATCTTGACATGGTCTTGAAGATATCTGAAAAACAATAACTTGGGAACCTCTCCCAGTTGTCTGCAATACAATTGGAAAAGCTATCCAGGCTGTCGTCTTCGGATATCCTCCAGACCATGTCAAGATCATCTGTGCGGATCACTAGAAGATCCGAAACAGGCGGACATTTGCAGGTAAAATGCAGAACTTCTAGACTATCTAGTCAATTGCCTTAGATCAGCTCAAGATGCTCATAAGACCGGAAATGTTTACTGGGTTTGCAGGATGAATCTGTAGTAGTATAAGTGTGTAATGAAAAGCTATAAACTCTCTCTGAGACTCTGATTTCTTTATTTTACTCCAGTCCCTCTTTCTTTCTTTCCCTGCCTCTTCTTTTGTTCCCCTTTTTCGGGCTATAATAGGTAAGAAAGAGAGGCATAGGAGGATCCAGAAAATTATTAGGGGGGGGGGGGGCATGCCTGTAAAATTTGAAGTGCCGAGTCGCAGGAAGTGTTTTTGCGCAACATTGTGTAGTAAAAATTCAAACTGTGATGGCTTCTAGACCCACAACTGGAGTGGGGGTCAAACTCCAAATCCCCCCCTCTCCCTAAATGCGCCACTAGTATGATTGACAAGATTCACAGCAGCATCACAAAATTGGATTTATACATGCCCGGGGGCTTACCATCCTAACTCACAACAGCACGGTTGCTTTTAAAATCGATCGCGAACAAAAGAACCACACCAGCATCAGTGCAGCCGTGTGACGGTGAGTGGGTGGCAGCGGGGGGTGGAGGGGGGGCGGAGGGGGTGTTAGCACCGCGAACCGCGAAACCCACCAATGGCGAGACGACAATGCCGTCAACCGATATTTTTTTTTTTCTCCTCCGTCTGGGTGTCGCGGCGGCCGGGCGTGGGGTAAGGGGGTGGGGGTGGTCACGGGGGGAGGGGGTTCCGCGAGGCCCCGCCCCTTTTCTCGTAAACCGCAAACTCCATCCCGCGCCGACCGATGGGAAAACCGCAAAGAATCATGAGCGTTAAAACCGCAACCTTGATTGCCCAGACGCGAGATGTGGGGCGGTAGCGGGGTTAGGTATAGTGGTTGAGAGGGGGTCGAAGGGGTGGGAAAAGGCGCGAGGGCGCGTGCACCTTTCGGTGTGTTTTCGGTGGGGCGAGCCCCTCCCCCCCCCTCCCCGATTTGCCCTCCCCTCTCATTATGATCTTATCCAACCGCAGAATTTACGAGGAAAGTAATATGATCGCTAACCGCAAACGCGCGTCCGCGACTTCATTTTACTTTTCTATACTGGCACCCGTCATTTCAAAACGCGACTCTCATTGGCTCAAGCGCGTCGCGTCCGAGCGAATGACGCGTTGCGCCCCTCGCCCCGCACCCTTTCCTCCTGTGCTTGAAACCGCAGAACATACTCTGTGTTGACTGTGTTGGGTACATGTATCCTGTGCATGGAAAACGGGTATCCGTAGAGCCAGAAGTCAATCAAAGGTTATAATGTTCGTTGAGTTTGGTGTATTTCGAAGATACAGCTCTTTATTATAGAATGGTGCGCTTGGCGCTTTGATAAAACCATTTTATTTCACTGACTACGGAGAAATAGGGCTCTCGCAAACTTTTGCTCTGAGCAAATGAATAGTGATGTAGAAACCAGCAAAAATCACGAAAATCACACTAAACAAGTCTGAAATTCAAGAATAAACTCAAATAACTGCTATTATACGGCGAGTTCGTAATAGCGATCCAACGCAGGTATCATGGGAGATTCCTGTATAGTATGTCACTTTTTCTACGGAAACACAGACATATGTTTCAATTTAGATAGGAATATCCCATGATAAATGCGTCTCTCCGTCATTAAGCCCGATTCTGAGAGTGAATTTCGTGATTTTTCAGTGTGCACATCATCATTTTTTCAGGTTTTTCTGCAAGAATCGTCTCTTCAATCCCCTATAGCAAAAGTTTGCGCGAGCCCCATTCTAGAATTCACCAAAAAGCTATATCGGTAAACCGATAAAGCTTATTCTCCGATTTAGTTTCTGATTTACTGATGCAATTTATCGGATCATTAAGCAAATTTTAGCGATCGAATATCATTCACTTAAAGAATTGATGATTGCTAACTGATGCCGCTGATCGGTGAAAAAACTAGCCAATGAGAGTCGAGAATAAACTTCTGAATAATATTCTCGTGAAAATGAAAAATCGATAATAATGTTCCATAACATAACCTCTAAATCAGCTCTGAATAACATGGCCATTTTTAACAATAAAACCAGCGTTTTCGAAGCTAAAATTATGTTTGTCTCATAGAAAAATGACTTCTACGCAGGGTCTGTACAATAAACTTTATTCGAAAAGTTCTTTGTTTCCGAAATCATCCTGGCGAAAGGAGTCAAAAAGGATAGAAGATGAGATTTCTGACACCGGTTGCAACAATTCGAATATCGAATCTACCTCCGGAGGTGAATTCGAAATTTCCAACTGTTGGAATTCAACGGTCTCCGGTGAAACCAACGAAACAATCGAATTTCATCAAAATAAAATGTAAATCCATCGAATATCATACGACGGTGAAAGATATTCGATCGCTAAAATTTGCTTATTATTGATTCTGATGAAGTTCAGCTGAATTCTTCTCCGGTGCTTTAACGGAGTACAACATCCGACAAAACCGATTAAAACTAAGCCCAAGGTGGTAATCAACCTTCTAATCCACTACTCCACGTATGTCCTTGTTTTCATCTAAATATTTTTGAGGTTACTAAAAAGCAAGTCAACAGAAAAACTTGAGCATGAAAACGCTGCACCTATGATCGTTCGGAAATTCATCAGATTTTTCGTGACGGCGCGGCATTGTCAAACTGCCCTAGAGAATTTTCCAGGTTATCGGTCCGGAGAGTTCTATAATTCTAGAACTCTACGTAACAGCTAGCTATTTCTGAATCGTCTTTTATACATTACGCATACTCGTTACATAACAGTCATAACTGTGTAACAATGCAATAAGGATTCGGATTTCGTGATGTTTTCAACTGTTCCGCAATAAAATAGGACGCAAACGTGTTGCAAAGCTCTTTAACATGTGCCAGGGGTTCTGAGCGTTCCATGTGCTCCCCGCAAATCAAAACGTTCCTCATGTGTTGGTCAGTACCTTAAGGTGATTTCAGGCGAGGCAATTCCAGATTTCAATCCAATGGTTAGCGCCGGTCCTCACTTTTTGGAAATGATGTGTTTTTTTTCGGCATTGAACTAGAACCAAGGAAAAAACGCAAAATCCGAGAAAGTTGGCACTGTGGTTTTTTTTTTTTTTTTTTTTTTTTGATTTTTTGTTTGGATTTCTTTTTTATTTTCTGAGCCCTAATATTGGAAATTCCCATTAAGTTAGTGAGTGCGAGGGGGTGCGAGTGACACTATATGTCTTTCTGTCAGACTCGCACTTATTAAGCTCATGGAGAAATGAATTTCTAATACGACTGCTTTAATCCTCAACCAATTTTGTTGGAGGGGGTATACCACCCTAATTTTTCGATTTTTTTATTTTTTTTATTTTTTTTTTCCCCCACCAATTTTGTAGAGGACAATTCAGGGAATACGAGGATATTTTTTTTTTTAATTTTTAGGAGGTCGGAAAGTATTTTTAATTAATTAATTTTAAAGTTTATGAGTCAACATTGCGAAATTGAGAAAATTGGAAAATTTTTTGGAAAAAAGTTCGGATTTTTCAAATCAATTTTTCGCTTGTTTTTTTCAACTTCAAAACAGCTTTTCTCGAGTACTATGATAGCTAGAGACTTCAGTTTTTTTTTAAAATGTGCAGAATTTCATGCTCTAGGTACTGTTGTATGGATTTGCCCTCAACCTAACATCTCAAATATCTATTAATGTTTAAAAAAAAAAAAACCATGAAAAAAATGTCACATCGAAGAAACATTAAGAAAAAAATACTTCCTCTTGACAAAAAAAAACAGTCCATACAAGAGACCCTAGAGGACACTGATACCTTTCATTTGAGACCAATACCAAGGTGATTGAGCAATTCTAACTCTGAAAAAGCTGTTTGAAAGTTGTCAACGTTTTTTCAGGAAATATTTTTTTTTAAAGGGGCAGGTATGCAACCAGCTTCACAAAAATTTCAGGATCTCTAATTTTTATCAGTATGTGTTACCAAAAAAAAAAATTGAGGGCGCTAAGTCATCAGGAACGATTTTTTTTTAATTTGGGTGGTATACCCCCTTAAGGGGTTCATTCAAAATCGGCATTTTTCGCCCACTGCTTGTTTTTGACGAAACTTTGGGGATCGATTGCGGTTACTATTAGTAGTAGATCCTGAAATTTTCGCGACCTAAAACCAATTTTTAGAGGGGGGGTGGGGGGTCAAAGTTGAAACCTTCAAACTCAAATATCTCGCTAACGAATAAAGCTTTTGAAATGTGGTTTGCGCGAAAAAACGCGAAATAAAATTTCCTTTCTTTTCACTACCCACATATTCCACAAAATTTTAAGCAAACACTTGCAATTTGCAATTTTTTGATTTTCAGGCTCAAAATTTTTTACAAATTTTGAAATTCTGAAAAAACGCATTCTTCGATTTTGATCTCTATGAGATATGTTACTCTCTATAAAATTTGCTACAGTTTAGTCCAAACCGCATGTTGGGGAAACTTTTCGTTTCTGAGTTATGAATTTTTAAAGTTTCAAAAATCGCAATTTTAGCGTTCTCAGTGACAGCGACGAAACCTAAAAGAAGAATTTCTCCGCTTCTAATCAACAAAACTTGATGAAAATTGGGATTTGGGGGTTTTGAAGGTCGTAAAATTCAATTCTGCTATCAGATTTGAAGAATTTTGAAATCCAAGATGGCTGCAAACCCATCTGCTTGGTAGCCATCTTGGATTTCAAAATTCTTCAAATCTGATAGCAGAATTGAATTTTACGACCTTCAAAACCCCCAAATCCCAATTTTCATCAAGTTTTGTTGATTAGAAGCGGAGAAATTCTTCTTTTAGGTTTCGTCGCTGTCACTGAGAACGCTAAAATTGCGATTTTTGAAACTTTAAAAATTCATAACTCAGAAACGAAAAGTTTCCCCAACATGCAGTTTGGACTAAACTGTAGCAAATTTCATAGAGAGTAACATATCTCATAGAGATCAAAATCGAAGAATGCGTTTTTTCAGAATTTCAAAATTTGTAAAAAATTTTGAGCCTGAAAATCAAAAAATTGCAAATTGCAAGTGTTTGCTTAAAATTTTGTGGAATATGTGGGTAGTGAAAAGAAAGGAAATTTTATTTCGCGTTTTTTCGCGCAAACCACATTTCAAAAGCTTTATTCTTTAGCGAGATATTTGAGTTTGAAGGTTTCAACTTTGACCCCCCACCCCCCCTCTAAAAATTGGTTTTAGGTCGCGAAAATTTCAGGATCTACTACTAATAGTAACCGCAATCGATCCTCAAAGTTTCGTCAAAAACAAGCAGTGGGCGAAAAATGCCGATTTTGAATGAACCCCTTTAGCGCTCAAAAATTAAATGAAAAAGTTCACAAGTGCCGACTTTCTTGGATTCAGCGTATTTTTTTTTTGGTGCCAGTTAAAAATACATACAGCTCGGAAATCTCAAAAAGCGAATAGTTGCGCTAACCATCGGATTGAAATCAGGAAAACTTTCGCCTAGAATCAGTGGCGTCGCGTGCAATTTGGCAACAATGTGTTCTATCCATTTAAACTCATGTAAAATATCGAATTCAGGGGGTGCACAGTGCACTTGGAAAATTCGATATATTTAATGAGTTTAAATGGAGCAGTTGTACTGCTGCCAGATGGCACGTGACGCCACTGCCTAGAATCACCTTAACCCTTATACGACCGCAGGCTACGAAGGAAAATCAATGTTCCCTTGCTCAAATTAAGTGGATAGTTAAATATTCCTTTACTCTGAGGTGGTGATTTTGCACACAAAATTGATTGAAGGCGCTTGAGGACACATTTATTTTGAAACAAGATCAATTTGGAGTTGCAATTATTGTGAATAAAAAACTGAAACTGCGAGTGAGGCAGATCAAGTCCCATAGAAACGAAATGTATATATATACTAAAACGCTATACAGGCGCGGGTGAGTAGTTAAGGTGATTCCATGGCACGTGACCAAGGCGATCGATTAATGGTCATTTCCCGGACTCTGTGGAGTTATTTTTTGTAAAATCAGGATCGTCAGCACCTGGAGGTAGATCTAACAAAGATATCTGTTATAAGTTTGGATGCTCGAATCCGGAAAATAAGGACGTAACTATGCGAATTCAGAATCCGTTGTGCGATACGATACATCAAACAGCGATTGTGCGAATTCGCATATAGTTACGTCCTTATTTTCCGGTTTCGAGGATCCAAACTATACCTACAGATATATTTGTTAGATCTACCTCCACGTGCTGACGATCCTCGTCTTACAAAAAAAAACTCCACAGAGTCCGGGAAAATACCATTAATCGATCGACTAATGGACTAATCGATCGCCTTGGTCACGTGCCATGGAATCACTTTAACTGTTTTACAACTCACAACTAACGCTATCTGATTCACAACACTCCACCCGAAAGTTCCTGCAATTCGACCAATTAGTCTTATTTTTGTGGTGCGCCTTCAGTTTCGAAGATAGACTAAAACGGTACAGGTGCGTACGAATAGTTATCTACTTTCCATGTGCGTGATTTTAGTAATGGTTTACGTTTCCTTCCGTTTGATTCAGGAATCTATCCTTCTCTCTCTCTTCTCCCATTAGAACGCGTATGATAGAAAAGGACAGATTAGGGGCAGTCACGTGATTTTCGCCCCCTCTTCCATCCTTTGCTAACATATGAATTCTAATTGGAGAAGAGAGAGAAGGAGAATAACTTGTATCCGCTATAGTGCCGTTTCCTTTGCTGAATCAGGTGAAGCAGTGCCTCACTTGCCTCACCCGGCAAGCTATCACTGTAACCCATACTATTAAAGTACCTGAAACCAATCAGAGGCAAATCTGCATAATAAAAAATGCCTGTGCATGCAATAATGCTATGTTTTTTAGACGGATAACAAATAATATGCGGCTCAACCATTAATTCTACTGAACTACGAATGTCACTGGTTTCATTTTGGCGGAATCATTTTTTTTGTTACCAACGTAAACAATTAGTAACAATAGTTAATGTAAAGGATGGATGGATAAAACCAAAGGCAGAAGGCTCTGGAGAGAAATTGTTGAGGAGGCCAAAGCCCATCCAGGGCTGTAGCGCCGGCAGTAAGTAAGTAAGTAAGTTATTGTATTTAATCCTAGTTTATTCAACCATAATATTTGATGATAATAAACTAATAACACAAGTAAGATTTAAAAGTTACTGTATATTTTTTCGATTGTCGTTGGAGAGGAGCCTTATTTGCTCTCTTTCGGTCGTGATATGACGGATTAATTATTTTTACATAGAGATTCCTATAGAAAGGTTGTTCTATAAACAAGTCAGATAAGCTGGAAAAGTGCATGACAGCGTTGTTAAAAAATATGCAGTGGATTGAAGTAGAATTTTAAAACTCAAAATTTAAAAATATATTATGAATTAATTTATTTATTGAAGATGATCCAGTGGCGTCGCGTGTAATTTTGCAACGCTATAGCGTTAAATTGACAAAATATTTCGAATATTAATTTGAATTCAAGAAAAAAATATATCGATTGAGTGAGTTGCTCTGTGTCCCTTCAATAGTTCGACATCTCTCATGCGTTTAAATGGACAAAATTCAGCGCTGCTACATTGGAGGAGCTCAATGCACTAGCCTTAGTTGGGCGACAGTGGCGTACCGGAAACTTTGCCCCCCCCCCCGCGAACCTTCAGTCGGGGGCCCCCTACAATTTTACACAGTGAATGGAGGATTTATAAAGAATACCCCCCCCCCCATCTAGTGGGGGCTCGGGGATCCTCCCCTGAAATTTTTTGAAAATTGAGTGCTCTCGAGATGTTTTTTCACGCAGCTTTAGCTGTAAAATTCCGTTTCTCTCCCAAAAAAGAAAAGAGCTGAATTGCCTGAATTTCTGTTTCTGACAGCCTTAATATCCATTCAATACCACGGAAAATGCATGGTCAATTGACCACATTTAACGGAGGAACAAAGCAGCTCTGTTTACTTTAATATTACACTTATTTATTTCCTTCTCCATATTTATCTTCATTCGCTTTCGAATGTTATATTTTGTCAAATACACGGGTCAGATGTAACCATGGGGTCCTAATTGGGGGCCCCTTGGGTCGCCCTCCCCCGCGCCGCGGGAGCAGCGAGGGCCTCCGGTACGCCACTGTTGGGCGAATAATGGGGCCGTACGCTTTTAATATGATGATATGATACCAACGGAAAAGGAACAAGGAGCGAACTCTGTGAAAGAAACCGTGAAGCACGTAAGAAAGAAAAGAAGGGGTTTCGGAGAAAGAAGGAAGGAAGGAAAGAAAATAAAAGGAGTTTTGAGGGACGGCCGTCGAGGGGGAGTTAAGAAAAGAGCGCTTCGTCGCGACTCGCGGCCCGCGACCCACGAGCACAAGGCGTTGCTCGATTACTTTTTCTCGTTTAGACCTGTAGAGAGCGCAGACTTCTCCGTTTTTATAAGAAAGATGCGTCCTTCTCTCCCCTGTCTAAGGTCTGTAGGCGAGGAAGAAATGAGAAAGCAGAAAGGACGCGTGCTCCTGCTTCGTCACAAGTTCAAAACTCGAGGCGAGGCTTTTCGTCGTATTCTTTTCCCGCGCCTTCTTTTCAAAACATTCTCGCTTACGTCAATCTCGAGAGAACCCTCAAGCAGACACCACGCATCTTCGCTGACTATATCTCTGCCTCCGGATCCACTCTTTCGTAATATTTACGCGTCTCATATTTTGACCAGGGCTGCCGTTTTGCGTATAATCAATGCTATTTTTCAATTCATCGATGATTCCACCGGTTGAGAAAAGATTACACAGTTCAGTTCTGTGCGTGACTGTAAGAAACTAAGGTAGATGTCCCAATTACCGCCCCTGTCCCAATTACCGCCCCCCTTTTCATTTATTCTTTAAAATAAGCCTACTTTACCAGACAAATTTAAGCGTATATGGGATAAGTGTTTTTCATAGGTTGGCTGAACTGGTGAAAAAAGTTTGAAGTTGATATTTAGCAGCGTTGTGCCCTTAAAAAATCATAGAAGTTGACACAGGACACCTGCCCCCGTATTACCTGTTTTTGCCGATTTCTCTCAGCAGTTACTTATTAAAAATCTGTTCTCTTTACTTTCTGCTTATTAAATTATTATAATGCCATTATTTCCTGACAATAAACATGATGATTTGAATGAAAAGCCAGCGCAAATATGTATGGCTATAATTAGGGCACCTGATATGACAATAATTGGGACAAAGCCACTTTTGGCGTGGCGGTAATTGGGACATGGGTCATTTTTTCGAGTTTTATTAATAATTTTTTTTCCTGATTGATTACGCCAACTTTATATTTTTTTCATAAAACTAGATAGTATTTGAGAGGCCCTAGTGAAAACCGATCATAGATTTGATAAAAATTAACATTTTTACAGGCATTTTACGGCAATTTTTTCTTAAGGGGGGCGGTAATGGGGACATCTACCTTAAAATACTTGCATCTGTAATCTTTTCTCAAACGGTGGAGTCGTCGATGACTTTAAAAAACTTGCGGATATTTTAATTAATCAACGGAGTTTCCACCGATTAAGGAAAGATTACAGATCAGAGCATGTTCGTGCATTACAGTCATACACTGAACTGAACTGTGTAATCTTTTCTCAACCGGTGGAATCATCGGTGAATAGAAAAATAGCATTGATTATACGCCAAACGGCAGCCCTGATTTTGACATCTGTTTTATTTAGAGTCCCTATATGTAGAGAGTTAAGACAAGAGGGTAGTCAACTTCTGATTGGTCGATGAGTTTTAGGCTCTACAGATGCCGCCATTGGATGCGATTTTGCACTTTTGTTTATAATCGCAGTTTGTTTACCAACGGTATTATGCGGATAAAGAGTTAATTTTCGACGAATCTGTTAATTTTAATCATGATACGCCTCAAGAATGTCTATGAATCCCAAAAGAATCTTTCAAAGCGTAGATAGATGTCGATCCACAAAAGCAGTAAAAGATTACATCGTTAGAAACTCAGCGGCACTGTAATCTTTGCAGTGGACGAAAATACAACAACGGCCCTCAGAATGTAAACAAATGTGCAAAATCGCATCCAATGGCGGCGCCCATGGTTGCACTTGTCTTAACTCTCTACATATATAGGGACTCTAGTTTTATTGGTTCCCAGATAATATGTCCACAGCTTTTATGTCCAAAACTTGTTTGTCCAAAATTTTATTCGTCCAGTTATATTTTTGTCCAACGTCATTTCCTCCAAATGTTCTAATTTCCAGTGAACTACAATGTCCGCAAATCAGTGGCGCACCGAAGGAGGTGGTTTTCGGATCAAAACCCCCCCTAAGGCCTCAGAAAATGGAAAATTTGCGGTGAAACCCCCACCAAACTAAAGTTCTCGGTGCACCACTGCCGCAAATAAAAGGTCCATGTCCAAAAAAATGTCCAAAGGTTCATATTGAAACAGAAGTATTCCGGCACAATTTTAATTTTCTTGTTTTCTAAGGAAAGCTTAAAATAAATCTTCCTGTGAAATCCATCTGATGATTTGAAAAAAGTACCTACTTGTTGATTAACCTATACTGTGACGTGGAGCCCAAAAATGGTTAGATAACAAGTATCGGTAGCAACTGTTTTGAGCTAATTCTGGCCACGACCAAGGACATAGCCGTAGCCAGGAATTTGTCTTTCTCTCTCTGTGCCCATTTAACTGCATGTGTTAGAAAAGGACAGCAATAGGGGCTGAAGTCACGTGACAGCCCCTGTTTCCATCCTTTTCCAACGCATGCGTTCAAATGGGCTAAGAGAGAGAAAGACAATATCCTGGCTACGGCTATGTCCAAGGACATGACAAGAATTAGCTAAAACTATTTTACGCGCCCTTATAGGTGATGAACAGTGTAGGAGTGAGTGGAATACGCTAATGAAGATTCCACTCCTGACACAATGGAGCTGTTGCAAACTTTTGCTACAGGCTTATTAATAGTTGATAATGGGGTAATACCCTGTAAAAATAACGTTTAGCACACTGATAAATCACGAAATCTACGTTCCTTAACTCACAAAATGCTTTTAAATGCGAGACCCGAAATGGCGGCCGAGGCCGCGGTTTTCTTATAGCAATTGTATGCTTCTTCTTCTTCTTCTTGTGTGGTGTTGCGAGACTACCTCGTGTAGATGGCGCTGATTGAAGATAGGGAAACCCATTAATGCAAACCGCGGCTCCGGCCGCCATTACGGTCTCGCGTTTAAAAGCATTTTGTGAGTTTAGGAGTGGATTTCGTGATTTTTTAGTGAGCTAATCGTTATTTTTACAGGGTATCACCCCGTTATCAACTATTAATAAGCCTGTAGCAAAAGTTTGCAACAGCTCCATTATATATAAGGTGAATATCACCTTAGACATAGGTTCGTTCTGATTCTTCTCTTCGTACTTCTAAGCTCCGTGTTATGGCTCCGAAACCATGCAGCTGTAATTTTTAGTGAATAAAACCTTTGCATAAACTCGCAACGCTCGTCTTTGACTTAAACGCTACCACGAATCACGTTATTATATTATAAAGTGCTCAGTCTGAGGACCGACCGCATTACTTGTTGATCGACCTTGAGAACAAAACGTTGCCAGGGTTATAATTCAATTAAAAAAACATGATACACTTGCATACTGATCGCTTGTACAATCCATTTGTCCCTTAGACTTTCCAAGTTTTTGGACTTCATTTTATGGACTTATAAGGTAAGTGACCCAAAGGTGGCCACCTATGCTTGGGGCCAATATGCGCGTATAAAGTCATGATAGATAAAAAAAAAAAACTAAATATGTCAATTAACTATTAAGACAGTTGGCTATCATATGTTAATTTTTTTTTTTAAATTTACTTGTTTTTGAGGTTTTTCTTTTGCGTTTGAAAAAAGTAGGGTTTTGCCATCGCGCAAAACATGCACCTAAGGTGGCCACCCCTAATATTTTTGATGCACCTAAAGGTAAACACCCCCTTTTAAATCTCATTAAAAAGTATTCAAATGCTATTTTATAGTTCAAAAAAGGAATCTAGACCCTAGTTACACCAGAAATAATAATGATTATGATGAATTGAAAGTCAAAGGAGGAATCAATTTGAGGGCTTAGCTTTTACGATTGTTTACTTTCATGAAAATTAGCTGAAGACCTGCGAAAATGGACGTTCCACTGTTCCGCACCGACTGAATCGCCCGATGCTCTTGATTTTTGGAGTGGGGGAAGCGATAGCATCCTGCTACTCAGCGCTAACGCCATCTTTCGTCAATTCGTGTAATTAACTGAAATAAGCTGGGGCGGGCCACCTTAAGAGCCGGGCCACCTTTGGGTCACACACCTTAGTCTCTGGACATTTTAATAATGGCCTTTTCTTCTTTTGGACGTTTCCTATTTAGACCTAATTTTTTGGACTTTAATGTTTTGTACATTAATTTTTGGACGTAAAAGTTTTGAACATAAAAATTTGGACATATCATCTGCAGGTATTGTCTTATTCAGTGACAAATAGAGGCTCAGCAGCAGGGCTGCCGTTTTGCGTCCATTCGATGGCATTCGTCAATGCACCGATAATTCCACAGGTTGAGAAAAAATTACACAGTTCATCTGTAGTGATCTGTAATCTTTTCTCAATCGGTGCCAATCGCCGTTTAATTATTAAAACATCCGCTGGTTTTTTAAAGTCATCGACGACTCTACCGGTTGAGAAAAGATTGCAGATCAGAGTATTTTCGTGCAGTACAGCCATATACTGAGCTGAAATGAGTATACTCTTTTGTCAATCGGTTGAATCATTGGTGAATTAAAAAATGGCATTAATTAATAAATATATGCAAAACGGCAGCACTGCTCAGCACACAGCTTAGGACTGGTGTCGCACTCTAGGTACACATTGAGGAATTCTTTCAAAATACCACGTTTAATACAGAGGGTATGCTCGTTGAAGTTCATATTTCAAAGTGTTACACAGTAGGTTGAGTATCTTGAATTGAAAACAGAGGACGGCGACACATTGTTAGATTGGAGCAAACACTTTATTAAGGAAACACAGTATCAGTTTAACCGGGCTTGCATGATTAGAGAGAGTCAGCGAGAGCGCTGAACGAAGGGGATAACAAGACTGCGAAAAGTATAGCCAGGGCCCATTGGCGGATACAGGGGATGGGGCGAAGGGGGCGATCGCCCCCCCCGTTCGGCCCAAAAAAGTGGGAAAAGAGGGGGGAGGGGAAAAGCAAGAGCAAAAACAAGAAATGGGGGTCATTTGGGGCAAAAATCTAAAATTCGTCCCCCCGTTTGCGAGGGCTGGATCCGCCTCTGCCAGGGCCAAGGGCCCGTCAAGATTTTGTCAACGGGAACAAAACTCGTAAAAATATTATATAGTTTCAGGATAACACCGTTGCATAGTTTCCTCAAATGAGTAAAAATTCATTAAGAAATCATAATATTCAACAGAGTAGGTGTTTCTGATGAATGAAACGGAGTTTTATTTCTTACTTGACAATTGGAGCTTAGACCATCCGTCAGATAAAATGAATAACCTGTTTCCTGTTTAAGACATCAGAAACACACACAAAAACACTTTGAAATATGCATTTTGAAGAACGATCATACTGTTTTACAAGTGGTTTTCCAAAGAACTCCTCAATTTTACTGTTCAGTTCGCGAGTGAAAATTTTTACCCAAATAAACGACTGTGCAATTTTTTTAAGCGAATTTTGTAATTAGGTTAAAAGATTTGAGGTGCAAAACTTTACGGGGGACACCTAACCACGAAGTCTCAACAAAACCATCTCTAGCCAATGCTCTGCTGAGCTCGGTCTGAAATATAGGAAAATGTACTGGCTGTTAAGGCCAGATTCAAAACTATCCGTTGATAATAAGGTCCTACTCTATAAACAGGTATTGAGACCAGTATAGGCGTACGGTTCCCAGCTTTGGGGGTGCACTGCGAATAGTAACCTGAGGCCTGAATTCAAACCTTCCAGAATATAGTCCTAAGGAAAATTGTTGAGGCGCCCTGGTATGTCAGAAACTCTGACATACACAGGGATCTAGGCGTCGATGACGTCAGAACCCACATTAAAAAAATAGCTGAGAGGTACGAAGCTCGGCTACACTCTCACCCGAACATAGAAGCTATTCGCCTTCTGGACAATAGCAATGTCCTGAGAAGGCTCAAACGGCGCAAGCCTTTTGAGCTGGCCTCGGATTATTATCATAAAATCTGAGGGACGGGGGTCAACTTTTTTTCTCCTTTTTTCCCTCTTCCACTCAGAATTATCTTTACCTTCACTTCACTTTCCTCCATCTTTTCATCCCTTCATTCCATATCATCATCGTCATCACTATCGTCATCATCATTTTAATTTCGTTCGTTTTTTTTTTTTTTTTTTTTTTTTTTTTTTTTTCAGAAACATAAAACTAAAGAAAATTCTATTATACCCATAAATATTTACAAAAAAATCATACTGTAATTATTTTATGCTATTTATCATGAGAAAAAACAATTACTGTACTCATGTTGTATAATCGTGTTAATAAAACTTGTTTTAAAAAAAAAAAAAAAAAAAAAAAAAAAAAAAAAAATCGCTTGCCAATGAGGATCTTTGTTCATTGCTACTTTGTATCTTGTATTTCACCGATGTGTTGCTCTTTTCCAACCTACCGGGCCACCTCACTGAATGGGAAAAAATAAAACTCCAAGGTTCGGGTTCAGCATCATTGTCATGCATCGTTGCCGAGCAATCAGTTCGGGTGAAAAAAAAAAAAAAAAAAAATATGGACAATCGTTGCGTTCCGTGAAAATCTTCTCCCGAACTGTTTGTTCCAGCAACGATGATGCGGTACCAAAACCTCAAAATTTGTACCCGTCCCACGAGGTACGAGGTAGGGGCAAAAATGTTAACTGAAGGTAAAATACAACAGTAAACAGTGCTCCTGATTAGCTCGAAGTGGTTTTGTTTGACTTCATCGCGCGTTCGGAGTATGCACCTTGAAAAGTTTCGAACCTATAAAGCGTAAAATAATCTTGTTTTCTACTCGAATTTAATCAAAATTCATCCAGCCAACATCCATCAGTAGGATACTGTTGAGTTCATACGTTTTTAGAGCCCTCCGGGCCGGAGGACTCTAAAAACTGACAGGGCATCAGCAATTAAAGGCCCACCAAAAAGACAGGTCTGTTCGTAAGTCTGTTTTACCATTTAAAATTACATTGGCGGTGCGCCGGAAGGGCAGAGGGGACGTTTCGAGAGCCCTGCGCCTTGTCAGCGATTAAAAGCCCACCAAGAAGACAGGTCTGCTCGTAAGTCTGTTTAACCATTTAAAATTACATTGGTGGTGCCCCGAAAGAGCAGAGGGGACGCACTGTGAATCGATGTGTGTATTCTAGCTGGACAAAACTCATGTCAAGAAAGCTGCTTTTGGGTTTGATTTTCTTGTTAATGGATGTCTGAATAAGCCCATATCAATGCCTGTTTGGTTCAAAACCTGACTATGGTGCTTAAGATATAGGTTCAAAGTTCATTTTGCAGGTGAAAAATCCTTGTTTTTCTGTTGATCGATTTCGTCTGACATTTTACTTCGCCGCACCACTGTGCGTCAATAATTTTGATCGGTAAAATTTTTTTGCTCTCTTCCATCATTATGAAAAAAATTCCTTGCATTAAACTTGAATTTTAAGACCTATAATGTATTCAAAAAAATTAACATTCCTTCCAATTGTGGCCAATTTTCATGCTTTTCCAATTTTGGTAGAGTTTTTCTTTGGCGACCCACGTGTACCCGGTCTCGTTTTGGCCTTGAAAGTTAGCAAATTTAATGCAGTTTAACATATTTTTCGCCCAAACAATGCTCAACAATGCGTCAGTGAAAATTATCGCTTACAGTTGAATTTTCCCTCGTATTTGATCCGTTTACCGAGAAAAATGTCGAGTTACCGCAACTATGATAATGATTCCAGTTATACTTTCCTCGTTGTGGCATTCCGTTTTAATAAAACCGGAATTCCTGTAAGAGGGATTATATGGCAATGGATGTTTTCGGGGTTTGTTTACAGTTAAACGGCACAGCTTTAATTATATACGTCAACATAATCAGTGGCGTCTCGTGCTAAGTGGCATCAACAGATTCTCTCCATTCAAACCTATATGCGTAAAATAATCGATCTCTAGGAGAAACCCTTGAAAATCTGCTTTTGAATCCCTGAGAGATTGATACTTTTTTACGGGTCCAAATCGCAAAAAACGTTGTTGCCGAATTGCATGAGTCGCCACTGAACACAATTTATCACTTTTTACTAAATAAACGCTTCCACTTACGAGGTGCGTTCAACTTATAAGTTTCCCTATTTTTTATCACTGACCCTGTTGGTGCTAAAAAAAATTTCATTTATACGGTTAAATCCGTCAAATTCTCAGCTTTCCAACGGTATTTTTGTTTTTGAAATTTGAGCAATTTTTGTAGGAGAAAAAGCTATATTTCTACACCCGTGTCGAAAAAGTCCCCGCCAACTTCTGAGTTGGGAAGTAAAAAGTAACTTTGACACTTGGAATGAAGAACGCAAAACTTTAAAGTAAAAGATACATTTTATTTTTGAAGTATTCCATTTTTATGACTTTTCCACTTAATTTTCTTCCAGATTGATACATTTTTCGCAGCGATGAACCAGCTTTTCAATACTTTGGGCGAAAAACTCTCGATCTAAGGACTTGAAAAAATTCATCACGGTATCCTTCAGGTGGTCATCTGACTGGAACTTGACGCCTCAATGATTCTTCTTGAGCTCCGGGAATAGGTGATAAATCTGGATGGGCAAGGTTCAGACTCTTGGGAGCATGTGACAAAATATCCCAGCCAAACTTTCCAATCAACGCAACAGTTTCGGCGGCACTGTGAGGGCGAGAATTATCGTGAAGGAGCGTTGATTCTTCTCGAGAGTTTTCCTCGACGCTTGTTCTGGATTGCTCTCCTCAATTTATTGAGTGTTTCGCGATATTTGCCACAATTGATGGTTGAGCCTTGTTCCATAAACTCAACTAACAAAATCCCTTGATTGTCCCAAAAAATTCTGTACACTTGTGTACGTTGTGTTGTTCAAAACAGGCGAATACTTTTTGCTGAAAAAGTTGGCGGGGGACTTTTTTGACACGGGTGTAGAAATATAGCTTTTTCTCCTACAAAAATTGCTCAAATTTCAAAAACAAAAATACCGTTGAAAAGCTGAGGATTTGGCGGATTTTACCGTATAAATGAAATTTTTCTAGCATCAACAGGGCTAGAGATAAAAAATAGGGAAACTTATAAGTTGAACGCCCCTCGTACTTGTAGCTCCTTTCTACAAAACCAACCGTAATTCTCATCTCGGTATTCGGAAATTTTTCTCATCGTCGATTTTTCTTTAAATCTGCAAGCTAATTCAACTTGTTTGGACGAGCCGAGACGAGATAGTGAGGATCGAGCAATCCCATTGGTTTAACCCTTTCTTGGCCTAGCAACTAAATTTTTTGAAAAACCTTTTAAAACTGGTCAAAATGGCTTCCCTGGAGCCAAATTAAGATAAAAAATTTTTTTGATGAATTTTCTGCAGTGTCCTATATACCAGTACAGAAGTGGTACTCAGAAGTACCGCCACACAGTGTGACCTCTTAATGGAAGATGCGGCAAAAACCTCATATGATGCAAGAACCAATGCCAACCGATGCAAGGAGTTGGCAATATAAGTCTTGCCAATGCATGATAATTTCTTTTTTTCAAACTAACCATGAAAGTTTATTAAATAGGTCTTATGTTGTCCAGAAAAGTGCCTCCTATTTCAAAAATAACGATTAAACAGTCTAAAAGTACCGATTTAAAATTTCCAAAAAATACAGCAAATTTCGGTTTTATGAATAAAACTCCAATTCCAAGCCTCATATCTCCAAATAAAATGAAAAAAAAGTCGAAATAACCGTCCAAACTTATTAGTCTATACCCCAAGGAGTAGAATTACCTTAATTTTGAAGAGATGGATTTGGACAAATAGGGTTTTTGCCGCTTAGGACACACTGTGCGCCAGCCTGCAAATGGTGATGCCATACATACTGATGTAAAAATTATCATTACTCGTATTGAAAATTTCATTTAGAGGCATAATAGAAGTAAGAATAAAAAAAAAAAAAAATCATGAAAAAACCTTTTTTTGAATTTATACAAATTTTTTAATCGTGTTGACTTGCGAAAGGGAGCTTTTGGCTAGTCATGGAGACACACTTGATATTTCTGCTCCGTAAAGTGCTGCCACCAGGCGGATTATATTTTTTTTCTAAGTTCTATAGTGGTACTGAGAAGTACCGACGGCCTGAACACCTACTGTAGCGCTCAGTGTATTTTATATGGATTTTTTAATTTGTGGTACTCAAAAACACCGCCAGCCAGGAAAGGGTTAAATGGCGTCACGTGACAGATTTGAAGTCATTCGAGGAGTGGATCGATCGGACCAGAGTCATGAATTTGAAAAGAATGACTCATAGATCCCGTCGATCCACACCTTGAATGACTTCAAATCTGTCACGTGACTCTATTTAAACCAATGGGATTGCTCGATCCTCTCTATCTCCTCTCGTCTCGTCCAAACGAGCAGAATCAGCCTGCTGATCAGTGGCGAGGCGTGCGATTTGACAACGTTCCTTTTCCCCCATTTAAACACATTAGAAAGGTCGAAATGCCTGGTCATCGCCGATGACCGGAGTGTCCGACTTTTTTGGTGAATTGAAATTGAGAAAATACATTGTTGCCAAACTTCACGCTTCGCCACTGAATCTGATTCATAAATCCTAAAAGATTGGTCCATATATATACCTACTGTGAAAATTTAGCTATTCAAAACTGAAGGTGTTTGAAAGAGGGTAAAGTTCGTAAATTCGGTCTGAAAGTTATTATCATAATTTAAATTGCATCCTATTTTATTCTCAGCAGCAACTTTTTCGCTCTTTCTGCGGGCGTTAAAGGGGTGTGTGGTGAGGGGGGGGGGGAGGGGAAGGGGAAGGGGGGAAGTAATAAAAGCTAATTGTAAAGAGAAAAGTGAGAAGTTTTAATAAAGGAAACAAAGTGGACGCAACGAGAGGGTGGGATTGTGGAGTGCGGGGGGGGGAGGGGAGGAGGGGGCGGACGAACAATATTGAGAAGCTCTTATATGCTTTCGAATTGAATATTCCTTAGCCGGCTTACGCGTGTTATGAAGGAAAACTTAAAGGGTTTTCCGAGCGGGATATTTTGTTATTCAAATAACAGCGCATGGATGGAATTCTTAAGCGAAATGTTCAATTAGTCAGCGGGATCAGAAGGGCTCGGTGGAGAGAGATCTTTCCTCTTCCTCTACCCCCTCCCCTCTTGTTCTTCCCTCCGTCCCTTCCTCCCTCCCCCCCGCCCCGTGGCTCTCCTTCTGCAAGCAAGCGTCGAGGAAACAACCCTCGTGAGACCAAACCCGTGGTTTTAACGTCTTCAGACCTCCAGACAATGTTTATTAATTATAATGGCTGAGAGTAGTGTATATGCAATGAGAAACTCTGGAGAACCCCCTCCCCCTCCCCCTCCCCCGCCCCAAACCCTTATCCCTTCACCACCCCCCCCCCCCACCTTGATTCCTCCGATGCCCCTTCTTGCTGCGTCTAGTGACTTGTCTTGGCTGAAAACGGTATGGTTCTTTTCCATGTTCCTCATCCGATCCGCGCTTCATCAGGAATCTATCCTTCATCTCTCTCTTCTACCATTAGAACGTGTATGATAGAAAAGGACAGATTAGGGGCAGTCACGTGATTTTCGCCCCCCTCTTCTATCCTTTGCTAACACATGCATTCTAATGGGAGAAGAGAGAGAAGGACAATATATAACTTGGATCCGCTAGGAATCTATCCTTCTCTCTCTCCTCCCATTAGAACGTGTATGATAGAAAAGGACAGATTAGGGGCAGTCACGTGATTTTCGCCCCCCTCTTCTATCCTTTGCTAACACATGCATTCTAATGGGAGAAGAGAGAGAAGGACAATATATAACTTGGATCCGCTAGGAATCTATCCTTCTCTCTCTCCTCCCATTAGAACGTGTATGATAGAAAAGGACAGATTAGGGGCAGTCACGTGATTTTCGCCCCCCTCTTCTATCCTTTGCTAACACATGCATTCTAATGGGAGAAGAGAGAGAAGGACAATATATAACTTGGATCCGCTAGGAATCTATCCTTCTCTCTCTCCTCCCATTAGAACGCGTATGATAGAAAAGGACAGATTAGGGGCAGTCACGTGATTTTCGCCCCCCTCTTCTATCCTTTGCTAACACATGCATTCTAATGGGAGAAGAGAGAGAAGGACAATAACTTGGATCCGCTATATAGTGGGGTTGAGTCAGCGGAACACTGCCAATGCTGTGTGTTTCATTTGTTTTACAGCTTCTAATCAAACTGGGCCTCAATGACGTGGGATTTTGGTGATTTGGTGGAAGGTAGCCACCGAAGTAAAGCCTCCTGCATTTTATCTTCCAAAGGAGCTTTTGGTGATAGCAGCGCGAATTTCCACCGACCCTCAATAGTGAGCGTCATTTTGAGTTTGGCTTGTCGTAGGGGAGAGGGGGGGGGGGGTTAAAAATGAGATGATTTTTTTTTTTTGCTCATCAATAAAATTTCAGAACCCTAAAACCCTGCATACCTTAAATTTACAGTCCTGAAATCCAACAAAAGTCGAAATTGCCCACCAAGTTTTAGTTCGAATTATTTTATCCTTACCAAAAAAAAGGTCAGCACTTTTTTACTTTTAGCCAATATCCTTTGGGTTCGCAGGTTCGCAGTCAGCAAACGTTGGACAAACAGCGATGTTGCTGGAGAGATCACCATAAATTTACGATGGCATAGATTCATTTCCATTCAAGGTTTCTATTTTTCCAAAGTTCGTTGCATAGCGATTATTTGAAAGTGATGAATCCTGCCCACCGATCACCAAAGGCCTTGTTGTGTGCTGCTTTGAGGATCCAATTTTATCGTCTGTAGAGGTCGATACAGTTTACGTCTCCTTACACGCAAGGTCGCAGCTATACTTCTGAGGGCCCCGGGCCCGGGGCAATATGCATTTCGCCCCCCCCCTAAAATTGGAGAAGGTGACTAAGGATGTGAGTGATCACCCTGAACCTCTACTCTTCCAGGGCACCGCCTTGTAATTTCGAATGAGGAAACAGACTTATGAGCAGATCTGTCTTTTTGGTGGGCTTTAAGTCGCTGACAAGGCGCAGGGCTCTCAAAACGTCCCCTCTGCTCTTCCGGGGCACCGCCAATGTAATTTCAAATGGGGAAACATACTTATGAGCAGACCTGTCTTTTTGGTGGGCCTTAAGTCGCTGACAAGGCGCAGGGCTCTCAAAACGTCCCCTCTGTTCTTCCGGGGCACCGCTAATGTAATTTCAAATGGGGAAACAGGATTACGAGCAGACCTGTCTTTTTGGTGGGCTTTTAATTGCAGACAAAGCGCAGGGCTTTCAAAACGTCCCCTCTGCTCTTCCGGGGCACCGCCAATGTAATTTCAGATGGGGAAACAGACTTACGAGCAGACCAGTCTTTTTGGTGGGCCTTAAGTCGCTGACAAGGCGCAGGGCTCTTAAGACGTCCCCTCTGTTCTTCCGGGGCACCGCCAATGTAATTTCAAATGGGGAAACAGACTTACGAGCAGACCTGTCTTTTTGGTGGGCTTTTAATTGCTGACAAAGCGCAGGGCTTTCAAAACGTCCCCTCTGCTCTTCCGGGGCACCGCCAATGTAATTTCAATGGGGAAACAGACTTACGAGCAGACCTGTCTTTTTGGTGGGCCTTAAGTCGCTGACAAGGCGCAGGGCTCTCAAAACGTCCCCTCTGTTCTTCCGGGGCACCGCCAATGTAATTTCAAAAGGGGAAACAGACTTACGAGCAGACCAGTCTTTTTGGTGGGCATTTAATTGCTGACAAGGCGCAGGGCTCTCACAACGTCCCCTCTGCTCTTCCGGGGCACCGCCAATGTAATTTCAAATGGGGAAACAGACTTACGAGCAGACCTGTCTTTTTGGTGGACTTTTAATTGCTTACAAGGCGCAGGGCTCTTAAGACGTCCCCTCTGTTCTTCCGGGGCACCGCCAATGTAATTTCAAATGGGGAAACAGACTTACGAGCAGACCTGTCTTTTTGGTGGGCTTTTAATTGCTGACAAAGCGCAGGGCTTTCAAAACGTCCCCTCTGCTCTTCCGGGGCACCGCCAATGTAATTTCAAATGGGGAAACAGACTTACGAGCAGACCTGTCTTTTTGGTGGGCTTTTAATTGCTGACAAGGCGCAGGGCTCTCACAACGTCCCTTCTGCTCTTCCGGGGCACCGCCAATGTAATTTCAAATGGGGAAACAGACTTACGAGCAGACCTGTCTTTTTGGTGGGCTTTTAATTGCTGACAAAGCGCAGGGCTTTCAAAACGTCCCCTCTGCTCTTCCGGGGCACCGCCAATGTAATTTCAAATGGGGAAACAGACTTACGAGCAGACCAGTCTTTTTGGTGGGCTTTTAATTGCTGACAAGGCGCAGGGCTCTCAAGTCTCAAAACGTCCCCTCTGCTCTTCCGTGGCACCGCCGATGTAATTTCAATGGGAAAACAGACTTTGAACAGGAAATTTTGAAACTTGGAACTTTGAAACAGACTCTCTCCCTGCCCATTTTGAACGCTTGTTGTTGAAAAGGAGAGAAGAGGTGGCGAAAGTCACGCGACTGCCCGTAATCTTTCACTTTCTAACACACGCGTTCAAATTGGCTAAGAGAGAGAAAAGCAATTCTTTAGGATCTGATAGTGTATGATGCCTTGTGATAATATTCTGCTTGAGCCAGCCAGTACCAGACAAATCCAGCATCGATAGATGCTTATATTGGACCAATTTTAACTGAGTATACTTCCTCTTATGATCCTATGAAGACCATTTGAGCAGCAAATAGGGTTGCATAGCTCCATATAGGCGATACTTGATCTTTCTAAACCAAACAATGTACGATTCTAGGAAAACTTGGCCGGGTTCCCTTGTATAAAACGAATATTATTACTTGTGAGCATCTACTGAACTAAACTTTGTATCCTTTGAATTTCATTTAGTAGAAGGAAAGTCGACGGAGGAAGATTTGGAAGGGTAAAAGAGTCGGCGCTCACAAAGTTCGAAAGCAGTCAAGTATGCACATATCTGCAGATTATTCCCCAAAATATATAACTTATTAAAACTCAGCGTTTTACGATGTTCGCATAAAGATAATTCCTTTATACAGGGTGTAACAAAACTACATACTGTAATTTTCAGGGCGTTTTTTTGAGGTAAAAATAAGACTTTTTTTCCCTATAAACATGGGTCCGAAATTGTAGTTTTTTCGAGTTACAGTGTTGCAAAGTTTGAAAAACAAATTGAAAAATTGTCATAACTCCCTCGTGAATTTTTCTTAATGCTCGTAAATAAGTGCTATTATGTAATTTTAGGCGCTCTTGCGGATTTTGGCCGTGAAATTGCTGTGTGCACAAATTTAAGGGGGGTTTCGGGGGTTTTTCTTGATTTTTCTCACTTATTTTGGCCAAATTTTGTTACAACATGCTTTTGGATGCATTAAACCCAAATACGATTAGCCTCATTCAAAAGTTCTTAAAAAAATGTACATTTTTGGTCGTCACTACTTTTTCCTTCACGCAAATTCATTTCCGAGAAAATCGTCCCTGAAGTTGCTGAGGTCAGCCAATAACCGCCTTTTCTTTGATTTTGTCAATTCTTTCAATTTGTTTTTCGGAAACTTTGCAACACTGTAACTCGAAAAAACGAAAATTTCGGACCCATGTTTATAGGTAAAAAAAGGCTTATTTTTACCTCTAAAACACGCCCAGAAAATTACTGTGTATAGTTTTGTTACGCCCTGTATAACCGCATACTCGTGGGGATTTCATGGAAAATTAAATCAACGCCCGTCCCTCACTTCAATAAAATCTTGCATTTTCCCGTTCCTTGAACTCTGATCTTCAATCAGGCCTCACGTGTTTACGGTCGTCGCCCCCCCCCTTTCCTCCTCCTCGCCATCAAAATAGTGACTGTTTATTTCGGAATTGGGTTAGTTGCAGTGTTGGTGCAGCGTTAATTATGACATCCTTGCATTCTGTTCATTTAAAACCAAAGCATAAATAGCTGACATTTTCCTAGGGTCATCAGTCTTCTTCGAAAATAAGGTAGGTGACCCAAAGGTTGCCCGGCTCTTAAGGTGGCCCACCCCAGCTTATTTTAATTAATTACACGAATTGACGCTAGATGGTGTTAGTGCTGAGTAGCAGGATGCTATCGCTTCCCCCACTCCGAAAATCAAGATCATCGGGAGATTCAGTCGGCGCGGAACAGTGCAACATCCATTTTCGTTGGTCTTTATAGCTAATTTTCACGGAAGTAAACAATCGTAAAAGCTAAAGCCCTTTAATTGATTGATTCCACTTTTGACTTTCAATTCATCAGAATCATTATAGTTTCTGGTGTAACTAGGGTCTAGATACCGTTTTTGAGCGATAAAATAGCATTTAAATACTTATTAATGAAATTTAAAATGAGGTGTCCACCTTTAGGTACATCAAAAATATTAGGGATGGCCAGCTTAGGTGCATGTTTTGCGCGATGTCAAACTCTACTTTGTTTCAAACGCAATAAAAACCTCAAAAACAAGCAAATTTTAAACAAATGAAATTAACATATGATAGCCAACTGTCTGAATAGTAAATTGACATATTTGGTTTTTTTCATCTCTCATGACTTATACGTGCATATTGGCCCGAAGCATAGGTATGGCCACCTTTGGGTCACTTACCTTACAGTTAGTTTTTCCTCAAAATCATAGGTGATTTTCCTATCCCTTTTCCTTTCTTTTCTTTTCATTACTACCACATTTCCTCTTTTTGTAGTTTCCTAATATTATATCATAAACATGAGTATCACTGCCTTTTCCCTTCGGAGTTACATCCATGTTTAAAGCAGGCGTACAAAAAATAACCGATCTATAGCGCGATCCATAGATTGCAATTGACATTTTTTTTTTTTTTAATTTGAGGAAGTGACGTAACGTACGGGGCCGCAGGGACCGCGATGCGGTGGGGCCCGGAACGATTGGGGGCCCTTAACGCAGCCAGGTGAAAAAAACAAAAACAAAAACAAATGAACGAAGAATGGGGAAAAACGAAAAAAAGGGGAAAAGGAAAAAAGAGAAACAGAAAGAATAAAAAATGGAAAGGCGAAGGTCCTCTGTTTCGTTCTTAAGTTAAGTAAGTATATTTTCCTTTAAAAACGCGGATTTTTCTGAAATCAGGCGCAATGGGTCTGTTGCGTACTTTTGCTACGTCAATATGACACATTGCTTCTAACGTAAAATTCGGCGAAAAGAACGATGCTTACATTAAAAACTTTCAAAATCCACTCATTAATTCAGAAAATACCTTCCATTTCAAACAACCCGCCCTACACTAGACACTATGTTACCGACTTATAACTACATAGATGGAACCACCCCGTTTATGTAAACATGAACAGAACTTACAAACATTGAAATGTCTCGTTTAGATGCGTACATTTCTTATATTATTTTGTGATCTTTGATAAACCGAAAAGACCAGACAGCAAATGCAGCCAATAGTTCATGTATTTAGAAGGGAATTCCATCATTTTGTAGTTACGATGTCGTTCACTTAGGCACGGTGGTTCCGTCTATGTATAGTAGTATACCGGTGCAAATAGTGTCCAGTTTAGCGCGGGCTGTTTGAAATTGAAGTGATTTCCTGAGTTAATGAGTGGATTTTGAACGTTCTTAATGTGCGCATCGTTATTTTCGCCGAATTTTACATAAGAATCAAGGTTCTATATTGTTGTAGCAAAAGTATGCAACAGACCCATTTTCCAGTCCAGTTTTCGTTTCAATGATGATCCCTAAAACGGTGCAGTACACAAAGGAATCTTGAAAAAAAGGGCGGGATCAAACTATAGCGAAGTGATAAAAAGCGACGAATACTGAAAATAGAGATGAACTAAAATTTATTTAGAGTAATTTTCACTTACCTGGCTCATGATTTTGTGAACATTCCGACTCGCAAGAATTGGTGTCATTAGTGTGGTATCATTTACATTTGAAGGATGAATGAACTCTCTTCCGTCCCTGATGATTGCACCATCGAAGTATTTTGTCGACGCAACTTTCTCGTTTTCCTTGCAGATTATGATGCATTAGGTGTCAGCCAAGAAACGGTTGTCTGCGATATTGACCTAAATACTCGAGGAGAGCGTGTTTAGTAAACATGCTCCTCGACATTGTTTGTGAGCCACACAATGCAATGGGGCTGTTGCACACTTTTTCTATACATATAGCGATATAATAGTAGATTATGGAGTAAAAACCTCGAAAAATAACGGAGGCAGTTCTAAAAACTTCCGAAATCCACTCCTAAACTCGATAAACGCTTTTATTTGCTTGGGCGTAATAGTGGCTGAGGGTAGTGACAATGGGAGATTCCCATCTAACAATTCTGAAACTCCATCAAGAAGTGACCAATAAGAGACTACTTTCATTTGACACCGGTGTCACTAGGTGTTGCGGCACCATTCATCGGATGTGGATCATCACTCTGAGGACTAATTACTCTGTGAATCATCCTTGTTAGCAAAGAGAGAGTGACGAAATTAAGATAGGAATCTCCCATTGTTACTACCCTCGGCCACCATTACGCCCTCGGCCACCATTACACCCTCGTAAATAATAGCGTTTATTGAGTTTAGGAGTAAATTTTTGGAAGTTTTCAGTGCTGTCAACGTTAATTTTGGTGTTTTTACACCAGAATCGACTATTAAATCGCCTATAGCAAAAGTATGCAACAGCCCCATCACCAGGAAACTAAATTTAAAAGTGTCACGACTCGCTGGCTTACCCACAGAGTTGGGCTAATCGTCTCCTCTGATAACTAATCGATTACTTTTCAAATGTAATCGAGGTGGATTTCGGTTGGAATCAGATCAGCTGCTTTCAATGAAACTACCGTTTTCTGAAGAAAAACAATAAATATTATCCGGAGACACGCCAAAAAAAAAAAAAAAAAAAAAGCGGTAACCGTATAATATGACCCAGAATTTTCCATAATATCTATCAGGATGAAAATGCCTCAGCCACCGTGATAGGATTTTTTCTCTCCCACCTGTGGCGGCTCGTGATATTTGGCAACCATGTAAGTTTTCCATTTAAACGTAGGTAAAATAATCGATTCTTGCGGAGGCTGACAGCCTCCGGGAGAATCGATTGTTTTACATTGGTTAAATAGGAGGAGGACACGGTTGCCAAATTTCACGAGCCGCCACTGTCTCCCACGATTGATTAATTGTAAGTTCATAATAGTAAAACACTAAAACACCTATCACGGTTGATGAAAAAATAAAAATGACCGTTTTTGGGTTGTTTTCAGCCGAAGTAAGGATGACACAGGAATATTGATGAAAATCGGGAGCTCAACGTTGCACTATAAGCCAAAAAAGTAGGATTCGATCCTACTTCTAGCGACTTGACGCTAGATCCCGGATCTTCGCTCCTCCACCTGATCTTCCTGACGCTGACGCTAGATCCGGCGACTAAAGTCTCAGGTGGAATAGGGCCTTAAACTTGCTTCACTTTTCTAACACGGGGAGCGTACGGTGTTTTGGGTCTCTATTTGTCTCTGGGCTTTGTTAGCAATCCTACTTTTTCCCGTGTATGTGAATCTTGCGAAAGCACCAGGCTGCACATTTTTTGCGTAGCATCAGATTATTTCCTCTGAATTATTCCATGTTTTTTTCTTCTTCTCATTTTTATATTTCGTTTTATTTCTGTACCTCTAATAAAAAAAAAAAAAAAAAAAAAAAAAAAAAAAAAAAAAAAAAAATGCTTGGAAAATGTGAGGTCCGTCTTTTTTGTGCTCATCAAAGACATCACCGGACTGACCACAGAACTTCAACCTGCGTGGATTGTATTTTCGGGTCGGGGAAAAGGTGGAATGCTTTTATTCTTTGCATCATTCCTTGAACGAAGAACGTGTACCCTTCATTCCCTCTCTTTTCTCTTTCTCTCTCTATCTCTCTTTCTCTCCATCACTCTCTCTCTCTCTCTCTCTCTCTCTCTCTCTCTCTCTCTCTCTCTCTCGCTCTCTCTTCTCCTTTCTCTTGGTTCGCTTTCAGTGTAGACGCAACCCCGTATAAATTCATCGAATTAGTGGCAGTTTTACGTGTGTCCGACGTCCGTATGTCTTTGTTTTTGGCGCGTGCGTTTTAACCGGTGGATGTTGCCAACAGTGACGACTGAAAAAAAAGAGCTATTATATTTGTTTTTCCCGTTTAAATCAACGCAAAAGTATCGATCGTTTTGAAGCTGAATTAAATCGTCAACCGATTGACGATCGATTCTTTGTTATATAGATTTAAACGCAGGATATGTAGCTGCGACTGGTTGGCAGCTAAAAAAGGTTCATTTCTGATCGTAACGTATCCTAAAATGAGAATATGACATCTTCAAAACTCCTCACAAAACTATTTTTATTTTTGGAATTAATGTTTTGATGGAGGCAGCTTTTGTAGTGACCAGTGGCGGCTCGTGCAATCTGGCAACCGTGCACTTTTGCCATTTAAACTATGCAAAAAGATCGATACTAGGTGAGGCGCTACGCCTCACCAAGTAATCGATTATTTTACACAGTTTTAAATGGAGGAAATCCATTGTTGCCACATTGCACGAGCCGCCGCTGGTAGTGACTTTAGAGTTAGATTCAGTGGAAGAGAAAAGAAAATAAGCGGGGGAAAAAAACTTCGGTAATTATTGATCAATTGATCTCTGAAGTTTTCGGTTTCAGAAACCAAAATGTTCGGTCGTGAGTACCGAATACTTCAAGGTAAACTGAAGACCTCACCGGAAGCGGAATTCGTGTATAATATACTTACCGAAGACACCAGTAGCGTACACAGGAATTTGTCTTTCTCTCTCTTTCCCCATTTGAACACGTGAGTAGGAAAAGAACAGAAACAGGGGCTCGAACGTGTCTTCAGCCCCTATATCTTTCCTTTTCTAATACATACAGTCAAACGGGAAAAGAGCGAGAGATACTTTTTCCTGCGTACGCCATTGGAAGACACCGTGCACTTTTTTTTAAACCCGTGCGCACCAACAACTATGATTATCAGGAGAGTGTTCGCACTTTCAGGTATTAAGGTTAACAGTTCGATTTTTACAAAAAGATTTGGCCCTTCTCTCTCTCGTCGGTAATGATTTTAGAATACTTGTTTGATTCTGTAAAATCGGCAACGCCCCGTGGTGCCCCCATTCATGGACTTTGTTGTGATACCAAGTATTTTTTTTTTCCTTTTTCCTCTTCTCTCTCTCTCTCTCTCTCTCTCTCTCTCTCTCTCTCTCTCTCTCCCTCTCTCCCCTCTCTTTCTCTCTCTGTCTCTTGTCAAGAATCACTTGGGGCCGGCGCGTGGGTTACCGTCCGTTAAGCGAAATCCGTTCGGTGGAAAATTCCCTCTTCTCTTGTGACACTGGGGCAATGAGCACGGTGAGAACATGCGTCATGCGAGTATGAAATCTTTAAATTACTTTAAAATAATTATTCGAAATATAGGCGTGCTAATGCTGATTCCCTCTTCCCCATCCCTCGTAAAAAGCATAGCATTATAAGCATTTTTCCTGTGCCAACTATAAGCCATCGCTTGGGCGAGGTATGGGATGTTGGCCCCTCGACAAGACCGCACGACAAGAACTTTCGAGAGTGAATTATAGCATGCATCGTAGACTGACCTATAACCTTAAAAGATTAAAAACTTTTTATCTGAGCGTTGGTAAAAAAAAAAAAAAAAATATGTGACTTAAAAATCTTAAGATTTGAACGCTTTTGATTTGACTACACAAAACATGTGTGATTGTGTGTTGTCTGCATAAAGGTGATGCACTATGGTCGGAGATTGTCAACAGTGGCTAGGCGTGCAATTTGGCAACGTTCCTGTTTCCCCATTTAAACACATTAGAAAGGTCGAAATGCCTGGTCATCGCCGATGACTGAAGTGTTCGACTATTTTGGGGAATTTAAATGGAGAGAATACATTGTTACCAAATTTTACGTCTCTCCACTGATCGCCAGCTAGTTTACTGCTGTTCAAATAAAATAGGTATACCGCATGGCACAAAGGCTGTCCCAAAAATGATTGGACTTGACAACTGTAGGTTTGAATGGAAACACCAGCTTCTTTACTGCTCTTAACCAATCAGTTTGCTCTATCTGATGAGGCTTGAAGCAGATGTTTTCATGAAAGCCGTAGACTTGTCAATTATTGTCAAATCCAATATTTTCAACATTTTCTTAATCATTTTTATTTTATTTTTCTCTCTCTCCATTTAAACGAAGTTTTAGGCCAAAATAATAACAAAATACCTTGAAAAACTCGGCGCTATCGCAATACTCTCTCCAGTGGCGTCGCGTGCCATCTGGCAACAATGATACTCATCCATTTAAACTCATTAAATATATCGAATTTTCCTCGTGCTTTGTGCACCCCCGAATTCGACCTTTTATATGAGTCTAAATGGATAGCATGCTGTGTTGCCAAACTGCACGCGACGCCACTGACTCTCTCAATCTCTCTAACTTCATTAGAATATGGAGGTAAACATATTACCAGATGCACAACCAGTGGCGGATCCAGGGGGAGGCACGGGGGGGGGGCACATGCTCCTCCACCCGCCCCCAAAAGCCTCAAATTTTGCTTTTTTTCAACAGAAATTATCCCAAAATTACTTCTTGCTATGCTTCCAAAGATTCATAGGAGCGGCTCCCATCCCCCAAAAAAAAATTTCTGAATCCACCTCTGTGCACATAACGATATGTCAACCGAGGTATTGTCTTGCTTTATTACGAAAATTCTGGTATTTGTAACATATAGATCTTGAAAATGTTGAGGAAACCCGGTACTGATAGCTACACCAAAATTTTTTGGTCTAAGTACAAGAAATTCGCTCGGTTGATACGTGTATATCGTTGTACCTCTGGTAGTACTCGTATCACTGGCGCAACCAGGATCTCTTCCATCTCTCTCATTTCCCATTTGAATGTATAAGTAGGAAAAGGACAGAAAGAGGGGGTTCTATGAACTTGTCCATCCTTGTCTAACATACGTTTCTTAATGGAGAAAAGAAAGAGATGAAGAAACTCTCGGTGCGCTACTGGATCTCTTCCATCTCTCTCATTTCCCATTTGAATGTATAAGTAGGAAAAGGACAGAAAGAGGGGGTTTTATGAACTTGTCCATCCTTGTCTAACATAAGTTTTTTAATGGAGAAAAGAGAGAGATGAAGAAACTCTCGGTGCGCTACTGACTCGTATTATAAGGATTTAGACATTACTTTTCAGAAAGCTGATGTTCTGTCTCAAATATGAATGCATATTTAATCGGAATTAGTTTCATCACTTTTTTTTTATTTATTCACAATTTATACAATAATTTAATTAACACATGCTTGAATTCAGAGCAAAACAAATGAGGTGTGATTGGAACAAGAGAGAATGGAAATGTATTTAATGGCTTTGGCTTAAGCTAAGCTTCGACCGACGACCTTGAAATTGATCTCCCGCCGTTTTTGTGTTACTGTGGCGTTACAGACTGATACATAGTAACACGAAGTTAATTCAATAAGAGACTGCGTCGCAGAGGCAGCTTCAGAATTGCGATGTATCGATATCGAAAGCTATCTCCTTCAATTAAACCCATGGAAAATAATCGATCCTAAAGTGCCATAAAGGAAATTCCAAAAAATCGATACTTTTTAACTGGTTTAAATGGATGGACATAATGATCGTTTGTTCAAGAGCCGTTTATGCTATGCTTAAAGCTTGCTTTCATAGGCCTTGGTTTATAAATCATGTTTTACCAAGTAATTCTTACGTGGTAATGACTATAGAGAAAGATGCTTGTAAATTGGCAAATGTACAAAAATATGATATAGGAACTATAAAATACAACAAATAGATTTACAGCAACATAAAATTGGCAAGTACTTATATCTACACCTAATTTAATAATTTATTTTTTAATGTACAGTTCAGAAGACAGGGCAACGGCGGAGGCTGCAATTTGGCAACGTTGCAATCCAGTCCATTTAAAGTCATGAAAAGGGTCGAACGTTGGGGGTGCATAGTTCACTCCTTGAAATCGATACTTTTTACGGCTTTAAATGGACTGAATGCGCCGTTGCCAGATTGCACGCGCCGCCACTGGACTGGGAAACAAACGTACGTTGCAGATAGATAAAGTGAAAGCTCTCGTCAACGTTTTGAACTTCTGCTCACGAAATTTAACAACAGTGTAACCCTGCGTAACTTAATTAACCCTTCAAGACCGAATGAGAACAATTGACGTTTAAGTTCAAAAACATGGCTGTATGACGTTCTAACCGCTATGAATAGCTCGTTTTGGACTTTCGTTATTTTGTTTGATTTAGTGACGCCTCAGAAAATAAATAAAATAAACAAAATTATCACTATACACTCTGTTCAACCTATGGCAGATTCAAAGCGGGTCTGAAAGGGTTAAAGTTTTTTAGTTCCTTGCATGAAGATTATTTCCATGGAAATGAAGATGGCCTAATACCCACAAAAGAATTGCAATCACGTATAATGTCGCTACGTGTAATTCTATTTAAACCCATGGAAAATATCGAACAGTTGGATGTATGGTGAGCTCCCTCGCGTTCAACCTGTACATTCTCTGGTCAAAATAATCGCAGCTAAAGTGAAATTTGAAAACTGACATCAACATGACACCAACATGAAACCAGAAAGAATATATAATAGAGACCACGTACTATCTATCTTGCCCTGCGCGCGGTGTCAACTTTTTTTTTTCGGGGTCTCAACAGAACACCGCAAACATGGTCCATACGTTGACTGATGAGAAACGTCGTTGAGGTTTTTGCCTCGTGAAACAGAAGCACCGAAATTGCATCAGTCAACGTATGGACCGTGTTCAATGGTGCACCCGCATGCTCCCTGTGCTAATTCCTGTTGAGCTCCGAAAAAAAAGTCAGCCACTGCGCGCACGGCTTTATAGTGCGTGGTCTCTATTATATATTATCTCTGCATGAAACCAACATGACACCAACAAGACATCAGTATGAAATCAGCATGCCTTCATCAAGACGGATTTGAAACCTGAGGTCAGCATGACGTCATATTAATGTCATGATGATGTCATGTTGATGTCAGGTTTCAAATGTCACCTCAGCTGATTATTGTCCCCAGGATTCAAAGGTTTAAATAGACAAAATGAAATGTAGCTGGATTAAACGATTTACAACTGCTTAAACATATACTTCATTAGTAGATTTAAACTTCGAGGAAGACGTTTGATAAAATTACATGGAAGTGCTGCACCTGATACACATATGTTGAATGGTATACATTATGCATTGAGTATTGCATACCTTGGCTAGGTATTTTTGTCCCGGCTACCGCTAGTTTTAAGTGCCAGAAGTATTTACTCATCTTGCCAACGCAAGAATGAACGATAAGAGTTATTTGATTCAGTGGCGTAGCCAAAAGGGGGGGGTCCAGGGGGTCTAGACCCTCTCTTTGACACCATAATTTGTCCTAAGAAAAGGTATTTTTTTGCGTTTTCAGACAAATTTTACCAAATTAGTATCTTTGGACCCCCCCATGACAATTTTCGGACCCCGACCCCCCTAGAAAAATTCCTGGCCACGCCATTGATTTGATTGTTACTATTTATAGCTGCTATGTACAACAATATTTATAACTTGAAAATATTTTTACACACTATACTTTCCCAGGTCAAACCTGAGGAAAGAAAACATAGAGATATAAACAAAACATTGGCACAAATTTTAATAAATTAGTCTGAAATCTTGCTTGGTTTCACTGTCGTGGGAGCACAATGAGGCAGTGCAAGGGTCTGAAATGGTGCGTTTTTTATAAAGAAAATGATAGTGCTTGGTGATTTGAAAACAATGGTGCCTTTGGTTTTTTCCCAAGTGTCCCGGTTTTGGAGATACACACGTGTAAAGTTGTAGAAATTCGTGTGCTTCGTGACGTGGAATTCCCATTTAAAACATTTAAATGGATTTGGGACCAAAATCTCATCTCCGGAAACAATATGGAATTATAATTAGAAACCAAAGGCATATTTGTTCTAAGCTCATCAAGTACTTTCAGTTTCTTCATAAAAACACACCTTTTCAGACCATTGCAAATGCCCTTTTCAGCGAAAATCACTCTCTGTCACTTTTGATAGTGCGCCCGAAAAGTTCTTACGAGGCACAAATCGAAAAACACCCATCTCACTTAAATGAACAGCCGGTCTGTTCGTTAGCCTGTCATTGGTAGGACTCCTCACAATAAATCTAAATGATAATTTCTACTGACCTTCACTTAAGTAGCAGACCTGTTGTTCAAGGGCTTATCCGGGGAAGGGGGGCCAAAATGAAATTTTTGTTCACTTTTTGACGCTTTCCAGGCATATAGTTTACCGTATTGTTGTCTATTATTTAAGGGGGTAGACCACTCAAAAATGAAAAACACCTTTCCTGATGATTAGGAGGCTCAATTTTTTTTTTGGAAGACGGTACCGATGTAAATTTGAAATTGCCACATTTTTGTGATGCGGGTTGCCTACCTGCCCCTTAGATTGAAGATATTCCAAAAAAAGGTAGCAGACTTCAAAACAACTTTTCTTGAGCAAGGGTCTCCCAATCAACTTGTTTTTTGGCTTAAAAGAAAGATCATTACGTCCTCTAGGTCCGCTAGTATCCCTCTTTTTCCACAAATGATTTTAAAGTTTCATTTTCAAAAAATTGTTGTTTTTTTTTAGATAAATTGTTTGGTTTGAGAATTCATAGTTGATCGAGTTATTTAATTCAAGCCAAACCGGATACTAACGGACCTAGAGTATGAAATTCTGAACATTTTGAAAAAAATAACAAGTCTCAAGGTGCCATATAGAACTCAAAAAAAGTTGTTTTCAAGTTAGAAAAACAAGTGAACATCTGAAACGGTTTAAAAGAGCAAAAAGAAAAAAATCTGATTCGCCAAGTTATTCTTGCAACTTTAAATATTTTTTAAAAGCTGTTCTAATCCATGAAAAAAACAACATTTTGTTCCCCGAAGTGTCCTCTACAAAAATATATATATACATAAAAAAAAAAAAAAAAATCAGGATTTTTTTCTTCCTAAAACCAGGGTGGTCTACCCCCTTAACTGGCGTTTTTCAGGAACTGCAAGGGCAGGGGAGCTTGCCCTGTATAAGTGCTGTAAACGCCTTTGTTAATATTCTCATAGGTGTGAGGTACTTATTTTTCGACTTTGGCTGGGTAAGAACCTCTGATCAGGCACCCCATACATTCAATCGATTACAGAGAAAACAATGGATGCATTACGCATAGTGTTGTCAACAGGCTCATCATTCATATCTTCATAAGGTTAAAGCCGTTTCACTCATGAAGTGATCCGTTAGAATTCAAATTTTTCTTAAGTTTGTTTTTTTGCTGAATCAAATAAATGCCTCAAAAAGGAAGGATGTAGCAAAACATAACAAAATTAGTATACTAACAATTACGTAAATCCTGTAAAGATACTCGAAATTTTACAGCAGAAACAACATTGCATAGACTTAGAAATATTACAAATTAAAATAATTCTATTGCATATTTAAATAAAAAACTGGAGCTTTCAAAACGCCTTCAAGATTCAAAAAAGCAAGTAAAGAAAATAACAGATGACCATCCCGATTTTATGTTGGTTTCTTTCTGTTTTTACTTGCATTTTTGGATTGAAGAATCTGAAACATTACAAAAGTAAGGATATTCAATTATCTCCTACATTTTTGGATTCAAAATAACTTTATCAGTCCAAAACTCACAACAATTGCAGATTGTAGCGAGGATTTATGAGACGTTTTGAAAACTTCATCGATGAAATGCGAACAAATGGAAAAGTCGAATTCAGCGCACCAATGAACTCATCTTTATCTCCTTCTTCGTCAATTAAAATGCATTTTCCTGAAGCCGATTGAAGGGCCCGGGCGGGCTGGATTTTTACGCCTTAACGACATAGTGTGTCCGGCTGTTATGAATGTTAAACCAGGTTTTTTCGTAATAATATACCTACCTCATTCTCTCCCCTTTTGCAAGATTTTCCATGTATTTTGACCCGTTGATTTCAAATTCGGCCTTAGTTTTTATTCAAAACTCATACTTTTTCCAGAATTTCAAATTTTTTGCTAAGAAGACGTAATTTCGAATTTACGTAAAATCTAGGACAGTTTAATGAAAACTGCAAACATTTTTGAAATCAGCGTCTCAAAATACATATGATTGCGATGATGAAGTGAAATTAAATGTAGGCGTAGAATTATTCTAAAACACTAAAAATTGGTAAAATTAACACTGATGGATGGTGAATGACGCCACGGACACATTACGTCGTTTTTGATGCTTACTTGGCGGGCTGCAGTGACGTGATAGCCCCCCTCCCCCTTTCTGTCCTCTTTCCAACATTCTCAGTAACGGACAGCGAGAGAGGTAGAAAAGCTCCTGAATGCGCCTCTGCTCAAATTTATTGAGAAAATACATAAGCCAGAGGAGAAACCCTTTGAACAAAACTAAAAGCTCCTTTTGTGGAAAACGAAAACTTATTTTCAAACTCATTGACTAAAACTTCCGAAACCATGAATCTTATCTTCTTTGCTCTGATGTACATCTCTTGGTTTCTTTCGTTCATTTCTTTCCAGATATGAAAAAATAATTAAAAAATATTTTTAAAATATTGTCAATATTTTAAAAACATTTTAATAAAAACATTTTCAAAAAATTTTAACAAAAATATTTTAAAAATATTTTCAAAAATATTTTGACAACTAATTGGTATGAACAAATTGTGTTTTTTAAAATGTTTTTAAAATATTTCTTTCATATCTGGGTTATTTCTCTTTATATTAACGTCGCGACGTATTCTCTGAAAAAAAGAGACTGCATTGCGTGTAATCTGGCAACGCTGCATTCAGTCCGTTTAAAGATGTACAAATATTGATTTCTAGGGAGTGCGCTGTGTATCTGTGCACTTCTTCTCTGTGCATCTCCTACTGTTCGACCTTTTTCATGCATTTAAATAGATGAAATGCTGCTTTACCAGATTGCACGCGAAGCCACTGTGAAAATGGGCACATAATGTTAGCTTCATAAGTCCAAAGTATCTCTGCTCTGGCCATCTTTCCTCTAAATTAAAGAAGGAAAAGAGATTCGACTAAAAATAAATGAAAAGTAAATATCACAAATATGCCTAACCTATGTGTCACAGGAGGAGAGCAGGCGTGCTACATAATATAAAAAGGCTCTATTATATATGAGAAAAAGGCTTATTTGTTCGTGGTTGTTTACATCCCTATTTTAACCTCACATTTTATGGTGCAGAGCAGTTAATGGTACTAGTATGCGTTTAAAAAATGCGTACATACTAATTAATTCATTCAGAACCAGAATTCAGATTTTTTGTTCAGTGCTGAACAAAAAATCTATGTTGATTCACGTGTCACAAACGATACTGCAAGCTATCAAACATATGTATACCTCTTGTTTTGTCATTACAAGAGTTCGTGCGATATTAATCGGAAGTCAGCGGTCATCGTATCTTGAACAGATTAAAGTGGAGGAGGGGATTTTTGAAAAGTGCTGACCTTTTTTCCTTTCTTTCTTTTTTTTGCTAATTTGTGTTTAAAATTCAACGAAGACATTTACCACTTTGAATTAAATTTTCTCTTACAATTCCCGTAGTTTGTGGCTAGAATTGACACATGTTTTGGTTGGTAGCGACCAAGTCACATTGTAAATAGAATCACTATTGCCTCACCTGTTTTTTCACGCAAAATAATGTGGGAGGAGGGTTTTCAGGGCTTGAAAAAGTAGGGGTCTTCAGCCCCCCCCCCTCCAAGTCCCATACCCCCATTGTCCTATACGCCCATACCGCTATCAATATTGCCTCCAGTGGCGTCGCGTGCCATCTGGCAACAATACAACTGCTCCATTTAAACTCATTAAATATATCGACTTTTCCTTGTGCACTGTGCACCCCCTGAATTCGATCTTTTACATGAGTTTAAATGGATAGAATACATTGTTGCCACATTGCACGCGACGCCACTGATTGCCTCTCTAAATTATGTAGCTCACCTTAACTGCCGTAGGTACCAAGGAAGAACGTCGTGAAGGACAACCATTGTTTAAATAGAGTCCCTTGATGGAAATATTGTATAGGGAGTACCGACACGAGCTCAACGAGTTGTGATTGGTCGATGGTTTTAGGCTCTCACGGAGTCGAGCAGGAGTCGACGACATCGAAGGCTCCACACGAAAGGAGTCGATTCGTAGAGGAACGTATGGGAACGGACCGGAATGCCGGCAAATCCGCCAGTCCACCACTGGTCCACTGTCGAACTTAACCTTCGAATGCGTTCACGCGGTCGACAAAATCGACTCCTGTCAAAATGCATAAAGCGTCGTGTCGGTACTCCCTATACAATATTTCCATCAAGGGACTCTATGTTTAAACTGTTTCTGCAATGAAGGAAGAAGTTACTATTCATACTCCAATCTATATTCACCGGGCTAGCAATATTTCAAAACCATCATAAACAACGTTTGCCATTCAAAATTGGCGGTGGCGCGGGCGAAGCGTCTTATCTTTAGCAACGTTGCATTTTTTCCATTTAAACCCATTAAAAAAATCGAACTATCTAATGATTGGCGATGACTATCGTACACAACTTTAACTATTGGTTCACATGGAGAAAATGCTTCGTTGCCAGATAGCACGCTTCGAGCTACTGAAAACACACTGAGATAAATTTTCGATTGTTTCAATGAATGTTCTGATAGTACTATACTCCCGCACTTAATTTACCATAAAGACAACATGAATTCGGGCCGATTCAAGCGTCCAAACTATTGCAACGACAGGTATTATGATTGAAATAAAAGGATAATAAATTATGATTTTTTTTTCCTACAGTTTTGACGGCCACTTCGTTTTCAGTGCAGATATCTTCACGGCATTATTCCCTAAGCTCGACTGTTCAGTATTATAGAGTCCCTATATACTATGCCGAGAGTTGCGCCAATGTTGAATCCAGTTCTGATTGGCTCTCAGATTTAGGCTGTCAAGAAAGCTCCAAGAGGCAAATGCAAATGGCGGAGGGTTTGTTTACTTTTCGCATACTAGCTTTCATTACACATTTGAAATAACAGTGACTGCAGTAATTGAACAGGTTCGTGCGAAAACGTCCGCTGTCCAAAATATTTTTAATGAGAAGACAAATATAAAAAAATAAAAATAAATAGGAAATTAAAAAATAAAAAATGAAAGAAACCTTCTAAGACAAGGAAAATATGAGCAAGAAGCCGAGGAAAAATTCTGATTAGGACTTATAGAGACGAAGTGTCTTCTTAAGAATGATGTGCGCTCACAAAGTCAAATACAAAAAAAAAAATGGACAACGGACGTTTTCGCATGAACCTGTTCAATTATTGTTAGTTTTTCCTCTGCTTGATTGTTATTCTGGCGTACACTATCTCTTTCGATAGTGACCGGTATTGTCAAGAATCTGAACCTCACCTATAAGAGATATAGCGAAATAGTGGCAACAGCGCAGAGGCAAATGGCTATCCGTCATATGCAATTTGCCTCTTAGGGGCTCCATTGATCAGCTACTCCTTCTTCATTTTGAGAGACTTTGCGCAACTCTCAGAATATAGGGGCTCTAGTATATAGCAAAAATTACTTATACTCCAGATATGGCACTAGCTAAAATCTTGTTGAGCGCCTTCATTGCTAAAACACATACACTGGCCCACGGTTTGTTTACGTTTCGGCGAGCGAGAGACGCGCGGGCGGGGTGGGCCAGTCGACTGGCCCACGACCCCCACCCCGCCCTCACGTCTCTCGCTCGCCGAAACGTAAACAAACCGTGGGCCAGTGTATGTGTTTTAGCTCGATTTTAGAAATGAAGGCGCTCAACAAAATTTAACATTGGCAAGATAGCTAGTGCCATATCTGGAGTATAAGTAATCTTTGGTATATAGGGACTCTATACAGTATTAGAAAGGTAACCATAATATATTAATACGGTCTCCAAACCGAGGAATGGTCCTGATTCGCAACCCTATTAACCGCATTGGCGCACCGCTGATCCGCCTCATCAATCACCGAATGATGATGACGGTTTATGCTGGAACTCGAGTTATGATACAGTTGGGAGTAGAGGAGCGAGGCCGGGAGAACGGCCGGGTAGTGGTGGTGCGCCGAGCCGTGGTGGTGGTATCCAGCGCCTGACGTCGCGTTGTGATGATGGTGGAGATGATGATGATGGAAAGGCGTCGATGATGTAGTAGTCGAGTGACCGTTGACCGATGCTCCACCCCCTCCTCCACCCCCACCCCCGCCCCCACCACCGCCCCCTCCACCGCCCCCTCCACCACCACCACCATTCCCGGTTCCTGTTAACAGGACGTCTTCGCTTCCGACCGGGGAATCGGCCGTGGATGAATCGGAGAGTGATCTTGGTCCTCCAGTGCCGGTGATGAAATCTCCCGCCGAAGAATTGACTCCGCCTCCTCCGCCGACGTACTTCGGGAAGAGTAAGGATCGATCGTGTCCTATCGTTTCGTTGTCAAGTTGACTGTTGTTGTTGTTGTTGTGGAGGTGTTGTGAAGGCATCAGTTGTTGGTCCAGGTCGCTTCCGGTCGTCGCCGATGCTACGCCGTCGTGGATGGCCACTGTAAATTGCGAAATTGGTTCCATGTGTAAGTAATGTTGACTAACAATAAGTGGGGGGTTTTGAAGGGCCCTGGTAGACAGTGGCTAAGCGTGAAATTTGGCAACAATGTATTTCCTCCATTTAAATTCACCAAGAAAGTCGAACGCTCCAGTCATCGGCGATGATCGGACATTCGACCTTTCTGATGTGTTTAAATGGGGGAGAGGAACGTTGCCCAAATCGCACGCCTCGCCACTGCGGGTAGAAGCCATGGGCGGATACAAGGAACTGTCTTTCTGCCTCTCTTCCCATTTGAAAAAGGTGCGTTAGAAAAGGAAAGAAGACGGGGCCAAAGTCACGTGATGATCCCCTCTGCTATCCTTTTCTAACACATAAGTTAGAAAAATATTATAAATATCATAAATCATCACCGATGATTCCACCGGTTGATAAAAGATAACACGGGGGAGGGAAAGGGCATGTGATTGTAAGTAACAAAACACAAATTATGGCCAACAGTTAAATAATAAATACCTTTAGAGTTGGTCAGACTCTAAAGTTTGGAGATACAAAAAAGCCAAAAAAGAAAAAAAAAACATTAAAAAATATAATGTAAGTATGTATAAAAACACAGGGGGGGGGGGGGGTGTTCAGTTGCACCTGCCTGGGCTGAACTCTCTCCCCGCCCTATGTTTTTATACATACTTCCGTAAGTTTTTAATGTTAATTTTTCCCTTTTTAGCTTTTTTGTATCTCAAAACTTTAGAGTCTAACCAACTCTAAAGGTATTCATTATTATGTGATTGTAAGTAGCCTTGCCCCAAGCGGCACTTTCTGAGGGCGGCAAATTTACGGTGAACAACCAAAAAAAAAAAATAAAGGAACCAAATTTATAAGTTTGAGGGGCGCTAATTCGCGAGAGGCGGTAAAATTTCACACTCCCCCCCCCTCTGAAAACCACGGCACGCCCTTAGTTCCACAAATGTGTGTTTTTAGCGTGAATTCGTCAATTTTAGCCAAAAACTGTTGGACTTCGTGAGCAGCGCGACGTGGTGTCTACGGTTGGAACTAATCGACCCTGGAATCATCTTAACACGTCCAGCCAAACCACTAGATGCTAGCTCGTGATGCTTGCCGCAGCCGAGAACGGCGTAACATGTACCCAAACGAGCCGGCCTAGATGGTTTAGTGGCTAGAGCATGTGGCTGCTATTCCATTGGTCCCGGGGTTGAATCCCGATAAGGAACCCAGATTTTACTGTCTGTGACCTGCCCTAAGACTCCATGATTTTGGGTCCACGATAGTTATAAGTTGAAAAATCAAAATACTTAATAAATCATTGATGTGACAAACATGTAGTCCATACATTGGGTGTATCAGCTTACATAGTTATACTTAAGGTAAACACCCCAGTACCCGACACCCCCGAAAATCGCGCTAGTATCCGAACCGTACCTACAACGCGGGGAAAAATAAGTAAAGTAAGCAAGATTGATTCACGCCGATTTTTTTCTCAAAACTAGACATAGATTGCAGCACCATCCAGTGTTTGAGTTTTTATTTATTTACCTTTTGAGCAAATATTTATGTCATCGAAAATGTCAAGTGTCAAAACTTCGCAACAGCGGCCGGTTTGTTGTGGCTTTCGTTAAGAAAAGGGGAAGAGAAATTAAGGTTTTACGAAGTTATTAAACGTTGTATTTAACTTTTGTTGGATTAAATGAGTTCTTAGTGATTCTGGGAATCGATTCACGGTAAATTGTTCACTATTTGTCTACTTTTGCCGTCAGAATTGCCGAATCGGGTACTGGGTCGGAATTCCGTCCTTGAGCCAGTATCCGACATTGCCAATCGCGGCGTGTCGGGTATTGGATTTAGGTGCGAATGATGTCACCCAATACCCGATTTTGAAGTCTTATCGACCCGAAATATTGAGAATGTCTGAAAATTTTCCCTAATTATCATACTGACTTATATTAGTGATTCTTTAGGGTATCTCCAGAAATTATTTTAGACCTGTTTGCATTTTCTTAGTAATATTTGTATGAGTCCAAAATGGGAGTGCTGCGTTGATCTTCAACTAACGAATTAATAGACAGTATGACAGTGCCATAAGAAGCGATGAGTGCGAGAGAGAGACCTTTTTCGTAAAACGGTTTCTCTCTCGCACTCTTTGTCGCTTACGGGAGCCACATGCCGTAAGAGCCGATGTGCGCGAGAGAAAGAGAGACCTTTATCGTAAAACGATCTCTCTCTCGCACTCGTTATTGTAGCTTACGGGAGAAACTTCCCATAAGAAGCAATGAGTGCGAGAGAGAGACCTTTTTCATGAAGCGGTCTCTCTCGCACTCGTTGTTGCTTACGGGAGTAACTTTGCCATAAGATTCAATAAGTACGAGAGAGAGACCTTTTTTGTAAAACGGTCTCTCTCTCTCGCACTCGTTATCACTTACGGGAGCAACTTACCATAAGAAGCAATGAGTGCGAGAGAGATCTTTTTCGCAAAACGGTCTCTCTCTCGCACTCGTTGTCGCTTACGGGAACAACGTGGACAACGGACTGATCCGCCATAAGACGCAATGAGTGCGAGAGAGAGAGAGACCTTTTTCGTAACACGGCCTCTCTCTCGCATGCGTTGTCGCTTACAGGAGCGACATGCCATAAGAGCCAATGAGTGCGAGAGAGAGACTTTTTTCGTAAAACGGTCTCTCTCTCGCACTCGTTGTCGCTTACGAGAGCAACTTGCCATAAGAAGCAATGAGTGCGAGAAAGAGACCTTTTTTGTAAAACGAATTTTGAGGTTATGTTAATTGTAAACACAGGGGTGTCGGATACTAGATTCAAAAATTCGGCTACTAGAACCTGCGGCAGTCGGGGTGTCGGATACTGGGGATTTTGACTTTTTTCCGTTTTTCTTTCATAACTTTAAAAAAAAAACCATCATTTTAAATTCATTTGATATTCAAACGAAAGCTAATGAAATTCTCTATCAGAATATCCCTAACTTGACTTCGTGGGACACTGCCTTGAATTTATATGATTTTTTGATAAAAAAAAAATCCTTAAGGGTGTCGGGTACTGGGGTGTTTACCTTAGGTAGTTATAACGTTTTTGAGCACCACACGTCCACACGCGCTCTTCCCAAATCACACTTATTGTTAGAGATGGTTTCAGGGGGATGATCACGGAGGATCGAATCGTTTTGGAATCGTTATCGTTATCGTTTACGTATAACCTTATGGGTGGCTCAACTGATGGAATCGTTTTGAGCCCCTCGTAACGATTGAAACGGACGAAAGGAAGTGACGAGTTGGAGGCTGTCGTAATCTCGATCGTTTTGAAGTAGGAAGAGGTGAGGAGGGGATCACCTGCGCGATCGAGCTGCGCAGAAGCAAGTCCATTTGATTTAATGCAAACGATAACGATACCAAAACGATCCGATCCTCCGTGATCACCCCCCCAAAAGTGCAGGCGCACCCAGACCGATAATCTTTAGAATTTTTCAACATTATTTCTCTTGTTTCAAAATGAAAATGAATTTGAGCGTTGGCTTTTCATTGAGGAACACTTTTAAAATTAAAAGTTCAAAGTCGAAGACTCGTTTTGTTTAGTTTTGAAGAAATGAAAATTGAAAAGTCGCCAAAGATTATGGTCTAGGTGCGCCCACACTTCTGAAACGATCTCTACGGTATCTTACGACAGGTTCTATTTAGAGTCCCTATGTAGAGAGTTAAGGCAAGAGGGTAACTTCTGATTGGTCGATGAATTTTAGGCTCTACGGACGCCGCCATTGGATGCGATTTTGCACGTTTGTTTTGTTTACCAACGGTCTTTTACAGATAAAAGAGTTAATTTGCGATGAATCTGTTAATTTTAATCTTGATGCATCACAAGAATGACTATAAATCTCAAAAGAATCATTAAAAGCGTTAATACAAGTCGATCAACAAAAGCAGGGAAAGATTACATCGTTACAAACTTGGCGGAACTGTAATCTTTGCAGTGGAGCAAAACACAACAACGGCCTCAGAATGTAAACAAATATGCAAAATCGCATCCATTGGCGGCGCAGATGATTTCACTTGTCTTAACTCTCTACATATAGGGACTCTAGTTCAGTGGCGGCTCGTGAAATTTGGCAACACTGTTCTCCTCGCATTTAACCAAAGTAAAAGAATCGAATCTCCCGGAGGCTGTCAGCCTCCTCTAGAATCGATTCTTTTGCCTAAGTTTCAATGGGAAAATTGCATGGTTGCCAAATCGCACGAGCCGCTACTGCTCTAGTTCTATTATTGCACTCCGAGTCTAATTTTAGCCCTGAAGGGTGTGAATGGGGATAATTTCTGATTGATGACTTCACTTACGTGTTGAGGTATTTGTGGGAGACGAGTAGCTATCGTGGACGGAGGGCTCGGCTGCACTTGCGGTAAACCCCAGGGCCGGAGTGTTGAAGCCACCGGACGCGGCGCAGCTGCTGAAGGAACCCGCTCCGAGATACGACGAGTAAGGAGTCGCTGTGCTACAGCTCCAATGGTGCCCATTGTTCAAACCGAACTGTCCCATATCTGGAAACAAAGAAAGGAGAACCAACATAAATTATCTTTGCACTGATTAAAAAAAAACAAAAAACAAAAAACAAAAAACAAAAAACAAAAAACAAAAAACAAAAAAAAACAAAAAAACAAGCAGGGTCTCCAATACAATGGAGCTGTTGCAAACTTTTGCTACAGGCTTATTAATAGTTGATAATGGGGTAATACCCTGTAAATATAACGATTAGCGCACTAAAAAATCACGAAATCCACTCCTAAACTCACAAAATGCTTTTAAACGCGAGACCTTAATGGCCGCGGTTTTCTTATGGCAATTGTATGCTTCTTCTTCTTCTTGTGTGGTGTTGCGAGAACATCTCGTGTAGATGGCGCTGATTGAAGATAGGGAACCCCAATGAAAACCGCGGCCCCGGCCGCCATTAAGGTCTCGCGTTTGAAAGAATTTTGTGAGTTTAGGAGTGGATTTCGTGATTTTTTAGTGCGCTAATCGTAATTTTTATAGGGTATTACCCTATTATCAAGTATTAATAAGCCTGTAGCAAATGTTTGCAACAGCTCCATTCATGCATTGGTGAAGCGTTCCACGCTATGATTGTGGTTTCAGGTCAGTAGGTCTACAGTAATATGGACTACGGACAAAATGTCTACTTTTTTTGGTCTACTGACAAAATGTCTACGGAAGTATGTCTACAAAAATAATGTCTACTTTGGAAAATGACCATGAACTTAAAACGTCTACATATTTTATGTCCACAAAATAAACGTCCCCAGTATATTAATGCCTCTTTTCAGAAAATGTCCACTTTTTTTTTACAAAAGAGTCCACTTGACAACAATGTCTATAATTTTGTAACAGAATTAGAAAATATAATCTAAGTTAGTTTACTTCCTTCGCTCATAGATCTTTGTAATGTTGAATTACAAATTTTGAAGACAGCGTCACAGAAATCTGATTAATTTAATGTGGAATTCGCGAAATTAAAACCAGCATTTGATTCGCTCAGTATTTATTAGCTTCTATTTATTTGTTTATTAATACTTAAAGCCATTATTAAAAAGCTTTATTAAATAAACTTTTTTATTTTTCTTTTTAAGTTTACCTGTGCTCTCTGATGCGTAACTACTTCTCTCACCCCGCAAAACTACTGAATCCAACAAATGTTCGGTTTAATATTCTTAAAATATAATTAACTAGTGGCCGGTGGCCGCTTCGCGGCCAAGCGTTCCGTTTCGCGCCTTGCGCGTGATTTTTGTTTATTCGAGCTAAGACTTTGACTCGATATCATCCACTCCCTACCCAGTAAACATTTCCGGTCTCAAGATGGTCTTGTGAATATCTGGGCATGAAAGATGTCTGAAAGATGACTTCAAGATAATATGCGCGCCGTAACATATCTGCAAAATAACTGCAAGATGTTGGTAAACACACGATAAAATTTAGATAACTTTCAGTTCTTTTGGAGACAATTTGATACGGCACATGCTTCTGTGTGCTCCGGAAGTTGTCTTCTCAATATACAACATCTAACAAGTTAACTAAGATACTGTGCAGATATTTTGAAGATATTCAATTCTGAGCTTGTAAGTCCAGATACTCTCCAGATATTCTGAAGATATTCAATTCTGGACTTGTAATTCCAGATACTCTCCAGATATTCTGAAGATATTCAATTCTGGACTTGTAAGTCCAGATACTCTCCAGATATTCTGAAGATATTCAATTCTGAACTTGTAATTCCAGATACTCTCCAGATATTCTGAAGATATTCAATTCTGGACTTGTAAGTCTAGATAATCTCCAGATATTCTGAAGATATTCAATTCTGAACTTGTAAGTCCAGATACTCTCCAGATATTCTGAAGATATTCAATTCTGGATTTGTAAGTCCAGATACTCTCCAGATATTATACGAGTATGAAGATTCCACTCCTTTAAATATGTTTAATTTGCTCCATTCCTACGCGAGCCGGCGTAGCTCATCGAGTAAAGTACTTGGCTTCCACCGCAGCGGCCCAGGTTCAAATCTCGGAACTTCTGGTATACTTTGTCAACTCTTTCTGTGTATGTTCTGTGTATGTATCTTCAATGCAGGGGCGTGTCGAGAGGGGGGGGGGGCTGGATACCCTTGCCTTTCGGGGGGCGGCAAAATCAGGGTGATCAACCAAAAAAAAAAGAAAGAAAAAAAGAAAGAAAAAAAGAAATAAAAAAAGAAAGAAAAAAAAAGAAAAGAAAGAAAGAAAAAAAAGAAAGAAAAAAAAGAAAGAAAAAAAAGAAAGAAAAAAAAGAAAGAAAAAAAAATAAAGAAAAAAAAATAAAGAAAAAAAAGAAAGAAAAAGAAAGGGAAAAAAAAGAAAGAAAAAAAAGAAAGAAAAGAAAGAAAAAAGAAAGAAAAAAGAAAGAAAAAAAGAAAGAAAAAAGAAAGAAAGAAAAGAAAGAAAGAAAAGAAAGAAAGAAAAGAAGAAAAAAAGTTCAAATTTCAAAAAAAAAGGTCATTTAATTTTTCATTTTGTTCGCGGAGGATGGTAAGATTGCATTATTGCCCCCCACCTTTTTGGAAACCACGGCACGCCCCTGCTTCAATGTATCTCTTCTACAGCTAATAATATGTGTGTAATGTGCTATCCAGGACTCTGCAACATGTGGTACCAATCTAGATGGAATAACTTTATAATGAGTTACAAGAATCACCACCCAGAGTGCGCTGTTTATTTAGTCTAAAAGTTCTGCATTTTATCTGCAAATGTCCGCCTGTTTCGAATCTTCTAGCGATCCGCGCAGATAATCTTGACATGGTCTGGAGGATATCTGATAGTCATCAACCCGGGTCAGCCTCCCAGTTGTGCACAAGACATCTTCCAGATATGCTCAAGATATTCGTGCAGATAATCTTGACATGGTCTTGAAGATATCTGAAAAACAATAACTTGGGAACCTCTCCCAGTTGTCTGCAATACAATTTGAAAAGCTATCCAGGCTGTCGTCTTCAGATATCCTCCAGACCATGTCAAGATCATCTGTGCGGATCACTAGAAGATCCGAAACAGGCGGACATTTGCAGGTAAAATGCAGAACTTCTAGACTATCTAGTCAATTGCCTTAGATCAGCTCAAGATGCTCGTAAGACCGGAAATGTTTACTGGGTAACTCCGTTTGCTATTCGCCCATCTAATCTTGCTCCGAAGAACGAAATCTAAAAACTTACTCTATTATTCCTGAAATACTAAAGTGTTATTTTCTCGGGTACACCAAAGGTTTAGAAAACAGGAGTCATTATTTGGAGGTGCAAAAATAGCAAATCCCCGCCCAAATCCCCTTACATGAAACTTAAACATTTTTTAGGGGTATAGTCGTTCTCAAGAGGGCCCGATCCAAACCAGCCAATTTTTTTTTTGGCGCTCATGGAGACGCTGAAACCTTCAGAATCGGCGCATTTGGATGCACCGTATTAGCGCATGTGGATTATACGATTTAGAACTGTACAGAGAAAAGAAGGGAAGGAGAGAAAGAGATAGCGAGAGTGAGAAACCTGCATTCACAATAAAATGAGAAGTTCGGGATAAGCAAACAAATACGCATGACCGAGATCGCACACCTACGATAACCTTTCGTTGAACTGACATGACAATAAGACATTGCGTTTCAGTGAATGTCAAAAATCTATATATGAATGGGAGAGAAATTTTGCGCGGGAAAACTATGTTCAAACAGCCCTTTATTAACGACAGTAATTTTTTTAAATAGGTTGGCTCGAAAATTCAGGCAAACTTCGTCCTTAGACGTCTCTCTTAAGACGTAAATCTTAATTTTAGGGTCATTCTTTTAGCGCTTTTTGACTACTGATTTTGCAGCAAATTGCCGTTTTTTGGGCTACTTTTTCAAAAATTCCTTCGTGTATGTTTTATCGCTTTTGGCTTATCTTTTTTGGGGATTGACGCTTTTGAATGGTCGCCTCCCCCCCCCCCCCCCCCAAAGATGCAATTCCTATTTGTTAGAGTTTTTTTTAGACATTTCACGAAGCTCAAGTTTGTACAACCAGTGAACAGCTACTGGCAGCCGATTTTAGCGTACGACGCAACGGGTCCATCGGACCCAGTTCCAGCATCTAAGGGCATCCCAAGTTCACCATAGAGTTTCAGTGTGAAGTCAACGGTTAGCCAAAAATTACATCAATAATGCACTCATCGGTTGCAATCGGTTGTGACAAAACTCGCATAGCGTTCCAAACTATTTCACCCACCTCCCGTGACCTCCAATCCCCATGTGTATACCCATCTCTTTCTAGTGTCCTGCTTCGTATACACAGGGCCTCGTATTACGGCATGTTAATAGCCAAATCGCATTAAAATTGAGGAATTCATTTCTGCCGAAAAATATTTCACAAAAGATGTCTCTACATACGTTTTTTTTAAAATTAGAGTATAGCAGTACAACATGGGGGTTACGTGAGAGCAAGATGTTTGGAACGCTCATCACCGGATGACATCATCACCAAGTCATCACTAAAAGAACCATATATCTTGAAATAAACGTCGCACTGGCTCACTAATATTACTGCACAGATTAAAAAATAACAGGTATACAATCAAATGAACCATAAAAACTACATACTCAAGGCTCAAGAGATCTATCGTTTCTATTTTCTTTTATTTAAATCGGTAAAAAACAGACCTTAAAAACATCATGACCTCGCCAAAACGCGAACTGAAACGAAAACAACTCAAATCGCCAACTTAAAAATGAAAAAAATCTGTAACCATATTTTTGGTTCGTTAGTAAGTAGTATTCTTGGATGAATCACTTATACATTTAAAGTAAACGATGCATTTTCAACAGAAAACCAATTATTTACTTACTTAACTCAGTATTCAGTAATATTTGACAGTATATTATTTCTGAGAAAAGTATAACCACCGTCTCAACTCATGAATAATAACCCTAATCATTTAGTTTCTTTATAAATTCTCGAAACCTTGCTCAAATTTGCTGGGTTATATTCGAGATATTGAATCAATGCACCGATCTCATCAAGTCATCGTTGATTGTACTATTCTGTATATCTATGCATATGAAACATATGATAAAGTATCGAAGCTGTATACATCGCGAAGCGATACAGCAACCTCGTCAAGCAATCATCAATCGAAGACTGTACAGTGTACAGTGCTGCCGTATTTAACATAAAATATTTATACAAATTTTTCATTAAGTCTGAAGTGCCTGGTATATTTCTCAACAGAGCTATATAGCAGCAATGTGACTCTCTCATTGTGTATATCTACGTAAAAATATGGATAAAAAGTCGAAATTATACATCGATATCATGAAGTCGCTATTAAAATGCGTCTACCCGAACGGTTCCTTCCGCGAGTAAAACATATGATGAAGATCGCCATGGTAACGTCAAATCGTGCGATCGAATTAAAAAAAAAAAATGCCTCCCGGCAGGCCGGTAAGACGAAGTAGATTCCATGCTTGGTTAAATCATTTTTTTACAAATTTAAATATAGGTTATAATTTTTGTTAAATTCTTTTTTATTTTATCAGCTGCTCAAAATCCAAATACTATTGTGAAAAAGAATATATTACCAATAGAGAATTGTGTAATCTTTTCAATGGAAGTGAGATTTAAAAGCTAGGTTATAAAAGTTTTCACAAATTTTAATAAATATTTTTCACTCGTCTTGTCGCTCGGTCTCCTTAAAAGTGGGTCCACGGCAAAGATTACAGTGGAAATCTGAGTGCTTTGAGCATGGATGTTTCAAGTCCCCTGTTGTCTTCTGACATTAAACCAACATTCACACACTGACATTAGTCTATAGTTGGCTGTAGGCTCCTTGACTGGAGTATAAGCCATAAAACAAGCAAAAAAAAAAAAAAAATAAAATAAATAAATAAATAGGTTATGTTATGATTTTCTTTGAATTATTCAATTTTTTTTTTTTTTATCAGCTGTTCAACATTTAAATGAAAATGCACCTAAGAAAAAGATTATAGTACCAAGATAGAAAAATGTGTAATCTTTGTAACGCTATAATGAGAAATAAATCTGAATAAGAGCAGCTGATCAAACAAGAAAATAAATAAATAACGTACCTAAGCAACAGTGCGCGTGTAAAACAAAGAACGAGCAATTATACCAATACTTTATCCTTGTCTTTCACATGTAAAATCCCATAAGAAACTAAATAGCTCGTAAAACACGTAAAACACAAGGAAAATTCAAGGAATGGAGCATATGAACTAAAAATATCCTCCACGATATATACTAAAATTTTTGAACCAAAAAAACAATTTCTTCATATGAAAACACTGCCAAAAAACCCGAAAAACACATCACTATAACTCTCTTACAACGCAAAACACGAAAAAATGACTCGAGTAAAAAAGTTGCGTAACAAAACGGCTAACATAAATTTTCCCAAAAAAAATACTCAAAACAAACACTCCTAAAAATAAACCTCAAAAACACATTTTACGACTCAAACACGGCCCATAACGCGAAAACTAACTGTCAGATTTACACCATCTTCGAACTCATCCAAGAATTAAACCCAACGAATAGTTGAGACAAATTTCAAAAATAAAAACCAAAAATTACGAATAGGATCGTGGGACATAAAAACGGTAAAACTGGCTGAAACATACATATAAAGATATATATATATATATATATATATATATATATATATATATATATATATATATATATATATATATATATATATATATATATATATATATATATATATATATATATATATATATATATATATATATATATACAATTTTCAACGAGTGGTATTTTCTCACTCAGGGGACCATGAAACGTGCTCATTTGATAAAATTTCCCGAAAAATCCAACATCGCACCCTCCGCAATAAGTAGATTCATGGAATCTACTTAAAAATTGTCAGAGCATCACGTTTCTCGCTCACACGCGTACAAAATCGTATGCTCTTCCGCACGTATGCATTTAAAAAAGGACGACAAAATCTCGCTTCTCTCTCCCACTCTTGCAAAACGAACTGATTCGCATCCTTTTCGCACTCGCACAACTTTTTGAGAGAAAAGTTTTTAGCATTTTAAAAAGGGACGCGGGGCCCGCACGGAAAAACTTATATTTTTCCCGAAGCATTGGAGCCGAGCCCGACCGATCGGTACCAGGCCCCTCCCGAACGGTACAACGGTTCTCCTGGAACTTAGCTTCATTCTTACAAATATAATATAGGATACCATTAATACTTTAAATATAATTAATAGAATACTCTATTTATTTATTTTTTTTTGAGTCGTTTAATGGAGCTGTTGCAAAACTTTTGCTACAGGCTTATTAATAGTTGATAATACGGTAATACCCAGTAAAAATAACGATTAGCGCACTAAAAAATCACGAAATCTACTCCTAAACTCACAAAATGCTTTTAAACGCGAGACCGTAATGGCGGCCGGGGCCGTGGTTTTCATTGGGGCTCCCTATCTTCAATCAGCGCCATCTACACGAGGTGTTCTCGCAACACCACAAAAGAAGAAGAAGAAGCATACAATTGCCATAAGAAAACCGCGGCCTCGCATTTAAAAGCATTTTGTGAGTGTAGGAGTGGATTTCGTGATTTTTAGTGTGCTAATCGTTATTTTTACAGGGTCTTATCCCATATTCAACTATTACTAAGCCTGTAGCAAAAGTTTGCAACAGCTTCATTGGGTTTAATATAATTTATTTGGTATTCAGTGTTTAAGGGCATGCGCCATGACACGCCCGCAGAACAGAAAGAGGTTGATTCAGTTCGAAATCTCATCATAGACACATTGGGTTTGAAGCCGACAGTATACAGTAAGCTTAATGACGTCATAGAAGTCAACAGTATAAACAACCGCTTACACGAAATATCGGACATACATCATCTGTTTGAGCTGTTCTATTGCAATCCATAAATATTCAACGATATAGCACCGTTGAATCCACCGCAAAATTCACGGATAAATCTTGAAAAAGAAATTAAAATATCGCACAGCAAGCAAATTGAGACAACAAGCAGCTATTCGATTCAATCAATTGACATTCGAAGTCATTAGCTCACAGAACGATACGAATCGAAACGAAAAAAAGCTGATAGTACTTATGTAACAAAATAAAAACAATGAGGAAATAAAATGACATATTTGTACATAAATACAAGAGAATCTGGAAATATTCACGGAAAAAAAACTACGGTGAAAATAACCATACGGATACCTGATTTTGGCACCTGCTAGATGTTATGGTAATGTTAACCAGAATTATACTATGTTTTGACTAGGTACTATAGGTGATGTTGCCTGATTGCTTGTCGAATTTACTCAAAGTATCGGTAAATGTACCATACTTCTGGTCAGTTTACCATAAAATCTAGCAGGTGCCAAAATCAGGTATCCGTATGGTTATTTTCACTAATCTTTTTTTTCCGTGTTGCATAAACAATCATAACCCAAAATACACAACACGACAAGAGAAAAAGGCAATGCCGCAAACTTAAGGTGCCCTCTTCTCTCCGCTGCCATTTGATCTGTATCAAACTACTTATATCATTGAATACATGCGTTTATTGTAAGCATCAAAATGATTGGAAGAAGCTTGCCTACATGGCAAGCTTAAAAAAATGGATTACCATCTATACAAAGGGAAAAAAATTGATTAACAAATTCTAATGGTCAAAGTCGGGGCTCTCAAAGTAGGTTTATTAGTTCAACGAAACGAAATTGTGAATGTACAAAATTTTATTGTTAAACTGACAAAAAGGATTGTTAGACCAACACAATCTTTGTGAATTGTTGACATCTGATATTTTGAACCAAAAGGTCCGTTGTTTCATTTAGAAAAATATATACTCGATTCGGTTGACTGATTTTGAGCAAAATGCTGAGAACATACGACCATACATACGTCAGCCAGAGCTCGCAAAATGAAAACGTGAAAGAGGGTGAAATGAGTGGAAAGGAGGTAATTTAACATTTGCCTACCCGCGTAGCAAACGTTTAACTCAGAGGGAGGAAACACATCGTTAAATTGCTCCTCTTTCCTTTTGTTTATGGCAAAGTAAATAGAATACGATAACACTGGTATAGATACACGGTGGTCGAAAAGTCAAGGTCTCACTAGTCAACACATTCAAACCGTTGCAGATTAAATAAAAAAACGAAAACGAAAACAAAAATGAAAAAAAGTTTGTGTCGGATAGTAAGTAAGTCATAGAGGATATTTTAATTACGTCCCCAGGATCCAGAAGCACAGAATAATACAATAGGAACGGAAACTAACTCCCATAAGAGCCAATGGAAGCAAGTTTGGAATTTAACGGCACCAATAGGCAACGCTGTGGTCCTATATCCCAACATGGCGGACGTGCGTGATTTGTGTTGAAACTAATTTATTTCTGTAAGTTCTGGAAAGAAATTTTCCAGCCTCACTTTTATTCTATTGGCATTTCAGAATGAAAATTTCGCGGATCATGTCCTATATTTTTTTTTTTCGCGCGCTAATCCAGATGTAAACATCCTATATCCCAACATGGCGGACGCGAAATGAATTTTCTTCAAAATCCGACAGAGTTTCCGTTCTGATCGTATTATTCTGTGCCAGAAGGTGCAGTTGGGAATAAAAATAATATTACATGACTCCTTGGATTTTGGTAGGTATAGGTACTGTAGGTAGGCCACTTGCCATGCGTATTGCGTAAATTGGACTCCTGCACACTTTTGCTATCAGCGATTTAATAGTCGATTTTGGTGTAAAAACCTTTAATACCGATGGGCAGCACTAAAAACTTCCGAAATGCACTCCTAAATTCAATAAACGCTTATATTTGAGAGGGCGTAATGGTGGCTGAGGGCAGTAATAATGGGAGATTCCCGTCTAATAATACTGTAACTCCACCACGCGAAGTGACCAATAAAGAGACGACTTTCATGTGACACGAGTGTTACCAAATGTCACGGTACCATTCAGCCACCATTACGCCCTCGCAAATAAAAGCGTTTATTGAAGCGTAAAATTGAACTTGAGAAAAAAGAAAAAAAAAAAAAAGTTTATTCATGGAAGTATCAACCAAAAATTTGGCAACCTATTGAAAAAAAAAAGGAAAATGAAGTTCAGTATTTTGTACGAAAAACCCACTCCCTCTCTCCCTCACTCTTAAACTATCTCGCGTATTTTCTCCTTGATTTTCTTTATTGAAGGTAACCTCCAAAACAGGCTCCATATGGAGGTACCGAATTTTCAGTCTTCAATTTTTATTTTAATTTTACGTTAGTAATTTTACGTTATTTATTTGTCTAGTATAGTTTATGTGTAATTTGAGTAATTTAACATTTTTTTTTGTTTTTTTTGTTTGTTTTTTGTTTTTTGTTTTTTTTTTTTTTATTGGCTTTGTCTAAAGATTGAAAATAAATCATTCATCATATTTATCATATTATTGAGTTTAGTAGTGGATTTCGGAAGTTTTTAGTGCTGCCATCGTTAGTTTTGGAGGTTTTTACAGTAGGATCGACTAGCAAAAATGCAAAAATGTAGCAAAAATGTGCAGCCCCATAAATAGATATAAGTGTATTGCAGGTTGCCTACTTCTAGGAGTTGACTGACTTTCTTTTCGTTCCCAACTGCACATCTTGACAATATGATAGCAAGTGCAAAGATTGATGTTTAACGGCAACGCGTTCAAACTACATAGTATAGACGGACGTAAACTTTTTGATCACCCTGTGGTGTACGAATCGGAAGTAAATTAAATGGGGGGAGGGGGAGCAAGACAGGGGAACTGAAACCGAAACCGAGGTCGCGTGACGAGCAAATCAAACCTGTGAAACCGCTTTGGTGAGGCCGCAAAGATATGTAATAAGAAGTCAAGGGGAGTGGAGGGGGGGGGTCCCCCACCCACGACCTATGTGCTCGAAAAAATGGGGGAAAAGGTGGGCACGAAAAAAAAAAAACGAACATCGGTCACGGAGACAAGGCAGACAAATCGTTTGTCGATGGTTATTCGGGGGGTGGCGCGGTCGGTGAGTGATGCGGATGAGAGTAAGGGGTTGCCGAATTTTTTCGCGGGAATTTTAAATCCTATGCTCGAAAATCAATTTGCGCGGATCGATCCAACCGCAATGCCATCTCTACTCACTGGCGCAACCAGGATATCTTCCATCTCTCTCATTTCCCATTTGAATGCATGAGTAGGAAAAGGACAGAAGGAGGGGGTTTTATCCCCTTGTCCATCCTTTTCTAACATCCGTTTCTTAATGGAGAAAAGAGAGAGATGAAGAATCTCTCGGTGCGCTACTGTCTCTACTCATACCGGGTTGCTCTTTTGAGGTTAGGGTCATCGTGCACCTATACTCTAATGGGAGTTGAGAGTAAAACTGTAATAATAGAAACTGAACCCAACTTTCCAGTTCTTCAACCTTTTCTAACGACATGGAAAAATTGATGGAGTTCATTCAATGAGTACACTATAAGAAATCACGAAATTCGCTCTCAAAATCGGGCTTAATGGCGCAGAGAAAAGCAGGTATCATGAGAGATTCCTATCTAAATTGAGACATACCTATCTCTGTGTTTTCGTAGAGAAAGTGACATAATAGACATGAGTCTCCCATAATACCTGCTTTGAGCCGCCAAACTTACCGTCGTAGCAGTTATGTGAGTTTATTACTAAATTTTAGACTTTTTTATTGTGATTTTTGTGATTTTCGCTGGTTTCTACGACACATTGGACTACTCTTCATTTGCTCACAGCAAAAGTTTGCAAGAGCCCCATTGGAGCCAATCGCCCTCAAGGGCTCTCATATCTTTTGCAAGTGGGCCAGTAGGGCCCTCTCACTCATGGCAACTTATGAACCTTTAACACAGGCAAAAAGAATTTCGGTGCTCAAAAAGATCTTAGATTTTCTAATCGAAGGAGGAGACGGCTTAAATTCCCATGTTATTCAGTTCTCCAGTGGCGTTTTCTCATTTTTGACAATTTGTAAGCGCAATAAAAAACAATGAACCAATCTCTATATGCCCGATCTAGATAATACATTTTCCATTTTCCTCTTAGAGTTAACGAGAGTACTTGTAATTGAGGCGGTAGCTAGAAGAAGGGCCCATAGGCAAAAATCAAGTTTTGAGAAAAACAGCTTTAAAGTTTTCATTACCAATGTAAATGATCCAATACTCACTATCTTCAAATTGCTCTCCTGCACTGAAAACTTAATATTTTTTCACGAAATTTTCAGGATAGCTATTTAAGGGTATGACAAATCGATTTAAGCGTTCTCCGCAAAAAGGGCTCATACGCCTATGGGCCCTTCTTCGAGCTACCGCCTCAATTCATATTTATAAAATCAACCTCATTGTTATTGCTTTTGAGCTTTCAATATTACATTTTCAACGTGGCAACGTCGGAAACGCTGAAGGTAACGAAAACATATTTTCATTTTTATGGATGGCTCGGTAACTCATTCGTCATCCTCGCGCGAAAAATGTTGACTTGTAATTGAAAATCCAAGTCGGTTGCTAGATCATATCGAGCAGGGTTGCAAGATCGTTCAGAAAACTATTTTTTTTTTCTTTTTTTCAGACTACAAAAATTTATTTCAGCTTTTTCAAATACACTAAACTATGGGAAACCCTATGAATACTTTCTCACATCAAGTTTAATCTGGGGGAGACCCCCCTTTTTAAGTTTTTCCCTGTGTTGACCCATTTTTCCCATTGATTTTAATGGAAACCATTTTTCATCCGGAACTAACCTAAAAATGAAAATTCAAAAAAACAAAAAAAAAAGCCCACTGGGGGCCTTTGGGGAATGTTGAATTCAACATCTCTGCAAAATTTGGATGTATATGGATCGGTTGTTCAAAAGTTATGCTGGGTTTCACGTTTTATGGCTACAGACAGACAGACAGATAGACAGACAGACGACACAGAAAGTTTGTGCATTTTATCCTCCAAGCTACAGTTGGTTAAATAATATTGAAACTTCATGGATGTGACTATTCTTTAGAATAGTATTAGGCATGATGAGAGCAAATTATTTTTTAATTATCCAGATTTACGTACAATTAGATGTAGGGGCCAAGTACAGGGCCGGATTTAGGTTGCAGGGGGCCCCGGGGCGCGGACCTTTGGTAGGGGCCCCCGGCCCTCCTCCCGGTAAATCTTAGGAATAATAAATTATAAAGTCCCTACTTTTAAAGACATATCGAGTAAAAGAAGTAAATTATTACCCTGATGATGAAATCGTTAATAATTTCGTGAATAATTGTTAGTATTTTTCAATGTTTCTTTATTTTTTAAGGGTTATTTTACAAAAAGCTTCACTTCCAACGTTGCCGGACTGTTGCAGTATTGTGATGGTAGAAAAAAGGAAGTTCATAAACCATCAATACCAAAAAAAAAGGACCTGCTTTGTGGTGGGGGCCCCGCATTAAATCCGGCCCTGGCCAAGTATTGAAACAAACCCATATATGAAAGAAATATTTTAAAACCAGTTTGAAAATCTTGACGAAAAGTTTTCGGTAACCTTTTGTAAATATTTTAAAAACATTTTAAAAAAAATATTATTTGTTCATGCCAATTAGCTGTCAAAATATTTTTGAAAATACTTTAAAAATACTTTCAAAAGGCAAAAATATTTTTAAAGTGTTTTTAAAACATTTTAATTAAAATATTTTAAAAACATTTTAAAAATATTTCTGTTAAAATATTTTGGAAATATTTTTATTAACATGTTTTTATAATATTGTCAATGTTTTAAAAATATGTTCAACAAATTTCTTCATATCTGGGAAATACCTTGAAAATCTCTGCGCCATTGCAATACTTTCTCTATTTCTAAAGTTGTTAGTAGTGAGAAAGAAAAACTTAAAGGGAATTCAAGAGAAATCTGGCAACCCCTGAACCCCTACCCTTCATGACCCTAGCCTCACCCTCTCCGTTCAAAATGGTTCCGATCTTTTTGACACATCGATTTTGCTATAGTTTAACTTTTCTTGCGGCCCGATTTGATTTCCAACTTTTTCTCTATAGGAGTTATAACAGGCGAAAGCTTGCACTTTATAGACGTGCAGGAAAGCATAGAAGCCGTGGGCTTTACTTGCTCACATGGGGGGGGGGGGTGTTAGAAAAAAGGGTCTTACACACTGCAGTAGAATCTGGTTAAGTGAGACATATTTTTTCTGTCGATCCCAACCAATCTTTGCGATCAAAAGTACCTCTAATCAGAGGCTTGCCCTAGAACTTATAAGAGTCCTTTGAAGAAAACCTGTATTGGCAGTGCATTTTGCTTCGTGCGATTTAAAAAGCAGAGAGGGGAATAAGTCAGACGCATAAATGCATAATCAAAGGTAATTCCCCCCTCCCCCCCCTAAAAAAAGTCCCTAGTTACGCTGTATGAGCTAAAATAGTACGAAGATGGAACTGTAATTTTTTTCTTTAACCCCTTATGGGCCGAGCCCGAGTATATACTCGTTTTTCTCCTCTATAGTCTATTACACATTGTTTCAGTTCTCATTCCGAATAAAGGCAAATATAGATGAAAACACTACAAAAGAAGGTCTTGTCAAGCGCCTTCAATTCGAAGGATAGGCAATTCCAAAACCTCCGAGTACGAACAGTTAACTATCTTCCCTGTGTAAACGGAGGAGTGGTGTGTTCTCTTGAACTAACGTGGTCATTAAAAGGTTAATCTCTGTGGAACCTTTCGGATTTCCACTTTGAGTGACATATATTTTAATGGGTCTGTTGCGTACTTTTGCTACATCAATATACCTCATTGTTCCTAACGTAAAATTCTGCGAAAATAACGATGTGCATATTAAAAACTTTCAAAATCCACTCATTAACTCAGAAAATACCTCCCATTTCAAACAACCCGCGCTACACTAGACACTACATCACCAACTTATAACTACACAGCTGGAACCATCTCGTTTGTGTTAACATGAACAGAACTTACAAACATTGAAATGTTTCGTTTAGATGCGTACATTTCTTATATTATTTTGTAGTCTTTGATAAACCGAAAAGACCAGACAGCAAATGCAGCTTATATTTCACGCATTTAAAAAGAAATGCCATCATTTTGTAGTTACGATGTTGTTTACTTATGCACGGTGGTTCCATCTATGTAGTAGTATACCGGTGCAAATAGTGTCTAGTGTAGCGCGGGTTTTTTGAAATTGAAGTGATTTCCTGAGTTAATGAGTGGATTTTGAACGTTTTTAAATGTGCGAATCGTTATTTTCGCCGAATGTTACATAAGAATCAAGGTTCGATAATGTTGTAGCAAAAGTATACAACACAGACCCATTCTTGCATTATGCATCTGATCAACCATAAGGCCAACGTTTCTATAATTTAAACTCACCCATTTATTATCCCCTATTTAAACCGCAATGGGGCTATTGCACACTTTTGCTATAAGCGATTGAATAGTCGATTATGGCGAAAAAACCTCAAGAAATAACGATGGCGGCACTAAAAACTTCCAAAATCCACTCCTAAACTCAATAAACGCAGTTATTTGCGCGAGCGTAATAGTGGCCGAAGGCATTAACAATGGGAGATTCCTATCTTAATTTCGTCACTCTTTCTATGCTGGCAAGGATGATTCACAGAGTAATTAGTCATCAGAGTGATGATCCAAATCCGATGAATGGTACCGCAACACCAAGTGACACCGGTGTCAAATGAAAGTAGTCTCTTATTGGTCACTTCTTGATGGAGTTTCAGAATTGTTAGATGGGGATCTCCCATTGTTAGTGCCTTCGGCCACCATTACGCTCGCGCAAATAACTGCGTTTATTGAGTTTAGGAGTGGATTTTGGAAGTTTCTAGTGCCGCCATCGTTATTTTTTGAGGTTTTTACGCCATAATCGACTATTAAATCGCTTATAGCAAAAGTGTGCAATAGCCCCATTTGAAGCATTGTGCAATATGTCTTATCTCGGAAACTCACAAGAGCTTACGGTGGCTTAGTTACGTTAATAAACTGAGTCACGTGTGCACAGAGCCGATTCTGACCATATCAGCGACTTTACTTGTCACTCATGTCAGTTCTTGTAAATATTGACTTTGGAAATGGACCATTAGTAGTGCTTTTTTGTGACTCAAGTCGTCGTTTGCCGCCTCTCTTTATTTGACCACCATATCTCTTCACTGCAAAGTGTTCTAATTAGGAACAATGGGGCAGTTGCAAGGGTCTGAAATGTTTGGTTTTTTATAAAGAAAATGAAAGTACTCGTTGAGCTGAGAACAAAGATGCCTTTGGTTTCTAATTTAGTTCAGTAGTTCCAAAGATGAGATTTTGGTCCAAAATACATTGTTTTAAATGGGAATTCCGCGTGGTGACGTCACTACGCACACGATTTTTTACAACTTTACACGTGTGTATCTCCAAAACCGGGACAGTTATGAAAAAACCAAGGGCACCATTGTTCTCAGCTCATCGAGTATTGTCATTTTCTTCATAAAAAACACAACATTTCAGACCCTTGCAACTGCCCCATTACTTTATTACCCACTAGCAGCCAGTATATAATCCAGTGGCGTCGCGTGCCATCTGGCAACAATATGCCTCCTCCATTTAAAAGTATTCAATACATCGAATTCACCGTGTGCACTGTGCACCACCTGAATTCGACCTTTTACATGAGTTTAAATGGGTAGAATACAGTGTTGCCAGATTGCACGCGACGCCACTGATATAATCTAAATTTGACATTGCTGCGCGTTGTGTCACTCACTGCACATATGAGAGCATTGAAAAATAGTTCACAGTCCCACAAAGAGAGAGCGCTACGTATAAGATCTCACATCAAATCATGCAAAATCTGGTCAACGGGAAAATTGTCACCTGAATCAAAAAACGTATTTTCATAATAGTGACTGTCAATCGCTTATCGGTAATCAATTTAAAATTCCTTTCAACAATTTTATTTCCCCCTAAAAGAATAGAGTGTAAAAATTAGAATGTAAACACCCCGCCTTTTTGTATGCTTTACAGCATGTTGAAAAAATGGCGGAAAATTACATTTTTGAACATACACAGATCAAAAAATAACATAATGATTCTTTTACTATTTTCCCCACTATTAGTGTGACTAGATGCATTGACAAATTCATGTTTCGTCAAAACAGAAAAAATCGTGCAGTGAAGGGCTTCTATGTTTACATCTATACCCAACCCATTAATCTACATTGCATTCAAACCATTTAAACTTATTCATGTTTTTAATATGAATGTATATTTAAAATACAAAAAAGCGCAGCGTTATATTTTATTTGTGTATACCGATGATGTTAAAGTTTTTCCCTGAATTAGATAAAAGAAGCGTGCCTCATGCCGGCCGATATTTTATAATTGAATCCAAATCAAGCTGTCAGTTTAAAAATGCGTTTGTCCAAATTCGGGAAGTCTTTTTTTCGTATAAAGCAGAGAGCGGAAACGGGCTCTTGCATACTTCTAACCACTTAACACCATTGAAAAGATTCTATCCGAGACGTATAAAAGTACTCACTCACTCGGTCGATTTTAAGGCCGCCGCAGAATCAAGGGGGACCGGACCTCGGTCACCACTCGGCACCCTGCCGGAAAACTGGTGGCAGATTAATTTGTTGAATACGTCCCCTCCTTCCCCCTTTGGGTATGCGCGTGTCTTTTTAATTTGTGTCACGTTTCGCTGTCCCCCGTCTTTCCTATTGATTCGAACTGGACGGGAAGTGGTAAACATTTAAAACTTCCAGAACTGGAGCACGGTGATTTTGAACGTCCGATTTTTTGGCCATTTAAGATGATTCCAGGCGAAACTTTTCCAGATTTCAATCCGATGGATAGCGCCACTAGTCGCTTTTTGGAAAAGTCGTGTTTTTGGCGATTTAAACTGATACCATAGATGAAACGCAAAATCCAATAACGTCAGCACCTGCAAAATTTTTTTATGGATTTGTTGAGCCCAAAATGAGCAAAATTGGTTTAAAATTAAAGCCGTAAATTATGAAATTCGTTTCGCCATAAGCTTAGTGAGTGACAGTGAGCGCGAGTGATGATACGTCTATCTGCCTCACTCGCACTCATTGCGGCTTACGGGAAGTTTCGTATTTCATAATTTCCGGCTTTATTCTTGAGTGTTTCAGCCTGAAACTTTCAGGGTATTTTCCTGAAGTATGCTCGCAGGTGCTGACGTTCCTGAAATTTGTGTTTTTAGCGTGAATCCGTCAATTTTAGCCAAAAACTGTTGACTTTTCGAGCAGCGCGACGTGGTGTCCAAAGTTGGAACTAATCGACCCTGGAATCACCTTAAGAGGATCGATATGCGATTTATCAGCGTTTATGGTTCCTCTTCCAGCCACCAGAGAGTCCTACTTTCGAGTGAAGTAGTGCGAGAGTCCCAATATATGAAACAGTCTCGCCATACGAGGTTCCATCTCTGATTGGATTTTTACGCTTTAACGACATAGGTGCCCACCCCCAATGAATACAAAACAAGGGTCCCTAGACACAAACATGGGTTTTTTTCTTCTAATTGGACCTAACATCGCGTAGACCAAGACTATTTCGATGTTAATTGACCTGCTGCCGAGTTCGAATTTGACCTTAGTTTTGATCGAAATATTCTAAATTTTCCACAATTTAAACTTTATCACGAACATTTTTTAAAGGTAGAATATGCGTAAAATCGGGACGAGTTAAGTATAGAAAATGATATCATTTTTGAAATCAGCGTCCCAAATACTATTGATTAGGACAGTATTAATGTATCAAACACGAAAATTCATTGAAATACATTGAAATTTAGTTTAAAAAAACACTGATGTTTGGTGCTTTCGCGAACAGTTATGTCGTTAAAGAGGCCTACTTCTCTGATTGGCTGCTAAAAACTGAAGAAGAAGAAGGGGTCTATGAAGCCTGGAGGAGCGCCTCTTGTTTACATCTTTATGGAACCATATTCCCAGCCGCCCAGCTTTGAGGAAACTTTTAGCATTTTCAGCTTGTGCTAATAGAATTGTCTAATGAAATTGATGAAAGTGTGCTCCGAAGTCCGGAAAGTATAAAATTTACCCCCATTATTTTTCACTGTAAATTAAAACAGATTGTGGAGCTAACGGTAATTGAAGGTTAGGTTGACCTTTCAATAGCGGTGTTCCGTCATGTAAGGTGGTAGAGTCCGGGATTGGTCTATCCCTCTCGAAGCAGTACAAATTGTCAGGTACCGAGAGGGATGGGTCAATCTTGGAATATCTCTACATTTACATTATATAATTTTGTAAATTGGTGTAATATTGTAAATTGGTGAATATTGTAAATTTGAGGACTAACTTTTTCTTCGGGCCAGGGAGCTGTCGTACCCTGGTTCCAAGTTATTTCAAAAAAAAAAAAAAAAAAAAAAAAAAAAAGTTGACCTTTCAAAGGTTACTTACACACGAATACATTTATAACTTATCTTTGGTGGGAAGATCGTTGGATAATAATGTAAACAATAAGAGGCGCGTCTGCAGGCTCCTCACTCCTCAGACCTCTTCCGCTTCTTCACTTCCTCACGCGTCTTGACTCTCTCATATGTAGGGACTCTATAGTTGAGTGACCCACCAAAGTTCTTGAAAAGTTGTATTATTTTGAGAAATTTAATGAATCCTAAAATAACTGTTAACCCAAAATGCGGGCACGAAAGGGTTAAACCTCTAATGTTCCATTTCTAATTGGCCGCTCATCCAAGTCCACGCTTCCTATGTGCGACGCGAGATTACGGAGAGGAATCGGACACTCAGTAATGACGAGGATGCTCACAGGCTAACCAGATGGTGCTTGAAAGGATGACGTCAGGAAAACACAGGTCACGGAGTCACTATACACAGTACTCACTGACACTGCCTCTTCATTCAGAAACCTTTGAACAAGTCATTCAAACGTCCATCCCTGTCCACCTCCTCTTCGGCGCATAAAAAAAAAAAAAAAAAAAAAAAAAAAAAAAAAAAAAAAAAAAAAAAAAAAAAAAAAAAAAAAAAAAAAAAAACAGATGCGTACACTGTTTTCTCTCTGTGTTCTTTTGACCCCCCCTCCTCTCTCTCGTTCCCGTGGTCACTCCCCCAAACCCACCGTTTAGCGAGAATTTTTTTTGTCATTAATCACTCTTTGCTGGTGAGGCTGCATCTCTCTTTTCGTGGCAACGTTGCCAAATTTAGAAAAAAAAAATCCTAAGATATTCAGCATCCAAAGCAAATTTGACAGTATACATTTTCAGTTTGATTGAGGTGTTGTCAGGAATCAATCATGCTGCTGTCAAACTTTTGCCGTAGGGGATCGAAGAGCTGATTCTTTCATAAAAACCCGTAAAAATGACGATGAGCACTCTGAAAAAAAAAAAAAAAAAAAATCACGAAATTCCCTCTCAGAATCGGGCTTAATGTTGGATAGACGCAGGTATCCATGGGAGATTCCTATCTAAATTGAGACATATCTCTGTGATTCTTTAGAGAAAGTGGCATAATGGACAGGAATCTCCCATGATACCTGCGTTGAGCCACCATTACAAACTTGCCGTTACAGCAGTTATGTGAATTAATTACTGAATTTCAGACTTTCTTAGTGTGATTTTCGTGATTTTCGCTGGTCGTTCCATCAGATTGGACTATTGTAGCAAAAGTTTGAAAGAGCCCCATTGGTCTCTCTCTCTCTCTCTCTCTCTCTCTCCCTTTCTCCCTCTCCCCCTCTCTCTCTCTCTCTCTCACTCCCTTCCCCCCCTCCCCCTCCCCCCCCTCTTTTCTCTCTCTCTCTTCTTTTCCTCCCCCCTCTCTCTCCCCTCCCCCTTTTTTACCCTCCCCCCCCTCTCTCTCCCCCCTTCTCTCCCCTCTCTCTCTTTTCTCTCTCTCTCTCTCTCTCTCTCTCTCTCTCTCTCTCTCTCTCTCTCTCTCTCTCTCTCTCTCTCTCTCTATACTGTTTTTAGGTTTAAGTGGCAGAATAGGCCAAGAGCCTAAACTTTGCCTAAAAACTGTATGCTTTCTTGTTTTACTTATGTTATTAGCTTTATTTCTTTTTTAAATTTTAAAACGGTTTTAAAAATTTTCAAAAAATTTTTCTCCTTTTCCCCTTCTTGCTCTCTTTTCTCCTCCCCCCCCTCTCTCTCTCCTCTCCTCTCTCTCTCTCTCTATCCTTCTCCCTCTCTTTTTGCCCGTTGGAATGCATGTTATGGAAAAGGTCGGACACAGGGTCTGAAATCACGTGATATAGTCTCTCTGTCCATCTTTTTTTTTTTTTTTTTTTTTTTTATTTTGCGATAAAAAGGGAAACGAAGAGGGGGAGTGAGAGAGACAGAGAGAGAGACGGGAGAGAGAAGAGAGAGAGAGAGAGAAAAGAGAGAGAGGGGGAGGTAGAGGGGGGAGAAAAGAAAGAGGGGAGAGAGAGGGGGAAAAAAAAACAAGGGGAGAGGAGAGAGAGAGGGGGGAGGGGAGGGGAGAGAGAGAGAGAAGAGAGAGAGAGGGGAGAGGGGAGAGAGAAAAGAGAAAGGAGAGAGAGAGACATTCCTAGCTATGGCTACATTTTACATGCTCGGTCCAACTGGCAACGTTGATTTGTCGCTCGTGCGAGCTTTGTTTACTCACGAGTCGCTGTTGTTGTTGTTGTTTTTGTTGCTCCGCTCGGGTTTATTTTGTATGTCACCATAAGCGTGTTTGAAGGGGATTGTGACACGGTCCGCGGATGACCATAAAACCAAGAATTTGGCATTTGAATACCTTTAATGGTAGGTCTGGGCCCGATGGGTATCTCCTTGTAGTTACAATGCATTTATAGGAAGCACGTGCGTTGTGAAATAAAAATTTAAAAGGATGGGTGTTTGGTCCAAAGAGGTTTAAAATAAATGACTAAAGAGGAATCGCAGGAATAAAGTCCGATGCCATCAATTAGATTGTTGCAAACTTTTGATGCAGAACTAGGGATGCGAACCGAAATGATTTTTCAAAACCGGTTTGAAATCGGTTTAATCATCGCGTGATTTTTTTCGGTGCAAAACGGATTCAGTTTTTGTTTTTTGTTTTTTTTTTTTTCAAAGCTATAAATTTTGGTCTTCGGTTAGGTTCAGTGACACAAACCAGTTTAATTTCACTTAAAAATTCGAAGATCTTGACCGTACAATGTCTCTAATGAGGCTCTTGCAAACTTTTGAAACTGGAAATTGAGGAGTTGATTCTTGCGGAAAAATCTGTAAAAATGACGATGAGTGCACTAAAAAATCACGAAATTCACTCTGAGAATCGGGCTTGATGGTGGAGAGACGCAGGTTTCATGGGAGATTTTTATCTAATTTGAGACATATATCTCTGTGTCAAACCGTAAAGAAAGTGGCAAATTAGGCAGGAATCTCCCACCTGCGTTGGACCACCATAATGATCTTTCCGGTACAGCAGTGATGTGAGTTTATTACCAAATTAATTTCAGACTATCTGAATGTGATTTTCGTGATTTTCGCTGGTTTTTACATCAGAGTGGACAGATAATTTTCTCACAGCAAAAGTTTGCAAGAGCCCCATTGGGCAAAAAGAAAAGAAAAGAGGAGAAATCCAATCAGTAAAAATTTCCCTATCTTATAAGTGAAGGAGTGTTTGGACAAGATGTGACAGATCTTGCCGGGGGATTTTTTTCAAACATTTTTAACTTATTTTTCGTTTCTTTCTTAAGGCATGCATCAAATGAATGATCATACAATGCCAACCAATTAATAGATTAAAAAATAACGAAAATAGCAAATAATAAAAAGAGAACAAAAAATTATCATAGAGTTGTCTTTTTTCCAAGAGGGTATGAAATGAAAGTATTAAACAAACACTATCTGAAAAGGAAAAAGAAAAGTTTCTTACTTTGGCACTGAGACATTGGAGGCATACGGAAGGCTAAAGGATCGGTGGCCCTTTGAAGAGGATCCAACGGGTTTCCAAAGTGTCCCGAGAGAAAAGGCCTCTGACCGAAAGCAAAGGCGTGGAACTGTTGCTGCTGCCCTAGAATAGAAAACACTAAAATCAGCACTAAAACCTGCTCTGGTTATCAATTATTGAAACAACAACCATGCTTAACTCCGGAAAAAACCTCGCGGTCGACAGTAAAAAGCTCGAGATTCGTTTTTTTCCCATTCAAACCGATGCAAAGTATCGATTGTATGGAGGGATTCAGGTGAACCCCCGAAATAGGGAGTTATCGAATGGGGACTGGCTGACATGCCAGCTCTTTTTCACACTTACACAGTTAGGCACACAGCAGTGGTGGCTCATGCAATGTGACAACAATGTATTCTCCCCATTTAAACATATGTAAAACAATCGATCTTTAGGAGGTGCAATGCACCCCTAAGATATCGATACTTTTGCATAGATGCAAATGGCAAATAAGCACGGTTGCCAAATTGCACGAGCCGCCGCTGGCCCACAGTCGCGCAGCACTTTGATCTGATATCGAAAAAAGTGACAGGGGCGTGCCGAGGGAGGGGGGTGGCATGTGGGTATCATTGCCCCCCCCCAAAGAAAAAAGAAGGTTATACATTTCCACAACGAATTACAGAGGGCGGAAAAATCTGGGTGAACAAGCAAAAAAATAAAAATAAAAAAAAGGTCATCAATTATATGTATAATGTTGTTCGCGGAGGCGCAAGATCTCTTGCAATTCCTCTCTGGAGACCGCGGCACGGCCCACTATGTGGTATTTGACCAAAAAAGCTGGCATAAACTCAAAAAAAAAAAAAAAGTCGCTATTGGGAAAAACTGTTGTGATATTCAGAATCTACATAGATTTTTGCATTAGAAACTTGTACTTAGCGGGTCTAAACTAGATTAATCTAACTAGAATCCACCAGGGGAAAAATCAGTTTTACCACCATTAAATTTAGCCTCAGCACGAGACTATAATCAAAGTGAGAAAAAAGTGTTTCAAATGAAGTCAGAACAAAATTTTTGTACATTGATCGTCTTCCTGAAGGTATTTACAATCAGTTTATGCCTATTTTATCCAATTTTAATTTGAATTTGATATTTTTTTGCTATTTCAAAGTTTTTAGCTAAAAACGTAAATTTTCCGATTTTCAAGAGAACTTAAGTTCAATTATCCTGCCACATCCCGCGGGTATATATATGAGAAATGGTAGTCCTTAGTGTGTACTAATAGGCCTTGAGGTCAGAAGTTGCGGAAAAATGCGGCTTTTCCGGGAAAATTAGTTCGAATTTTGCGTTTTTGCACGAAATTCTCGTTTTTACGTGTTGTAAGGGCTACATCGCTACAAGAGTGAAATTTGGCAACACCGTCCAAATAACTTGAAATTTGGTATTCGAGGGTACTTTTTAACGCTGAATTCAAATTTCACATCAGTTTTTCAAAATTCGAAAATCCAAGATGGCTGCCGACCGATTAGCTAAAAATTTGTCGGCGGCCATCTTGGATTTTCAAATTCTGAAAAACTGATGTGAAATTTGAATTCAGCGTTAAAAAGTACCCCCGAATACCAAATTTCAAGTTATTTGGACAGTAGAAACAGTTTATGCCAACTTTTTCGGTCAAATACCACATAGTGCGGCCCCTGAAAAGTGGCCAAAATTCAGAGAAAAAATGCATAAAAAATCATCGTTTTTGACATTATGAGCCTTTGACAAAACTATATAGTAAAATGTCTAGGTTTATAAATTACTTGTTAAAAGTGTTTCTATGTGATTCAAATAGGTCTTGAAATTTTATAAATGATAAATCAATGAGTTTATTTCCTGAGTTTTGGCCTGTTTTCGACAATTTCAGGCCACAGTGTGCAGCCAAAAATTCCTCTTTCTTTGCCCATTCTATCATAAAGTCCCACAGCTTTAAGTTTAAGCCCCCTATAAGCTTCAGCTTAAATCACTTGATAGCCCTCCTTCTCCATCGTCTTCTAACACATGAATTGTGTTTGAACGGGCAAAGAGAGTCCTATGGGCGGAGAATTCCTATGGGGCAGCTCTGCTAAGGCCTATGTGTGTTCGATCGTACAGTCAGAACGAACGTTCGCATTTGCACCCGAATCCGGGTTCGTACAGGTCATTTTCATATTAAACTCGTATGTACAGGTTTTTTTTTTTTTTTTTTTTTTTTTTTTTTTTTCATAACAAATTATGATAGAGATGAAGAAAAAGAAAAGGGAAAAATGGAAAAAGAGCTTTTCTAGTGATTACGAAAGTGAGTAAAAAAATCAACAACAACAATGGATCTATGTTTTTTTCGGGGGGGGGGAGAGAGAGGAAACAAAATTGGTCTTTTGCATCTTTATATTTACCTATCATTCATCTATAGATAAACAGCATAACTGCTACTTTAGGCCTCCGTTCCCAGTGCCGTAGCCTACGCAACGGCTGTGATTTTAGATCCCGTTAATTCCAATTAATTTTAAACCATGCGTTCCGACCCTTCTTCCGCCTTGCTGGGTCAGGACACATGCAGACGGCTGCGGCGGTGGATGGATAAAAACATTAACAATGAGATACATGCTCGCATCAAAATGACTCAATTCTCAGTTCCATATAAAATCGAATCGATGATGTTGTGGCCTTTAATTTACAACCGTTAGATCCACAATCCCGCAAAGGGTTGCCTAGAAACCTCCTTTTTTATACAAATCTACAAAATAACGGTACCTTTAGTGTTTCCTTTTTTATTCCTTATACCCAAGTCGGTCAGACATGTCTAGCGGAAAAACCACTGCCTTACTGACACCCTTTTAGAGTACCGTTGCAACAATCATTGTCTGATCCCCCCCCCCCCCCCTCACCGCTATTTTGATTTGGGAGGAAGAAGAAAAACAAAGTGTTTGAATTGGAATAAGGTGAACCGATCAAGGATTATTTTTAATTGAAGTGCGTTGATTTGACCGAACTGTGGAAACAGGTTTCCCGCATTGAATTAGTTAGTATAAGATGAAATTAGGAACACATGTTTATACCTCTGATAGAAAATGTTTGTCTGAAACAGGGGGTGAGAGGAAGGGGGGGACTCACGTCTGGGTTTCTGACTCCAGAAGGTTCCTACAACTGAAGACGTAATCTTACACTTAAAACAATTATAATAAGAGTGAGTTTTATTCACTGTGGTCTACTCAAACTTCCATCCCTAACTACCAATGATTAAACCGATAGATAGATCGTACACGATTACACACAGTTCGCTCTGTTTGCTATGTAACGTTTATTGCACCGGAACTCTCCCATCCAAATTTTTTTCTCAATCGGTGGAATTGCCGTTTTTTTATCAAAATATCCCAAATGAGTCTATTGCATACTTTTGCTACAACAATATAGAACCTTGATTCTTATGTAAAATTCGGCGAAAATAACGATGCGCACATTATAAACGTTCAAAATCCACTCATTAACTCAGGAAATCCTTCAATTTCAAACAGCCCGCGCTACACTAGACACTATTTGCACCGGTATACTACTACATAGATGGAACCACCGTGCATAAGTAAACAACATCGTAACTACAAAATGATGGAATTTCTTTTTTAATACGTGAAATATAAGCTGCATTTGCTGTCTGGTCTTTTCAGTTTATCAAAGATTACAAAATAATATAAGAAATGTAAGCATCTAAACGAAACATTATAATGTTTGTAAGTTCTGTTCATGTTTACATAAACGAGAAGGTTCCATCTATGTAGTTATAAGTCGGTGATATAGTGTGTAGTAAAGCGCGGGTTGTTTGAAATGGGAGGTGTTTTCTGAGTTAATGAGTGGATTTTGAAAGTTTTTTAATGTGCGCATCGTTATTTTCGCCGAATTTTACGTTTAGAATCAATGAGTTATATTGATGTAGCGAAAGTATGCAACAGACCCATTGTTGCAGTCAGTGACGACTCGGTGTAAAATTAAGAATATGCAGCTTTCATCTCTAGCGTCAATGTAGATGAAAACGAAGTTTTGTTGGGTTTACGGGAAGATATCCACGCGATAAATCGAGCTATAGGATGACAAACTAACAACGAATGCCTTTATTCATACGGCCGAGGTTGAATATTACACACTCTGTTCGGGGTCTATTGCCCTTAATTGACAGTATCTCATGGTAGAGGCGTCTTAAACGAAGAGCACCATCGTTTGTTTTCAATGTCATAGCCGCGTGTCTGTCAAACTTTGAAGACACAAGACTTTGGGAACTCTCTTAAGTCCAAAGTCTCAAGTCGATGCCTGGGGCTGGGGGAGGGCGATGGAAGTCTTTGGAACACGCCGAGTGACACGGAGGAAGGATTAAAGGGTTTTGATGACCCCTCGCGCCTCACGTGCCCCTCCATGCACGCACGGACCGCAATTCTCAACCCCACCCCCGCTTCGACCAAGGGAGAGCGTGGGGGGGGGATGACACGCGGCCCGTGGCAGTGGTGCTGACGAGGTGTTTGAAATCCAAATATAAACACTCAAACAGAGTGACACCTCGAGTTCATCTCGCTCTTGAGTTGCAACCAAAATACTCGCAGTATTCATCAGATAGGCGCGGATTCAGGAATTCGTCGCTCTCTCTCTCTCTCTCTCTCTCTCTCTCTCTCTCCTCTCTCTCCGCTCTCTCTCTATCTCTCTCTCCTCTCTCTCCTCCCTCTCTCTCTTTCCTCTCTCTCTCTCTCTCCTCTCTCTCTCTCTTCTCTCTCTCTCTCCCTCTCTCTCCCTCTCTCTCTCCTCTCTCTCTGTCTCTCTCTCTACTCTCTCTCTCTCTATCTCTCTCTCCTCTCTCTCCTCCCTCTCTCTCTCTCTCTCCTCTCTCTCTTTCCTCTCTCTCTTTCTTCTCTCTCTCTCCTCTCTCTCCTCTCTCTCCTCCCTCTCTCTCTCTCTCTCTTTCCTCTCTCTCCTCTCTCTCTCTTTCTCTCTCTCCTCTCTCTCTATCTCACTCTCACTCTTTCTCTTTGTCCATTTGGTTGCATGCGTTGGAAAAGAAAAGAGATGGGGGCACAAGTAAAAGCCATGAGAAAGACATACGAGGGTGGATTTCAAAGTAAGTTTACCTATTTTTTTTCTCGCACACTATTAATGTTAGAAAAAAAACCAAAACCAGCGTTGGAACGTACGTACTCTCAGCTTTTTAACAAGCTACAGTTTTTCAAATTTGGCTTACGCGTTGCGGAGATATCGTGGATTTTCCACACCCGTCTCTCCGTCAAACGTGCCCACCTTTTTACGCGCTGCGGAGCTTCACAGAAAACATGAGTTGAAGACTTTGAAAAAGTAAAACAGAGCTACTATTTTATTGAAGCAAGTTATAACATTGTCGTGAGGCATCGCACCTCATTTTTTGACACAGCCAATCGCTAGATTCTTAAATTTTTCAAAATCGATGCAACAATTTCTGTAAACAGCCGTCGTAAAATTCTCTCCCCATACTCCTGAACCAGGTTTTGACGCAAGCCGCTAATCCAGCTTCAATTCATGATGATTGCACTTTCAGTACTGACCGAAAGTTTGAAGATCAATACAAATTGGATCATTTTATCAGTAGAAGAGTAGTCTATTCAGTTAAAGAGATGCATTAAGGTGTTATTGAGATGTCTGATCCGGATATAAGCGCATCGCCTGCCGAAACTCGTAGTCTTCTGTAGAGCGTGAAAAGGTGGCCACGTTTGAAGGAGAGACGGGTGGGAAAAATCCACGATATCTCCACAAAACGTTGGTCAAATTTGAAAAACTAAAGCTCGTTAGAAAAATGAAAGTACGTACGTTTCAACGCTGGCTTTGTTTTTTTTTTTCTGGCATTGATAGTTTCTGAGAAAAAAAAATAGGTATAAACTTACTTTAAAATCCACCCTTGCACATTATCAGAGCTGTCTTTCTGTGTATATTTAATGGTATTCATCAATTCACCGATGATTGGTGCGTTTGTACGAAAAATTTCACAGTTCAATCAGTGGCGAAGCGTGCGCAATCTGGCATTGTGGTTTTTGGTTAATTTAAAATCACGAAAAAAAAAGCGAATCATTTGGGAATTGGTGATGGTTTTGAGTTTACAACGAATACATAAATACCCTCTACAAAAAAAAACCAGTGGTCGCGTTTTGAGTTAAAACCCGTAAGGGAAAAATATTAAAATTAATGTAGTCACCCTTACTTATTGTTAAGCATGGTCGAGACTATATTGATGAAACCTAACTAAAGAACAGAGTTGCCCGAAAGAGATAAAATTAAATTAAAAATAAATGAATAACGAACAAAACGAAATAAAATAAAATAAAATTATTCGAAACCAAAAATTACGAGAAATACGTTTGACTTAACACGAATAATTTAAAAAAAAAAAAACAAAAACAAAAACTAAAAACTCTAATCCGGCACGGGAGCTGAACGGAAACATAGATTGTTCGTTATACCGAAAATGTGGCACCTACGCAACCTAGTGACACGTGACCAGCCACCCCTTGTAACAGGGACACGCGTGAGACCGCATGTAAAAACGTGAGAGTAAGTACGTGATTTTGGACTGCAAAATTCCGAATGATTTTTTTTTCGTATTTTGTTTTTTGTTTTTGTTTTTTTTTTTTTTTTTTGGTTTTCCATTTCCTGGAGCTTTGTTTCTGCGGAAGCCGCTGTATGCTATTTGAAGCGTTTGTTTATTCTCCGGAATCCGCACCGGTGCAATAACCCGGAGTTTTTGGAGCTGCTCCGAAGCTGTCTGGTGCAGCACCGGTCACGTGTTGAAGCTCCGGAGCTCCAGCTCCGGTGCATCGGTCTTCAACTCCGATACACTGGAGCTTGCACCGGAGCAGCTCCAGGCGCATCGCACCGCTAATAAAACAACGTTTCGGTGCGCTCCGGTGCTGGAGCACCGGAGTAAAAAAACACTCCGGTGCACTGGAGCTGCACCGGTGCGCGCTCCGGAGAATAAAAAAACGCATCAATTCTAAAAGCACAGAATAATACAATCAGAAGGGAAACTCCCATAAGAGCCAATGGAAACAAGATTTGGAATTTACCAGCACAAACTGGCAACTGTGCCTACTCACTTCTCAAGATGGCGAACATGCTTTTTCAGGCTATACAACCAATCACAACTCGGCCAGTTGCCGAAGATCTGCCGAAGATTGCCGAAGATACTCACTTTCGAACATGGCGGCCCGAAGTAAAGAATGTTTCAAAATGAATTAGAGTTTCCCTTCTGATTGTATTATTCTGTGCTAAAAGTTGCAGTGGCGCAAAATCACTCGCTGTCTATGTGGAATAATTTACATTTGAGAAACTACGTGTGCTTTACTTATTGTTATATAGTGTATGCTCTGAGGTATTTAATTAATTTTTGAGAGGGTGCTATAATCTGAGATTATGTGATTCACTCTGTTTGTTTAATTCTCCCTTCACTTTTTTCTGGTGATATTATTATGGTGTTCTTGTTTTTGTTCGTTTTTGATTTTGTTGTGTTTTGTTTTCTGGATGTTTAAGGAGCGATGCCATTTTGCGATCCCAGCAGCGGACACGGCTTTGAACGGCTGCGGATGAAGAAATATAAATTTGGAGAATGTTTATAAATCTTATAAGGGAGCGATGATCTTTGGATTTTCTAAGTTCGCCAAAATAATAGATGACCGGTGGGATCAGTGGCGTCGTGTGCCATCTGGCAACAAAGCAACTGCTCCATTTAAACTCATGAAATATATCGAATTTTCCTTGTGCACTGTGCACCCCCTGTATTCAATATTTTACAAAAGTTTCAGTGGATAGAATACATTGGTGATAGGTGAAAATGTCAAATCTTAATTGTCCAATACAAAAATGTCCAAGCGTACAAAAAGTCCAGTGTACGTAAATGTCCAAATGTAAAAAAAAAGTCCAATGTACTATTTGAAATTTTGTCCAAGAACATAATTACAACTCCTTTTGAGAAAATGTCCAATTACCTTAAAAGTATACTTACTGTGATAAAAATGCTTTACTAATCTAAAAAAACGTCTTTAAGATGTATCAAATTTAAGTATTGGCATACATATACAAAGGCAAGGAGTAGTTAAAGTTGGGGGGGGGGGGGGTGTTGCATGAGCTTCGCATGTGTGATAGCCTATTTTTCCTGAATCACAACCACATTTTACATGAATTATTCTGCTTAAATGTGGCACAAAAGGAATCACATGTCATAGAAAGAACAACAGGTTTTTTTCGCTTTCCATAGAAACCACGAATAAAGAGGGCTAGACGATATCCCAACGTATCTAAGAGCTATCGCGAATCATTTGAAAGCGCCCCAAGCAGGAGGCGAACATGAACCAGAAAATTAGGTGTGTATTGTATACTTATTTTTTGCTTTTGGCAAAAGTTTGCAAGAGCCCCATTGGACATATTTCAATTAGGACATTAATTCACATTGGACCTTTTTTACACTTGGACATGTTTGTATTGGACAATTATGATTGGACATTTTCACCTATCACCAATACATTGTTGCCAAATTGCACGTGACGCGACGCCACTGGGTGCGATCCACAATAATCGTCCAGATATTACAATACATTTGAACAGTGACTCTTTTTCTCAAAGAACACCGCACGGATTTTCTTGCATAAAAACCTGTAAAAAATGACAATGAGCACACTAAAAGATCACGAAATTTACTCTCAGAATCGGGCTTAGTGGTGGAGAGACGCTGGTATCATAGGAGATTCGCCCATCTAAATTGTGACAAATCTTTGTGTTTCCGTCGAGAAAGTAGTGATGTCGTTTTTTTTTTTTTAAAAAAAATCGAAAAAAATTTTGAAAAAAAAAATCGATTTCCGATTTTACATTTCAGTTTCGGAGCTATAAACAAAAAACAAAAAACACAGAAAAGAAACGTCATCTTTCAGTAAACATAATAAGTCTCCGAAGTTGGAAAAAAAATCTCAAAATGTGCAAACGGTATGTACCCCAAAAAATCGATTCCAAAAATTATCGGCTCTAATAAATCGATTCGATTAATCGGACCAAAAAATCGGCATCATATACTCAGAGAAAGTGCCATAATAGACGGGAATATAGCTCCCATTATACCTGCGTTGAATCGCTATTACACACTTGCCGATTACGTAGCAGTCATGTAAGTTTATTTACATAATTTCAAACTTTCCTAGAGATATTTTCGTGATTTTTCCTGTTTTTTTTTTTTTTTTTTTTTTTTTTTTTTTTTTTTTTTTTTTTCTTTACATCAGATTGGACTATTCATTTGCTCACATCAAAAGTTTGCAAGAGCCCCATTACTATACCTTACAAAGGCTCACATATTGTCATGCTTGATAATATTTTTTTCGGAGTATATGTACTCATGGCTTAAAATGAGAAGAAAACAATAATCGATGGTTGATTCAAGACGTCGCAAACTTCCAGACCAATTTCAGTTTTAACCAAAAATCTTCGTTTTTCAAATCGGGAAATTAAGCAGGTGCTGACATTCCGATTTTTCGTCTCTTATTCGTCTGTTCAGAGAAAACAGCCGAAGACCGTCAAAAAACGGCTATTTTCGGAGCAAGCTACAAGTTACGCCATCTATCGGATTAAAATTTTCGGGAGTTTGCCATAGAATCACCTTAACCCTTGTGAGCCTAAGGTATTTCGGTAACACAAAGGACTAAGGGGGGTGTTTTTGTACCCCAAGGATATTTTCATGCAGCACAGTCAGTATCAATAATTTTGAAACTTTAATGGATAGATTATGTACTTAGTACCCTAAGAGAGTAGTTTATGTGAACTTTGAGTAAATTTTTGCTATGTTGCCAAATTTACACCTACTTTTAAAAAAATGTCAAAATAACAAAAAATGGAAAAAATGAAATGAGGTACCATCTTATTTTTCCATTTTTGATAAATTTCCAATTTTTTTTTCAATGATCTGACTTAATATTATTTATCTACATAAAATTTCCGTAAAATTCACTGTAATAGATGGTTCCAAACTTAAAACTGGCAGGACGAAAGGGGGGTATATTTGTACCCCAACACTTTAAATTTCTTTAATATCGACAAAAATTCATAAAAATTAATGAAATTTGGTGGACGTGTTCTAAGTATCCTAACTTAAAATGTCATGAAGTCCCAAAAAATGTTGAGCAGTTTTGACAAAATGGCGTCAAAAAAACTGGCCTGGGGTACAAATCTACCCCCCCCCCCCTTAGGCTCACAAGGGTTAATGTGAGTTGACCTGGAAACCTTTTTGTCCTCTAGAGAGGACAACGGTGGATGTAGTCAACAAAAATCAGAGTACTCATGACAGAAACAGGGTGCAAAGAACCGCAAGGTTCATCAACATATCAAAACAAAAGAGTGCGGGTCTCAGACTCAAACTCTTAGAGGCATTGTATTTTAAACAGCTAGGATATAATGTTATTAGTCTCAGGCCAAAACCGGAGGTCTTCCAACACTCATCATCCGTTCGGCCGGCACTCCTTTTGTTTTGATCGATACTGTTAAAAATACCGCTATTCTCATCCCGGTTCGAATAAATTAATAAAATTTGACCGAAGATTTTGGTGAGATTATAAAAATGCAGGGGTGAGAGCCGGAATGGCGTACGCAGGATTTAGCCTCTCTCGCTCTTTTCCCGTTTGAGTGTATGCAGTAGAAAAGGAAAGAGATAGGGGCTGAAGACACGTTCGAGTCCCTGTTTCTGTCCTTTTCCTACTCACGTGTTCAAATGGGGAAAGAGAGAGAAAGAACAAATTCCTGTGTACGCTATTTTTCCGTTTGAGTGTATGTACTAGAAAAGGAAAGAGATAGGGGCTGAAGACACGTTCGAGTCCCTGTTTCTGTCCTTTTCCTACTCACGTGTTCAAATGGAGAAAGAGAGAGAAAGACACATTCCTGTGTACGCTACTGGCTGAGGCAACCACTAACTGCGGTTGTTATTTGAATCGTGAAACTAGGAAACCTCCTGATTTGAGTCCAGTTATTTCGGGTATTGTGGTATTTCATAAAGGACCACGGCTCGGCGCGGGCGTGCTCCAAAAATCGCCCTTGTTTTTTTTTTTTTATCCTTCTCCTAATTAATGATAAGTAATAGGTACTCGTCGAAAAGGCTTTTTGTCGGTAGGTACAGTTAATTTGATTCTCGAAACTAAACGTTCATTTTCTATCTTTAGATTTTGGTCGTAATGTCATAATTTCATTAGCGGAAAAACGCACAACTCAATAAAGCTGCCTTATTATTACTCGAAGGACTCAGGATGGAAAGTTAGCAGATTAATTAATGATAAGTAATAGGTACTCGTGGAAAAGGCTTTTGTCGGTAGGTACAGTTAATTTGATTCTCGAAACTAAACGTTCATTTTCTATCTTTAGATTTTGGTCGTAATGTCATAATTTCATTAGCGGAAAAACGCACAACTCAATAAAGCTGCCTTATTATTACTCGAAGGACTCAGGATGGAAAGTTAGCAGATTAATTAATGATAAGTAATAGGTACTCGTGGAAAAGGCTTTTTGTCGGTAGGTACAGTTAATTTGATTCTCGAAACTAAACGTTCATTTTCTATCTTTAGATTTTGGTCGTAATGTCATAATTTCATTAGCGGAAAAACGCACAACTCAATAAAGCTGTCTTATTATTACTCGAAGGACTCGGGATGGAAAGTTAGCAGATTGATGTTTCGCAGTCATTCTTTCAGTCAAAACAACAAGATCAGACTTAAAGGGAGTGAATGTGTGATGAAAGGGTGGGATCAAATCTGTGAAACAACCGCCATCTTTAATTAATTCCTATACCTGTACAATTCATAGTACATATTTATATTAATAAAATCGTTGAGGAAACGTTTGTAATGCCATTTGCTCGAAAACTAAAGAACCAATTTTTGCCGTCCTTTGAACAAAATGTAGCGTAAGTGGCCTACATTTTCAGAAGAATTATCCGCGTCTCTCTGCCATTAAGCCCGATTCTGAGAGTGAATTTCGTGATTATTTAGTGTACTCACAGTAATTTTTACGGGTTTTTGCAAGAAGAGGTTTATGCAAGAATCAACTCTTTATTCAAATCCCCTGCAGCAAAAGTTTGCAAGAGCCCCATTAACCGGACATATCTATCATGTTTCACTGTACTAGCGGAGACAAGGATACTCGGCTGGAGTATGCAATATGCAACACACCAAATACATATGTCGAATGTTATATTCTGTGTTATACGTATTGCATACCATGTCCAGGTATCTGTGGCCAGGTCTCACGAGGAACTGAATTAGAAACACCTTCCTTTTGATTTGATGTTCAAATTCAGTTTTTAAATATACCACCAATACCACACTTATTTTCTGCGATTTGGAGGTTATTTTCGGCTAATACAGTGTGGCAACACCAGATTCACTCCATTTAAACCGACGTAAAATGATTCATGTTCAGGAGATTCACTGAATCTCTGTGAAATTGATACTTTTGCCTGATTTTAAAATGCAAAAGTACATGGTTGTCAAATAGAACAAGCCACCACTGGCTCAGGGTGTGAAACGTTCGAAGTGCATTCAACGAAACTGCCAGTCAACTCCTTTGATTTTGGTTCAGATAGGCAATCTGCAATACGTGTCACATTGAATTCAAGTATTGCTGGTGGCCTACCTGGCGCAACCTAAGGCGTCAACATTAATTATTCAATTCGTCGACTGTTCTTACCAAAGACATTATAGAAGAAGACTGGCCCTTAGCGGCGAGATTTGAAGCCGGTTACTGTCAAAGGCAGGGCTTCCCCGCTCGGGGGTATGAACCAAATTAACATTGCGGCTTATGGAGCCGAGACATAAAACTATTTCAAAAGAATGTTAATTACTATCAGTTTTCAAAATTACCCAGATATGATATACAGCTTATGCCAAAATTGAAATCGACGAACTTAAACGCAAGTTTCGGTCAATTTATCCGCTAGATGTTTACGATAGAAAGTACGGCAGATAAGTTATGGGTGCTGAAGTAAAAACAATGACCGACCGATCATTAACTTCGATTAGTGAAGAACGAACGCCTCAAATTGATCTAAATTTTCAGTTTAAATGTATATTATACTACACTACATAACATATGTGAGACTCGACTTTGTTGTTCGCTAAAATGATTGACTAAAATAGGTTTGAAGTTCCATAAGAGCTAATGTTAAATTGATTCATACCCCCGCGCGGGGAAGTGCCCTGCCCATTAGCCCTTGCCAAGACCGGCTTCACTTTTCCTCTGTGCATAGAGATAGCTGGGGCCAGTCTTCTTCTACAATGTCTTTGATTCTTACATACATTCATACCAAAAGTAGTCCATCTGAACACCATGAGGCGGTAATTTTTGGCGTTTTCAATAGATTTATGACTTTATTCGCAGAGTTTTACAGACTTTGTATCCATTTACGCACAATGAAACTTAGTAAAGCGCACCATTCAACAAACTGCTACATAAAGAAAGTAGTTTTTATCACTGTGCGTCGATGGCGATCTGGTTGCGTCCACGCCCAAGCGTCGCGTCGCGTCCGTGGGAGCAGCCAACAGATGTTAGTGGTGCGGTCAAGCTCAAACTTTCTCAATTACCGTCCCCCACCCCCACCCCCCGCGCTCCCTGCAGCGTGGTACCCCCTACAAAACTCACTCCCTCTTCGTCTCGACCCCCTTTTCCCAACCCCCGGCCCCCTCTAACCCCCCCCCCCCCCCTCAGTCTCTCCCACTCATAGATGCAGTTCCCTTTGCCATCGACCAAGTCTATCAGATACACGTCCTAACCTACTGTCAGACCGATCAATCAATAAGGATGGAGTTTCGCGACCCCCTCTTCCTCTCCCTCCCCCTACCCCCTCTCTACAACACACCAGCGTTGCCAGATCGAGGGTAAAAAGCCGTATCGTCCCCCATTTAAATAAATGTAAAACGTACGGCTTTTTCACCCCTAATCTGGCAACACTGCAGCACACTCACCCTCCTACACACCCTCCAACCGTAAATAGAAAGCGTGAACGGGCTGAATACGCGCTTTAACCCTTTGAGGGGCAGTGGCTAGTGCCACTAGCCACCTTTTATTTATTTTTTCCTGAGCTTATGAGACAGTGGCTATTGTAACTAGCCACTTTTTTTGGTTGGTAAGATGTTCTAAAATGGGGAAAAAATATTTTCCACATGGTAGCACAGCGGTAAACATTATTTTTAGACCAGGTAAATGTTGACATTTTGAGATTTTCCCTCCAAGACAGACCGGCTCCCGCTAATGTAGTAATATTTTTTTTTCTGGAAGGTTTAGGCAAATTTTTGAGGCAGATTATGAATTTTGAAAGTATTTTGAACATTTTGAAGTACTAGTGAGTAAAATTTGCTGATTTTGTAATATAATTACAAGCGTTAGAATAAGGTGGCTAGTACCACTAGCCACTGCCCCTGAAGGGGTCAAACAGTGATGCATTGTCTATTTCCAAGTTTTCCGCCTTTTAGAAGGAATTTTAGGGCTCAGATAAGACGTTCAGAAGCTTATTATAACTTGAACTACTTATTCACATTCTAAATTCTTGCATTCAGCCAATAATAGGCCTCGGAGATTCATTGAAGCAACATCGTCGTTTACAGCATTGTTTACAGTGTTTTGCCATTTTACAGCATATTTTGGATTTTTTTCGGTACTTTCATAAAGAATGTAATGTTTTATTCTATTTATATTATCTTTATAGTCTAGAAAACAACTTGTAAAAAGAAAAAAGTCACATCTTCTGTTTCAACATAGCCAATAATCACTTTTTAGCGCAGCTCGAAGCAAAAATGTTGCTCTGCCACACACTAAATTCGGATTAACTTCAAAAGTTACAATTTTTTGGGGTAAACTTTACTAGGTAATTTTGTTCTCTATAGTGTAAATAACAATTTTATGATTTTTTGAGATTTTTTGGTGCTCCTCAAGGTGTCTAAAAAGTTAATTTTAGTCGATCATAGGTCAAAAAGTGCCATTTACGCGTTATTTTCAAGACTAAACCATGCTCAAATAAGTTTCCTGACTTTTATTACAATTTTTTCTCATAAATAATAGTTTGTTTGATTGATTCTGACTCATAGTTGTCATTGTTTGGCCCTTTAAAATTAATTTAAACCTGATTTTCGAAAAAATATTATAACAAAATTTTCTAGCCCTTTGTGGGGCAGTGGATAGTTACACTAGCCACCTGTTTTCTCCTATACTAGTATATGGAATTGTATGAAAATTTTTTTGGGGTCTATTTTTACCCTAAGGAACCTAAAAATGTAAAAAAATTGGGAAAAAAATTATTTTCCTTAATTTGCCCCTCAAAGGGTTAAATTGCATAGAGAGGAAAATGGCCGAGAAATGGGAAAGGGAGAGAGAAAGAGAGGGATAGAGAATGAGGGGGAGAGAGAGAGTGTGTTTGTGTGTGTGTGTGAGCGAGAGAGAGAGAGAGAGAGAGAGAGAGAGAGAGAGAGAGAGAGAGAGAGAGAGAGAGAGAGAGAGAGAGTGAGAGAGAGTGAGAGAGAGAGAGAGAGGGAGAGAGAGAGAGAGAAACAGTGAGAGAGAGAGAGAGAGAGAGAGAGAGAGAGAGAGAGAGAGAGAGAGAGAGAGAGAGAGAGAGAGAGAGAGAGAGAGAGAAAGTTTGGCTCGGGCATCGCACGACTATTTCCACGCCGTTCTTCTGATGGGCCTTGAAAACTTTCTCCCTCTCTAGCTGAAAATATGTCTGGATTTGAGTACCTTCATTACCTGACTTTGGTTGTTGGTTTTGATCGTGAAAATCCCCAAGCTGAACAAGGGAGGATCGGCAATTTGGCAATCATTGAATCCTGCCCATTTCAACGTATGATAAAGAATCGATTCTTATTGAGGGGGTCATGGCTCTTTCACTAATTCGATTGTTTCTCATACATTCGATAGGAAAGAAATGCACAGCTGCCAGTTTGCTGGATCCACCTTTGAAGCTCCTTATCATTAGAACTCATCACAATCTCTCAAATAAATAAAATGAGCAAATATGAATAAATAAATAAATTAAATCAAGGAGCCACTCAGTCTTCTAATGAATCGTATTGGTGGATTGATCGATTGATGGGTCAGTATAGAGTGCGTTGTATGTCGTTTGATTTTGATTCAAGTTTGTTTATGTTTCGACTTTGAGAAATTCAGTTGTGAAGATCAGTAAATCTTCAAAATTATTGGTCTGATTACCCCTTCCAAACCTGAAAATACTTTTCGTTCAGAGATGGATTTTTGGTCGTCAAAGCTGATCTAGGCACACTAGAGTCCCTATAGGTAGAGAGTTAAGACAAGTGAAACTATGTGAGCCGCCATTGGATGCGATTTTGCGCATTTGTTGACATTCTGAGGGCCGTTGTTGTGTTTTGGTCCACTGCAAAGATTACAGTGCCGCTGAGTTTCGAAAAGATTTAATCTTTGTAATCTTTTTGTTGATCGACATTTATTCACGCTTTGAAAGATTCTTTTGGGATTTATAGACATTTACGGAAATAATAAAGATTGATGTAATTTACCATTCGCATAGCTTATTTTGGCCTCTACCAGAATTAAGGTAACTTGACCAGAGTTATGGAACATTTGACCAGGTATCAAGTGAAATTGAATCGTGTAGTTCGAAAACACGCCATCGTCATTTTTAAGGAAACTACAAAAACTGTGCAGCTCGGGCGGAAAAGTCATTGCAGAAAAAATCTTTTTGGTGATAAGCAAGGTATTTTAGTACTTCTTCCTTAACACCGAAAAGATTTTGTCTGCATTGACTTTTCCGCCAGCGCTGCACAGTTTTTGTAGTTTCCTTAAAAATGACGATGGCGTGTTTTCGAACTACGCGATTCAATTGACCTGATTCCTGGTCAAAATGTTCCATAACTCTGGTCAATTACCTTAATTCTGGTAGGGGTCAAAATCAACTATGCTAATGGTAAATTACACCATTCTTTTTTTTCCGTGTTCTTGAGGTGTATCATGATTAAAATTAACAGACTCATCGAAAATTAACTCTTTATCCGTAAAACACCGTTGGTAAACAACTGCGATTGTAAACAAAAGTGCAAACCCGCATCCAATGGTGGCGTCTGTAGAGCCAAAACTCATCGACCAATCATAGAAGTTGACTACTCTCTTGTCTGAACTCTCTAAATAAGGTAAGTGACCCAAAGGTGGCCATACCTATGCTTGGGCCAATATGCATAAATGAGGCATGAGAGATAAAAAAAAAAACTAAATATGTCAATTTACTATTTAGACAGTTGGTCATCAAATGTTAATTTCATTTTTTTAAAATTTGCTTGTTTTTGAGGTTTTTTTAGCGTTTGAAAAAAAGAAGAGTTTTGACATCATGCAAAACGTGCACCTAAGGTGGCCACCCCTCATATTTTTGATACACCTAAAAGTGTACACCCCCTTTTAAATTTCATCAATAAGTATTCAAATGCTATTTTATCGTTCAAAAACGGAATCTAGACTCTAGTTGCACCAAAAATTATAATGATTTATGATGAATTGAAAGTCAAAGGTGGACTCGATTTAAGGACTTAGCTTTTACGATTGTTTACTACCGCGAAAATTAGCTGAAGACCTTCAAAAATGGACGTTGCACTGTTTCGCGCCGAATGAATCGCCCGATGCTCTTGATTTTTGGAGTGGGGGAAGCTATAGCATCCTGCTACTCAGCACTAACGCCATCTATTGTCAATTCATGTAATTAATTGAAATAAGCAAGGGTGGGCCACCTTAATAGCCGGGCCACCTTTGGGTCACCTACCTCATAGGGACTCTAGGGCACACTTTTCTCTCATATAAAACGATACGCATATCGTATTTTTATTTTCTCCGTAAGATCCTATGTTATTCAGGTATACATACATTGAAATATACACCAGGTCTGAAAGGGTTAAGGGGTGGCTCGGCTGAGGAAGTGAGGAGGAGGTGCATCGTAGACGTTGAAAGGTTTCTATCGGAATGGAACCTATCCAGTGGCGTCGCGTGCCATCTGGCAACAATGCAACTTCTCTATTTAAACTCATTGGATATATCGAATTTTCCTTGTACACTGTGCAGTGTGCACCCCCTGTATTCGATAATTTACAAGAGTTTAACCCTTCACTGCATGATTTTTTTTTCTCAAGCAAATGTGGATTTTTCAATGTATTAGGTATGGTCAAATACATGGGAATAATAGTGAAAAAAATAATTTGACGGTTTTTCGGTCAAAATTATCTTTTTTCTATTTCTTACTCGTTTTTACAAGTGATATAACACCATAAGAAATGGCGGGAATTTTTTTTTTTTTTTTTTAAATTTTCAAAAAATTTTTTTTTTTTACTTTAATTGGATTTTTCAAAAAGCCAATGCCGGAAACTTTATAAAAATAATCAAAATGTGGTCAGTTTGGAGACGGGGGCAAATTTCCCCGCTGACGTGATTTCGATCACGAACCCTTCACTGCATGATGTTTTCTTTCAGCCAATTTTTTTTTTTTTTTTTTTTTTTTTTTTTTTTTTTTTTTTGAGCTCAAAACATATCTTCTCCCGCGTTGACACACCATGCGCCGAAGACATATCTCAAACCCTGTATTTTATATGAGCGTTTGAAGAATTTGATCCACCGGTGGAACACCATTCAGTGAAGGGTTAAATGTATAGAATACATTGTTGCCAAATTGCTCCACTGACGCCACTGTACCTATCGCAATGACACCTCCGATAAAAAAAAAACACACACTCGATAGCGACTCGTCACGATTACGATACGATCCTTCATTATGAAAGGGGTGATCACTGATCGATCACAAATCGAAATCGTTATCGTAATCGGATTGAATATAGATTATCGAAATCTGCTCGGATTTGAAGAAGGAGAAATAAAAGTGCTTGTATTTTATTTCTTCTATTTCTTCTTCTTTTTGACAAAGTCAGTTCCAGCAATGTGGCAACTGTGTATTATTCCCGATACACAGATGATAAGTCCAAATTTTTTTGTCCAAAACTTTTAAGTCCAAAAATTAATGTCCGAAACATTAAAGTCCAAAAACTTAGGTCCAAACAGGAAACGTCCAAAAGAAGAAAAGACCGTTATTAAAATGTCCAGAAATTATAAGTCCATAAAATGAAGTCCAAAAATTTGGAAAGTCTAGGGGACAAATGGATTTTGCAAGCGATCAGTATGCAAGTGTATCGTGTTTTTTTTTTTAATTGAATTATAACCCTAGCAACCTTTTGTCCTCAAATTCGATCAACAAGTAGGTACTTTTTTCAAATCATATCAAATGGATTTCACAGGGAGATCTATTTTAAGCTTTCTACAGAAAACAAGGACACTAAAATTTTACTGGAATATTTCTGTTCATTTCAATATGAACCTTTGGACACTTTTTTGGACATGGACTTTTTATTTGGGGACATTGTAGTTCACTGGACATTAGAACATTTGGAGGAAATGACATAGGACAAAAATATAACTGGACAAATAAAATTTTGCACAAAAATGTTTTGGACATAAAAGCTGTGGACATATCATCTGGGAACCATTATTCTCATCGGAATGCATGAGAACAGTAGCGGCTCGTGCAATCTGGCAACAGTGCTATTTTGCCATTTAAATCTGTGCTAAAAGATCGATTCTAGGTGAGGCACAGCGCCTCACCAAAGAATCGATTATTTTACATAGGTTTAAATGGAGGGAGTCCATTGTTGCCACATTGCACGAGCCGCCACTGCATGAGAAACAATCGCCGATTAATAGGAGGGTCATGGCCCCCTCAAGAATCGATTGTCTCTCATACGTTTAAATATGGGATGAATTCATGGTTGCCAAATCGCTGGATGCGCCCATGCTTTTTGATTTGATCTTCCATGACCACACACGTCACACACCCCCAGCCAGCTGCTGTGTTCAATCGGGCTCTTGCAACGGAGTGGCGGCTCGTGTGATTTGGCATCAATATTTTTTCCAGCGTTTGAATGTATATAAAACAATCGATTCGATAGTGAAACGCTGCTTCACCAACAATCGATTGTTATACATACATTCACGTGAAAGGCTATTAACATTGTTGGCAAATTGCACGAGCCGCTGCTGGTCTTGCAAACATTTGTTACAACACAGAAAAAAAACACGTGCTCCAGACACGATCTATATACACACCAGTACGGAACGTGCTCAAAGCACAAACTTTTCAGGTTCTGGACACGACGGGATGCGTTTCAGACGCAAACTCAACCTAAATAGATTGCGCTCAGAACTCGTTCCCGTACTGTTGTGTACGTTCGTGTCTAGAACACGGAAAGTTCGTGTCTGGAGCACGACCATTTTTTTCTGTGAAAGGGATTGAAGAGTTAATTCTCGCAAAAAAAGACGAGTAAAAAAATAAAAATGACGACGAGTATGCAAAAATATCACGAAATTCACACTCAGAATCGCGCTTAATGGTTGTGAGACGCAAGTATCACCGCAGATTCCTATCTAATTTAAGACTGTTCTGTGTGTTTTCGTAAAGAAAGTGACAAATTAGACAGGAACCTTCCATGTTACCTGCGTTGGACCGCCACACTATGGTCCGAAATCAAAACCTAGGTGGTCAAAAATAAGATCGGCTAGAAGTAGAAAAAAACTATTCTAGCTACTACAGATGATATTAGGGGTTTACTTAGCAAGGTATTTACCCTTGGATTGTCATATAACCATCGGATAAAATTATTAGATGGAATGGAATTATTCCTGTGATATTTCATGTCTTTGTATTTTTGACCACCTTGGACTCGATGCCACTGCGTTCTTTCTTGGCTTTATAGCAGTTTTGTGAGTTTATTGCTGAATTTCAGACTCTTTATATTATGAATTTTTGTGATTTTCACTGGTTTTTCATCAGATTTGCTCACAGGAAAAAGTTGCTAGAGCCCCATTGTTCATAAGTTGACTATCAAAACAAGTAAACACTATACGCTTTGGATCTAAAACTCGGGCTCGACGCCTTTTTCTGCACTGAAAAAAAAATTACGGTGAAAATAACCATACGGATACCTGATTTTGGCACCTGCTAGATGTTATGGTAATGTTAACCAGAATTTTACTATGTTTTGACTAAGTAATAGGTGATGTTACCTGATTGCATGTCGAATTTACTCAAAGTATCGGTAAATGAACCATACTTCTGGTCAAGTTTACCAAAACATCTAGCAAGTGCCAAAATCAGGTATCCGTATGGTTATTTTCACTAATCTTTTTTTTTTTTCCGTGTGCGGCGGCGACAGAGCACGGAGTGTCTTCCAAGTTTTGTACCGCGCCTTCACTTCGGTCGATGCGACCCATCCGACAACCCAGAGAAACGTGTCCAACAATTTAGATTTGGTGGTTAATTATAGCATAGCTAATGCGGTGACTCTAATGGCAGATACATTAATGAAAAGTTAATTTACCGACAACATTAGCCAGAGGGGTAAGCTCGGCCAACTCAACACAAACATCAACATTTTACATTCCTCACTTGAGGATTTATCGTCCACCACTCTCTCTCTCTCTCTCTCTCTCTCTCTCTCTCTCTCTCTCTCTCTCTCTCTCTCTCTCTCTCTCACTCTCTCTCTCTCTCTCTCTCTCTCTCTCTCTCTCTCTCTCTCTCTCTCTCTCTCTCTCTCTCTCTCTCTCTCTCTCTCTCTCTCTCTCTCTCTCTCTCTCTCTCACACTTACACACTTTGTACGCATGCGCACACGCTCACTGTCGCGATTTCATTCCCTTAGTGTTGTGTCTGTGTCTATATGCGTGTGTGTGTGTGTTTGTGAAAAGATAATCCTTTTCTTCACATATCTCTTGTCGAGCTCGCGATCGATGCGTTGGGTCTCCTCTTAATTATGGTTTCTTTCTCCGCTTCGCCCGCCCCGCCCCGAAACAAACAAACACTCGTTACAACAAAAGACTTAAGTATTTCAAGCGTTTCAGTGGCCGTCAACAGCTTTCGATGGGGGATGGGGGATAGAGAAAGTAAGATGGTAAAATTCTGGTGATTTATTGGCAGAGTCAACGACCGCACGCGGTTTTCTATATGGAAGTTTTCACACTTTTGGAAGGCGGAATTGATGTTGAGATTGGTTCTTGTTTATATCTTGTTTTTAGGTGCTTGTTTGTTTGTTTGTTTTGTTTCTTAGTTAATCTCTAGATCTTTTACGGGGTGATTATATGGATGTTCCTATAGACGGTTTAAGTGCGAAGTCAACGGTTAGCCAACAACCACAACAATGCACTCATCGGTCGCAATCGGTTGTGATAAAACTCGCGTAGCGTTCCAAAACTATCTCACGCACACTCCCGTGACCCCCATGTATACCCATCTAATTCTACTTTCGAAATTCGTATACACACAGAAAAAAATGGTCGTGCTCCAGACACGAACTTTCCGTGTTCTAGACACGAAATGTATAGATACACACCAGTACCGGAACGAGTTCTGAGCGCGATCTATTTAGGTTCAGTTTGTGTCTGAAACGCATTCCGTCGTGTCCAGAACCTGAAAAGTTTGTGCTCTGAGCACGTTCCGCACTGGTGTGTATATAGATCGTGTCTGGAGCACGTGCTTTTTTTTCTGTTCAGGGCCTTGTTTTACGAGATATCATTATCAAAATTGCGTTAAAATGCCTCGAGGAATTCGTTTCAGCCAAAAAATTCCACAAAAGATGTCTCTACATACGATTTTTGAAATTAGAGTGAGATGGCAGTACATGGGGGTTACGTGAGAGCGAGAGAGACAAACTGTCTTTGTTTGGAACGATCATCACCGGCAGTCGCCATTACTAACACCCTCTATTCAAATCGGTTGCGTAAGAGCCATGTTGAGCACCAAAGGTATCCCTGAGCGTTGATCATAAAATCAGAGTTTGAGAAAGTGATCTTATACTCTGTTCAAGATAAGAAGGCGGGTGAGAATTCAGGTAGTAATGCACTATTTAGCAACGGTGTGGCTATGCTGGCTACTCCAACCCTTTGCAGTGTCCGTTGTTCTCCCGATCTCTCTCTTGGCACGGAGGATTTCCAAGAACCGACAGACTCAACAATTTACACACGTCCAGTAAAAATTGCGAACGGTCAAAAATACGAAAAAACGGACGAAATTTTCACTCTAAAGGGCCAAAACTCGGCAAAAATAGTCGACTTCGAATATTGATGACTCTCAGAAATTCATATCTTTCAGTCGGAATTAAATTCAGAATATTTCGTCTAATATCGAATATATGAGAGTCATCAATATTCAAAGTCGACTATTTTTGCCGAGTTTTGGTCCTTTAGAGCGAAAATTTCGTCCATTTTTTCGTATTTTTCACCGTTCGCAATTTTTACTGGACGTGTGTAAATTGTTGAGTCTGTCGGTTCTCGGAAATCCTCCGTGCCAAGAGAGAAGTCGGAAGAACAACGGCCACTGCGAAGGGTTGGAGTAGCCGGTATAGCTGCACTGTTGCTAAATAGTGCATTACTACCTGAATTCTCACTCGCCTTCTTATCGTGAACAGAGTATAGGTTGCACAAAAAACCTCCTTCAGATGGCCTTGACTTGAAATTTGTTGAGATCTTTTCGTTTGGCTGAATCTATCTGGGAATTATGAGCTACAGGTAGAACATTATGATGCGTTTTTTTATTCTCCGGAGCATGTACCGGTGCAGCTCCAGTGCACCGGAGGGTTTTTTTTCCGGTGCTCCAGCACCGGAGCGCACCGAATAATTTTTTTAGTAGCGGTGCGGATTCCGGAGAATAAAAAAACGCTTCATTAATAAATAAAATAAGCATTTCGGAGGCACCCTTTTAAGGTAAATCGTTAGCATACGCAGCAACTCAAAGGGAAAATCTGAAGAGCCTCTCAAGTAAAGGCCACCTCAATAACAGAGAAAAAAGCATCAGCACAGCTTACATTTTCAGCTTTATAAAATAGATATTATTGACTGTAATAACTGGTTGAAGCAAAAGATGAGTGAATTGAGAATTTCATAATTAATTCATTGCTTCACTTCTCAACTGATATATGCAATATTTGCTTCAATTGGTATAATTACTGATGGATTTCATTAGGTCATTAAATAACCGCAAAATGGTAGCCTTGATACAATTTTGTCTTTAATCGCCTCGATGATTTCTTGAAAAAAAAAGAGGGACTTCTAAAGCAGGACTCCACGGGGCCTCCAATCTAACGCGTAATCCAAAATCCAAAAGAAAAAAAAAAAAAAACAAAAAAAAGAAAACAAAACGGGACACTAAACCAAACTTATCCCCCGAGCTTCCAAGTCAACTATCTCTCTAGGCCCCTCAAATTTCTTTCGAAGGCCCTCGGTTGTACCTCGTCGGCTGATGGTTCTATTTCATTCAGAAATTTGATTAACATCCGAAAACTTGAAAATAAAACCGTTCAATTTTGATGTTATTATTCTGTGTGTAGAAAAAAAAGGGATTCATCGCCGACTAAAAAATGCATTTCACCATCGACGAAGTAAAGATTGTCGCGAGATTTTTGCGAGCTAAGTTTCGCCTTCAAAGTTCCGATTCGGCCACTCTTTATACTCCTTCGGCCGGGAGAGCCGTTATAGATCAGTCACACTCACATGCATAACTGCGGCAGTGGTCGCTTGGAGTTCCTTCATGCCATGAAATACTGTACAGGGTGTACCAGACCACCCGGACAGGGCACTTTTCTCGAAAACTACTGAACCAAATGGTATGAAACAAGGAAGTCAGATGAGGAACTGCCCTCAAATTTTTCATTTTTGATATTTTCAGAAGCCCTCGACAGTCCTTTGGGGGGATTCTGAGGAGTGGAGGGGGGTCCAAACAAAGTTTCTAAGTTTCAAGGTGAAACTTAGCTCGTGAAAATCTCGTGACAATCTTTAACTCGTCGATAGTGCATAAATAAATCAGTCAAGTAACATTGGTAATGTGGGTTGATGGTTATACTGAAATGCAATGATTAAAAACTGCAACAAGTAATACTCACGAGTTTTCGATCTTGGCTCCCTGGGACCATCTACGGTAACTTTAATGGCTTTATTGTACGTCGCTACTTGCGGTGGAGAGGAACTTATTGTTATTGTCAGCGTGAAACTTTTCCCTGAAACAGAAATAGAGAAAAACAGAAGAAATGAGCAGTGCCATGGACTATTTTAAAGGATAACAGCAAAAAATCTAGGGTAGTGGTATAAATTCACCGGCTGCACCGACGCACAGTGGAGCGACTTAATGGGAGGGGTCGGACATGGTAAATTTTACTAAAAATGATAATTTGAATGTTTTTACCGTCAAAAAACAAACTATATAGGGTGATTTTGATAGGAAATTTTAAAATAAAACCAATGAAATCACTTTAAAACTTCTATGTAGCGTATTAAAAAATATATACACATATACACATGTCCGGCCTTTCCCATTGACTTGCCCCACTGTGCGACGCGACGCGACAACAGCTGGTATGCTCATATGAAGTGCCTATAAAACTAGGCAACAGTCACAATTCCACCAAGATCCATTCACTATTGAGGTGGATCCTCACCGTTTAGTTCCATATTCTGCCACCATAAGAAGATACTTTCTTTTAATGCGGGAAAAAATCATGATAAACGCAATGTTGCACCTTTCGGTTAGAGCGTTTTAAAGTATCAATCCGTTTGTAAAAAGCAGTAAAAATGACAATGACAGCATTAGAAAACACCAAAATTCATTAATAAACTCACGAATTGCGAAAAACACTAGACACTGTTCACCCCTGTATCTTTCCACCACGTGCACGATATTTCGTGAGATTAGCGCGGCACATTCAAATAATCACGGGTGACTGTCATCACAGCTGACTTCATAAACAAATAAACAGTAAACTCTGATGGTATCTGTTCGAATTTCTTACGTCTCAATATCCTCGATTCCTCACAATAAGTTGTGAATGACACGAAAACTGATAGTTGTGTCGAAAACTTATCAAAATTAAACAATAACACACAGGAGTTGCAAGTATGATTCCAACTTCAATCATCATCCTCGGAACTCCTGCGTGTGTTATTGTTTCATTTTGATAAGTTTTCGACACAAATATCAGTTTCCGTACCTTTCACAACCTATTGTGAGGAATTGAGGATATTGAGACGTAAAAATTCAAACAGACGCCATCAGTGTTTACTGTTTATTTATTTATGAAGTCAGCAGTGATGAAAAGACGGCCATGATTATTTGAATGAGCCGCACTAATTTCGCGAAATATCGTGCATGTGGTGGAAAGATACAGAAGTGAATAGTGTCTAGCGTTTTTCGCAATTTGTGAGTTTATTAATGAATTTTGGTGTTTTCTGATGCTGCCATTGTTATTTTTACGGCTTTTTACATAAGAATTGACACTTTAAAACGCTCTAGCCGAAGTGTGCAACAGACCCATTAAATGAAAAAAAAGGACTTCGTTGGAGCCTCGGAAGCAATCGAAGGAACATTTTAGTACAGACAGTATGCTAAAGTGTTACGAAATAAGCGTGAAACTATTGAATTTCGGAAGTCTCCCTATATCGGCCACTGGCGACGTCAGAGACAATCTATATCAGAGACCTCGCAGTTCGCACTAACCGTTCGTGCAAAGACAACTTACTCTTTCGGGAACTCAACAAAATAACATGGAGAACAACATCCAACGGCTCCTACGTTGGCTGATGAGAAACGACCAAAACATTAATGCTTTGTTCTGATTGGCTACAGACAACAACATCTTTGCTCATCAGCCAACGTAGGGTCCATTGGGTGTTGTTCTGTTGCAGCCCCGAAAAAAAAAAAAAAAAAAAAAAATTGCCCCTCATCTTTCACTCGGAGAAGGTAAGAAGTGCGAGGTCTCTGATATATATTGTAGATTGTCCCTGGATGACATGGCGTCTTCGGAGGGATTTCCGAAATTCAATAGTTTCACCCTTATTTCGTAAAATTTTTTAGTATACTGTTGGTAGCAAAATGTTCCTTAAATTGCTTCCGAGGATCCGACGAAGCCCTTTTTTTATTTATTTGCGTTAGATTTTTTTCCATTTAAAAAAACGTATCTTCTTGAGGTAGCAAAATATGGAACTAAACGCTGAGGATCCACCTTAACCGATAAAAAATAGCCGATAGAAAACAATGCATCATGACGTAATGGTGCATCAAGCGGAACATCCTGTCTTACTTCCACCATGAATTTATAGTGATGCAACGTACATTTTTGCTTGAGCGCACATTGAATGCATAGTGCAAAGAGACAAGGTACGGCATTTATGTGAGCCGTGAGCCATAACATCGTTTCATTAAACGGCCAGATCCCTATATTGTAATATTAAACATAGGTATATTATCTTCTTTCCATTTTACGTAAGAACCAAAGATGACGAAGCGTCCAATTTGACAACGTCGCAATTCGTCCAATAACACGCCGGAGTAATTTCAGTTTTTTATTAACTTTAACCCGCCGTCAGTCGCGCCCTAAAAACTTCCGCGAGTAGTCGCGCGGGGTCGTTTTCGACCTCAAAGTTCTTTCGTCCCATTTTACCATTGCCATTCAAAATTTTGATTTCAACCATGCAGAATAGAAATAAGTATGTCTTTGTAAAGCTTTTCACATGAAAACTGGATTTGAAAAAAGAATTTTACGTTCAGTAATTGGTATATTGTAATCTGTGTCGGAAAAACCCTAAAAATGTGATATTTCCCAGATTTTTATCGGTCAGCTGCCTTTAACTAGTTTTGAAACTCCTAAACCGAGGTTTTTTTACTTCTAGGCACTACAAAAGATAATTTCATGAAAAGAAAGTATGGGGTTAATGGGGCAAGTTTTCGAGATATCCCCCCTCAATACCCCTCCTATATTTAGTCCTAAAATTTTGGAGATGAAACAACTAACCATCTGAAAAACTTTATTTTTTACCGAATGAGATGGAAAAAATGCCAATTAAGGTAAGCAAGATTCTATCACCAAAAAACAGAATCGAAATTGAGGATTCAGGGGAGGGCTGGAGAGGAAAAGGGGGTTGTAGGGGGGTTGCAAAGTGGAGATCCTTGAATTTTTTTTTTGCTGTGATCAAGCTTTTCGTACATGATTCCAGATACCCCTTTTCACCTCCCTTCCGCTTTCCCCCCACCATCCACCTTCATTTCCCCTCTCATTCCCTTTTTACCCTTTCCACTCCCCGCCCCATGTGATAAAATCATACTTTCGCGGAAAAAAACAAAAACATTTATGATAAGTGGCGTCGCTTGTAATCTGGCAACGCCGCATTTCGTGGATTCAAATGCCTAAAAAAGTCAAACTAATGGAGGTGCGCAGTGCATTCCCTCGAATCGACACTTTGCACGGGTTTAAATTGACAAAACGCAGTGCTGCCAGATCGCAAGCGGCACCGCACTGATTTACGTAAAAATTAATACGTAAGAAATTGGGATAAACGAGTAATTTAGAAAAAAACAGTGAGAGCCAACATTAGATTTGCTGAAAGTACTGTAGTAAGTATAGAAAAGTAAAAAACCAACGGCAATCACATCCCGCAAGTGTAAACACCGCACAGAATCCACGTTTACGTTATGTTCACTCGGTCACATTTTATGAACGTGAGTAGTCGCGCGGGGTCGAAAACGACCCCAAGCAACTTTGACGCGTCCGTGCTTCAAAACGAATGATTAAATTAAGTTCATACTAACAGGGTGGGTAGTCCAAACCCTTGAAGGAAGGTACTGAAACGGACGAGCTAAAACTTTAAAATTTTCATGGACAAAATTGCATTATTCTGACCCCTGGGGTCGTTTTCGACCCCGCGCGACTGTTGGCGGGTTAATAAAATTAGGCAACCTTAAAATCGTTAGCGTTTAAAAAATAATATTTTCTTATACAGGGTGAGCCAGAGCACCCGTACCAGGCATTTTTCTCGAAAACTACTGAACCAAATGATTTGAAACAAAAAAGTCAGATAGAGAACTGACCCCAAATTTTTCAATTTTGATATTTTCAAAAGCCTCCGACAGCCCCGAGGGGCTTATTTGGAGGGGTTCAAAAACATTTTTCAAGTTTTCTCGAAAAAACCTCCAATAAAAGTATAAAAATTAGTTTATAACCTTAAAGTAGTGGCAATTGCCGACATTTTTGCTCATTTCAATATTTTTCAAAATACACCAATTTTTCGAGTTATGGAGGATTTTTGGAATTTTTTTTAATCGGCCCTTTTGGCCACCCTGTTGAGAATTTTTCAAAAACTATTACAGATTCTGAAAGAACAGATCGAGACCTTTTGCTTGATGTGCCACATATTACCTTAAAGTTGAAAAATAAGGTGTTTTTTGCCAAATCAAAATTTTGGGGCTTCAAATAGCTCAAACTATGGAATCGCGACAATTCTGCAATTAAAGCCCCAATATTTTGATTTGGCAAAAAACACCTTATTTTTCAACTTTAAGGTAACATGTGGCACATCAATCGAAAGGTCTCAATCTGTTCTTTCAGAATCTGTAATAGTTTTTGAAAAATTCTCAACAGGGTGGCCAAAAGGGCCGATTAAAAAAAATTCAAAAAATCCTCCATAACTCGAAAAATTGGTGTATTTTGAAAAATATTGAAATGAGCAAAAATGTCGGCAATTGCCACTACTTTAAGGTTATAAACTAATTTTTATACTTTTATTGGAGGTTTTTTCGAGAAAACTTGAAAAATGTGTTTGAACCTCCCCAAATAGGCCCCGAGGGGCTGTCGGGGGCTTTTGAAAATATCAAAATTGAAAAATTTGGGGTCAGTTCCCTATCTGACTTTTTTGTTTCAAATCATTTGGCTCAGTAGTTTTCGAGAAAAATGCCTGGTACGGGTGCTCTGGCTCACCCTCTATATTACGCGCCTTCACTCAATTGTGTATGCAAAATCAGCACAGCTATGCAGGGATATTTAACTAACCGCTTGATTTGAGCGAGCAAACATTGAATCGTCTTTGTAACCTGGAAGTGAAATGGTGTAACCCTATTTTCTTTGTGGAATATTGGTGTCTCTACCAGTGCGGTGCGGTGCACCATTCTGAGTTCACCCGACGATTCGATCGATGTTTTTCCATCATAGGTTTACATAATCGGAATGTAAAGCGTTGCTACAACTAATCCGACGCTATAGATATAAGAGTGTCACATCAAAAGTGAAATCTGATAACACTTCAGCAGTCCCGTATAACTAGAGTTTGAGGCTTGGTTTGACCCCCCCCCCCCCAAACAATGAATTGAAGGACAGTCTTATAAAATGTGCCAGAAATATTGCTCCACCGATTAAAGTCCAAGCAACGGAGAGCTAATGTGAGCCCTAGCTTGGAAGTGTTGCAGACTTATGTCTAATAGTCAATTCTTATGTATTTTGGACCGCTGAATCCGAATCTGAACTTTGCGTACAAATAAGATGGGCGGAAAGGCCGCCATTTTCCAAAATGACGGTCAAAGTCTCGTTATGTTGGCTTATTTAGCTTACAACTCGAGGCGCCATTGCTCAAACACAAAAAATCACTTCGTACGAAATTAAAGTTCGTCTTTACAACGAAAACGTTTCAGACCAACATTTCATACAGATCAAAACTACGAGAATGCGCTACGAGAATACTCGTAAATGCGCTACGGAGCCACGAAAAGTGGTGAAATTAGTCCGTTGCAGCGCATAACCGCAAACCTCCTTTCGCCGCGGCCACTTCACTGGGAAATCGTACATATGTAACAGGGGCAAAAAGGTGATGTCGCCAAACCCCAGCTTGACCTTGTGACCCATCTATCGATTCAGCTTGGCAAATGGAGTCGATCGCTCTTAGGGGTTTTTATATTTATTGAAACGGTGGCCGCTTCAGATGCAACTCATGGCTATGCAACATGGGCAAAAAAATGATGTCACAAAACCCCAGCTTGCGACCCCTCTATCGATTCAGCTTGGCGAATGGCGTCGATCGCCCTCAAGGGTTTTCGTATCTTTTGCATCTGAGACTCTTTCACTCATGCATGTCAACTCATGGACTCTTAAACATACGGAAAAAGGTGATGTCGCCACACCCCAGCTTGTGACCCCTCTATCGATTCAGCTTGGCAAATGGAGTCGATCGCTCTCAAGGGTTTTAATATCTTTTGAAACTGGGACCACTTAATTCGGAACTCATGCCTATGTAAAATGGGTTAAAAGGTGATGTCGCCAAACCCCAGCTTGTGACCCCTCTATCGATTCAGCTTGACAAATGGAGTCGATCGCCCTCAAGGGTTTTCATATCTTTTGAAACTGGGACTACTTAGCTCGTTTCGGAAGTGTAGGCGGACCTAAATCATAATCTTTGGCGAATTTTCAAATTAAATTCCTTTAAAATAAAACCAAACTTGCCTCTAGCTTTGTTCTTTTGCGTTTAAAGCGTTCCTCGTTGAAAAGTGAACTCTCAATTTCATTTTCATTCATTTTCATCGAGTAATATCAGAAATAATGTTGACAAATTCCAAAGATTATCGGTCTAGGTCCGCCTACACTTCTGAAACTACCTCTAACTGGCAACTCATGGCTTTGGCTATCGATTCAGTTTGTACAGTCCCTCAGCTTAGTCACGCTTTTCCACACTTCTCCACACTTTTTCACGCATTTTCACGCATTCTCACGCATCGTCACACTTCGTCACGCTTCGTCCCGCTTAGTCAGTCACGCTTTCGGCACGCTTAGTCACGCTTAGTCACGCTTCGTCGCTCTTTGTCACGCTTCGTCACGCTTCTTCACGTTTAGTCACGCTTCGTCACGCTTCGTCCCGCTTAGTCAGTCACGCTTTCGGCACGCTTAGTCACGCTTAGTCACGCTTCGTCGCTCTTTGTCACGCTTCGTCACGCTTCTTCACGTTTAGTCACGCTTCGTCACGCTTCGTCCCGCTTAGTCAGTCACGCTTTCGGCACGCTTAGTCACGCTTAGTCACGCTTCGTCGCTCTTTGTCACGCTTCGTCACGCTTCTTCACGTTTAGTCACGCTTCGTCACGCTTTTTTACACTTCACTACACTTCTCCTCACTTCTTAACGCTTTGTCATATGCTTATGGCTCGCTTCTCCACAAGATCTGTTTATAATGTAAGAACTGATTAGACTATTATACGTGGCAATATCCCAACGCGAATTAGAAATACAGGGATTTCGCAGTGTTCTTTTTTTTACCATTTATGAGCTTGGGATGTAGAATGTGAATGAGAGAGAGGAAGAGGGAGACAGAGTGAGAGAGAGAGAGAGAGTTAGGAGGAGTGAAATAATGTCGAGAAAAGGGCAGGGGGGAGATAATTGGTCTGGCTGCAAAAAAGCGGAAAACCGAAAATTATGACATAAATTCCTTAGTGCGGGATACAAGGCGGGGGGGGGGGTGTTTAAAGGGGTCCGTCTAATCCCGACAAAAATTTTGCAGCTGTTCACTCCTGCAACGACTCTCCTTCCTTCATTAGAACCCCCCCCCCCCCCCTGAGCGTATTTACAAAACCGGTGTTAGAGTTGATATGTTTACGTTTACTTGAGGGTTAACTTCTGTATGAAAACCTTATAATCTCCGCTCGTTAACGAAAGGCTTTAAGAGTCGGCAAGCCGTCTCGTTGGTTACATTGTGTATTATATATACCGCGAGATTCGAGATTAACCGAGATCTGGTGCCTGACACGGTTGCGTGACCGTCTCGGCCACGGCGCTGTATGCAATAGACACTACACCACCGCATCGCGCTCTACGGTGGGATCGGGTAACCGGGACTGTGTGCAGTGCTCCGAAAGAGGACACCGACCATCAAATCGTACAATGATGCACTTTATGACGAGACCGGAATCCCGGCCGTGAAAACATAGCTATAATACATATATCTCTGCTTGTTGTATATTGTACAGAGTGTTCACATAATTATGTACTCTATACTCTGTTCAGGATAAGAGGGCGGGTGAGAATTCAGGTAGTAATGCACTATTTAGCAACAGTGTGGCTATGCTGGCTACTTCAACCCTTCGCAGTGGCCGTTGTTCTTCCGAACTCTCTCTTGGCACGGAGGATTTCCAAGAACCGACATGACAGACTCAACAATTTACACACGTCCAGTACAAATTGCGAATGGTCAAAAAATACGAAAAAACGGACGACATTTTCGCCCTAAAGGGCCAAAACTCGGCAAAAGTAGTCGACTTTGAATATTGATGACTCTCATAAATTCGATTTTACACGAAATATCCTGAATTTAATTCGGACTGAAAAATACGAATTTCTGAGAGTCATCAATATTCAAAGTCGACTACTTTTGCCGAGTTTTGGCCCTTTACGGCGAAAATTTTGTCCGTTTTTTCGTATTTATGACCGTTCGCAATTTTTACTGGACGTGTGTAAATTTTTGAGTCTGTCATCGATTCTTGAAAATCCTCCGTGCCAAGAGAGAAGTCGGAAGAACAACGGCCTCTGCGAAGGGTTGGAGTAGCCGGTATAGCCGCACTGTTGCTAAATAGTGCGTTACTACCTGAATTCTCACCCGCCTTCTTATCCTGAACAGAGTATAGTTTTTTTTTTTTTTTTTTTTTTTTTTTTTTTTTTTTTTTTTTTTTTTTTTTTAACACGAAATATGAAATATTTACGTCAACAGAAAGTCGTATTCAAGGAGAGGAATGAAAAAAACTTGTTTTATCTTCTGAATGATGAAAAAATTAAAATCTTCCTTCCTCCAAAACCTTACAAGTTCATGCTGCAAAATCTTACAAAATAGCGAAGAAAACGATGGTTCGTCTACGGTTCCGATAATAAACAGCATTACTGAGATTTTAAACCTACCGTTTCGTCGCCTAAACATTTAAATTCACCCCAACATTCAGAGCCGGGTACAAGAGGCGTATCTTCGCATATGGTCTGGTATCCCATTAAAACCCGATGCAACTTTAAAACGCAAAAAAAAAAGACAAAAACAAAAACAAACAACAACAAAATTATTTATTCATTGATGACATTAAAGTTATCGGGGGGGGGGGGGGGCTCATCCTCAATCTAAAATAAATTTGGTTCAGGTGAATATGATGACTTTGATGCAATCAATATCCGAGAATAAACATCAAATATTTGTTTTCAAAGTATGGAATTCGGCAGCGGCCAACCCGATCATGAGAATCCGATATGACCACACTGTAAAAAATGCTCCTGTTATCTCAACCGGAATTCCGTAACCGTAAGTCGGGTGACTGGAATCACAATTCCTGTTACAGCTCCCGGTAATTTCGGCTAGAGGGAAAGTAATAAACAGATGTCCTGTCATGGCAACAGGAAGTCTCAGTGCGAGTAGTTGCGAAAATAGGGAATACAGTGAAGATTTTGTGCTCAAAAAAGTACGCAGGTTCTTATAGGAAATGATAATCTTTGAACCTTTTATATATCCTCAGTGGCGTAGCGTGCCATCTGGCAACAATACAACTGTTCCATTTAAACTCATTAAATATATCAAATTTTCCTTGTGCACTGTGCACCCCCTGAATTCGATCTTTTACATGAGTTTAAATGGATAGAATACATTGTTGCCAAATTGCACGCGACGTCATTGAGGATATACCTTTGAAGTTTACATACAAAAATTAGTTTTATTCAATATTTATACTTATGAACACTTTCAAGCAATTTAACATTTTGTTTATTTTTTTGTTTGTTTTTTTTAATCGAAAGCTTAATTTTCGCGAGTTAAAAGTGTTAACACGTAAAAAATCTTTAGCCACCCTTTAGTGTTCAATAAAATCCCTAATCGTTTAAGAAAATGAATTTTGTTACGTTAGGGAGACTAACAAACTTGAACAACCTGGATTAAAACCAAAGACATTATATCATATAGACGGAGTGCATAACAAGATCCTTGAGGCAAACTTGCGGTACTTCGCATGTCCACCAAAAATGATCACCAGTCATCAGCCTGCTGAACGGTTGCATCAAAACTTAAATTGGTAATCTTTTTTAGGTATAATCTTTGGCAAAACTGGTGACAAACAAACCGACGCCATTTTGAGAGTGAATGAAAGCTGCACACTATTTCCAATTGTGTGAGTTATTTGAAGCTTTTTTGATCTTTTATCATACTTTTGTCAAAATAATGGTCATAAAATAGTGTTTCATCCATCGTCGATCTCGATTTTTATAAAGTATAGTAAGTTTGGATTCAGAGGTTATATTCGTTTGTTTGTCACCAGTTGGGTTTCAGGACATTTCGTCAACTATACTTTTTGTCCGCGCGCATGTTTTGTCCAACTGTTTACGTGACTGCGTTGTTTCGGCAGCAACATGTTGGTCCACTTAGTAAATAATGTCCAAAGTTTATTGGTCCAAATAAAAACACCAACTCCAGACGCAAAAATTGGGAAATATAATAACTTGGTATAATTTTTGATAAAACTCACACTCGTTGGGAGCCTTATGAGCGGCAGCTGCATGTTTTACAAAAATTGTGACATTTTAAACAAATTTTGGCAACAGAAAATTAGGAAAAAAATAAAGAAAAATATAGAATGACAATTGGCAAGGACAAAAATTACTCCACTCAAAAATGAAGTTACCAAAGCAGCACCTTCGTCTACCTTCCATTTTCTTATTTTCAATGTTTCCATAAATTCTTTATTTCCTCGCAGTATGATTATTTTTCATGCATGTTCTTAACTGTTGTCAAAAATGTTAAATGTTCAGTAAAATCAAACATATGGACCAATATTAAACACATGGACCTATCTTTACTTACCTTCATACATGCGTGGACGTAAAACGCCTAGGGGTCATAATTTCGAAACGGGCAAAATGGTGTCCTAACAAGATTACATTTTTAAAAAAGATTAAATAAGATCGATGTTTCGATTTTTAAGTCGAAGGAAGTTAGTTTTATGAGAAGCAATAGTAATAATTGCTTTTAAAGTTATTTAAATACTAATTTTAATTGTTTTATGGTCCAAAATGTCCGTCGGTTACGCGTCCCCCACAAGAGTTTTTGGTATTTAACCTAAGTTTTTGACCATATTTTGAGGCTTAAATAAATTTTGAAGAGAGTGGAAATGCTCAAAGAACTTCGTAGAACACGTGTAAACCATCGTTTTTTTACGAAATTACTTTTCTTCAAGTCATGAATTGTGAAAAATGGTTGTCCCCCGGTTTCCAAATGTCTGTCGGTTACTCACGGATTTTACTGTTTTAAAACATCTTAAAAGTTTATTTAAAAGCGAAACTGGGTAACTTACGATTTTTTCAACCACGCTTCAACGTTCTAAACAGGAATTATCGACATCTGTGCAAATGGGTTTTATTTGGAAACATTTTTCACTAACAAATCCGATCTCGTGATTTGCCTATGGTCCTAGTCAGCGGCACTTAAATATACGGTAATACAGTAAAGTTCCGCCCTGTAATTTTTAATTCAATTCAACTACCGTAATTTGCTTTAAAAATCAACATCAGAGATTATTGTAACAAGTAATATTGTTTGTGTTAAGTACTTTTGAAATAGTCGGTTACGTAACCGACAGCGTAACCGACAATCGACAAGTTATTTATCATTAGTTCATCATGCGTTCCCGGCTGTTTCCGCGGCACATGAGAAACATCGGAAATTCAGCGGAACCCTTCGGTAAAAAGTCTTTGCAAGTAGTACTGAAGGTAAAAAATTACTCATTGGGTTTAACTTTTGACTTGAAATTTTCACGGAGCATGCATGCTCAATTGGCCCGATTTGAAATTATGACCCCTAGACGAATTTGTATCCGGACAAAAAGTCGCTGACAAAATGTCCTATAACCACCAGTTGAAGGTTCCTCCCCCAATTTCGAACAATGGACTCGCCCGTCCTCTAATGTCTTTGATTAAAACCCTATCTTTTTCCACTCTGGCCCCATCATACAATGACGGACGCTTTTGATGACTGCAAAATTACAAAACAGACTGTACAAACATGAATTCATCATTTCGGCATCATTAGACACTATTTTTGTTCCTCCTTTCCGAGGCCAAGCGAGTTTGCGGGCCGGAGCGAGGAGAAGGCTGTGAAAGTTGTATTTTGACTCTTCGGGATGGGCAAGGGGATTTACGACAGTATCAGCTGTAGTTATGAATGTTATGATGACAAGCAAAGCCGTAACATAAACTTACTGAAATGGTAATAGTTGTCACCTTCGTCAGATGGGGAGCAGTGTGAGTTACGGGGTGATGTGCTGTGTGCACGTTCTCCTTCTTCGAACCCCCCCCCCCCCCCCCCCCCCCCCCGCAAACACCCCACCCCACCTATCCACCCACAAATAATCCTGGAGGTTAAATGCATTCAGACCATCAGAGCTATCGTTTTGTGCATTTGGGGCTCTTGTAAACTTTTGCTTTAAGCAAATAAATAGTCCAATCTGATGCAGACCAGCGGAAATCACGAAAATCACACTAAGAAAATACTTTAATCCGTAATCTTACTTTCAACCGGTGGAGTCTCCGTAACTTATACTTTGAAAATAATCGGTGTGTATTATATTTTGATAATTTTTGAAATTTCTACCAGAAAAGACTTGAAAACCCTTCATAACTATAAAGTTGATGATGTTATGAATTATTGACTTTGTATTTATTCAATAATAATCAGTGTACGCATTTCAAAACCTCTGATGGACCTCTCCGAAGGGCACACTGAGAACAATTTCCGATCGTTTTAATAAATGTTCTGATTCTGATAGCGGGTATAATTCCCGCACTTTAACCCTTTGAGGGGCAGTGGCTAGTGCCACTAGCCACCTTTTATTTATTTTTTCCTGAACTTATGAGACAGTGGCTATTGTAACTAGCCACTATTTTTGATTGGTAAGATGTTCTAAAATGGGGAAAAAATATTTTCCACATCGTAGCACAGCGGTAAACATTATTTTTAGACCAGGTAAATGTTGACATTTTGAGATTTTCCCTCCAAGACAGACCGGCTCCCGCTAATGTAGTAATATTTTTTTTTTTCTGGGAGGTTTAAGCAAATTTGTGAGGCAGATTATGAATTTTGGAAGTATTTTGAACATTTTGAAGTACTAGTGAGTAAAATTTGCTGATTTTGTAATATAATTACAAGCGTTAGAATAAGGTGGCTAGTACCACTAGCCACTGCCCCTGAAGGGGTCAAACAGTGATGCATTGTCTATTTCCAAGTTTTTCGCCTTTTAGAAGGAATTTTTGGGCTCAGATAAGACGTTCAGAGGCTCATTATAACTTGAACTACTTATTCACATTCTAAATTCTTGCATTCAGCCAATAATAGGCCTCGGAGATTCATTGAAGCAACATCGTCGTTTACAGCATTGTTTACAGCGTTTTGCCGTTTTACAGCATATTTTGGATTTTTTTCGGTACTTTCATAAAGAATGTAATGTTTTTATTCTATTTATATTATCTTTATAGTCTAGAAAACGACTTGAAAAAATAAAAAAGTCACATCTTCTGTTGCAACATAGCCAATATTCACTTTTTAGCGCAGCTCGAAGCAAAAATGTTGCTCTGCCACACACTAAATTCGGATTAACTTCAAAAGTTACAATTTTTTGGGGTAAACTTTACGGGCAATTTTGTTCTCTATAGTGTAAATAACAATTTTATGATTTTTTGAGATTTTTTGGTGCTCCTAGGTGTCTAAAAAGTTAATTTTAGTCGATCATAGGTCAAAAAGTGCCATTTACGCGTTATTTTCAAGACCAAACCATGCTCAAATAAGTTTCCTGACTGTTATTACAATTTTGCCTCATAAATAATTGTTTGTTTGATTGATTCTGACCTATAGTTGTCATTGTTTGGCCCTTTAAAATTAATTTAAACCTGATTTTCGAAAAAATATGGTAACAAAATTTTCTAGCCCTTTGTGGGACAGTGGATAGTTACACTAGCCACCTGTTTTCTCCTATACTAGTATATGGAATTGTATGAACATTTTTTTGGGGTCTATTTTTACCCTAAGGAACCTAGAAATGCAAAAAAATTTGGAAAAAAATTATTTTCCTTAATTTGCCCCTCAAAGGGTTAAATCCACTAAAAACAATAGGAATCCGTGTTGATTCAAGCGTCTTATAACTATATGGGGCAGTTTCAAGGGTCTGAAATGTTGTGTTTGTTATAAAGAAAATGATAGTACTTGATGAGCTGAGAACAATGGTGACTTTGGTTTTTTCCTAAGGTTCCCGATTTTGGAGTAAAAAAGTGTAAAGTTGTAAAAAATCGTGGGCGTAGTGGCGTCACTACGCGGAATTCCCTTTTAAAACAATGTATTTTGCGCCAAAATCCCATCTCCGGAACAAGGGGACTTAATTAGAAACCAAAGGCATCTTTCTTCTCAGCTCATCGAGTACTTTAATTTTATCTATAAAAAACACAATTCAGACCCTTTCGCAAGTGTCCCATTGCAATGATATGTCTCGTGATTGAAATAGAGGGAAAAACAACTATGATTTTTTTTCTTATACCTAGTTTTAACGGCCAATTTTTTCTCAGCGTAAGTGCAGAATAAGGAAGTCAATCACAGCTTTTTTACTTTTTTTATTACTCTAAAAAAAACCGAACCTTCTATTAGAGCGAGAATGATCGCTTTTTGAGCGTCAAAGGTTAACTACGATGAGCCACATTGGACCATTCGATATGAATCTTGTTCTGACGGTGCAAACTTTCTTAAATTTTCCCTTAAGTTCAGATTTATTTTCAATAAATGACGCATTTATTTCATGGTTCATAGTAAAAACAAAAAGTGTTCAAACGCTACCAAGTTCCGCAACACATCGCGCGATTAAAATCAAATTCTTTTGGTCGAGGGGGAAAAAAATTGAACACATATCACCTGAAAAAAAAAAAAAAAATCGAGGCAAGACCGTGCTTTATCAGCTTTGTTTACACAGTAGAAAAACAAATGAAAAGGGTGGCGGGGAAGGGAGACCATGCATATGAATTCGAAAATTAATTAAAAAAAATTAATAATAAAAGCAAGAATGTGCACACGAACTCAGCTTTGAGATGTTTTGCATTGATATGCGAATAGCTAAGCGCTGACACATGTATCGATAAAAAAAAGCAAAAAAATGAGGGGGAAAAAAAAAAAACATAAAAATGTTATATTACATGAAAAATAATAATCGTAACGAAAAGAAGCAAAAAAAAAAAATAAAAAATAGAAAAATAAAAAAATAAAAAAAAAAAAATAAAAAAATAAAATAGTTTAAATAATTTATAAAAACCCGATAAAAATAATCGTTCTGGAAAGGCGCGGGGTTGAATAGAGGGGGCAGGGGGAATCGAGTTGTATTGAAGGGGGTGGAAGGGGGGGCTAAAGCGCCCGCTGAGGGGGATAAGTAACACATTGATAGGGATTGATTGTCACGGCTCGCGCGAGGGTAGTTTGTAGTGGGCTCCCAGCTTTGACCCCCTCCCCCCACAACGAACAGTTCAACACAGCGCAATCCATGCATCCCTCCTCCCTTTCTCTCCCCCCTCTCCCATCCCTCCCCTCCCTCCCTCCCTCCCTTTCTTCGGTACGCAACAGAGGCAAGTGTAGGCTTTTGTGCGAGGCGACCAGCCATTTTCACCACATTTTCCATTTCTCACTCCCTCTACCCCCACCCTCTCTTCCCTTTCCTCCCACCCAGTTTACAGCGCCCTCACTTTCCTGTGCCCCCCCCCCCCCAAACCACCCTCTACCCTTTCGGACACCGATCGACCCTTATCGCATTAACTCTTCCTTGTATCCGCTGCACCGCTCTGCTCTGACCGGCACACTGTGGTCTAAGACAGTGGTGTAGCGCTGCGGCGGCTCGTGCTATTTGGCAACCATGCAAGTTTTTCATTTAAACGTAGGTAAAATAATCGATTCTTGCGGAGGCTGACAGCCTCCGGGAGAATCGATTGTTTTACATTGGTTAAATAGGAGGAGGACACGGTTGCCAAATTTCACGAGCCGCCACTGGTGTAGCGTGCAATTTGGCATCGTTGTAGTATGTCCATTTAAACTCATGTGATAGGTCGAATGCAAAGGTGTTCACCGAACACCCGATTGTTCGATCTTTTTCACGGAAAGATAAGATTAGTGAAAATAACCATACGGATACCTGATTTTGGCACCTGATAGATGTTATGGTAAACTTGACCAGAAGTATGGTACATTTACCGATACTTTGAGTGAATTCGACATGCAATCAGGTAACATCACCTAGTACCTCGTCAAAACATAGAATATACTTCTGGTTAACATTACCATAACATCTAGCAGGTGCCAAAATCAGGTATCCGTATGATTATTATCACCGTAGTTTTTTTTTCCGTGTTCATGGATTTTAATGGGCAAACTGCAACGTTGCCAAATTGCACGCTACGCCGCATGTCTAAGATCGTCAAGGAGTGGCCAACATTCAAAAAGTAAATTAATCATAAATTTATCATTTTTAAAACATTCAAGACCAATTTGCAGCATATCAAGGACATTTTTAATAAGTAAAGTTAACACCTAGTAATACCCCAGGAATGTTTCAAATTCAGCTTACAAGGTTTAAATTCATGATTTGTTTGATGACTTTATAATCACTATTTTTTTTTGCCACTTTTGTATATGATCTCAGACCATAGTGCGGCGTCCAAGTCAGCGGCGGTTCGTGCAATGTGGCAACAATGGATTACCTCCATTTAAAACTGTGTAAAATAATCGATCGCCTCACCAAGTATCGATCTTTTTGCATACGTTTAAATGGCAAAAGTGCACGGTTGCCAGATTGCTGCACGAGCCGCCACTGGTCCAAATCCATCCGTTCGGTTCCTCTCTTACGGCGAGCTGTATAACGGTATGTGCAGTGTTACAATAGCGGCTCGTGGACACAGTGTTGCCAGATTTGATGTTAAAATCCAGTGTTGCCAGATTTGATGTTAAAATCCGGTGTTGCCAGATTTGATGTTAGAATCCAGTGTTGCCAGATTTGATGTTAAAATCCAGTGTTGCCATTTCCGGATAATTTTAGTTGCATTAGAAAAGGACAGCTTTAGGACAGATGGGGGCACAGAATACTCTAATCAGAACGGAAACTCTAATTCATTTTGAAACATTCTTTACTTCGGGCCGCCATGTTCGAAAGTGAGTATGTTCGGCAATCTTCGGCAGATCTCCGGCAACTGGCCGAGTTGTGATTGGTTGTATAGCCTGAAAAAGCATGTCCGCCATCTTGAGAAGTGAGTAGGCACAGTTGCCAGTTTGTGCCAGTAAATTCCAAATCTTGTTTCCATTGGCTCTTATGGGAGTTTCCCTTCTGATTGTATTATTCTGTGATGGGGGCTGTCACGTACAGCCCCTCTCTCCATACTTTTTTAATACAGGCATTCAAACAGTGGCGGATCCAGCCCTCGCGAACGGGGGGGCGAATTGTGGATTTTTGCCCCTAAACGACCCCCTTTTCTTGTTTTCGCTCTTGCTTCTCCCCTTCCTCTCCCCTCTTTTCCCACTTTTCGGGCCGAACGCGGGGGGGGGGGGCGATCGCCCCCTTCGCCCCCCCCCCTGTATCCGCCAATGCATTCAAATGAACGTAGAGAGAGAAAGACAAATTCCTGGCTATACGGCAGTGAACTATAGGCTGTACGTACTGTATAATATTTTGGTCAACCGGTTCCCGGCCAAAACAAAATTGTGATTTGCCCATATAAAATCCGATTTTTTTTTTTCTCTCTCCGATCACCTTTTTAAGGTCAAAATACGGCATATCAGATCAATTCAAATTCAAAACTTTTTCATTTCCTTCGAATAACTTTCGGATGTCCTGCGGACGTTGAAGGCTCATTTTTCTGCGGGATTTTCATATACTCTCTTGCAAAACATCTTATTGAAGATGTATAAATGCCCGCTTTTGCTGGTTTTAAAAATCGCCTTTTAACACGGAAAAAAAATACTGAAAATAACCATACGGATACCTGATTTTGGCAACTGCTAGATGTTATGGTAAACTTGACCAGAAGTATGGTACATTTACCAATACTTTGAGTAAATTCGACATACAATCAGGTAACATCACCTAGTACCTAGTCAAAACATAGTATACTTCTGGTTAACATTACCACAACATCTAGCAGGTGCCAAAAACAGGAATCCGTATGGTTATTTTCACCGTAGTTTTTTTCCGTGAAACATCTCGGAATTTGTATAATAATGTTCAATAAACATCTCATAAATCAATGGTGTGCTGTTCGAGGATACTGCGTTTTTTTTTTTTTTTTTTTTTGTTTTTTTTTTTTTTTTTGTTTTTTTTTTCAGAAAGGGCGTTGCATTGCGGGAAAACTGAGGAAGTAAGATTTTAAGAACCGAGAAGCTAGCAAGTAAACGCCGGATTAGCGCGTGAGTAAAATTAGACAGTGTAAAGAACGCGAGGAAATAAAACGCGGAAATGAATGTTAAAGAGCCAGATTATCCGATTATCCGAGAGCCGACGCTGACGGTGCCCGCGTGGTATGCCAACCCCGCCGTGGCTTGCCCGGCGGATCACACCGCGCCGCCGCGCGCTCTTACGCACATACAGCGCGCGTTTTACACATTTTACGTTGAACGGTTGAAAGCCTCCGAGGAAAACACTTAACAGACAACAACCCCCGTTCCCCTCCCACTTCAGAAAGAAACGTAAGCGAAAGGAAAACAAGAGACGGATACTGAAAAGCTACGCGACAAGTGATGAGCTTGGATTTTCTGCGGTGTTGTCAACTTTGAACTTGGATCGGTTCAACGTTGACGGGATGGATCAAGAATCAGACAGTTTCGCGGAATGAAATTTAGCGACAATAAATTTTCTCTATGTAAATTCACCAAAAAAGTCGAACGCTTCAGTCATCGGCGATGACTAGGCATTTCGACCTTTTTAATGTATTTAAATGCGAGAAAGGAATGTTGCCAAATCGCACGCCTCGTCACTGAAAGCCGAACTGCCGTTTAGCGTGTACATAATGGTATTTTTCAATTCACCGATGATTCCACCGGTTCAGAAAAGATTACAAAGTTCACTTCGCAGTGTATGACTGTACTGCACGAAAATACTCGCATCTGTAATCTTTTCTCGACCGGTGGAGTTTTTGATGACTTTTCAAAAACTTGCGGATATTTTAATTAATTAACTGAGTTTCCACTGAATGAGAAAAGATTGCAGAACAGAGTATTTTCGTGCAGTACTGCCATGGATTGAACCAGTGGCTCGTGAAATGCGATATAATCGATGTATATCCATTTAAACTATAGAAAAGTATCGATCGTCAGGGGGTGCAATGGAACCCTCAAGAAATCGATACCTTTCTATAAGTTTTATACAGAGTAGACATCGATATATCGCATTTCACGAGCCGCCATTCCACCGCCATTCCACCGATTTAGGAAAGATTACAGGTGCGAGTATTTTTGTGCAGTACAGCCATGCACTGAACTGAACTCAGCAATCTTTTCTCAACCGGTAAACAATGTCATTAATGGGGCAGTTGCAAGGGTCTGAAATGTTGTGTTTTTTATCAAGAAAATGAAAGTACTTGATGAGCTGAGAACAAAGATGCCTTTGGTTTCTAACTAAGTCCCATTGCTCCGAAGATGATATTCTGACCCAAAATACAATATTTTAAAAGGCGATTCCGCGTAGTGACGTCACTACACACACTATTTTTTACAACTTTACACGTGTGTATCTCCAAAACTGGGACACTTAGGAAAAAACCAAAGGCCCCATTGTTTTCTGCTCATCAAAAACTATCATTTTCTTTATAAAAAACACACAATTTCAGACCCTTGCAACTGCCCCATTATACGCGAAACGGCAGCTCTTGTCGAGAATACGCTTCTTTTAACGACCGTTAGAGAGTGCATGTCAGACAAAGTCGGGAGAGTGCGCGAAGCAATAGTAGAGTTTTGGGACCCTTCCTCCCCCCCCCCCCCCACCCCTGTGGTGGCTTGCGTAATGTGACAATAATGGATTCTCTCCATTTAAATCAACAATACGTAAAATGATCGATCTAAATGGGACTCATGGAATGGGGCAGTTGCAAGGGTCTGAAATGTTGTGTTTTTTATACAGAAAATAATAGTGCTTGATAAGTTGAGAACAATGGTGCCTTTAGTTTTTTTCCTAAGTGTCTTGGTTTTGGAGATACACACGTGTAAAGTTACAAAAATTCGTGTGTGTAGTGACGTCACTACGCGGAATTCCCATTTAAAACAATGTATTTTGGGCCAAAATCTCATCTACGGAAAAATGGGACTTAATTAGAAACCAAAGGCATTTTTGTTCTCAGCTCATCAAGTACTTCCATTTTCTTCATAAAAAACACAACATTTCGGACCCTTGCAACTGCCCCATTCCGGAGAAATCGATACATATGCATAGGTTCAAATGACAAAAACAAATTATAAAGGAAACCCTCATGACCAATCCCGTTGAAACCGTAATTAGCTCCAAAATTAGGTAATCTATTGCGTTTTCAATGTTACCGTATTTTGACCTTCGGACTCTTCCCTTGACAATTTTCGGACCCCCCTCCCTCCCACATAAAGTTCTTGGCTCGCTCCTGAGCTCCGCCATTTAACCCTCTAAAGGCCAGGTTAGTTCATGAGAATGTCATTTCTCCGTTTAAATAGGGACGGTAGTTAACTGATCGTACTCGAGGGAGTTGGAATTGCCTACACGATGAATTGAAGGCGCTCGAAAAAAATCTTTTCCTGTAAGTATTTTCATCGATAGTCGGGTTTTCTGGAATGAAGACTGAAAAAATATGTGAAATAGACTATCGGAGAAAAAACGGGTATACTCGGGCTTGGTCTCAATTAAGGGTTAAGAGCAAAGATGACAAACTATGCAGGTATCATAGGAGATTCTTATCTAATCTGTCTCTGTATAAAAACACTCAGTGGAAAGTCTCAAATTAGACAGAAATCTGGTGCCTCAGTAGCTCCACCATCATCCCATATATGTCCATCAATATTTGAAATTTTAATTTTTTTTTTTTTTTTTTTTTTTTTTTTTTGTCAAAAAACACCATTTATGAGTTAAAAAAAATTAAAAAATCGAAAAATGTGTAAATCTTTGGTCCACCAAAATGACACATGCTGAAAAATCCCAAAATTGGTTTTTGTGTAAAATTGGCCTAACTTTACTTTAATTAATTGTTCCAAAAAAAAAAAAAAAAAAAAAAAAAAAAATTACAAGTGGGTCATTAACGACCCAGTGGGCATTTATAAGGGTGAATGACTTTATCATTATAAATTCATATTATGAGTATAGAGGCGGAATTCGTGATTTTTAAATCATACTCATCGTCATTTCCGCTAATTTTTACGTAAGATTTAACTATTGAATCACATTCTGCAAAAATTAGCAAGATCTCCATTTTCAGAAAAGAGGGCACTTTAGATTTTAAGGTCTACTGCTTCCGAAGACTCCTCATTTATCTCACGCTCGCCATAGGCAGATACAGACATTTTTCTTCTTCTCTCTCTCTCTCTCTCTCTCTCTCTCTCTCTCTCTCCCTCTCTCTCTCTCTCTCCCTGACTCATCTTTCTTTCTTTCTCTCTCTCTCTCTCTCTCTCTCTCTCTCTCTCTCTCTCTCTCTCTCTCTCTCTCTCTCTCTCTCTCTCTCTCCCTCTTCGGCCGTTCGAACACATACGTCATAATAGGATAGCAAAGTGGGCCATATCACGTGACCTTAGTCCTTATCTCCGTCCTTTTTTAGCGCACGCATCCAAATAAGAGGAGAGAGAGAGACAGACGAATAATTTCTGTATCCACCGACGCGACGGCGCTCGCATCGCAATGTACAGGATTTTTGTCAAGCGCTTTTCATTCCGAAAGGAAATTTTCAATCCCGCGCTCTCCCTTCAATCCCTTCACGCGAGTCAGCCAGCCAGCTTCTCGTTCAAGCCTCCCCCAGACTTATTTTCTACTCGACTCACTTTTGCTCACTTACTCACTCATACTCACTCACTAACTCACTCACTCACTCATTCATTCATTCATTTACTCGCTTTGCATCTCGTTTCCCATTCATTTTCCGTTAGTTGCCTGTTTTTAATAAAATCATGCGCCCCCAGCGTCACTTGTCAGGTCGGGGTTCGTTCCTCATTTTTCATTAAAACAAGTTCAAATATTGCCACCATCACCGCCGCTGTATGTATTTTGTAATACAGAGTACAGACACCGGAGGAGTGTCGTTTTCATTCAATCCACTACACTCCTAACACTCAATGTCCCTGTGTTCTTGTTGTCACTCGCTCTGTATTAAAATGCGGTCTTTTTAATTACACACCCCGACCAATGTTTTCCGACCCCTTTTATTTTTCCCCGCGAAGTTGTTTGTACAGGATGATGCAGACTGTTTTGTAAGATTGGTCGAGAGGAAATCCATGCTAGGAGTCCTGTTGATTCAATAGGTCTGTCGGACTTATGCATTTGCGTCATGAAACCACAGAATAATACAATCAGAACGGAAACTCTGTCGGATTTTGAAGCAAATTCATTTCGCGTCCGCCATGTTGGAAAATAGGATGTTTACATCTGGATTCGCACACGAAAAAAAAATATAGGACATGATCCGCGAAATTTTTATTCTGAAATGCCAATAGAATGAAAGTGAGGGCGGAAACTTAAGATTTATTTCCAGAATTTACAGAAATAAATGAGTTTCAACACAAATCACACTCGTCCGCCATGTTGGGATATAGGACTACAGCGTTGCCTATTGGTGCCGTTAAATTCCTAACTTGCTTCCATTTGGCTCTTATGGGAGTTTTCGTTCTGGTTGTATTATTCTGTGATGAAACTGTTATTTTACTGAGCTTCACTCTGAGTTTTTCGAGACTACCGCGCGGTGATACAAATGAAAAGGTCTGCGTAGTAACGTATAATTAACCCTTGTATGCTCAAGGTTTTTCTCACTTTCTGATAAAGAAAGAGGGTATGGATTATCACCTCATTATTGATGGCTTAATTTTTAATATTTCTCAAAACAAAAAAACAAAAAAACAAAAAAAACAAAAAGTCAAACAAACAAACATAAACAAAAAAAAACAAAAACCTGTTTTTCATCCCTCGTCCCCTCTCTCACAAAAAAAAAAAAAAAATAAAAAAAAAATAAAAAAAAAAAAAAAAAAAAATCAGTTTTGCCATTTTTGAATAACTGGCGAGAATTTAAGTCAAGAGTTGCTCAGAACACAGTATGGGTCAGTTGCATGAGTCTGATTTTCTGCAATTCGTATTCATGAAATGATAGTATAAGCCAAGCTGAAACAGTAATGAGTCACCGTTTGTTCCTGCGTCCAATAGATCCGGAGTCGTGCGGACAATAACAAACGAGCAAAAAAACATTATTTCTTATGAGAGATATGCCTCATGACGTCACTAGGCATACTGGTTTTTGCATCTTTACAGAGCTTTATCCGCGGAATCAATTAATATTCAAAATGATAAAAGAAGAAATACGTGTCCCCTTATTTTTCCCCTAGTTTACGAAAATGAATTTAAAACAAGTTGGAACTTGCAACACTGGAACAGTGTTAGCAAAGAGAGCATGAGTGTCGGCCGTAAATCATTGTAAGTGTGGAGTTCCATATTGATAGTACAAAACTGCGACAAAGTCAATCGCAACGCTGCATTTGTGTTGGTATAACAGTGATCGCTGTAAAAATAACTTGATAGGTCAAAGTGGGAATGAAAATTTACTTGTAGCGTGTTGAAACAGTTGTTCACGAGGCGAGGTGAATACTGTGGTTTTGAAAATCGATTTCGATAGTGATAGTTCTTTTAAAATCGGATGACGCAATACCAATCCTAGCAAGCCGCAAAGTCTAGTTTAGTTATTTGGGACTTTTTTAGATTTCTCTCGCCTGAACCAAAGTCATCAGGAAGGAAATTCTTAATACCAATCCTAGCAAGCCGGAAAGTCTAGTCTAGTTATTTGGGACTTCTATAGAATTTTCCTCGCTTGAACCAAAGTTATCACGATGGAAATTCTTCGTCTTTATGGTTTCAGCTCTTTTTGTCTCAGATTAAAAAATGAATGTTAATATTGATCAAATGTCATCCGACACTCATCAAGGCCCTTAAGGAACGTAATATGAACTTGAAAAAAGCTCATTCGATTTTTAAGGGAGCTTAAACGGTCCATGAGAGACGAAATTCGCGGATACAGAGTATCCACAGCTTGTTTCAATGTTCGATCTGACAAGACCGTGCGCCTTTGAAAAATCGATATCTCGATAGTGAATCGATGTATTGCAATTCGGTTTGCACCGGTCAAAAGCGCTTGCTTGTGACTGACAACCTCGAAAATTTCAGATCCATCCGAGTTTATTTAATGACCTTACAGGACCTCTCGCGGCCGCAGTTAGACATTTCTTGTCAGAGTTACGCTGAAACGGGGAGTAGTTCCCCCCCCCCCCCCCCCCTAAGATGATATTTTTTGGCTCGAAACTGCATTGGGCCCTCTCGGGACATCATTGGGACCCGAAAAGAAGCGGAACCGATATAATACGGCACACGACTGGTTCGTGAGAGACGAAATTCGCCTTTTTCCAGCCTCCAGCGCCCCTCTAAGGTCGATCTGACAAGACCGCGCGCCTTTGAAAAATCGATATCTCGAGAACGAATCGATGGATTGCGCACTGCGGTTTGGATTGGGCGGTAGCTTCAGCTTTTAGAAAATTCTTGAAAAAAATTCAGATCCATCCAAGTTTTTAAACGGATCTTATGGGACCTCCGCGGCCGCAGTTAGACATTGTACGTGAGACTTACGCTGGAGTTGGGGCCACGCCCCCCCCCCCCCGATATAGACTTTATCGGTCCGACATTTGTCAGGGCCCTTAATGAACTTCATGTGAACTCAAAAAACTCACATATGACTTCTCACGGCGCATGCTAGGTCCATGAGAGTCGAAATTCGCGGATTTTAGAGAATCTTAGATTTCTGACCCTATACCGCGCGCCTTTGAAAAATCGATATCTCGAGAGTAAATCGATGTATCGCAATCCGGTTTGGACCGATCAAAAGAGTAAGCTTACCGGTACTCGCCGTTAAAATTTTGGATCCATCTGATTTCATTTTGAGACCTTACTTGAGTTACATGGACCCCAGTTGGAATTACTTTTTTCGGAGTTACGCTGGCAAGGGGGTCGCTCCCTCTCTTGGAAAACTGTGGAGGGAGGGGGCCCTTTGCTGGGGCATACATTCTATTTTTCACCTTTTTTTTTTTTTTTTTTTTTTTTTTTTTTTTAATTTTATATTTGTGTCTAATCTAAGTTGGGGGAGGAGGAGGAGAGTACCTGCAAGTCAACCGGCAATTTACTTTTGATAGTGGCTGCGGGTCGAGGGTGCGGATTGCGGACTTTTAACTTGTTGTGGGGTTTACAGGGTGGCCGTGTCTAAACTTATGAGAAAAGAAGGCAACCACAGACCGGAAGAACGTTCAATTTCTGGTTCAGAGACCATGGACAAAGACATGGGCACCCGCAAAACAATTGCCCGGAGGGGCAACTTTTTGAATGTCAATGGAAGGTCTAGGGGACACCACCTAGAGACGGGCAAGTCTAGAGAACCCCCCCCACTTCCGCCCAAAATAGAAAATAAATCAATTATCCTTCCAAATGGTAGAAATTGTAAGTGATTGTAGCATGTAGTTGTATCAAAAGTAATTCTATTTTTGACGTGTTTGATATTATGAATAAAGTGACAGCATCAGATGATAGAAATAGTAAAAAGCTAAGTACAACTATTCCTTCTTTATTTTCATTGTCCTGATGAATTCTAAGAGTTAACCTATTTAAATTAACAAAACCAAAACTCTTGCCTATACATTCTCTAATCATGTAATTATCGACCAGAGGATTCTGAATTTTTAAGGAAGTTCGCAAAATTCTCGTTGCCAACGGTAGTTGCCAATGTAGACACGTTCATACTAGTAGATTTTAAAACTTCTTTCGGCGAGGGAGATGACGGGTGGGAAGGATGATGTCGTCTGAATCAGGAGGGGGTGGGGTAAAAATCAGGGGGAGATCTAGATCTGGGGGGGAGAGGAATCCTGAAACTGGGGGGCGAGCTGTATAGTGGCAAGGGGTGGTTGGGCACCACTGCTTAGGGGGGGGGGCTACTTCCCGCCCTGCCCCCCCCTAAATTACGCCCATAATTAAAATTGTAAAGTAAACTAAGAATAAAGTTTGTTAACTCTTACTCCTTTCGTTATTATTTGATCTTCGAATGTTCCGATTCTTTTTTATTGTAAAGTTTTGATTTTTCTGAATTAGGGGGGGGGGCGCCGCGCCGCCCCTCGGGGAGCGCCCATTGACAGATAAGGGAGAAAGGTACGTGTGGGAAAGCGCACGGGAATCCGGCGTAGTGTGCCGCAAAAATTACTACCAATGGCGGATCCAGAAAATTCTTTTAGGGGGGGAGGCTTCACGCCTATGAATTTTCAAAGAGGTTGATCCAGCTCCCATAAGGAATGGGCTATCGGCAAAAAAATTTCATATTTTCAGGGTCGATAGAACTCGTCAAGATGCGTTCAACGATGGCCAGTTTTTTAATTTTGGTCAACTGGTAAGGGGGGGAGGGGGGTCCAAATTCAAAACCTTCAAAGTCCCATAACTTTCGCCCACATAGATATTTTCACATGTACTTTGCGCCAAAAGATTTGTCTTTAAAAGAGCTTTCGATTGATGTGTATGAAAATTAAATTATACAAATTTTAAACCAATTTTTTTCAATTTTTACAATTTTTCCAACTTGAAATTTTTGGTTTTTTGAGCCTGAAAAATACGCGCAACGGGTTGAGGAGAATAAAAAACTGTAAGAATAAAAGTCAAGGCTATGTTCTTTTGAATGGCACAAACCGCGATCCGGGGAAATGCTCCGTTCAAAAGTTATAAGCGCCTAAAGTTGCGCACCTCCGAAATCACGGTGCGTTCAGTGCATGTTTTCAATGGCGCGCGTCACCCTCGCTCACCCGAGATCGGTACGCGCCACTGAAACCATGCACTGAACGCACCGTGATTTCGGAGGTGTGCAACTTTAGGCGCTTATAACTTTTGAACGGAGCATTTCCCCGAATCGCGGTTTGTGCCATTCAAAAGAACATAGCCTTGACTTTTATTCTTACAGTTTTTTATTCTCCTCAACCCGTTGCGCGTATTTTTCAGGCTCAAAAAACCAAAAATTTCAAGTTGGAAAAATTGTAAAAATTGAAAAAAATTGGTTTAAAATTTGTATAATTTAATTTTCATACACATCAATCGAAAGCTCTTTTAAAGACAAATCTTTTGGCGCAAAGTACATGTGAAAATATTTATTTGGGCGAAAGTTATGGGACTTTGAAGCTTTTGACTTTGGACCCCCCTCCCCCCCTTACCAGTTGACCAAAATTAAAAAACTGGCCATCGTTGAACGCATCTTGACGAGTTCTATCGACTCTGAAAATATGAAATTTTTTTGCCGATAGCCCATTCCTTATGGGAGCTGGATCAACCTCTTTGCAGGGAGGAATTTATGGGATTTTTTCTGTTGAAAAAAGGCAAAGGCTACCGTGAGTTGGGGGGGGGGGGCGTGCCTTTCCCGAATCCGCCGCTGATTACCATGTAACACTGGGCCACGATGACCGATGTCGCATAAAACCAGGTAGAAGACCCGTGGCGGGCGTGGCATCCGTGATGGCTGTGAAATTGGGATGAAGTAGATGGACACACATCATTCATGCAATCTGCACAACGCGGCAAGCAACTGTTGTAGGCGTAGGTGCAGTAGTTCGTGGGGAGGGCAAAGGGGACGGGAGGTCGTCGCAAAACCATGGACGAAGATATAACTAAGGACTGCCGACTGTTGTTAGTCCTGTTTTGCTCTCGACCCCAGCGCTCCAAGCAGCGGTCAGCTGAACTACTCTTTCAAGTGAGCGATCCTGGCGATGTGTCCATGCTCACATGCTGTGCTACTGCTAAAACCGTTGTTGGAGTTGGTCTGTTATGGCATGGCTGTCAACTGTTGTCGGCGACCCAAGAGGATCAGATAACTCAGTATCTCAATGGAAGATCGAAAGCAAGGGAAATTCAGAATCAACTTTGGACAAGGTAACAGAAATCATCAGCAAATTAAAAGAGTCGCCTGATCTCTACTAATAAAACAAATGTCTATGTACTCTTTCTTGTTTGATTCCGTTTTGAGGTTAACTGTGATGTATAGTATTTCAGTCCTTGATTAATCATTTTCGACAATTCAGGAATCTTTCAAGAAATACTCCAGACGTTTGCTTTTTAGCGGATTTTGCTTCCTTTTAATTCGCTGATCATTTGTTCCCTTCGTTCAATCGTGATTCAAATTACCTACACGGTATACATTTGCGGGAAGGCATGGGAGAAAGGGAGCCGGAGCGGCCACCGCTGCAGCGGTTCGTTTTTAGTTGACCCTTACTGCTGCTTGGAGCGCTGCGGTCGCGCTCGAAAACCCGCTAACAGGTTTTAACAGGGGCGGAGATAGGAAGTCGGCAGTCCTTAGTTATATCTTCGTCCATGGCTCGGAATGGTCTTAAAATTTTCCTTAGGATTTGATCTAGAACGCAACGTTCTTACATGTTCGAAAAGTTAACTCTAGCTCTCGCAATTAACGATTAAAGGCGGAAAAAGCATGGTTTCTGGACCGCGGAACAGTGGCGTTATCTAGCGGATGAGAATCTTACTACAGGTCGCTGAGGATTCACCTTAAAACGCAACGCCGATCGCGTTCCCCAAACGAACTCTTTTAGCGGACCGAAACATCAACAATAACAGGATTGGAAATTTGAAATCATCTAAATGCATTTTAAATCGCAGAATACACGAAACATGGACACAATCCTCTGATATAAAACCTCAATATCTCATACAGAAAATTTCGTTGAAGTCTGATCCAAATTAGTAACGTAATTACATTCCCAAAAATGCTTAACCTCAATCTTGGCCAAAAACTCCCGCCACAAAGAAAAAGCGACAAATTGGGAGGACACCGGATTGGCGGAATCACATGGGTCAATCGGTCCTCGAGGACCCGTTCTCGATACTGAAACCAAGCGATCCCCCGAGCGGACCCCCGAACCATGCCGTTCCTATAAGAAAAGCATTATTGACCTTGTAGAAACGATTTCAATAGAGCATGACACTCATGCTCTAAAAATGCATGCAACTGACCCAGGCGATACCGCGAGTTTATGGTCAATGGGGCTCTTGCAAACTTTTGCTACATAGAGTTAATTGAAAAGTTAATTCTTGCATAAAAACCTGTTTAAATGATTATGAGTACACTCAAAAATCACGAAATTCACTCTCAGAATCGGGCCTAAGGGCGGAAAGACGCATGTATCATGCAGGTTATATGCATTTCAAACGATTACAGATACAACAAAATGGAAGAAAATTTGGGTCGAAGGGCCATTCCTTGACAAAAATAGTTGACGTTGACTTATTTTAAATTTTAAAAATTAATCAATTAATCAATTAATTTACTACATATAATTGATTAGTATTTAAATTACTTTTTTTTTTTTTTTTTTTTTTTTTTTTTTTTTTTTTTTTTTTTTTTTTTTTATAAATATCTACAACAAAATGGAAGAAATTTTGGGTCGAAGGGCCATTCCTTGACAAAAATAGTTGACGTTGACTTATTTTAAATTTTAAAAATTAATCAATTAATCAATTAATTAGCTACATATAATTGATTAGTATTTAAATTACTTTTTTTTTGTTTTTTTTTTTTTTTTTTTTTTTTTTATAAATATCCAAGGTCGAGGGTGCTGAAGAGTTTGTTTGTTTGTCGAGTAATTGTGTCGAGAAATGGTCCTACGTAAGGACCGAAATGTCATCCATGTTATCTTATCGAGTAAATATTTTTAATTTGACCTTTGCGCAGACAAAATTCATAGTCAGGCGATTCTCCGTGACGCTTCGTTCCGGTGGAGTATCGAGTAAGACAGAACCCGCATTTTCATTCAAAGGTTATAGGCCTTACAAAGTAGTGCGTTTCTACATAAACCGACTAGTTTCTTCTTCTCCTGAACAGAGCCTAGGTCAAGTGGGTCTAAGCAATGAAATAGGTGAAAATCGATTGAGTAATAATTCAGAGAACCCTTAATTATTGCTGGTATTACACATAAATATTCGTTTGTGTTCGTGCATCATCGGTTCGCCACTACTTGTTCGCGTCTATTTCGACATGATCGTGTGGTGGCTGACGACACTTTTGATTCGGCATATTGATTCGTTCAAGGCTGACTCTCGGAGTGCTTTCAAATTTCACAAGAATTACGATTTGGCCTCATTTGAATGAAATTAGTTTGTTGCAAACGTCGGCTAGAGCGTTTTTAAGCATGAAATCATAAAAGCAAAGCCGTGAAAATGACAATGGCAGCATCAGAAAACGCCAAAGTCCATTAATAAACTCACAAAATGCGAAACTCAGTAGATATTGCCCACCACTGTATCTTTGCACCACTCGCATAATATTTAAAATCCATTAAAAACCGTTTGTCCGGAAACGCTGTAATTTTTTTTGCGTACCTCAGTCTATAATCATCATTCAGCCTACAGTCACAAGTTTCTTTTAAAATGAAAATGGGGGGGATGAACATTTGGGAATTTCAAAGTTTCCCGTTGCATTGATTCAAAACTCTTTCTGCGAACAAAAAAATGTTGAAAACAAATTAACAGTTCGAAATCGGACGTCTCATTGATCACATTGGGGAATCGACAAACTAAATTGGTTGAAGCGGTTACAAAGTTAAAATAAATAGTTAATAGTGAGTAACTTATTCCAAGATATTTGACAACCATTCCTAAAATCTCGATCATTTCATAATCTCGCATGGAGCGAATACCCAATCTTGTGTAGACGAATCAGGAAAAATACAGACTATTACAACGCTTTACCGTCGTTCAGGACTAACTTGCTTCCATGTACTATCGACGAATTAAAGATTGTCGCGAGATTTTTACGAGCCAAGTTGCGCCTTCAAGGTTCTGGTTCGGCCACTCTTCATATTCCTTACAAATTGCAGGTGAGAGCCCAGTGCGGGTGGGGCGGAAAAGCCGTTGCAGATCAGTCCCCGACTCATATTCATAACGGAAAAAGTGTGAAACTCTCGCGACAATCTTTAATTCGTCGATAGTACAAGCAGAGCCATAAGTCCTGCGTTGACGATTCGACGCAACCAGCATTACACGTAAAATCAGCTCTCTCTAATCTTTCTTTTCTTTTGTTCTCTCAAGACCGAGAGAGGTTCAGGCTACGTGTAGTGCGGGTTGCGTCAAATCGTCAACGCAGGAATAATGGCTCTGCTTGTACCTTGGATCACAGATGTGCCCATTACTTTCCAGTGTTGCCTGATCGACGGTAAAAAACCGTATCGTCCCCATTTAAATCAATATAAAACGCACGGCTTTATTATTCAAATCTGGTAACACTGTTGCTCTCATACAATCCCCACCATTCAATTTTTTTTTTTTTAAATATATAACTGCATCAACGATTAACATTTATGTTTGTCTCTTCAGATTACTACATTCTCTTTGTAAGGCAGAGGTGTCGCGTGTAATTTGTTCCTCCATTTAAACCCTTTCAAAATATCGATTTGAAGGGGTCTACTGTGCAGTCGCGGATCTAGAAATCTTACAAAATGAGGACTAAGGTCCCTAGGTGGGTTACCCATTTTCTAACCAAATTGCCCAAAATTTCCGCGAAAATCCTTTCAAAGACACTGCAAACATTTAGCTCAAGGGGGGGGGGGGGGGGTTGGGGAGTTATAGCCCCTCATTCCTCCTGGATCCGCCTCTGGCTCTATGCTGCCTTCCGGCAACTATACTCTGTGCGCTTTTTTCTATAGAAATCATCATAACGGCTCTTGTAATTTGGCAACAATGTTATTCCTCCATTTGTGTCCATGTAAAACAATCGATTTAATTGTGAAACGGTGCTACACGACCAATCGATTTTCGTACATAGCTTCAAATGGAGGAAAACCACTGTTGCCAAATGGGGCTATTGCACACTTTTGCTATAAGCGATTTAATAGTCGATTATGGCGTAAAAACCTCAACAAATAACGATGGCGGCACTAAAAACTTCCAAAAGCCACTCCTAAACTCAATAAACGCAGTTATTTGCGGGAGCGTAATGGTGGCCGAAGGCACTAACAATGTGAGATTCCCATCTAACAATTCTGAAACTCCATCAAGAAGTGACCAATAAGAGACTACTTTCATTTGACACCGGTGTCACTTGGTGTTGCGGTACTATTCATCGGATGTGGATCATCACTCTGATGACTAATTACTCTGTGAATCATCCTTGTCAGCATAGAAAGAGTGACGAAATTAAGATAGGAATCTCCCATTGTTAGTGCCTTCGGCCACCATTACGCTCGCGCAAATAACTGCGTTTATTGAGTTTAGGAGTGGATTTTGGAAGTTTTTAGTGCTGCCATCGTTATTTTTTGAGGTTTTTACGCCTTAATCGACTATTAAATCGCTTATAGCAAAAGTGTGCAATAGCCCCATTGCACGAGCTGCCACTCATGCTTTTGAGGGTTCATTCATATACCGTAAAACGCCTCGATCGCTATTTTAATCGGTGAGGGAACTCCTGTATTGTACTTCCACTTTAAATGAAGTAATAAAGTGAATTGAGAGGTAGCGACGTAACCAACCCCTTGATTTTCCATTAACCATACAATTTTAAAAACTGCGGCAGGATTAGAAGCCCGGAGGGGTTGCGTTGGCGATAGATTTATTAGGCAGATATTGTTAATTATGCTTCAATGGCTGGTTAACCAACGGGAATTAAAGAGTAAAAAAAAGGGGGAAAGCCGTCTAATTGATGAGCTTTTTAAATTAGTGACAGCACTTTTAAAGGGTCAGGGTTGGAGTTTATTGTCAGGAATCGCGGAAACGCATTTTATATTGGTGTTTTTGGAGGTTTTGGGATCCCACGAAACTTAGAGATTTGTTCTTGCGGTACTCAGTAGACTTTGATGCTTCTAAATGGGTCTGTTGCAAAATTTTGCCACAGCTGTAGTGAGGATCTGAACTGGTGTAAAATCACTGGAAAATAACGTTGAGAACACCATGAAGTTCAAAAATCCACTAACAAACTCATTAATTATGCGTTTAACAAAATTACAATATGGCGATCGTATGAGCAGGCCAATGGAGAAGTCCGTCTAATTACAGCTTATACTGTGCGATAAGATTCACTTTTCTCAACATAGAGAGCTGGAATTAGGTGGAATTCTCTCATTGTAATCCACTCATTCGACCACCATCTTGTAATTTTGTAGAATGAATTCATGAAATGTGTGCGTGGATTTTGGGACTTTTTGATGCTCTCAAGTTATTTTTTTTTTAATTCTTTTTTTATTTTTTCAAATGATCATTCATATTAGAATCAACCCTCTGAATTTTTGTGGAAAAAATTCGCAACAGAGCCATTCTAATCGTGTTTTTCCCTTTCCCCGCTTTGAAGCGCACCCGAACCGAACCAAATTTTCTAATAACTCAATTCTCTGGATTTAAATTTATAAAAATTAAGAAATAAATTAATGAAAAAACAAACAGACGAAAGCTCATGTAAAAGAACTGTATACTTTTTCTCTTCTTATCAGGAGGTTTTGGGATCGTGCGCAACTTAGAGAGAGATCTAATGTCAAGCAGTAGATTATGAAGTTTCTTATTCTCATGAAAAGTTTTTTTCCCTCCCTCTTATTGAAGCGAGCCAAACCAACTTTTTCGATACCCTGACTTTCCGAATAAAAGTTAAAAGAAAAAAACAAAAAATAGAAAACAAAACAGGGAATAAACAAAAGAGCTGTACTTGTCCTCTTCTTATCAGGAAGTTTTGAGATCGTACACGCAACTTAGAGAGAGATCTAATGTCAAGCAGTAGATTATGAAGTTTTCTATTCTAATAAAAAGTTATTTTCCCTCCCTCGTGTTGAAGCGAGCCAAACCAAATTTGTCGATACCCTGACTTTCGGAATAAAAGTTAAAAAAAAAAAAAAACAAAAAAAAACAAAAAAAAAAAACAAAAAACAGAAAATAGAAAACAAAAAGGGGAATAAGAAATACGACCAAAAGAGCAAGCAAAAGCCTGTATGCGAAAGAACTATACTCTTACTCTCAGAAACAAACAAACAAACAAAAGCATACGCAAAATATTGGCTTTTTTACTCTCCTCATCAACCAAAATTCCTCAATTGGGAACACTGGCGGATCCAGGAATCTATCCTTCTCTCTCTACTCCCATTAGAACGCGTATGATAGAAAAGGACAGATTAGGGGAAGTCACGTGATTTTCACCCACTCTTCTATCCTTTGCTAACACATGCATTCTAATGGGAGAAAAGAGAGAAGGACGATATCTTGGATCCGCTAGGAATCTATCCTTCTCTCTCTTCTCCCATTAGAACGCGTATGATAGAAAAGGACAGATTAGGGACAGTCACATTATTTTCGCCCCTTCTTCTTTCCTTTGCTAACACATGCATTCTAATGGGAGAAGAGAGAGAAGGACAATAACTTGGATTCGCTAGTGATGAGGCGAGCCCCTTCCAGTGTAAAAATACTACGTACAAACTCGAGGACCCCGCTAAACATCTCCGTAACATTTCGACGGTGTGTGCGGAGACATTCACGCGGAGAGCTTTGAAAGTTTTAAGAAGCTGGCTTTCACATCTTACGCAGGAAGGGAGGAAAGAAAGAGGGGGTGAGTTCCTTTCGTGAATGGTTTTTAAGAATACGACCCTCTTTTCGACGCGACTTTGGAAAAACCATTCACTGTTTTTTTCCATTGACGAAACTCGCTTGCTCCGCCTTTGCAGACAAACTCCTTCGTGAGGAAATGTTGCGTAAGAGCCGTCGGTTTATATTTCCTCTTCTACCTTTAGTAGCTCCTTCTTCGGGTCACATTTTTTTATTCGGGCATCATTTGAACCCTTTTAGTCTCAAATGGGTCTAACTCTATATTCTGTGTCAGTATGACGAACAGAAAATTTAACTCTTCAATACATGAGATTTTTTCTTTTTTTTTTCAACTAAAAATTGTTTTTCAATTCACTATAGGTGGTCAAAGATATGGGAAAAATAGAAAAAAATAATGGGAGAATTTTTCGGTAAAAATTCTCATTTTTGTATATTTTACTGATTTTTTTCACGTGATGTACCACTATAAGAAATGGCGGGAAAAGAAATACAAAAATCAAAATTTAAAAAAAAAAAAATTGTTTCATTGGATTTTTCAAAAAGCAAATGTCAAAAGCTTGGTATAAAAATATTGGGGTTGAGTTAAATACGGGGCGAATTTTTTCCCGCGCTATGATTTCCATTATTAAATGCATTATAATGAGTGCTGGTTTCATTATTCTGAAAAATGTTTGAGCAAGTTTTTATGTTTTCTTACAATGCGACACTGGTGATACAATTTGAAATAAGGCAAAATATACATTACAGTGTCTGATGAAGGTATTTTCACATCATGTGACACCGGTGTCACAGTATGCAGTGACGGCCTAAAATTCAGGAAACGGATCGGCTTAAATCAGTGGCGTAACTAGAAATTATCTTTCTCTCACTTTGTCCATTAAAATGTGTAAGTTAGAAAAGGCTAAAAATGGGGGATCAATCCCCTTTTAACATCCTTTTTCTACCTGTACATTCGGATGATTAAAAAGAGAGATAGAATGATTTCTAGTTACACTACTGGCTTAAATGCATTTTTATAATGGGGCTATTGCAAACTTTTGCTGTGAGCAAACACATAAATACTGAATAGTCCAATCTTATATAAAAACCAGCGATAATCACTCTAAAATGTCTAAAATTCAGTAATAAACTCTGATAACTGCTGTAACGGCAAGATCGTAAATGCAGAGCTTCGAAGGTATCACGGGAGATACCTATGTCTAACTTACTTGTCCTTTTCTCTACGGAAACACAAGAGATATGTCTCAAAGGGTCAGTTGCATGAGTATGATTTTCTGCAATTCGTATTCATGAAATGATAAAGTATAAGCCAAGCTGAAATAGTAATGAGACACAGTTTGTTCCTACGTCTAATAGAACCGGAGCTGTGCGGACAATTACAAACGAGCAAAAATACATTATTTCTTATGGGAGATATGCCTCATGACGTCACTAGGCATACCGGTTTTTACATCTTTACAGAGGTTTATCCGCGGAACCAATTAATATTCAAAATGATAAAAGAAGAAATATGTGTCCCCTTCTTTTTCCCCTTTTTTACGATAAAATGAATTAAAAAAAAATGCATGCAACTGGCCCATTAGGTAGGAATCATCCCATGATACCTGCGTCTCTCCGTCATGAAGCCCGATTCTGAGAGTGAATTTCGAGGATTTTTATAGGTTTTTGCGCAAGAACCAACTCTGAAATCCCCTGTAGCAAAAATTGTACAACAGCTCCATTGCGAAATCAGCATCCGGTTGGCCAGTTTTGAATTTTCTGCTTTTCATTGAAATAGCTTGTAATAGCCCTTGTTACGTGCGCAAATTGTTTCGTAGCAGGTGAGTGCTATGATCAGTTTGTTCCCTGCTAGAAATTTTCCTTGCTTTTTGGCAAGGAAATGTTACATTTCCTTGCTTTTGGCAAGGAAATATTTCCATTTCCTTGCTTTCGGCAAGGAAATATTTCCATTTCCTTGCTTTCGGCAAGGAAATATTTCCATTTCCTTGCTTTTGGCAAGGAAAAAATTCCATGCTCATGGAAAACTTCAAGGAAGTGGAAATGTTTCCTTGCTTCGTTCAAGGAAATTTTTCCATGACCATGGAAACTTTCAAGGAATTTTTTCCATTTCCTTGCTCTTGGCAAGGAAATATTTCCATGCTCATGGAAAACTTCAAGGAAATGGAAATGTTTCCTTGCTTCGTTCAAGGAATTTTTTCCATGACCATGGAAACTTCCAAGGAAATATTTCCATTTCCTTGCCTTGTTCAAGGAAGTTTTTCTATGACCATGGAAACCTCCAAGGGAATGTTTATAATTCATTTTGAGAGCATTAAGGAAAAGGAAATACTTCCTTGTATTCAGCCAGGAAATAATTCCATGTCCATTGAGCCTTCCGAGGAAATACTTATTCCATTTCCTTGTTTTGTTCGAGGTAACTTTTTCATGATCACAGAAATCTCGAAGCAGGAGTGCAGAATCTCAGTGAATGAGCAGTCGATACAGACAGTGGAATGTTCCACTCATCTGTACTAACATTTTGGACTTAGAAAATTTTTCGCCGCCTTTCTTCGACTTATTTTTGAAAAAAAAATCTAGAAATTTCACACAAACTCGATTCACGCAAAATTTTTCACATTAAGACTTCGTAAATTTTTCGAGTTTGACTTAGAATTTTTTTTTTTCAAAATTAGGACTTGCAAAAAATGTTCACATATATCTCTCTCCCAAGTCCCTATAGGGACTTGAAAGAAAATTTCAAATGGGGAATTGCAAATTAAGTTTACTCTCCTGAAAATTTTTAGAGTGGGACTAGGAAACTGAGATTATCACCTTTGGAATACCAATTTTTTTCTGGTTTTAGACTTGTTTTTTAACATTTAACCGATGCATATCGACACTGAATCGACAAACCGATTTTATATCGACCCATATCGACAATAAACCGACATCATATCGACATACCACCGACATCATATCGACAAAACACCAACATCATACTGGCACCGATATAACTTTTAACCGATCTTATACTTGCCATGAAGGTCGGTATGCAAGTAAGCATGCTTTTGACATTGTAATGTCGGTAAGTCAGTCAGTTTCATTCCTGAGTAAGGTCGATAAGTCGGTATGATCCTCCAACGACATCGATATATTTTCAAATCGATCTCATATTAGCCATGCTATTATGCAAATTAAAGCAAGTAAATCTGTCGGTATGATGTTAGATGAACATTTCTCGAGTCAATTTTAAGCTGTTTAGGAATACTATAACATTTTAAAGGTTTTATAGCAAAAAAAAATTGTCTGTCACTGAAATAAGAATGTTGTTAAGCTTGATTTCATTTTCTATCTTTTTTCTCGTATTATGCTTTAATTCTTCATCTGTAGGTATCCAAGGATTATTTTTTTTACTTCCATCGGTAATTAAATTCCTGGTAAAAGTGACGATCATTAACAACTAAATTAGTCGCACGACAGTCGTTAATGGTCGTATGGAGTTGTATAAAGATTGCCATCGAGTTGCACAGCGTCTCTGCAACTTTGACGCCTCTTAAAGCAGGGTCCCACAGCAACTTTACGACTTTGATGACCGTAAGTTGTATGGCAACTCTGCAACTTTGACGACTTTGAACCATAAGTCATACAGCGATTTTCTTGAAATATTGAACATGAGTCGTATTGTAACTTAACAACTTTGACGACTCTTGGTCAAGGAGTCAAATAGCACCTATATGACTTCGACAACTCTTGATGAATAACTGGAGATGGCGTCTTAACTACTTTTGAGGATTTTACTTTTGGAGTTGTAAAGTTGCAGAAAATAGTAAAACTACAACCATTTTGAAAGCTGAATTCACAAACTAATCTCTCATGACCAGAAAAATCATACATCATAGCAAAATTGCTGCAACTTTAATCCCCTTGACTGGAAAAAGTAGTCATGCACTCACCTTACAGTTTAGAGGTATGCCGTAAAGAGAAGAGAAATTAACAAATTTGATGAAAGAGTTTAAAAGTAAGCTCGCATGCATAAAAGAAAAAAATGTAAGACTGTAAAAAGCACTCACCACGTTTGAAGGTTATCCAATCAATTGAAAGTTTTTAAGCCGAACAGCACCGATTCACAAATCAAACGAACTGTGACCTCATAGCCATTTTCATAAGACAATATACGTCACTTACAATAAGAGAAACTTTCAAGTATTTAAAATCAATTCACCACAGTGGCTGCTCATGCAATTTAGTAACATTGCTTTCATCTTATTTAAACTTAGATAAAACAATAATCGATTCTTGAGGAAGCAGTCAGCCTCCTCACGAATCAATTGTTTTACCTAATTTCAAATGGAAAAATTGCATGATTGCCAAATCGTACAGGCCGCCTCTGATTCACCAACCGAAATGCGTTGAAAATTGAGAAACAAAAATTTAACTCAAGCTCTGTTTTTAATTGTAGATCAATGCAAAGCCCGGATTTTATAAGATTTCTGGTTATTCTTCAGAGATAGGTAAGTATGCCGCACAAATTTTCAAGAGTTGAAAACGAACGAATCACAATTATTAAGTACACTGAGCAAGTTGTCGAATCACCCAAAAGGAATTCTAATCAATCCTGGTTTTGATTTGGTAGAAATCTTTCGAACTAACGCACCTGGCATTTCTTTCATGACTCCTGTGCCTTTGAACAAACTATCCGATGTGAGATGATTCAATGTTTCTACGACTGTCCCTACAGCACTAAACTGTACTTCCATCAGCTTAATATGTTTCAGGGACGTAGCAGAGAACGATACTAAACAGGGCAAGGTACCACAGTCTTGACAGAAACCGGAGTTCCTGTAAATGTAAATCAAGATCGAGTCAGAGTTGTAAGAAATCATTCTATTTCATAATTATAAGCTACCAAACAACATGGAAAAATTCTCTTTGGAAACATGAAACAAGAGTCAAGAGTCTGGCAGGGAATGCGAAAGCCCGTGGCATCTGTTGAAAAGGATTCTCTTATGAAGGCCCAAATAAGGGCTCATTTGTCAGATTATTATTCCTTTCTTTGGGAATTAGTTTTTTTTTTCATAGATAATAAGCTCTGGATGATCCCACCATCTTTGAATATACCTATCAGTGGTGTAACAAACAGGACAGCAAGGTAAGCGCAGTGCTTGTTGGCCCAAGCTCCGAAAAAGTTACCTCTCTGGCTCTCGGAAATAGTTTACTTGCAGGCCTCCACTTCTCTTGTTACGTCACTGATTTGTATCAGTGTGAGTCTCCCTTCACACATACACCACTGTAAAAATTGGCAGACTGACTGCTGATTTTAGAGCTCTCTCTAGACAGTAAGATTAAGTTGTTCTGCTCTGTAATCTGTATCAGTCTTGAAACTAAGGTTAAGTTGAGATTTGCCAACAAGAAGGAGTCTCGGAAGACTGCTTGAGAGTAGGTAGTCCGTTTCACGGACAGAGATTAATAGAATTCAAGCGGGAAATGAGCACAGCACTAATGTTCTTAAAGAGTTCAGAGACATTTTGGAACAAATGCATGATGACAAATTTTTAATGAATGAGATGGTTAAGATACCTGCTGAGCTGTGCAATGTGCATTGTGCATCCTTGGTGGGTCGAAATCATCCCAGAGTAAAACCTGGCTCTTATACAGAATAGCATACGTGTACATGGATTACATTTATTCGATTGAAACTCGAAAAGAACAAAAATTAAAAAAGAATGCTTCCGATGGAAAAGAAATTACGATTTTTAGTGGACATTTTAGCGGTAGTTTGCTAATGTTTGTTTATCACAGATATAGGATGCTCCATGAGTCCGAGACTCCTCTCCTTGCAGGGACTTTGGGATGCGGATCGATCAATTGAATTTTGCAGTTGGTTTGATATCATTTCGATGTAATTTTAATCACAGTTGAAATTTTCGGGGTACGAATACTCTGTGGTCGATCCATCCAAAGAATAATAATAATTTGACACCGTTCAAAAGTCACCGGGGCCTCAGACTTGTTAAGCACCCTATAGCATCTTCATTCTTCACTCATGAATCGTGATTCGTGAAATCCCAGCCGCCATTATGCTCTCAAAAAGGACGCATGATCAACACACTCTGAAAGTCTCCCTCGTAATTCATTTATTCTCGAAGTAAGTTTCATCAAATTATTCTCAAGTCTCCTGGTTGGATCTCCTCACCTTCAAGATTTGAAACCGGGGTGAGTAATTAATTACTTGTCGCACTTGGTAGATATTCGATTCTGAGCAAATAGAGGTGGCCGTTATTCACAGTCCCATGCTGTTCTTTGTAATTTCTTCACTGTGTTATTCAAGGTGCTCGCAGAAGGATGACTCCACTGTTAGTCTAGCTCTAATGTTTAAAAATAGCGTTTGTTTGAAGTCTCATCCACCTAACTCCTTGCCGATAATTCTTGTTCATAATTTAGAATGAGCTGCCCCTGTTAACTTGGGACCTAGATTATTCTTTCTGTTAGGGCCCAGTAACATTCTTACAGGATATTTTGTCTCATTGAAACGCATTGGCGCATGAATCATGCTGCATAACAGACTTTTTCACTGTGGTGAGCCAGCATGGTCTGTGCGGTCTGTGCGTTTTGTCGGAACGGAATAAGCGAACAACTCTAAGTAGTCTCTTCTCTTATCACGGTCAGTTTTGACCAATCGAGAGTAATCAAGAGTTACCCGTCCCATCCTGTTCAATTAATAGTAAAATTGGCCTACCATTTAAGATGAAGACCTAAACATGGTTGTATGTAAGGAGTTTGCACGATCTCTCAGTAAGAAAACAGTAAGGACCTCATACCGGAAAGTGGCAGGTTTGAGGTTAGGGTACAACGTTTCTACAGCTGCTTATGGGAGATGGTGAGTAGTTCTCAGATTTTTAGTTTCTTGAGCCAAATATTTAGTTGCTTTTGGAAAGTCTCCTCTTGATATTCCTGACAATTTTAGCTGCAGTAAATGGTTTTTTTGTTTCTCGCTTACATTGTCAGTAACATTACCAGAGCCTTTCCTTAGAGCAATTCGCCCAAACAAGGTCTGTAACTGCCAAGAACTCATTATCTCCCTCAAGCGGCTGTAGAAACCTAAGACATTACAGAAGACGACTGGCCACAGCTGTTTCATGAAGTGAAAGAAAAGTGAAGCCAGTCTTGGCACATGCAGATGGGTGGGGCTTGCACTGATCGGTACAGCTCGTCTCAGAAGACGAAGCAGAGCTCGGCTGATTATGTTTAGAATTTTGCTATCATTATTTCTCAGATTGTACGAAAGAATAGAATGAAATTAATTGGATGCTGAAATTAGAGCAGGACCATTTTGAGTATTAGGTTCTGACAAGTAGCTGTGCATGCTACCAAATTGCATCAAAGCGCAGTGGTGAGTGGTTGACTAGCAATGAGTCGAAACTGCGCAAACCAACCTCTGACCGATGCGTTTTGATGCAGTTCAGTAGCACGCACCACTACTCGTCAGCACTCGGTACTCAAAAGAGTCCTGGGGGGTGATCACGGAGGATCGTTATCGTTATCGAGTAGAACAGTGTTGAAGAAGAAGAAATAAGACGATAGCCTACTACAGCGCGAGTAACTGCTGCACTCGAAAACGATAACGATCCTCTGTAATCACCCCCCTGCTCTAGCAATTTTCAAGTCTCAGGCAAGTTTTGTTTTGACTTGAAGGAATGAAAATTGAAAACCTGCCAATAATCATCATTTGAGCTCCACCCCCACTTCTGAAACAAGCTGTATGTTCAGTGAGCATAGCTCAAAATACTACAATCACAGTCACTGCCAACTTAGGTCAACTTAGGTTCATTTTGAACATTTTTGAAGTATTATTTTCTGATTAGACGTTCCAAACAATCCCTAATTCAAGCAGTGAAAAAGACAGTGAGAAACGTCTGCCATCTTGAGAAGTTACCAAACGATATGGGAGTTTCCAGTCTGATTGTATTATTCTGTGATCATGGGACTGTTCCGAACATACAGGGTGTAATAGCAAATAAATTTAAAAGAAAAAGGAAGAACATGAAGAATTCAAGCTAATTAGTCCTTATCCAAGCCATTACATATGTCTACTTGTCTGTAGATCTTGCAGGTCTTCACTCTCCCTTGTTTCATGTTTCCAAAGAGAATTTTTCCATAAGGTTGGTGGCTAGAGCAGATGCTTTCTGAGTATCCTGATAAGTCAGTTGAGGTACTGAAAATGTATCAAAACTAATCACATGGGCGGAGCCAGCAATTTGGCAACCATGAATTCATCCCATTTGAACTTATGAGAAACAATCGATTCTTGAAGGTGCTACGGCCCTTCTACAAATCGATTGTTTTTCATGCATTCAAATGGGAATAATACACTGTTGCCAGACCGCTGGATCCGCTTCTGACTAATCAGTGAGCAGTTGCAAAAGAGTTTATCTGGTTGCTAACCAACTGCTCACCGATGTGTTTTGATGCATTTTGAATGTATGCTATTCTACGAGTCAGCACCTAACTCTCTGCATGTGTCTGCTCTAATAATTATGAAACAGAATGATTTCTTACAACTCTGACTTGCAGTTTTGATTTACATTTTCAGGAACTCTGGTTTCTGTCTTGAATTACGTGACTTCACACTGTTTTGTATCGTTCTCTGCTACATCCCTGAAACATGTTAAGCTGATGGAAGTCCAGTTTTATGCTGTAGGGACAGTGGCAGAAACATTGAATCATCTCACGGAGGAAAGCTTGTCTAAAGGCACAAGAGTCGCATGGAAGGAATGCTTGGTACCTCAGTTTGTATGATCTCTACAAAATGGATTCATCAGAATTCCTGTCGACAACTTGCTCATAGCTGTGAATAATTTTAATTTATTTCTTTTTTTGCTCTTGAAAGTGTATGTGGCATTAATCTTCGGAGAGTCACTGAAAATCTTTATTAAACAGTTTGGCTTTGCGTTGCTTTAAAATTGGAAATATGAGATTTCAGTTTAATTTGTTTTTGGTTTTTTTGGTTAGTGAGTTAATTTCAAGCATTAAAAAGCTCTAGTGATAAATCATCTTGTAAATAAGTCATCAAATAGCTGTGAGGCTATATTGTTGAAATTTTTTTGGTGAATCAGTGCTGTGCGGTTTGAAAACTTTCAAATAAATGGATAACCGTCAAATATGGTGAGTACTTTTTACAGTATTACATTGTCTTCATGCATGCAAGCATACTCTTAAACCCCTTCATTACAGTTTATAATTTCTCTTCTCTTTATTTGTATTTGTTCTGCAAGAGCTATGAGAATGAGGAAAGTAATGTTAGAGCTAGATCTAGTGCTACCAACGTTTGTAGAAAATCTGTAACAACGTTGGCTCCCTTGCATCTACAAACATTATTGCAAATCTGTACCAAAATTGTTTCAAATTTCATAGCAACATCTGCTTACTAACGTTGGTTCAGAGTAGACCTATCAACGTTGGTACAGAGCAGACCTAACAATGTTGATACAGAGCAGACCTATATAACAACGTCGCTACAACAACCTGCACTAACGTTGGGTTCCAATTACGAGTACAAGGTTAGTACAACGTTGTACTACCTTCATTTTTACCAGGGATGTACTGTTACAGTTTTTTTTCTTATACAATATAATTGAATTTAATTTGATTTAGTTTCATGTCTATCTTTTCCTGCCATCAGAAGAGTAGAGCTTGTTCTAAAATAGTTGGTACGCTGTTAGTTTTCAATGTTTACTGTGCAGAAGATGCATTTGGGAATCTGGGTTCAACAAGTGTATGGGTAGGTTCAGGAAACATTTCTGAATCAGGCACATGCATCCATGAAACCTTTCTGAACCAGATATGGAAAGCATTCCAAGCCAAGCAAGAAAAAGGACATTTTTCCATGCCCAAGCAAGGGCAAGGAATTATTTTCTTTCCGCGCGAGGCAAGGAAATTTTTCCATGCCGGGCAAGGAAAAGGAAAAATTTCCTTGCTTGGCAAGGAAAAATTTCCTCGACAAGCAAGGAAATATTTCCATGACTGGCAAGGAAATATTTCCATGATTGGCAAGGAAATATTTCCATGACTGGCAAGGAAAAATTTCCCGGCCATTTTTCCTTGCCACGAAAGTCATGGAAAAAAGTCATGGAAATATTTCCTTGCCAGATGTCAAGGAAAATTTCGTGCAGGGTTTCCACTAATTTTGTGGTTCAGTTTGCTGCAAAGATTTGCTTTGCAGACCTATCAGCCCTCAATAGCTGCAAACTACTTAGTAAAAGTACGTGTGACAGAGGGGACAGGGGAGGTATATTGTGACGCATCAAAATTCAGTCATTTCGGGTTTTAAACCAATTGGATAGGGTCACATTTACGTTAAAAGTTATTAAGCCACTTTTTGTAAAACTAGAGACCCTATATTTAGAGAGTTAAGACAAGAGAAACCATGGGCGCCGCCATTGGATGCGATTTTGCACATTTGTTTACATTCTGAGGGCCGTTGTTGTGTTTTCGTCCACTGCAAAGATTACAGTGCCGCTGAGTTTCTAACGATGTAATCTTTTACTGCTTTTGTGGATCGACATCCATTTACGCTTTGAAAGGTTCTTTTGGGATTTATAGACATTCTTGAGGCGTTTCATGATTAAAATTTACAGATTCGTTGATGATTAACTCTTTATCCGTAAAATACCGTTGATAAACAACTGCGATTGTAAACAAAAGTGCAAAATCGCATCCAATGGCGGCATCCGTAGAGCCTAAAACTCATCGACCAATCAGAAGTTGACTACCCTCTTGTCTTAACTCTCTAAATATAGGGACTCTATGTAAAACAAGAAACTACACTGATTCTTTTTAAGTTTTTACGAAATTGTGGCCCTATTTCTTATGATCTTAATTATAAAAAATGAAAATTCGAAAGTAAATTTTGGAACATCTCAAAGGAAGTAGTTAGTTTTTGACGCTTAAAAACCTGTAAATATTTCAATAATTCATGAATTTATATTCCTTCATCGTTATACTTTTCAGAAACCTTTGTCTTTGGAACCGAGTATACCTACATTGATTTTTGTTTGTAGATTTGAATGTTTTAATAATGTTTCTTCAATATATGAACCAGCTCGGAAAATTTCTTCCATGGAATCAATAAAATTAATGAGTTGTGCTCATTGATGACCATCAATTGCAACAAAAACATCTGAGAGCTGAGTGTCGTTTTACGAAATAAAAATGATTTGGAATGTTTTGCAAAACATGCAATAAACTGTGAAACTATAACAACATGAAATTATAGATTTTTTTATTTTTTCCATTTGACGGAGATTCTCAAAAGTAAAACCAAATCAGTAAAATTGCAACGGTTCGGTTTACAGGGTACTATCGAATTTTATTCATCATTCTCAATGTGGAACGAATGATTTATTGGAGAAATAAAATACCAACTCTCTATAATCGACTGCTAACTTTAGTTTAAAATTTAAAAAAATTTACAATCATACTTCATCGAACCAATATTTCATATCTTCAAATTTTGTTTCTTTAACTATTTGAATTATTTTTAATCCCTAAAACAGCCTCTGGTGGTGGCTAAATGATTTCAAATAATTTAAACAAAATTAAAAATCGATTTAAAATTGTGATGTATAAAAAATGTATTTATAAATTTAACAGGTTAATTCGAAAACTTCCGATGTCCAAAATATTTTTAATGAGAAGACAAGTATAAAAAAAAATTAAAAAAATTTGCAAATTAAAAAATAAAAAATTAAAAAAATCTGCTAAGACAAGGGCAATATGAGCAAAAAGCCGAGGAAAAATTCTGATTACGACTTATAAAGACGCAGTGCCTTCTTTAGAATGATGTGCGCTTACAAAGTCAAATATAAAAAAAAATGGACAAAGGACGTTTTCACATGAACCTGTTCAATTATTGCAAATTGGAACAATTCATTCAAACAATTCGAAAACAATAGAAATACTTGGCTCATAAAATACCTAGTTTTCTAAAAATAAAATAAAAATTATCATTCTCCCTCATTTTCGCTGCATCATTTTCATTCCCCCATTTTGTATCAAAAAAGGGAAGGAAAAAGAATTACCGTAAAACAGTTAGTTTAGATCACAGAATTTACTCTAGCGCGCCACCCAAGGACTCTGCAAATATCCGCTCATTATTTCAACTGTCGAGTGTCGAGACGTGGATCTGTTCCGTTAATCCCATTTATAAAATGCAAGCGAAAGCGACCAACTTATATTTACATTCATCCATTAGATGTATTTTTAAAAGCCCGGAATTAAAACTAACGAGGGGTAGACCACGTTCAACCTACACGTATTTATAAAAAAAGAAAGCAGCGTTTTGTGTGCATTCACATCTGTTGCGTGTATTTTTACACATCAGATATGATTAACAGAATGATAACAATGTATACGAGTGTTATGGTCCCTCGTTTATTTACAGTGAAAATTCCGATACAATAATATCATAACGATCCGAAATTAATTTCAGCCTCTGGACCAGATTATTTAATTTGTTGCTTGAACGAAATACAGTTTTGCCGTCGCCAAATGGTTATTCTGTTAGTGTTGCGATGTTAATAAATGTTCAGCAACTTCTATTTTATAGGAGAGCGTGTTAAAAAAATTACTGATTGAAACAAGCTAAATTGCGATTAAGGTAGGTGATCCAAAGGTGGCCCGGCTTTAAAGGTGGCCCACCCCAGCTCATTTCAATTAATTACACGAATTGACGATAGATGGCTTTAGTGCTGCGTAGCAGGATGCTATCGCTTCCCCCACTCCAAAAATCAAGAGCATCCGGCGATTCAGTCGGCGCGGAACAGTGAAACGTCCATTTTCGCAGGTCTTCAGCTAATTTTCAAGAAAGCAATCAATCGTAAAAGCTAAGCCCTTAAATTGATTCTAGCTTTGAAGGTCAATTCATCATAATTATTATAATTTCTGGTGTAACTAGGGTGCTGAATAGCATTTGAATACTTATTAATGAAATTTAAAAGGGGGTGTCCACCTTTAGGTACATCAAAAATATTAGGGGTGGCCACCTTAGGTGCATGTTTTGCGCGATGTCAAAACTCTACTTTTTTTCAAATGCAAAGGAAACCTCAAAAACAAGCAAATTTAAAAAAAATTAAATTAACATATGATAGCCAACTGTCTGAATAGTAAATTGACATATTTAGTTTTTTTATCTCTCATGACTTCTACGTGCATATTGGCTCCAAGCATAGGTATGGCCACTTTTGGGTCACTTACCTTAGGAAAAAGTTATGGAGAACATCTGTTGTACCGGACAAATCCCACCGTAATTTGTATTTTATACATCAAATCATTTATTCAGCGGGTTCCAATGCCATAGGTGTGCTGACTGTTTGTGCTGACTGTTGGTCCGATTATAATGGGGCTGATGTACACTTTTGCTATGAGAGATTTAATTGTCGATTATGGCGTAAAAACCTCGAAAAATAACTATGAAAGGACTAAAAGCTTCCGAGATTCACTGTTAAACTCAATAAACGTTTTTGTTTGCACGAGTGAAATGGTGGCATAAGGCAGTAATAATGGGAGATTCGTATCTTAATTTCGTCACTATCTCTATGCTGACAAAGATGATTCATATAGTAATTAGTCATCAGAGTAGTGACCCACATCCGATGAATGGCACCGTGACATCTACTGACACCGGTGTTAAGTGAAAGTCGTCTCTTATTGGTCACTTCTTGATGGAGTTACAGTATTGTTAGATGGGAATCTCCCATTATTATTGCCCTCAGCCATCATTACGCTCGCGAAAATAAAAGCGTCTATTAAGTTTAGGAGTGGATTGCGGAAGTGTTGAGTGCTGTCATTGTCATTTTTTGAGGTTTTTATACCAGAATCGACTATTAAATTGCTTCTAGTAAAAGTGTACAACAGCCCCATTTTGTCAAATGCGTTTGAAGTACAAAACTTTATCATCCAAGATTTTTTTACAATATATTTTGGTCCAAAATGCAAAGCTATATATGAAGCTTTTTATGGACCAGACACTAATTCTTCAATCCCTAATAGCACATCAAATTATTAATTATTTTTAGACTCAAAGTATTCTTTGGTAGCGATAAACAAAACATTTTTGTGTAATTTAAAATAAAGGGAGGTATTTTGAAAAATATACGGATTGACTATCTTTTCTTTTTACTCTTTGATGGAAATATTGTTTTGATTTCAAACACGATATCAAATACAAATTGAATAAAATATTTTGGAAACATTTCTGATAAGATTTGATGAAAGAGGTCTTGACTTTAATTTGAGGATATTTTTGCATCCCTACAGCTTGGTATTTGTTAAATAAAAGTTGGTGTCAATCTAGACAGTGTCACGTACCAGTTGATGTAAACGAACAGGGCCAAACCTCCTTAGTGATACTTTAAAACATTAGACAATTTAAAACTCAATTTTCTTAATATTGACTTCTCCCGACATGAGCTAAACGTCCACAGTCAGCAACTTGGTAGGTTTTGGATCTTTTGGGGAAATCTTTGGCTCATTCTACACCTCATAATCTCTACACCATATACGAGTTTGTTAAAATCGCGATTTTCGTCTCTGGCAAAATATGGTTCGTTTTTCCCTTTGGGCATCACAGTATAAATGAAAGTATGAGGTACTCGCTTTTTAAACTGTCTAGTTTCATAAAAATCAAATGTAGATGTAATGTCCATATGACTATATTTTTGCAGTTTCTTACAGGGTGGAATAGACTGAATTAACGAAAACAAATTTTTGGCTGCTTGTTTCCAGCTGAAGTTTTAAAACTCATATCACTCATCCATCACTCATCTACCATCCCCATAGGTGATCACCTCCATTTGCAGAGCTGCCGATTTGCGTAGAGTTAATGACATTTTGAAATTCACCGGAGATTCCACAGGTTGAGAAAAGATTACAGAGTTTAGTTCAGAGTATGTCTGTAATGCTCGAAAATACTAGCGTCTTTTATCTTTTCTCAACCGGTATATTTTAATTAATTAACGGCGTTTCCACCCATTGAGAAAATATTGCAGATCAGAGTATTTTTGTGCGTTACAGTCATACTCTGAACTAAACTCTGTAATCTTTTCTCAACCGGTGGATTCTTCGGTGAATTTCAAAATGTCATTAAATCTACGCAAATCGGCAGCTCTGTCCATTTGACTGATAACTAAGTATTAAAACTATTTTTCTAGTTTCGAAACAAAAACAAAACCATGTAGAAAGTCACTGCCCTGTTGCAACAAATTTTTCCCGAAATATTAAGTGTGAAACCCAATTCTATTTAGGAGCAAATAGGAGAAAGCATTTGTTACGGACGTCATTGGGTACGAGTTACGTCTGTCACACCTGTTTTTTTTCTCTATTAATCCCAAACAGAAATAGACATAACTATCGAAGAAACATTGATGCTAGTAGACACTATATTCTGCATTGCTTTGTTTTTGTTTTGAAACCTCTAGAATGGATTTCTCGCATGATAAACAGTCAAGTGGTGACGTCCGTAAAAATTCGTTATTGCTCCAGCTCCAAAATAGAAATAGACTTTATTAATAATATTTCAGAGAAACATTGGTGCTACTAAACGCTAACTTTTTGCATAGCTTTGTTTTATTTTAAACCTTTAGAATGGTTTCTTGCATTGAAAACAGTCAATGTGATGTCCTTAAAAATTCGATATTGCTCTCTCCTAAATAGAAATAGATTTTAATATTCATTTTCCAACTTTTTGCATGGCTTTGTTTTTGTTTTGAAACCTTTGAAACGGTTCTCTTGCATGGTAAACAGTCAAGTGGTGACGTTCGTGTAAAAAAAAGAAGAATAAAGGTAGTTTTAGAAAACAAAATAATTTTTTGCACCTCCTGTCAAATTTGTAAAAATGAAATGAGTTGGTTTTGAAGGAAATTTTCTTGAAAAGGGAAGAAAACAAGAAGATCTTACCTCTTCCACTTCGGCCGACAAATCGGAGATCATTAAATTTGGCCACTTGATTTTTCATTATGGCCGTGCAATTTCGTAGCTCGGCGCAATAGTTCTCGTCGTTTCCGGCCCTGATCGTTACGACCGTGCCATCCATAATGTCACCGAGGGCCACCACCCTGAACGCCACCGGGAGAGTCTTGTTCGAGCGCCAATGGGGCGGAAGGATGGTGCACACAAACTGGGGGCTCCCCGTTCGTACGAGCTCCCCCGGATGTTCCGATAAAAAATCGCCAAGCGTCCTTTCGGCAAGTATATCAGAGGTCATTTTTGTGTACGTGTCGTTGATGAGTGATGTCCCCGTGGCATCCTCGCAAGACGGAGTTGTGGCAGCCGTTGTTGTATTCCCTGTTAAATGCATTTTTTTTTTCCGTCACGTTTTTTCGCGCACTTTTAACGAATTGAATAACAATCGCTTGTTTAACGCCTCCAACGAAACTATCTTAAAATATATTACCACAGAAAAAGAAGACTATAAAAGATTTTTAGATTCCGTGACATTTATTTCTAACAAAACTACTATCACACGAACGATACTTTCGTCAATTTCCTCCGTTTGGAAAAAAAAGAAGAGAATTTAAACAAAAAAATATTAAATTCACTCTGGAAGCACAATAATAAACAATACGAAGATAACGAAGACAGGAATAGAAACAATTCGATTGAAGCCCGATTTTTTTTAAAAGGATTCCCGCATTTGCTTTCAAAACGGACGGTTTTTCAATCTACTTTTTCTCTTCTTTTATTTGAAATTTAACTCTTTTTTTGAATGGAAGACATAGTAAAATTTTCAGTGGAAATTGGCTGAAAAGTTCCGGTCCTACTGTCTACCCGAATAGGTGTCAAATTAATTGTAGCTTTCGTTTACGAATGAGTAAATGTGAATACCCTTTATTTATTCCACTTATTTGACTTGGGCTGGTTTCGTTAAGTTGGTTTTTTTAGATTTTAATTTTTTTTCTTTTATTTTTTCGTAGGCTTTTTGCTTGCTTGCTTTGATCGGTGAGCATTTCAGTAAGAAAAAATTTCAAAAATTTCCCGAGCTTTCATTGTAAGCCTCACATGTTGAGGCTTGGTTTCGGAAACCGCGAAAAAAAAATCACAATTTTTTCGCACTTTTATTTGTCTTCAATTTGGACGTTACATCACATCTTACGTTAAATTTCTATCACATTGTAACGTCATTTGTTACCATCCATTAACTGCGTTTACGCCATGTTGATATACGTAGAGAATTACGACACTTAGCTCGGCACCTCCATCGCGTCAACGTTGGTGGATCAAAAAATCAAGACTTCCCATTTTAATGTCTTTCTTTCTCTCTTTCAACCGTCATCGCTTGGTAAATAAATCCAAAACATCGTGATTGAGTTTCATAGAGCACTAGGATGAATGGGAAGAAAAGGAGACAGAACCCGTTGTTCAATCACAGAAGATAGATATTAACTGCAGCCAAAACCAATCGATGGATGAGGAAAAATAATGATTTCTCCACCATTCGATCCGAAACACATTTCGTTAATTAACCGTTAGGCGCACAAGAATGATAATGAACGTCACGAATTTACTCCACAAAACCGCAGATAAAGAGCGACGATGTTGTAACCACTGAAGATAAATTAGATTTTTATCTCTGGCGATAAAAGAAAAAAAATAAGAAAAAAAAACAAGTAGCATTTTTTTGCACCGCGTGATTGGATGCGCGTTTTTATTTCCATTATCGCTGCAAAAACACACAGCGGGACAGGTGAACACAAATAACGGATACCAAAGCACCAAGTACCGAAGCGGTGGCAAACCACACGGAGAAAACAAGAACAAGCAACCGATTCGGCGTGTGAGGTGGCGTGGAGGATTAAATAAAAAAACCGGCAGAGGGGGTGGGGGTGGGGGTGTGGTGTGGAGGAAAAGTCAATCGCGGGAAAAAAAAGTGTACGCGCGGGAAAAAAATCGCTTTGAATGAAATGTAAACATGAGTGAAAGGGAACCGCGTCGTACTCGTATTTACCGCGCGGGAGGGAAAAAAAGGGAAAAAAGACGCAGTATCAGACAAGGGGATGGAAGTGGGGGAGGTGGCGGGGGCGGGAAATCTGGATAATGACAAGACGGAGGGAGGGGGTGGGGAGGAGAGACAGTAGAGGTAGGTCAATTACTGGAGCGGATACGTAGGTAATTACATTTAACCGTGTGTCGTATCAATGAAAAACTAGTACGTCGTCGGCGGAACAGAGAGAAAAAAAAATGGCGCCCTTTTTTAAAAAAAAAAAAAAAAAATCTCCTCACTCTCCGAACTGAGCAAGAAAAAATTGGCGGGCTTTTCGAATTCCCGTGAATTAAAAAAAAAAAAAAAAAACACCGAACCCACGTGCGCGAGTGGTTCCCTTTTTATTTTTGGTATCTCACGAACTCTCGCACTTTTCTGACGATGATACGAACTTTTCACTACTTTCTTTTGTCAACCCGTCACGCGTCGGTTATTTAACTATTTTTTTTTTTTTTTTTTTTTTTTTTTTTTTTTTTTAAATTTAATTTTCTTTTCTTTTTCGAAGCACTGTTGAGGATTTTCGGAAGATTCCAACGGAAGGCAAAGCGGATGAGAAGTCCAGGAGAGTAACTTTTCAAACGACGATGCCGGAAGAGGAAGTGAAATGGTTTGAACAGTTTTCGAATGCGAAAATCCTTCGTCACGCGAGCGATAAAGCCACACGGAGGGCGCCAATGCACAAGATGCGTCCACTCGCGGGGAACGTTCCGGGCGAAATTTTTGCGGGCTGTTTATAATTATTTCGCGGAGGATGCTGCAGGAGTATTTGATTGGTTAGAGCAAAAAGGAAAACCCATACTGTAGCAATCCAGTTTATAGTTTTAAACCAAATGAGGAGATTTCAGTGGCGAAGAGAGGAGAGAGAGGGAGAGGAGAGAGGAGAGAGTAAGTGGCGAGGGAGGGGAAAAGCAGGGAATGTGAAACGACGCAGGCTCTAAATGTGGACACAGAACACGCTCTCGCACACAACCAATATCTCTCTCTCTCTCTTTCTCACTTACTCCCTTCTCTTTCTATCTCTCTTTTCCCCTTCCTTCATCCCTCTCTCATGTCTTCTACTCCCTCTGCATCGCTCTTTCTCTCTCGCTCTCTCGCTCCAACCTAACTAATTTAAAATCTCCTCCCTCTAATCACTTTCAGTCCTACCGCCGCGTCGCGTCGCGTCGCGCGCTTTCCAACCCTATCTCTCTCTCTCTCTCACTCTTTCACTCACACTTGCGCTCTTCCTGCGGTTCCCTCTCTCGCCAGTCTCACCTTTTCTCCCGCTCCCCTTTTCTCTCTCTCACTGAGCTTCAACCCTCTCTCTACATCTACCCATCTTCCTCCTCTCTCTCTCTCTCTCTCTCCCGCTGCTTCTCTTTCTCTATCTCTCGCTTTCCCACTTTTCTCATTTTCTCCTAGAGGACGAGTTAAACCGAGCTTCTTATCACACAACTGACCCTCAGAGAAGGCTTGGGCAAAAGAGAGGAAGGGATAATAACTTTTTACAACCCTCCGGACCTCGAGTTCCCTTTCGTCGTCCGCTCGTTCCTTCCCTATGGAGAGAGAGAAACATTAAAAAGAGCATCAACCCTTTCGTTCCTTTGTTTCCGGCCGGCCACCGTTTTCCCTTAGAACTTTCGCAAGCTCTATTTTCATAATGAATCTCCCGTCAAATACTTTAAATCTCCTTCGCTTATTCCCTAAAAATGACCTCCTCCATCTTCCCTCTCTCCTTCCCCTCTCTCTTTCTCTTGTGCACTTGCCTCTGCCCTTTCTCTTCTCCCCCCTCCCCCGTTACCCCTTTCATATCCACCTTTCTCCCTCTACCTTACCTTTTCGCGCCCCTTGTTCTATCCTATCTCGGGTCCCTCTTTTACATCCCCCTACTACTTCCTCTCTGCATGTCCTCGCGGACACCATTGTCCGTGTCCGTGTTTCCCTCTCTCTCTCTCTCTCTCTCTCTCTCTCTCTCTCTCTCTCTCTCTCTCTCTCTCTCTCTCTCTCTCCCCGGACAATATGAATAATGTCAAGTATTTTAAAAGACAGGAAGCTTCCTCTTCTTTGATTCCGCGCGAATTTTATAATTAAAAGCAACCGGAACTGAATGACTGTAAGCGCCTCTTTGGGTTCTGGTTTGGGAATCAAAGTGAAATGTGTGGACATTTCTCGAAAAGCTCGCTCTTTGAAGACTTTGAAAATTATTTACATCCGCACTGAAGGGTACGGTTGTTAGATATATGAGGGAGACTTGAACTTTCGGATTAAATACGCGGTCCACGCTGAATTCCTGATTTTGTAGAATACAAGTCAAAATTGTTCACATTTTTTGCTGATCCAATGCATGAGTGTGTGTTCAAGTTTAATAGGCCTTCGCACACGTCCAAAGTAAGATCGTCAAATTGGCATCGGTGAGCCGAAATACACCGCAAACAGTAGAATTTCCAACCTGACATTTCTAAAATTCAAACATAACCTTGAACGAAACACCTCGAAAACGGGATTTATTTGTTTTGTTGACAGTGGTTTTGGTGAATAGATGACACATCAATCCATCATCAAATAACTCTGCAGTTTTACGGGCTGTCAAATGGAGCTCTTGCAATTAAACTTTTGCTATAGGGGATTGAAGAGTTGATTCTTGCATAAAAAGGTGTAAAAATGACTATGAGTAACACTGAAAAATCACAAAATTCACTCTCAGAATCGGGCATAATGGCGGAAAGACGCAGGTATCTTGGGAGATTCCTATCGAAAAAGAGACATATCTCTGTGTTTCCGTACAGAAAGTGACAGATTAGACAGGAATCTTCCATGGTACCTGCGTTGAAGCGCCATTACAAACTTGCCGTTAAAGCAGTTTTGTGAGTTTATTACTGAATTTCAGACTTTTTCGGTGTGATTTTTGTGATTTTCGCTGGTCATTACATCAGTTTGGATCATTTATTTGCTTATAGCAAAAGTTTGCAAGAGCCCCATTGCACAGTTGTTTGACAACGTTTTAACCAACGGAACGTGCAACGGCTGGCTCAGTTTTGTGGTGGATCACGGCTCATCGATGCCAATTGTACGGTTCTAATTTGAGCTTGTACGAAGGCCTTAAGTGATTAACCACGGTTTCCTTTCATTCTCGTCCTCGGTGCTTTAATGAACGCGTTTTTCTTTTCATAAACGAAAGTCTTTAAAAGGAAAGTTGAGTTAAATACGCTCGGTGTAACAAGGGGTGAATACCGAACCTGACTAACGATGCATCTGTGACCGACAAAACTTGGATGATGTGCGTGTTGTATCGCGGCAAAGGCACGGCGCGATGTGAGATAAATGCAATGCGTGTACAACAGCGCGGGCGGCACGGCTTCGCATTTATGTATGAAGTTCGGGAGCACCAAGAGACCGAGAGAGAGAGGGGACAAAAGGAGCGGTGTGTGATGAGACGACAGAAGCGTTGGTGGGGGGGGGGGGTATGACAGTCGGTAGCCCCCTTTTACTTTGAGTGGAGCTTTTCACAGCCGATGCACTGCACCTATCCCCCGTTGTAAAACCGCTCGATTGGTTCTCAGCTCAGTAATTCCAGTGACTTAATGTCAGTTCTCGCTGTTTTGCGACTATAATGTTAACGACGAGGCCCCCCCCCCCCACACAGATTTGGGCCAGCTCTTAACGTTTGCTTTTGCTGTCAAGGGGTCTCTCCACCATGCGAATTTGAAAGCGCGATTTGACTGCTTGAGCCAATGGGCTTCTTTGTTGTCGATCATCGGACTCGACTTATCGACTTCAAGGCAGCTCATTGGCTCAATCAGTTTATTCGCGCTTTTAAATTCGCAGGTGGAAAGACCCATCTACATGCGCGATGTCGTCGTTTGCGTTTCAAAGCAAAATAACCAAAAGAGGGTGCGTTTTCTTATTTTCATCTAAATGTCAACAACCATTATATAGCCTAATTATTTAAACAGAAATGCAAAAATATTAAAAACAAAAAACAAACGAAAAAACAAAACAAAAAAACAAAAAAAAATAGGACAAAAAACAAAGGAAACAAAAAGCAAAACAACAAAGACATACAAAATGCACCTGAAGAAATAGTTTCCAGTGGTTGCGCCTGCGAGTCACTTTTCAATTTGCTGGTAAGATGAATTTCTATTTTTCTCAACCTACTTTTGCAATTTGACCTTACGTCTAAAGCTCTCGTACTTCATTAAAACCAAAGACTCATCTTTTGTTCCATTCAGCCGCAGAAATGTAAGCTTTGAAGTTCAAAGCTTGAATTTCAAGAGCACTTTTTTTGCAGTTGAGGCAGGACGAGACATTCCATTGTTCTATTCAGGGTTTGCGGACCGACTAACGGACTTTTTGGCAAGAGGGGAACGAACATAGTTGGACTGAATAGAGCACTAGCTGAACGAACGCGATAGTTGATAACACAGCAATTTCCTCTCTGTCGTAAAAACTATCAACGGTTTCGACACGAAAAACTAACGGCACGGCTGGAAAAGAAGGCGTATGCCCAGAAGAGGCATATCTACCGTATCCATGTACGTGACAGAGAAATAAAATTTAAATATCGATATTATTGTTTATTAGCATCGGAAAAACAAAATTCATCAGGAGAGGCCAATAAAAACAAAAGCCCAATATGTTGGGATGCGGGAGTTCTTCTCCTCCCCCCCATCCCCCGCCTCCCACATATTTTCGTCCTCCCTCCCTCTTTCATTTTTCCCCGCGACATCGTTTCCTGTTATTCACACCCCTTTCATTATTTATTGCGATTCATTTACGATTATCATTCCACCACTCTATTGCCATTTTTCACAGGCACATCCACTGATAAGGAGTCACTATAAGAGTTGTATTTTAATTGAATACAATCTCTCTCAATCCGGCAACCCTGTTTCGTCCCTATGAAACAATTGAGTTTTATTTGCGCGAGGCTTTTACATCTCTCAATTATTAAATTCAAACAGTTAATCATTTCTTTGTATTGGCCCGTGTAAAATGCAGTTCTATTATAATTTTACCATACATTTAACCATTTACTGCATCGTGGGTCATTTAAAGGAAAACTATATACTTTAGAGTGCCGTACAAGAAAATGTTTGAAATCAAGAGTTAGTGATTGTTTATGTTCTGAGGGTACGCCCCAAGTTGGGCGCCATCTGAAGCCTGAAAAAATATGTTCCTTCGTTTGACATTGAATGCGCTTCCTACTCTTGTTCATGTTAAAATAAATGAGGAGCTTTAAAAGGCTTTAAAACACAGCAAACAATGATAGAGTTTAAGGGGAGTGGGACTTCCTATCTCAGCCCATGTTAAACCATCAATGTTTAAGGAACATTTTCTGAGGAACTACTCAACTGATTTTCAAAAACTTTAGCTTGTTTGATTCGTGTTGTTACCCTCTTCACTTTCCCTAGTAAAAATTTTTTTTTGACCACCAACAAAATTTTACTGGCACCAACAAAATTTTACTGACAGCCAGTAAAATTCTGTTGGTGCCAGTAGAATTTTGTTGGTGGTCAACAAAATTTTGTTGGTGCCAATACTTTTTGTGACCGATCAGAAAAAATTGTGCTGGCAGCCAACAGAATATTTGATGGTCGGTCATAAGAAACATTGGCGCCAACAGAGTTTTGTTGGTGCCAATACTTCTTGTGACCGACCATTAAAAATTTTTCTGGCAGTCAACAGAATTTTTGATGATCGGTCACAAGAAGTATTGGCACCAACAAAAGTTTGTTCGTGGCCAAATAAGTTTTGTTGATGACCAGAAAATAGCTCACGGATGAAAGGAACTTTGTTGGTGGCCATTAATTTTTTAGTGCTGTCCGGTAAACTTTTTGTTATAACTCGCAAATATCATGATGTGGAACACACGGTTGCTAAGTACGTCTCAACTTACAGTCTAGGTTTTGACTTTCACAAGTTTCACAAAACTAGAAGATGGCATGTTGACGGTTTAAAACGTCCAGGATGTTTACAAATTATTTACCCCCATTTAGAGCTCAAAACTGACTTTTCCATATAAATAAAGAATTAGAAATATAGTATTTAGACAACACGGACTTGAAAAAAGTACAATACTAAATAAAAATTAATCCTATCTTTTGTTTTATTTTAATCAAGTGTGTATTGTAGAAACTGTATACAGTATATTTATTCTGACACATATGATACACCTGTGGATATATTTCACCTATGTAGGGATCGTACTATAGCGGGGAAAAAGAAACCTGGCCAGGATATGCAATATATGCAACACACACCTAATACATGAGTTGAATAGTATATACTGTGCATTGCGTATTGCATACCTTGGCCGTATTTCTTTGTATCCGCTTGTAAAATTTAAATGAATAATTTCCATATATGGAAATAAATGTGTTTTTTCGAACTAAACATTGAGACACTTTACAATTGACACCGCCGCACTTACAATAAGTTAAAGAAGCTTTTATTTGATATGCTGTATGATAAAAAAGGCACTACCTAAACAACAAATACGGCACTTTAGTACTCTTTTTTTTAAATGTGTTTGGAAAACAGATATAACATCCCTGGTAAAATGTTCCATGTGGATAATTTGATTTCCGTGACATTATATAGATTCAAAGACCGACCAAACTTCAAGTTCCACGACCGTTCAAAATTTGAAGAAAGGAAGACTGACTCTGTTACACCCAGTAACAAATTGATTTTATCTTATCAAGTTTTTTAAATACCAAAAATCTGAATGCAGAATCAGATTCCTCGACCAAAAATACCTTCCATTACCAATTTTCATGCAAATCAGACTTAAAGTAACCATATTCTCTTTTCACAAACTTATCTACCGGATTTTCGTTGGCTGCACATATCTAATCGGGGTGGTGTAACGGTTAGGTTATCGGACTTGGAGTCGGAAGGTCTCGGGTTCGAGTCCCAGTAGTGACCGCAAAATTTGGGAGCTTCCGTCCGATCGGCGGACGTCGGTGTACATCCGTACATGCCTGTGAGTGAAGTTTTACTTTTATTAATCCCCAATATTATCCTTAAAACCATTTTAACCAGTTATAACTTGTTGATTGTGATCAATAAAATTTTAATGGTGGACCAGCAGAATTCTGATGGTGGTCAACAAAAACACTGAGAAATGGAACGCTGACCGGTCAACAAATTTGTTGGTCGCCAACAAAAATTTTGATGGCAACCATCAAATTTGTTGACCGGTCAGTGTTCCATTTCTCAGTATTTTTAATGACCGTCATCAAAAAATTTTTACTAGGGTTAACTTGGGGTTTTTTGAAAATCTTGAATTTTGAGAATTTTACGATCTTTTGAAATTTGGTTCCAAAAATGCATTATTTTTTGGTACTTGAAAATTCACAAAAATTCAGGGAAACATAATTTTGAAAAAAGCCCTAGTTAAAATATGCAAGGCACTATGACAAATCAAATGAGCCAAAGTTTTTGAAAATCGGCCCAGTGGTTGCTGAGAAAATGTACCTCTTGTGTGAAAAAACACAAACTCGGGGAACACAATTTAAAAATTCCGGAAAAAACACTTTAAATGCAAAATGCACTTAACACTGTTTTTCTTTTTTTAATGAAATTATCCTTACAGAGTAGACTACTCATCAAAAATAAGTGAACTTGGTCTTAAATTAAAGCTGATGATATATGGAACAACTTTAGCTGAAAAAACGAATTTTTAAAATTTTGACCGAAATCCAAGTCCCACTCCCCTTAATTCAGTATTTTTCTTTTCTTGACATTATAAGGAAAATCTACCGAAAAATCAAGCAGTGCAAGGTTAAATGAGACAGCTGCTTCTCGTGCAGTTTGGTTCTCACCGATGCTGTACAGGATATTATCATAAATCGTGGCACGGATTCATTTTCCGTAAGTATACGCTCAAAATTTTGAAAGTTCTGTCGCCGAATGCCCGTTAATTTTCGAATGTTCGAAAATAATGCATGTTGCATGCTCACCAATGCAGTGGCGAAGCGTTCAATTTGGCAGCGTTGTATAATTGCGTTCATTTAAATCCATGTAAAAGGTCGAATGCGAAGGTGTTTGTTGAACACCCGATAGTTCGATCTTTTCCATGGGTTTAAATGGACAAATTGCAATATATTGCCTCATTACACGCTACGTCACTGGCTGACTGCCGGAGCCGTAGCCAGGAATGTGTCTTTCTCTTTTTTCGTCCATTTGAACGTATAGGTTAAAAAAGGATGGAGAGAGGGGCTATCACGTGACCTCAGCCCAGTGTTGCCAGATTGGTGTGAAAAAGCCGTAACTTTTTACATTGATTTTAAATGGGGACAATACGGCTTTTTGCCCTCGATCAGGCAGCACTGCCTCAGCCCCTGTTTCTGTCCTTGTTTAACACAAGCTGCAGTCAAATGAGCAAAGAGAGAGAAAGAAAACTTCCTGGCCACTGATATGCCGAATGCTAACTTTGAAGATTTTTAAAGGACCCAGAATGGGTCTGTTGCGTACTTTTGCTACATCAATATAACTCATTGTTTCTAACGTAAAATTCGGCGAAAATAACGATGCGCACATTAAAAACTTTGAAAATCCTCTCATTAACTCAGAAAATACCTTCCATTTCAAACAACCCGCGCTGCACTAGACACTATATCACCGACTTATAACTACATAGATGGAACCATCTCGTTTATGTAAACATGAACAGAACTTACAAACATTGGAATGTTTCGGTTAGATGCGCACATTTCTTATATTATTGTGTAATCTTTGATAAACCGAAAAGACCAGACACCAAATGCAGCCAATAGTTCATGTATTTAGAAGGGAATTCTATTCTTTTGTAGTTACGCGGTTGTTTACTTATGCACGGTGGTTCCGTCTATGTAGTAGTATACCGGTGCAAATAGTGTCTAGTGTAGCGCGGGCTGTTTGAAATTGAAGTGATTTTCTGAGTTAATGAGTGGATTTTGAACGTTTTCAATGTGCGCATCGTTATTTTCGCCAAATTTTACGTTAGAAACAATGAGTTTTATTGATGTAGCAAAAGTACGCAACGACCCATTTCATCATCTGAAAAGGCAGAAATGATCCTTGAGTTAAATTAAGATGATCGATGACACCCTGAGCAGAAATAACTATTCATCAAGGAAATTTAAGCGCAGGTCGTCAGGCTACCAGATAAAGTACAGCTTTCAATAACAAAGCTTTCAAAAAGTGGTTGGCATCCGAAGTATATGATTCAGTTCTGTAAAGTGGGATAGATCACAGCGTAACGAGACTTGAGGCGTACGGTGTATACGGTAAACGATGCACGAACGAACGTGCGTATAATTGAATCGGGGTTTATGGAAGTGAAATGAAATCCTGACAATGCGTGTGAAAAGCGAATTAGACGAAGAGGGAAAAAGAAAAAAAATGAAAATAAAATGAGTACTTGCAAATTGCAATGCCTCGCTCGAGGCTGCGAGGATGGGCGGAGCTTAAAATTGCAGTGAAGGGGAGGGCGCATATAACTGAGCAACTCTGAGCAGTGTTTCCAGCGTGTTTCGCACTAAACACAGGGAGGCATTGAAGATATTAATCATTTTAACGGAGCGGCGCGCGGCGGTGGCGATGCGATGCTTTCGCGGCCAAAGCCAAAGTCATTTTAGACGTTGCCATATCTATTAATTAAAATCATCGGATTTACTGTGGATCAATGGTAAAGGAAAATTGGGAATTTTCGCTGGAAGTGAGTCAACAAAACTGACCTTCATCGACAGAGGTCAAAAAGGCAAATGAAACCAAACCCTGAAAAAAAAAAAAAAAAAAAAAAAAAAAAAAAAAAAAAAAAAAAAAAAAAAATTGATTTGTCTGAATAAATTATATTAGTGTTTGCGCAATCAAATCAATTGGTTGTACTTACCCAAAAAATTAGGCACTTCGATTTATAATTGGTATCTGGCACCAAGGTTATAGATTAAAGAGGTATGCTCATCTAACTTCGCGCCACAAATTCAGTGGCGCGCAGTTCAAAATCACCGGAGGCAAGATGGCCGACAAAAGCAGAAAACGTATACTCTTCGAAGAAAACATTGGGTTGTTTTCTGCTTTCCTGCAGAGGGCAGCCCAATGTTTTCTGCAAAGAGTATACGTTTTCTGGTTTTATCGGTCATCTTGCCTGAGATGATTTTGAACTGCGCGCCACTGAATTTGTGGCGCGAAGTCAGATGCTCATACCTCTTTAATTTATAACCTTGAACTGGCACCATATATTGGGTAAAAGCAACGAAAAAAATTGATTGCTTTTTCGCTAATAATTAGTCGGCGAACCAATTCTACTTTCTACGGTGAAGAAGTCCAAACTAAACAATCGAAATTAGAAACGGAGAAGTGAGGCCACTTTATATCAAATTATAATTTTCGAACCTTTTGAAAAATGAGACAAGGATTCCCGCAAAATAAATTCACTGAAATGACTAAGGCTTGTATATTTATCCGAAATACCGTTTAGGGAAGTATGAAAACAGAAAACACCGAAAACACCGAATTCCGATTGAAAACGTTCAACGTTTTTCAATTTATCGATTTTTTTTTGTTTGATCGTTTTATTGAACAATCAAAGTTTTGATCGAAAATGTTCATTCAATTGACATTTCAAACGATCAAAGTATCCGATGGATTGAAACGCTCAGAAATTCTAATCGAATTTTCACAATAATAAACGAGATTTGATGAAATTGCCAAAGTTTTCGATCGGACAAACTTTCGTTCCACCAAGCGCCTTCAATTACCTTGATAGGCAAAATAAACACATTGGAGTAAGAAAAATCTACCCCCTGAATTTGAGCTTAACCCTGTCATACCTGAAATTATTTTTGTTCAGAAACAGATTTTTGACCAACATGGTTGATCTTAGCGCTGTCTCCTTATCTAAATTGATGCGCATATTGTATGTTTCTGTTCTCCATAAGATTACATGTTATTTAAATATCCATTAGAATAAACTACAGGTTTGAAAGGGTTAAGTTATATAATTTTGATTTCTTCTGGTAACCTGAAGCTATATAGAGTGTTATTTAAATGTCCATTGGAATGGACTCCAGGTTTGAAAGGGTTAAGTTGTATAATTTTGATTTCTTCTGGTAACCTGAAGCTATATGGAATATTATTTAAATGTCCATTGGAATGGACTCCAGGTTTGAAAGGGTTAAGTTATATAATTTTGATTTCTTCTGGTAACCTAAAACTATATAGAATGTTATTTAAATGTCCATTGGAATGGACTCCAGGTTTGAAAGGGTTAAGTTGTATAATTTTGATTTCTTCTGGTAACCTGAAGCTATAGTAGAAAAATGGGTTAGGTGACATATGTTTGATAGTGACAGTCGGAGAAGCGACGTGACGTCACATGACTTTCGCTCCCTACACAGAAAAAAAAGCACGTGCTCCAGACACATCTATACACACACCGGTACGGAACGTGCTCAGAGCACAAACTTTTCAGGTTCTGGACACGACGGAATGCGCTTCAAACACAAAATCAACCTAAATAGATCGCACTCAGAACTCGTTCCGGTACTGGTGTGAGCATTTCGTGTCTAGAATACGGAAAGTTCGTGTCTCGAGCACGACCATTTTTTTCTGTGTAGTACAGTCATTTTCTTGTAAGTGCGTTCAAAAGGGTTGAAGAGAGGAAGAGACAAATTCCTGGATACACAATACACAACGGGCCGAACTGTCCCATCTTGGCAACGCGGTACTCTAAAACTAGCGGAAAAGGGGATGAAGTTATTATTTATATCTGTGTCAAACTTCAACCCTGCGCCGCGCCGCACCGCACCCGTCGCCGCGGGAAACGGGTTTTCGCGCGCTCGAATCGCCGCCGTTTATAACTCCACACTGTGCGCCCGCTGATCCCCCCCTCCCCCTCCACCGGTCCTCCCGTATTTCCAACCCTCTGGACACCCCCGCAACCCCGACCGACCCTCATTTTATTACAATTTGCGAGGGCTCTTTAAAACTCCACCGCTTTGCTCGCGCACGACTCCCCCCCTCTCCCCTAAAGGCCCCCTTCATCCCCCACCCTTCCGACACTCTGCTTTTAAGTACCTATTTGTCCCGGCTCTTGTGAACTTGATTATCATCTTTTGCCGCGCTACGCAGCACCGTCTGTCGCGATTTCATTCATCATTTCGCGCAATAGCTATATCTATAGAAGCTGGAGCTATATATATATAAAAGCGACTTTTGACTGTTGATTAGTTGGAGTCGAGATTCCATTTTTATTAGATTAAACTCATCCAATGGAGCTGTTGCGAGTTTTTGCTATCAGCGATTTAACCCCTTATGGACCAAGCCCGAATATACTCGGTTTTCTTCTCTAGTCTATTTCACATTGTTCCAGAATCAGGATTCCGAATGAACACGATTCTCGATGTGGTATAAAAAGATGAGATTTCGTCTGGCGCCTTCAATCCGTCGTATATGCAATTCCAACTCCCCCGAGTACGAACAGTTAACTACCTTCCCTATACAAACGGAAAATTGACGTTCGTGAGAATTAACCTGGTCTTTAAAGGGTTAATAGTCAATTCTGTCGTAAAAACCTCAAGAAATAACGATGACAGCTCGTTAGAAACTTCCGAAATCCACTCCTAAACTCAATAAACGCTTTTATTTGCGCGAGTGGCTTAGGGCAATAATAATGGGAGATTCCTATCTTAATTTTGCCACTTTCTCTATGCTGACAAGGATGATTCATAGAGTAATTAGTCATCAGAGTAGTGATCCACATCCGATGAATGATATTGTGACATCTAGTGACGCCGGTGTCAATAATGAAAGTCGTCTCTTCGTTCGTTCAATTGGTCACTTCTTGATAAAGTTATAGTATTGTTAAATGGGAATGTCCCATTATTACTGCCCTAAGCCATCATTACGCTCGAGCAAGTAAAAGCATTTGTTGAGTTTAGGAGTGGATTTCGGAAGTTTTTAGTGCTGTCATCGTTAATTTTGGAGGTTATTACACCAGAGGGCCGATTATTTACTTCATCGTTAAACCGATCGATAAGAATGTCTCTGAGTGATGCTATTGGTCGAAAATTGTAAAACTTGGCTGTTGCTATGGTAACCATCGTTAAGAGTCTCGTTTTATAAAGGCTACTCATGAGTAACCTTTAAAAAACGGACACTATAACGATGGTTACCATAGCAACAGCCAAGTTTTACAATTTTCGACCAATAGGATTACTCATAGACAGTCGTATCGATCGGTTTAACGATGAAGTAAATGATCGGCCCTCTGAACTGACTTTATTAAATCGCCTATACCAAGAGTGTGTAGCAGCCCCATTATTGTCGTATATCCCTTCACTGCATGGGGGTTCTCTCAAGGAATAAATTGCTTAAACGCTCATATATAATACAGGTTTTGAGATATGACTTCGGCGCATGGTATGTCAACGCGGGAGAAGAAATGTTTTGAGCTCGCACAAAAAAAAATAAAAAAAATGTTGGCTAAAAGAAAACATCATGCAGTGAAGGGTTCGTGATCGAAATCATGTCCGGGGGAAAATTTTCCCCGTATCCAAATTGACCACATTTTTATTATTTTTATGAGGTTTCCGGCATTGGATTTTTGAAAAATCCAATGGGGCAGTTGCAAGGGTCTGAAATGTTTTGTTTTTTATGCAGAAAATGAAAGTACTTGGTGAGCTGAGATCAAAGATGCCTTTGGTTTCTCATTAAGTCCCGTTGTTCCGGAGATGAAATTTTGACCCGAAATACATTGTTTTTAATGGGAATTCCGCGTAGTGACGTCACTACACCCACGATTTTTCACAACTTTGCACGTGTGTATCTCCAAAACCGAGACACTTCGGAAAAAACCAAAGGCACCGTTGTTCTCAGCTCATCAAGTACTATCATTTGCTGTTTGAAAAACACACTATTTCAGACCCTTGCAACTGCCCCATTAAAGTAAAAAAAAAAAAAAAATTAAAATTTAAAAAAAAAAAAATCCTGCCATTTCATTCTTATGGTGTTATATCACTTGTAAAATTCGAGTAAAAAATAGAAAAAAGAGAATTTTGACCGAAAAACCGTCAAATTATTTAAGTCACTATTTTTCCCATATATTTGACCACCTAGTGAATTGAAAAATCCACAATTACTTGAGAAAAAAAAATCATGCAGTGAAGGGATATTACCGTCGTATACTTATCGAGAGGACAGTAGGAATTATGGAAAGTTTTTCAGTATACATAATAGTAGTAGCTACTATACAGCTCATTTGTTATTCTCCGATGCAGGCACGCAAGAAAACGTGAAAACATTCATTGTAAATTTTATCAAGCGGAGGTTACCTTCTTGAGGAATTTCCACGCGACACGGGTGATCGATCTTCGGGAAAAGGTCTCTCCTCGCGGGCGCGGGGGCGCGGGCTAGCTCGGCTCACCCTCCGCTAATGAACAACCTCTTGTGTTAAATTAAAGTCCGGCCGGGAGGGCTTTTGCACTGGCTCTTTTGAACGTTTAATTTCAGATTAGCGAGCCCCGCATTTTCGAAGAGAGAGAGAGGACCCAAGAGGAAGCCATTTATTAGAGCGGGGCAAGAGTGGGGGGGGGGGGGGGGCGGGGCAGTGTCTCGAGAAATTTGTCGCTCAATCTGTCCAAATTAATTTCAAGACCCTGGGTAGACGGGAGGGGAAATGAAGAGGGGAAGGAGGGGAATGAGGGAGGGAGGGAGGGAGGGGGAAATGACTTAAGTTTTTCGGGGATCGGACGGACGCGCGCAGACCACACAGAACACAGCTTCCGCACGTGCGTAAGCGTCTTCAGTGTCTTTTGAGTTGCGTCGTGTCTCGTCAGAAGGGTGAGGGGGGGAGGGTGGATTTTGGTAAAGACCACGCCTGTCCGCTTCCGGTCAATCTCCCAAAACAAAAACTGACCTCGTGCGACATTAATTATGGCTGTCTTCTCGAAAGACTCGGACTTCCAGCCGCAGGACTGCGAGCGAGCAGCGAAGCTCGAATCGGCGCGTGTAGAGGTAGTTTCAGAAGTGTAGCGTCCCTATATGTAGAGAGTTAAGACAAGAGGGTAGTCAACTTTTGATTGGTCGATGAGTTTTAGGCTCTGCGGATGCCGCCATTGGATGCGATTTTGCACTTTTGTTTACAATCGCAGTTGTTTACCAACGGTATTTTACGGATAAAGAGTTAATTTTCGACGAATCTGTTAATTTTAATCAGGATATGCCTCAAGAATGTCTATAAATCCCAAAAGAATCTTTCAAAGCGTAAATATAGATGTCGGTCCACAAAAGCAGTAAAAGATTACATCGTTAGAAAATCAGCGGCACTGTAATCTTTGCAGTGGACGAAAACACAACAACGGCCCTCAGAATGTAAACAAATGTGCGAATCGCATCCAAAGGCGGCGCCTATGGTTTCACTTGTCTTAACTCTCTACATATAGGGACTCTACAGAAGTGTAGGCGCACCTTAGACCGATAATCTTTGAAATTTGTCAATATTTTTCCTGATATCACTCTATAAAAATGAATGAAAATGAAATCGAGCGTTCACTTTTCAATGAGGAACTCTTGTTTAAATGCCAAAGAATAAAGTCAGAGGCAATTAGTGCGGTTTTGATTTGAAAGAAATTAAAGTTGAAAATTCGTCAAAGGTTATGGTTCAGGTGTGCCAACCTTTCTGAAAGGAGCTCTAGCATTGTGCGCTCGAGGCCTGCGCGAAAATGCTTCTGTTTTCTATGAAACACGTCGCGACCTCCACTTATTTGAATCGTTTCGATAATAAAAAAAAAAAAAAAAAAAACTGTCGGGATTACCCTACGAACGAACTTTCTCACATCAAACTTAATTTGCGGGAAACCCCCAGACCACCCTTAAATATTCTGGGGGAGACCCCCAGAATCCCCCTTGACATTCTGGGGGAGACCCCCAAAGGCCCAACCCCCCCATTGATATTTTTAGCCAAACCCAAAGATCCATTTTGAAATATTTAAAGTTTTCCATTTTTTGTCACATTATTGTCCCATTGATTTTAATGGAAACCATTTTTCATCCATAACTAACCTAAGAATTGAAATTTTAATAAAACAAAGAAATTCTCTATGGGGAATGTTAAAAGCAACCTCTCTGCAAAATTTGGATGGATATGGATCACTGGCGCAACCAGGATCTCTTCAATCTCTCTCATTGCCCATTTGAATGTATAAGTAAGAAAAGGACAGAAAGAAGGGGTTTTATCCCGTTGTCCATCCTTGTCTGACATACGTTTTTTAATGGAGAATAGAGAGAGATGAAGAAACTCTCGGTGCGCTACTGATATGGATCAATATAGTTACGAAATTATGCTGGGTTTCACGTTTTATGGCTGCAGACATAGACGGACCGACGGACTGCAGACAGATGGACGCCACAGAAAGTTTTTACATTTACACCTCCAAGCCGCACAGATGGTTAAATTATATTGAAACTTCGCGGATGAATATTCTTTAGGATTTAGTATTGAAACATGATGAGAGCCAATTCTTTTATAATTATCATGATTGACTTAGTCGTATCGGGGCAAGTTTCAGAACAAAATATCTTGAAAATCTTTGCGCCATTACAATACTTTCATCTCTATTTCTAACTTTGGTAGAAGTGAGAAAGTAAACAGAGTGACGTCAAGTAAAATTGAAAGGTAGGGTGGATAAAGAGGTTATGTGATTCTTTTTTGATTTTGAGAAAATCGACTTTAAAGTTCTAAGTATGGACGTTTGCGACATTTTAGCTGAACATCAACCGCAACAGCTTTAAAAGTAGGGTCACATCCTACATACGAGTATTTTGAACCAAGTTGGAAAATTTATAGATAAATACCATCATAACTCCTTCATCCACTGTGCTAACTCGATTTTTTCCAAAATGTCACATAACCCCTTTATCCACTCATCTCCTTTAATTCGGCTGCACTATGTCATTAATTGAAACCCACGAAAAAGGTCGAACTACGGAGTAGGTTCAAGTGAACCGCTTCAAAATCGATTTTTGTCATGCGGTTAATGCATGATGGTCAAAGTACAGAGTTTCTTATAATAGAGGGAGTACTTCAGTCAAAGTATCAGTAGTGCCATTTGAAGGAGGCTCTCTGATCGAGCATTATTATCTTGCATCATTTTTTGGTACCCCTTTAACCCTTTCTGTCATGAATTATGAAAGAAAAGTGTCACTGTAATCTAAAACCTATACCATTAGGTAAATTGAACGAACTTTTCTCATATGATTTCATGTGTGAGTCAATTTTTCCGAATTTCCATAAGGATCCATGAGTAAAATGTCGTCTCTTATAATGGACACTGTGACGGAAAGGGTTAAGTTCAAAAAATAGAAACAGACAATGACGAAAAAAGACGAAAAAAAGACGATAGCGTCGATGCCGAAAAGCTTCGACTAAATATATCAATAAATATGAGAGTAAACTAATCACCTAATCTGAATCACCATCACGTTTTTTTTTTTTTTTTTTTTTTTATAACACTCCTAGCACTATGGCTAATACAATCAAAATATTCAATAAATAGAAACACTATAGACGTAGTGCCACTGATGGTATACTCGTGGTTTCTTGAGCCGTCCATACAATATCGATTAAAAGTCGGATATTTTTCATTAATTCTTTTGAAGAATATGCTGCCTGGAGTCGGACATCTGGCAACACCGATCCTTCGGTAAATCGATGCAATTTGTCAACAACGTTTTTCCTCCATTTAAACATACGTAGAACAATCGATTGTTGATGAAGCACTGCTTCACAATCGATTCTATTGTTTTAAATAAAACCAAATGGAGAAATAATATCAGTTCTAAAATGCCCGAGCCGCTATAAGGTGAGATCTATCAATAAATTATTATTTTTGAAATAAAAAAAAATTCCAGTGACAAGGGAAACAAAAAAATATCGCATCAAATTAGGGTGGTTTTACACTAATAGTTCGCGGGGAATTCAAAAACGCGAAACTTTGACCGCGAGCAAACTGCTGATGGTATGGCTGTAAAAAAGTTTCAAAGTTTAACGGATCGTGCGGTGCTGGTGTGGGTGAGGTGCGGGTCATAACGGGTTACAAAACGATTAAAACGGTATTGATCAGCGGCTAACAAGGGGCCAAGGGGCGGCGGGAGGTTTAAATTGCACGAAAGGCGGGAAGCGTGAAAAACCCGCGTCGACCGCCCGCGCGCGTCCAGCGTATTGCGCGGTTTTAAAAAAGCTCGCCCACTCGAGAGGAAAAAGTTCACCGTTCTCCCGCTAGGTAGCATTCAAATTCATCATTCAAGCTTTTTGTAAAAATGTTAAGGAAAGCAACCGCACCGCGCTTCAAAAAGCTCAGTCGCTTTTTGACTTTCCACCCTTTCGGTATGCTGTACCCGGACTTCGTAGAAAGACGGGTGCGAACTTTTTTTTTTTTTTTTTTTTTTTCTTTTTCATGGGCCCTCTATCTTTTTCATTCGATTTGTAACAGCAAAAGTTTGGAAATGGAAAGTATTAATTGAATTAGTTTGTAACCTTGAGGTTTATACATTTTGAACTTTAACGATAACTTTTGTGCTTTTTTCAAGAGTTCTTGAAAGATTCAAAGTTTGAACTTTATCGCTTTAAATAGAAACAAGAGGAAAGAGAAATGCTACGGAATCGTTATGAAAGGCTGAAAAAAAAGGAAAAGCGGGAAAAGAACCAAATTTTAGGAATCTTTAAAGCTAAGAAATGGACTTTACCATGCATACAGTATTATTGTGGTCGGCAAGCCGGAAAATCAAGACGAGAGCGAACCTTTTTTTTTTTTTTTTCATAGGATTTTTTTTTTTTTTCTACTTCCTCATTCAGTCATTTAATATGTAACCTTAAGGTTTCTCATTTTAAATTTCAACAATAAATGCTCTTCTTATTTCAAGAGTTCTAGAAAGATTTAAAATTTGAACTCTATCGCTTTAAATAAAAACAAAGAGTTTGAAACTCGACTTATTATCGATGAAAAAAGGATCAATTTGAACGTAATGCGAGCCATAATTTCACAAAACTGATTGTAAGTCAATAATTTTATTTAATGAATAATTACCAATTTTTTCCAAAGAAAACGAGCTGTATTCTGCTTTTACGTTCAATTCACATCATATTTAGGCTGATTTTAGGCTGAATCCTAAAATGAAACGTACCTTCACATCAAAATCAATAATAATAATAATACTTCGGGGAGGAAAGTTGGGGTTCCTTGTCAAAAATTCCCAAGTGCGAACCTTGCTATACTTACACATTTCTTTTTTTTCTCTCTTTTTTTTCTTCATCCCCAAAAGGAACTTCATGATATGTAGAAACCGGTCTAGTTCAAAACTATTTCTACCGTTTTTCCCGTTTAGAATTCGTGACCCAAACCTCATGTTTGGTAAAAAGGTTATACTTCTTACTACACTTACACGAATCACGCACAGCGAAAGGCCAAAACACTATAAATTACTCTTAACCGGCCGTATACAAACTTTCATGTTCACGCAGAACGGAATCATCAGCTTAGGGTATCCTATGTATTTAGTTTCCTTCGTTAGAAACAGAAAAGTGACCCCTCTCTATTTAAAGTCGTCCAATGGCTCTCTTGCAAAGTTTTGTCGTGAGTAAGTGAGTATAGTTCAATCTGATGTAGAAACCAGCCAAAATCACGAAAATAACTCTAAAAAAGCCTCGAATTCAGTAATAAACTCATATAACTGCTATAACGGCAAGATTGTGATGGCGGTTCAATGCAGGTATCATGGGAGATTCTTGTCAAATTTGTCACTTTCTGTACGGAAACACAGAGATATGTCTCAATTTAGATAGGAATCCCCCATGATATCTGCGTCTTTCCGCCATTAAACCCAATTCTGAGAGTGGATTTTGTGATTTTTAAGTGTACTCATCGTCATTATTACAGGTTTTTATACAAGAATCAACAAGGGGGGCGAGGCATTTAAAGGAGACAAACAAATTTTTTCGAAGAGTAGGAGGAGAAATCGATTGAGAGAGAATAAGAGGAGAAGTAAAGTAAGTAGTAATAAAAGAAAAAAACTGTAGGACACGTTCCTTTGATTTTTTTGAATTTTGAAATGGGTCTGTTGCACTCTTCAGCTAGAGCGTTTTAAGGTATAAATTTAATTCATTTGTAAAAAGCCGTAAAAATTACAATGGCAGCATCAGAAAACACCAAAATTTATTAACAACTTCACAAATTGCGAAAAACATGTTTTTCACACTATTCACTGTATCTTTCCACCACGTGCACGATATTTCGCGAAATTAGCGCGGCACATTCAAATAAACACGGCCGACTGGCACCGCAGCTGACTTCATAAACAAATAAACAGCAAACACTGACGGCGCGCCTGTTCGAATTCTTACGTTTCAATATCCTCAATTCCTTACAAAAGATTGTGAACGGTAAGGAGACCGATATTTGTGTTGAAAACTTATCAAAATGAAACAATGATTTACAGGAGTTCCAAGTATGATTCCAACTTTTCAATCATCATCCTTGGAACTCCTGTGTGTTATATTGTTTCATTTTGATAAGTTTTCGGCACGAATATCGGTTTCCGTACCTTTCACAATATTCTTTGAGGAATTGAGGATATTTAAACGTAAGAATTCGAACAGACGCCGTCCAAGCGTGCGTCCGTGCTTACTGTTTATTTGTTTATGCAGTCAGCTGTGATGATAGTCGGCCGTGTTCATTCGAATGTGCCGCACTAATTCCGCGAAATATCGTCCACGTGGTGGAAAGATACAGTGAATAGTGTCTACTGTTTTTCTCAATTTGTGAAATTATTAATGAATTTTGGAGTATTCTGATGCTGCCATAGTCATATTTACAGCTTTTTACACATGAAATGATACTTTAAAAACACTCTAGCCGAAGTGTGCAACAGACCCATTGACACATTATACATATATGCATGTAAGAAAGCCCCCAAAAAGATTACATATTCTAAAACTGCATTGAGGAAGCAATAAGATTACACGAATAATTTCTTGTTTGTCCTAATTTGTTGAAAATATATAGATTGATGCGCTAAGTGGAGAGCCGGGGCGGGGCGATTATATCGTTGGTTTTGAAGCAAAAAATAAAAACTAGTTTTATCCGGCAAAAAAATCATGTATCTATCCATTGTGCGTCGACCCAAAACCGGCCAAAGCCTCTCGCTACTGATTACTCCTTATTCTATGATCATGCGACTGCTTGTACTACGATCAGCTAAAGAAAGTCGTCTCATCGGAATTGTTCTTGGTCAATTTTTCTACTACTTTCCGAAGAGTTTTTGATTTCTTAGGCACACTTTTAAGTGGCAATCCCGTTAAGCTCTGAGATACCCGAAAACCGTAAAATGCTCTAAAATGGGTCTGTTGCACACTTCAGCTACAGCGTTTTAAAAGGTATTTCCTATGTAAAAAGCCGAGTAAATAACAATGGCAGCATCAGAAAACACTAAAATTCAGTATTAAACTCACAAATTGCGAAAAACACTAGACACTATTCACCCCTGTATCTTCCCACCACGTGCCCGATATTTCGCGAGATTAGCGTGGCACATTCAAATAATCACAGCTGACTTCATAAACAAATAAACACTAAACACTGACGGCGTCTGTTCGAATTTCTTACGTTTCAATATTCTCAATTCCTCACAATAGGTTGTGAATGACACGGAAACTTATATTTTTGTGTCGAAAACTTATCAAAATGAAACAATAACACACAGGAGTTCCAAGCATGATAATCGAAGTTGGAATCATCCTTGGAACTCCTGTGAGTAATTGTTTCATTTTGATAAGTTTTCGACACAAATATCGGTCTCCGTACCTTTCACAACCTTTTGTGAGGAATGGAGCTGTTGCAAACTTTTGCTACAGGCTTATTAATAGTTGATAATGGGGTAGTACCGTGTAAAAATAACGATGATTAACGAATTGAAAAATCACGAAATCCACTTCTAAACTCACAAAATGCTTTTAAATGAGAGACCGTAATGGCGGCCGAGGCCGCGGTTTTCTTATGGCAATTGTATGCTTCTTCTTCTTCTTCTTGTGTGGTGTTGCGAGAACACCTCGTGTAGATGGCGCTGATTGAATATAGAGAACCCCAATGAAAACCGCGGCCCCGGTCGCCATTAGGTCTCGCGTTTAAAAGCATTTTGTGAGTTTAGGAGTGGATTTCGTGATTTTTTAGTGCGCTAATCGTTGTTTTTACTGGGTATTACCCCATAATCAACTATTAATAAGCCTGTAGCAAAAGTTTGCAACAGCTCCATTGAGGATATTGAAACGTAAGAATTCGAACAGGCGCCGTCAGTGTTTACTGTTTATTTGCTTATGAAGTCAGCTGTGATGACAGTCAGCTGTGATTATTTGAATGTGCCACGCTAATTTCGCGAAATATCGTGCACGTAGTGGAAAGATACAGGGGTGAATAGTGTCTAGTGTTTTCCGCAATTTGTGAGTTTAATACTGAATTTTATTGTTTTCTAATGCTGCCATTGTTATTTTCTCGGCTTTTTACATTGGAATTGATACTTTAAAACGCTGTAGCCGCGGAAGTGTGCAGACCCATTAGCCGAGAGATGATCTATGATGAAAATTTCTTCAATGATACTTTCTTTTGATTGTCATAGTACTTCATTCTTTTCAACCCACTGTGCGATGTCGAACGAAGTTCGTCCATCCGTCGCCGAGGGAGGCGGTATCTTACAGACATTTTACAGGGTCGGCTGATCATCTGATTGCGAGCGCGCGATCAGTGGAATTTGCGATTGCATCGTAATAATAAAGAGAGAGAATTAAGAGGCGTGAGCAAGCGATCAGTGAGCACGAACTATGAAGAACCGCGGAAGAAGAATCAAAAAGAAAAGGAGAATCAAGAATGGAATAAATGAAAAGAGTGATAGATAGATACCCATGATACAATGATACATGATACATTATCCGACTTGATACATCTGCAGATTAAACGCAATACAAACAGCCTCCTCCTTCCCCTTTCTGTCTCCCAATTCTGAACTCACTCATGTGGAAGTATCAACCACTCCACTCTTTGCTCTTTGCCCGCACGATCACGACTGACTAGCTCCGACCCGAACTCCGAATACGACCGAACTCGCCTCAGCAGTAGCGACAAGTCTTATTACTATACGCAGACTACCCAACGTTTATTACCACCCCGTACACACAAAACACAATACGAGACATTCCGCGTACAACCGCCTCTCTGCCTAGCTTTTTTTTTTTTTTTTTTATGAATCCCCCTACCCCTGTCTCTGCCGGTCACTACTCTGAGACATGAGTTTGTTGTCTGAGGAACAAATCGTTATGGTGAACGAATCAAGTTCTTTGTTTGGGTTCAAGGTGAGCTGTTTTGAGTGTGTAGAGTTCATTGGCTACGGATAGGATTTTTGCTAGTTTTATTTTTGTTGTTTAAGAGCATGCGCTGAAAATAGGGCTCTTGCTAGTGGCGGATCCAGAAAATTTTTCTGGGGGGGGGGGGGGGGGGAACGCCTGTGAAATTTTGAAAATCGAAGCGTTGGTGGAAGCAATTTCGGGATATTTACTATAGAAAAAATGCAAAATTTGATGCCTCTGGGGGGGGGGGGGGACGTTCCCGTGTGACCCCCCGTGGATCCACCACTGGCTCTTGCAAACTTTTGCAGTGAGCAAATAAATAGTCCAATCTTACATAGAGACCAGTAAAAATCACGAAAATCACACGTAAGTCTAAAATTCAGTAATAAACTCAAATAACCGCTAAAAACAAGATAGTAATGGCGACTTAATGCAGGTATCATGGGAGATTCCTGTCTATTATTTCAATTTCTCTGCGGAAACACAGAGATACGTCTCAATTTAGATAGGAATCTCCCATGATACCTGCGTCTCTCCGCCACTAAGCCCGATTCTGAGAGCGAATTTTGTGATTTTTTAGTGTACACATCGTCATTTTTACAGATTTTTATGCAAGAATCAACTCTTCAATCCCCTATGGCAAAAGTTTGCAAGAGTCCCATTGTTGCAAACATATATTAATTTAACTGAAAATGATTCCCTTCTTCACCTCCATCCCGTAGAAATAGGTAGTTTTTAAGGGACTCGCGTTCGTTACTGTCTACGGGTGTCTGTAACCACTGCGCTGTCTACTAATCTGCGTTCAAATATTATAACCATTTTGATACTCAGCCCGCAAATGAGCGTTAACTCTCCTAATTTGTTTCACATATTTTCAATTCATCATAAATAGAAGAAAAGGAACTTTGAATATTAAACATTAGAACGAATGTTTCTTTGAGCGCCTTCAATTGATAATATAGGCAAAAACTAGTACAGATGTGTAGGCATATTTATCTAATAGCTTTATTCAAATGAGCGCGCGGTAAGTTGACTGATTAACTTGGAATACTGAAAGGGCCAACAGATAATTTTATTCTCTTATGATTTTTAAGTGGTATTTTTCTAACCACAGTTGCCAGATTACGTGATGGAAAAGTTTGCCCTTTTTTACATTGATATAAATTAGGGAAAATTTATGATTTTTTGCCGCCATCTGAGATCACCATCTCAATTGGCCAAATTTTCCTAAAATTGCCAATTTAAGTATTTTAAAATAGATACGCACATAAATTGAAAATTTAACTTTGGCAATGAACGACATGACTTGGTACAGAATACGCGACTGGAAAAAAATCATTTTAAGGTGATTCCATGGCAAACTCTCGAAAATTTCAATCCGATAGATGGCGTAACTTGTCGCTGACTCCGAAAATATCCGTTTTTCGACGGTTTTCGGCTGTTTTCTCTGAACAGACGAATAATAGACAAAAAATCGGAATGTCAGCACCTGTTTAATTTTTTGCTTGATTTTTTGAGCCATAAACGGGCCAACTTGGTTCTGAAATAAAGGCGTATAACTATGCAAAGAAAAAATCATGTGTAATATCAATAAAGATTACAGGTGAGACAGAAACTTGTAATCTTTCCTGATACAACTCCAAATTACACATGATTTTTTCTTTGCATAGTTACGCCTTTATTTTAGAACCAATTTGGCCCGTTTATGGCTCAAAAAATTAAGCAGGTGCTGACATTCCGATTTTTGTCCATTATTCGTCTGTTCAGAGAAAACAGCCAAAAACCGTCTAAAAACGGCTATTTTCAGAGCCAGCGACAAGTTACGCCATCTATCGGATTACAATTTTCGGGAGTTTGCCATGGAATCACTTTAAAGAGCAGATCACCAATCCGGATCATCGCGAAAGACCGATTCTTCCAGTGACACTCTTGCCCTTTTTTTTTCCGCTTTTTTCCGGTAGGTTGAATTTTATGATCTGGAATCTGGCCCCGCACTTGAGGGCATAATGGTGACCGTCGCTTCACCAGTTTCATCATGTGTATGAATTTCAAAGGCTGTTAGGTTAATGGCTTTTAGTAATTTTATCGAAGATTCGAGGGCGCGATGCGATGGCGTGCAGGCCAGGAGGAGGCCTGAATAAAAATAAGTCTGAAGAGATTGATGATAAAATCGATCATATAAGGGGGTTTGTTGTTATTACTATTATTGTTATTGTTGTACTCGGTGGTGTCAATGTATCTTATTTAATGTGCTCAAAAGCGTGTTGTCTGTGTGTTGTTGTTAAAAAGCGGCGACAAGCGGTTGACATTTAAAGCGAGTCCCGCGCTACCTTTTATTTTGCGGAGATGTTTTCGGTGCGTCTTTTAATGATTTTGTCCAGAAGGGGGAAAAAAATAAATAAATATAAATATGAGTATTTTTCTATGCCGCCTTTTATTTGATTTTCTTCTTCCTTTTTTATCGCACGCCTCTTTCTACTAAATTAATGATTTGCCTCCGCAACCTTAAGAGTATAAATATAAGATGGAATTGAGAATTCCTATATTCTAAGAACCTCTCGAAATCAAAAAAAATGTATCAATGGGGCTCTTTCAAACTTTTGCAAAATGGGATTGAAGAATTTTTCCTCTCCTCTCCATCCTCATTTCTGTTGAAATTTTGCAGGAATTTTACAAAGAGAGTTTTAAACACAACGTGTTATTTTCAGGGGCGGTGTATGCAAATGCAGGCAACATTGCAATTTGACCATTTAAAATATTAGGACAGATAAAGTACCTAATTGCCACCTTCGGAGGTAATTATTTTTCTAAGAAAAAGAGAAAAGAAGGAAGCAAACTCCTTTCACTGGAAGGTCCCATTTACCACGAGGCTAGAAGTTTGAACCGAAAAATGGTAAAACATTCTATATTATTTTCTTCCAAAAGATATTTTATGGGTGTTCATCGCAATTCAACAAAACGAAATTAGATTTATCTTGGGGCTTTAATTTCAAACGTTTCCATAACATTCCTTGACTATGATGGCTCCGGGCCAGAAGAGCTGAGGGGACGGACGGGACGTTTAGAGAGCCCTGAGCCTTGTCAGCGATTGAAAGCCCATCAAAAAGACAGGTTTGCTCGTAAGTCTGTTTCCCCATTTCAAATTACATTGGCGGTGCCCCGGAAGAGCAGAGGAGACGTTTTGAGAGCCCTGAGCCTTATCAGCGATTAAAGGCCCACCAAATAGACGGATCTGCTCGTCAGTCTGTTGACCCATTTAAAATTACATTGGCGGTGCCCCGGAAGAGAAGAGGGGACGTTTTGAGAGCCGTGAGCCTTGTCAGCGATTAAAAGCCCATCAAAAAGACAGGTTTGCTCGTAAGTCTGTTTCCCCATTTCAAATTACATTGGCGGTGTCCCGGAAGAGCAGAGGGGACGTTTTGAGAGCCCTGAGTCATGTCAGCGATTAAAAGCCCACCAAATAGACGGATCTGCTCATAAGTCTGTTTTCCCAATTATAAATACGTTGGCGGTGCCCCGGAAGAGCAGAGGGGACGTTTTGAGAGCCCTGAGTCTTGTCAGCGATGAAAAACTCATCAAAAAGACAGGTTTGCTCGAAAGTCTGTTTCCCCATTTAAAAATACGTTGGCGGTTCTCCGGTAGAGCACAGGGGACGTTTTGAGAGCACTGATCCTTGTCAGCGATTAAAAGCATATCAAAACAGGTTTGCTCGTAAGTCTGTTTCCTCATTTAAAAATACGTTGGCTGTGCCCCGGAAGAGCAGAGGGGACGTTTTGAGAGCCCTGAGCCTTGTCAGCGATTAAAAGCCCACCAAAAAGACAGGTTTGCTCGTAAGTTTGTTTCCTCATTTTAAAATACGTTGGTGGTGCCCCGGAAGAGCAAGAGGATCCGGCCCTCCATATCCCAAGCCTCCTTCCCCAATTTTATGGGAGCCCCAGATATGCATCTTGCCCCGGGGCCCTCAGAGGTGTAGCTACGGCCCTGGCTGCAGCCTACAATTATTGATTCCATATTTTTTGGACGCCCTTTAGCTTTAGGGACGTTCACAACTCTACCAGACGAAACACGGAGGAACTTAAGACGCTATTACCACTCTGTATGTTAAAGGACTTTTTGGGACCTCTTACAGAAATTGAATGCGCACCGGGTAAAAAAAAAAAAAACCCATTCAGTTCTTCATTATGTTTGCAAGCTTTAACTTCTGGATTCAGAGCATTCATAGTTTTTCTGAGGCAACCGATTTCCTGTGGGGTACTAAATATGGTTGGAGCCATGCACCGCGCCCTATAGGCCGGCGGCCACATTTTCGGTGGCAACCTGGCGATCTCAACAGGTCCGGTTCCTGAGTTTAAGAAGCCAGGACACGCTCGACCACTACAGACCAGTCGCCTAGATGAAGTCGGTTGTCGCCTGGAGCTGTCATGGCACGCGCCATCCCTGTTTTACATCTTCTTTTTCTCTGAATAAAAAAAAAAAAAATATAAAATCAAATAAACAAGTTAAAAAAGAGAATTCACGTATTTTATGTAAACTCTTAAGAAACCATGTCAGTCGAGTGTAAGACAACATATGTATACGGCAGACAGCACGAGACAAGTGCTGCGTTGCCGAGTTTCAGAGGCGGCTCGTGAATAATGGATATTACATTTTCTACCTTTTTAACCTATGCAGATTCAGTGGCGTAGCGTGCAATTTGGCAACGTTGCACTGTGTGAATTTAAACCGTGTAAAAGGTCGAATACTAAGGTGTTCACCAAATACCCTATAGTTCGATCTCTTTCATGGGTCACTAGCTGGCTCTTCTGAGTTTAAATTGGAAACACGTTTTTTGGAAGTTGAATTCTTGTCCGGGTAACTTAGTCTATACATCTAATTAGCCACCAAATGTTTTGTTTTAGTGAAAGAAAAGAGCTAAAAAATTTAAAAAAACAAAAACAAAAAGAAGAGGCAACATAAAAAAAGAAGAAGAAAAAAAAAACAACAAACTGAGAAAAAACAGAAACAAAAACTACAATGAGCACACTGAAACAAAATGTCCATCAGGAGATATCTCCGCGCTTTTAAATCAACAAGCTTCGATTTTCAAAAACACTTTTATGGTTTACCCAAAATAATCACCAGAAAAAAGATTAGAACGTATTGACAAAAAACATAAAAATCTAAAGGAGCAGGGAGATGAAGATTTATCAGGACAGAACGATTTTCTCAATTTTTTTAATTTTTATTTTTTGTTTTGTTTTATTCATTCGCTTTATAAGCGCAAAGCACTCAAACTGGTCAGTGCCACGGCTGCACTTGCTTAATTGATGCTACACCCTCGACTGTCCCTCGTGTAGTAAAAGTTTCCCCTTTTTCTCTCCCCCCCCCTTTTTTTTTTTTTTTTTTTTTTTTTTTTTTTTTTTTTTTTTAATTTCGTAAGTAACATCATTTTTTTGTTCCCTCTCCGCATTCCCAACATAATACTTGACACAGCCGTGTTTATTTTTTAATTCAGCCTTGTCCGGTATTAAATGGTATTATTACCACATATCCCTCTGCGTATACCGTACATCCCTCTCTGACCCAACAAACCCTTCGCTCTGTTCGCATTTACGGAACTCTTCAAAACATTTGCCAGATTTCACAAATCAAATGGCCGTTTCCTCTCCTTCTGAGTTAGTCAGTGGGATGTAACCAACGAACTATAGCGATAAAGTTCAAGTATATAGAGGTCGGCAGCCATCTTGGATTTCAGAATTCTTCAAAACTGACGGCAGAATTGAAATCTGCGCCCTTGAAAACCCCCAGTTACCAATTCTCATCGAATTTTGTCAACTACATGCGGATAAATGATTTTTTTGGCCTCGCCGCGCTGCCGCTGAGAACGCAAAAATAACGATTTTTGACACTTTAAAAATTCATAACTCGAAGACAAAATCATTTCCCGACAGCGAACTTTAGCTCATTTTAACTGGAAAAAAAGGATTTTCTTTGAGACGGATCTTTTTTTCCCTCGGTTCGATCTGCATATGAAAAAAATTCAAAAATCTAATTTTTTGGAATTTCCAAAATTTTTAAAATGTAATAACTCAACTGAAATTCAATGTTTTTGAAACATCATACTAATCAAAATATATGTTTTTAAAAGATCTTTCGTTTAAAAAAAAGTTCGTTTTGTTATCTTTAACTGTTCAAAAGTTATGACCAAAAAACCGTTTTAGCTTTGACCCCTCTACCCCACCGGTTCTAAGAGGGTTAAATTAAAAAAAAATATAACATCTTTAAACTTCCCGTGTGTAGCTCTATCAGCCCTGAAAAAATGAAGGCAATCCATTCACAATCCATTCTTTACGGGCTATGAAACAACTTGTTTTCTCACCTGGATAGTTGTTCTAAAATTTTGCATCCAGATAGCCACTCTTAATCACTTTTATTCGCTATTGGCATTTCAGAATGAAAATTTTGCGGATCATGTCCTATATTTTTTTTTTCGCGCGCGAATCCCAACATGGCGGACGCGAAATGAATTTGCTTCAAAATCCGACAGAGTTTCCGATCTGGTTGTATTATTCTGTGGCCATAGCTTATTCGCTGTAACCAAACGTCTTTTGTGCTCTGCTTAATGTACTATGATCTTCAAAAGAAAAAACGCTGCTGGTCGACATTTTCAAAGTTTAAACCTAACCTTTAAACAGTTTTGTGGCTTTCAAGTGTTTTAAAGAATAATCAGAATGCCCCTTTCAGAGTACGTCATGAAACATCGAAACTTTCATTGAAAATAAAGGAGAAATTTGACAGTAAGAATTTCGATCAGGATACTTTCTTTTGAAAGTCACAGTATAGTCGGGGGGGGGGGAGGAAAGGAATGTCAGACACCTCTTCAGATTTTGGTTCATAGGTATGCTATTTGAAATACTTGTCACATTGAATCTAAGCATTGCAGATGGCCTACCTGAGCTAGAATGAGGCTCTTGCCCACTTTTGCTATGAGCGATTTAACAGTCGATTTCAACGTAAAAACCTTGAAAAATAACGATGGCAGCATTAAATACTTCCGAAATCCACTCTTAAACTCAATTAACGCTTTTATTTGCGAGGTCGTAATGGTGGCCGAGGGCAGTAACAATGGGAGATTCCTATCTTAATTTCGTCACTCTGTCTATGCTGACAACGATGATTCACAGAGTAATTAGTTATCAGAGTGATAATCCACATCCGATGAATGGTATCGCAACACCTAGTGACACCGGTGTCAAATAAAAGTCGTCTCTTGTTGGTCACTTCTTGATAGAGTTGTGATAGTATTGTTAGATGGGAAGCTCCCATTGTTACTACCCTCAGCCACCATTACGCCCGTGCAAATAAAGCGTTTATCGAGGATTTCGGAAGTTTTTAGTGGTGCCATCGTTATTTTTTGAGGTTTTTACACCCAGAATCGACTATTAAATCGCTTATATTTGTAGTAAAAGTGTGCAACAGCCCCATTTAAGTCGTCGTCTGACATTATTCCATTCGTCGACTGTACAGTGTACTTACAGCCGGGGACAAAAAGACTGTGAAAGGACTCCTGGATGTAGGCTTCTCGCAATACTTGCGTAAATGAATTCAAGCATTGCGGGTGGTCTAACTAATCAAAAATCAAAGGGGTCATATACGATATTACTATTTGTCCCCGACTGTATGTACGTACCAACGGTAATATAAGCTTTTCAAGCCTAGTTAATAAGTCAACTCCCGACGCCTCCATTCAATCAATCGAGTAAAGGATGAACATTCCTACTCCAATATACTTGTTCTTGCCAACCGCGCAAATTGAAGGCGCTGAACTTATTCATGCGGAAATGAGGCGTAAAAATTAAAATGGTGTAAATGTTGTTGTTGATGCCATCCTACGTTGCAGAGATCAACTCAACTTTTGCTCTCTGTAAAAAATAATTAAAAGGCTCTGAAAAGAACGAAAATTTTGGCAAATAATTTTCTTGACTTTGACGAATTTTCTAGGGAAAAGATTCCACTGATTTTTCTCAGAGGTTACTCTAAAAAATATAGACTGTTTTAGCAGAGCGATATATCGTATCGATTGCCGTCCGAGGGTCTCTGGTTCCAAACAAACTCTGGTTCAATGTAATTTCCCCATAAGCGAACTTTTGAACGGAAATTTAGGGTAATAAATCAAACAATTAATACGACCTTTTTGCGATTATGAATTCTACGTCCTCGAAAATGCATGAGTATGCCTGGTTACTTGACTAAAACTGCCGAAATCAATAAGATATTACAGATTAAATGTTGCATTTGTCGGTTAGAATCGCCCGAAATCCCGCCAAATTCCACAACAACAACAATAACATTTGGGTGATTCCAACCTCCAAACGCATCGTTTAATCTGTAATATCTTGTTGATTTCGGCAGTTTTACGGGTGGAACCAGGCAATGTAAAGCCTTTTCGAGGACGTAGAATTCATAATCGCAAAAAGGTCGCATTAATTGTTTGATTTAATACCCTAAATTTCCGTTCAAAAGTTCGCTTATGGGGAAATTACATTGAACCAGAGTTTGTTTGGAACCAGAGGCCCTCGGACGGCAATCGATACGATATATCGCTCTACTAAAACAGTCTATTGAGAAGCTGCGCAATCTTTGCAACGTCTAATGGCACTTACAACAGTTTGAATTTTCACGCCTCAAATGTCCTAGTTTAAAGATCTTTTTCTGACAATACAATGAAGTTAAAGGTTGTGAAACATATTGAAGTAAACGAATATGCGTATTATGAATGTGGTGCCTAACCAGTGGTGTACGCAGGGAGGGGGGGGGGGGGCTAAGGGGGCTAAATCCCCCCCAGACCTCCGATTTTTGGGGGTGGAGGGGAAGGAGGGGAATAATTTTTAGTCAAACGCCTATCAGTGCGAGCCCCATCCAAGAAAAATCCTGCGTACGCCACTGTGCCTAACTATTAAATTTATTAGACCAAATGGGTTTGAAAAGATCAACAGAGAAACGATATTATGCAGCTGCATTTGAGACATTTGACTTCGACAAATTCAAGTTAACGTCCGGGATTGGCGGATTTTCCGTTTCCCTTAAGCTCCTTGTCTTTGGAAGCCAGTAAAAAAGAAACTGTTCAGTGAATGAGAGCGAGACTTCTGGAGTGCGCACCGGGGCTGATTCAAGAACCATCTGTCTCTCTCGCTCTCTCTCTTTATCTCCTTCTATTTGAACGCATGAGCAAGAAAATGACAGGGGCAGGGAACAAGAGTTTGTAATGTACCCCCCCCCCCCTTCGATATAATTTTCTAACACATAAATTCAAATGGAGCAGAAAGGGGGGTGTTGATTGACTCTTGATTGTTTGAAAACGGAGTAAAACTATCCGAAGAAAGTTTTCGCACTAAAACAAACTTTATATGTACATAGCTAGGGTGTCCCAAAAAAGCCTAGACTTACTACGCTGTAACTTCAGAGTGGAACAAGCTACCGAAATAATCTCTACAGCTCGAGCTGTAGAGATTATTTCGGTAGTTTGCATTTCTAAAATGTTTAGAAAGTAAAATGATTGCGTACAATTCTTTGTACCATTGCAGCCACGCAAATAGAACAGCTATCTCGGAAGATGGATATGCAATATCATGTTCGCGCGTCAGAGAAAAATTTTCCAACATTGTATAGTAGGGTGGGTCGAAAAAGGGCTATTTTCGAAATCGGATGGGGGCTCCCTTTGGGAAAAATGATCTCCCCCCGAGGGAAGAGGGCCCCAAAAAAATCCCAGCTCAAAATTTTGACTCCCTATGTCTCCGCACAGAGGTTAAAAATCCGAATTTTTGGAAAAAATCGGGTTTTTTGACGATTTTCGGCATCTCAAACCTGCACAATGCCGTTTTTCTTCCACGGCTAGTGATTTTATGTTACTAGAACGTACTAACTATAACTCACTTCAATTTCGACCCGATTGGTCGATTTTTTGAGTCTCCGCAACAATTTTTGTACAGCAACCCCCTGAACTTGCAAAATAACCCAATTTTTTAAAAATTGCAATTTATGAACCAAAAAACGAGCTGATTTTCGTGTCGGCTATGCTCCATCGAATACAACAGGTGTAGTTTAAACACGTTTCAATCACTCCCCGGAATTTTGACATTTGAAGTCTCCGCAGTTGCTATGAAGAAATTTAAAAACGCGCGAAAATTAAAAAAAATTTTCCCGCGATCAATACATCAAAAGCTTAGGTTTCCGTAAAACGACTGCCCTTGTTCCAATTTGTCATTTTTCCCATTACTCTGACTAACTCTATCCTTTTTTCTATCTCCTCCCCCCCCCCCCTCCCCCCCCCCTCCACCACCTTCACTCTCATCTCATCCGCGTCCCGTAGCTTTACTCTCATTTTATAACTAATGGTGGCAGTGTTGGCACATTTTAAAGGGAAACCCTATTATTTCAAGACATGTAGGAAACTTGCGGCAAATTTGCAGAGCTGGGCTTTCGTAGCAGACAGATGCCACCGATGCAAGTCTGATCGACTTTGACTAATTTAGAGGGAAATGGGGGGGGGGGAGGCGTAAAACGCAAAATATATAAATGCCCCAAAAAATTAAAATTGTTTTTCGCAACAAAACATTCGAACATGTTGTTGGCATCGCAGTAACAGCATTTCCATTTCGATGAGAAGAAATAAAATAAAGTTGGGGCCAATATGCTGATCATTTGGAGAAATGCATTCTATTCATTCAAATAATGAAACTATAGACCTAAGGCCTTTCGGCTTTTGGGTGTCATCGTCAGAGGTAAATAAATAGATGAATCGAGAAAACTGTAACCATGCGATTCAAGCAAATAAATAATAATCATAAAAAACGAAGAAAACGTCATTATGAAGAGCAATTCTCAAAGTTAGTAGTAGAGAAATATTCAATAAGGTCAAGAAAAAAATAGAAGATACCTAATACATAAGAGAAAATTTAAATAAATAATAAGTAATTAATCAAAAAATTGGGAAAGTAAAAAAAAAATAAAATCAAGAAATGACCATTAGGATAAGTTTTAGTTGTAAGTAGCCGTCTTTGATAAGTATGTAAAAAGAGGGGAACATTTATATTTTAAAAATGTAACTTACAGCATTTTTACATTACATTTTCCCGCATTTTAAATTTTTAGTCCGGATGTTAATTATTACTGATTTCTCATAGATTGCTGTTTGAATGTCAAATTCATCGATGATCTCAAAGCTATGTTGCTGTTCGAATATTTACATACGGTCAGATTTTCTTTGCGATTTTCGCGAGAAACTTTCATGCCTTGAGAAGTTGTTCACGTTAAAAGTTTCGCTTCGTTCGTTCTTCGAGGCGTGTATCTACGTTTGTTTCATTTTTCCCAACATATTTGACAGGGCCCTCGTTACAACTAATTTTATAGACTCCAACTTTTATTGTTAGGTTGCCTTATCTTTGATTTCTAGAGTTAATTCGTTGTAAAAAAAGTTGAAGTTGCTAAGGTAACCTGATTGGTAACCATATTTTCCCGGGAAACCATTACCACAACTTCACTGGCTAATTTAAAATAATTGGTTGAACACGAGTCTTTATTTTTCCCTTTTTTATTTTCATTCTTCATTTCTTAACATTGTTAGTCTTCTTTTAAAATTCATTTAAAATCACTAAGTACCTCCCAAAAAAAGAAGTAATTATTATTTTTTCTGCAGTGTCTGAACACTTTTAAACTCTGGGATACGATATTTTGCTTTCAAGGCAAAGTTACCAGGTCCGAGCCTCCAGAAAGTGTCCACACCATTAATAGAACGTGAGGAGCGTAGCTAGTTTTTTTACAAGTTCGTTTGGACTAATCTATACCTACGATTGGCAACACTGGCCATGAGGGAATACGAAAAACAAGGTAGGCCAAACGATGGTTTGCAGCTAAATATCAATGTAGGCAATGCTTTTTCTAAGAGATTAAAAACTGCTCATTTTTTATTTTTTATGATTATTTTTATTTGCTTGAATCGCATGGTTACAGTTTTCTCGATTCATCTATTTATTTCCTCTGACGATGACACCAATAGCCCAAAGGCCTTAGGTCTATAGTTTCATTATTTGAATGAATAGAATGCATTTCTCCAAATGATCAGCATATTGGCCCCAACTTTATTTCATTTCTTTTCATCGAAATGGAAATGCTGCTTACTGCGATGCCAACAACATGTTCGAATGTTTTGTTGCGAAACAACAATTTGAATTTTTTGGGGCATTTATATATTTTGGTTTTACGCCTCCCCCCTCCCCATTTCCCTCTAACATTAGTCAAGTCGATCAGACTTGCATCGGTGGCATCTGTCTGCTACGAAAGCACCAGCTCTGCAAATTTGCCGCAAGTTTCCTACATGTCTTGAAATAATAGGGTTCCTTAAAGTGTGCCAACACTGCCACCATTAGTTATGAAAATGAGAGTAAAGCTACGGGACGCGGATGAGATGAGAGTGAAAGGGGGTGGAGGGGGTGGGGGGGGGGGGGGGGTAGGAGATAGAAAGAAGGATAGAGTTAGTCAGAGTAATGGGAAAAAAGACAAATTGGAACAAGGGCAGTCGTTTTACGGAAACCTAAGCTTTTGATGTATTGATCGCGGAAAATTTTTTTTAATTTTCGCGCGTTTTAATTGCTTCATAGCAACTGCGGAGACTTCAATGTCAAAATTCCGGGGAGTGATTGAAACAGGTTTAAACTACACCTGTTGTATTCGATGGAGCAGTAGCCGACACGAAAATCAGCTCGTTTTTTGGTTCATAAATTGCAATTTTCAAAAAATTGGGTTATTTTGCAAGTTCAGGGAGTTGCTGTACAAAATATTGTTGCGGAGACTCAAAACATCGACCAATCGGGTCGAAATTGAAGTGAGTTATAGTTAGTACGTTCTAGTAACATAAAATCACTAGCCGTGGAAGAAAAACGGCATTGTGCAGGTTTGAGATGCCGAAAATCGTCAAAAAACCCGATTTTTTCCAAAAATTCGGATTTTTAACCTCTGTGCGGAGACATAGGGAGTCAAAATTTTGAGCTGGGATTTTTGGTGCCGTCTTCCCTCGTGGGGTAGATCATTTTCCAAGGTAGCCCCCATCCGATTTCGAAAATAGCCCTTTTTCGACCCACCCTATTGTATAGGTCAGTTGCATTGTCAACAGAATCGACTATTGATGCTTGATTCATATAGATTATGCCGAGAACATAACGATGAGTTTTGTTCCATCGAAATCCGTTCAGAAATAAGCGAGATATATCCATTTGAAAATGACGACATTATTGCGTCATTTCATCGTCAAGTTTGGACCGACTTGCATGTTTGCACTACAGCTACGCTGACCTGTGCAGTGCTGCCAACCACTTTGCTAACGAAAGCTCGCCACCGTATTTCATTTCATTGTTTATGTTCGTAATTGTTGCTGTGTCCGCGTGGCTATAGTGTTATCAGGGTGTGTTTTATTATTGTTTATCATTTATTCACGGTAAATTTACGGATTTTAAAGTTAAATAGTTTGAAATTTCTTTGGCAATCGTTGATCTTATTAAAATGACTCATTCTTGCTTCACTGCGCGCTTGGTGGAAAGATACATGGGTGGCGGACAATAGTGGAAAACGACGAAATGACGCAATAATGTCGTCATTTTGAAATGGATATATCTCGCTCATTTCTGAACGGATTTTGATGGAACAATAATCATTGTTATTTTCTCGGCATAATCTATGAGAATCAAGCGTCAAAAGTCGATCCTGCTGACAGTGCAACTGACCTATAGTGTATAAGTTGCCGACCCAGCTCTTGAGTTTGATTCAATTTGCCAAGTAGATAAATGAAATACTCAAATTCGTTTCTCAGAAATGTGAATCATACTTATTCTGAATCCAACGGATTTAGGACCTCGGAGAAAATTGTAATTTGTAATAAAGTGCACTTAGTACTAATCATTGGCAGTACTCAGCCATGATAATCAAACAAAATTAATGTTTCATATACATTAGGCAACGTTGCTGGCTCCTTTTCACGTGTTTTCAGAGGTTTAGGGAAACGGCGCACAATCCCTCACTCTTTCTCTTGCTCTCTCTCTCTCTCTCTCTCTCTCTCTCTCTTTCGTGTTCGGGGCGGAAAAACAACAGACACGAGGTGAAAATATAAAACATGTATTAATGAGGAAAAAATGGGGAAAAAACCGGCGATGGGGGTGAAAAAATGAGTCGACTCAATATATCAAATATTCTTTCTGTTCTTGAGACCTGTCATCGGTACCTCTCGGGTTTTACGTTTGATGGCATTAACTCTTATACAATGTATTTTTTTTTTTTTGTTTTTTGTTTTTTTTTTCGCTCCCGTTTTTTTTTGGTGTGTCATTTATATTGCAACCCTTTCTCCTCCGTTGTGCACTTCCATTTCACAATTCCGATTTAATGACAGCTGTGCCGTGAGTACAAACGAAAGACTTATCTACACACAGATGCGCGGGGTCCATTTGTATTTTCCACTCTCGTCTGGATATTTCACCAGCCCCCATTTTTTTCTTCTTTTCTCTCCAGTGAAATTTCCTCTAGAATCGATCGTTGAAAATATCATTGATTATTGAAAAAGCTTTTCTTAACCCTTGTGAGCCTAAGGTATTTCGGTAACACAAAGGACTAAGGGGGGGGGGTGTTTTTGTACCCCAAGGATATTTTCATGAAGCACAGTCAGTATCAATAATTTTGAAACTTTAATGGATGGATTATGTACTTAGTACCCTAAGAGAGTAATTTATGTGAAATTTGAGTAAATTTTTGCTATGTTGCCAAATTTACACCTACTTTTAAAAAAATGTCAAAATAAAAAAAAAGGAAAAAATGAAATGAGGTACCATCTTATTTTTCCATTTTTGATAAATTTCCAATTTTTTTTTCAATGATCTGACTTAATATTCTTAATCTACATAAAATTTCCGTAAAATTCACTGTAATAAATGGTTCCAAACTTAAAACTGGCAGGACGAAGGGGGGTATATTTGTACCCCAACACTTTAAATTTCTATAATATCGACAAAAATTCATCAAAATTAATGGGTGGACGTGTTCCAAGTATCCTAACTTAAAATGTCATGAAGTCCCAAAAAATTTTGAGCAGTTTTGACAAAATGGCGTCAAAAAAATTGGCCTGGGGTACAAATCTACCCCCCCCCCCCTTAGGCTCACAAGGGTTAAATGTGATGGTGCACAGAAAAAAATGGACGTGCTCCAGATACAAACTTTCCGTGTTCTAGACCCGAATGTACACACCAGTACGGGAACGAGTTCTGAGCGCAATCTATTTAGGTTGAGTTTGCGTCTGAAACGCATCCCGTCGTGTCCAGAACCTGAAATGTTTGTGCTCTGAGCACGTTACGTACTGGTGTGTATATAGATCGTGTCTGTAGCACATCCTTTTTTTTCAGTGTACTTGTCATATCAGGAGCGACTCGTGCAATTTGACAACAATGTCAGCCCTCCATTTGATTGCATGTAAAATAATCGATTCAAAAGTGAAGCGGTGCTGCGCCAGAAATCGATATCGAAACATAGATTCAAATGGAGCGAAGACATTGTTGTCAAATAGCACGAGCCACCACTGGTGCTTGTGTGAATTGTTCGGAGGTGCTTTATTTATATCTTATTATAATTTGGACGAGGAAAACTGAAAGTCCCTAGGCGTCTGATTTAGTCGATTTGATAGCTAAGTGCCACGAGAAGTCGGAGATCTAAGGCAGGGCTTTTAACCGAGCCAAACCGCACACCGCAAACCGCTCCGAACCGGCAAATTCCTGAACCGCGAACCCAGTCACAAACCGTTTTGCAGAAAATGCCTTGAACCGCGAACCAAACCAAACCAAATGGGCTCAGATTTCAAACCCAATTCAGATTTGAACCGGTTTGACACTTTTCAAAAGCGGTTCCAGTTATCATGACCAAAGACTCTAAACACGACTATGTCCATAAATCGATACATCAATCTGTTTGAAAGTCAGGCGCAGGAAACAGTGTGACACAAAGTAACAAAAAGCTGATGATTTTCTGTTCCTGAGTACGAAAAAAATTGTCAGCAAGGAAAGCAGGAAAAAAGAAAAATAGTGGAAAACGTGAAAGCATTATTGTAAACAATCATTTTTTCCATAAAATTTTATTTTTAAGTTGAACCGCGGTTCATTTTAATTGTGTTGATGGCAAAAAAAAATAAAAAATAAAAGAAAAAAAAAATAAATAAAAAATGTTCTCTTTCAAATGTCTTGTTTTTTCCCCTCCAAGTTTTGCGAGCCTTCACGTATACCCCTTGAAGACCCTCTATGTATTCCCAAGGGGTTTACATGCATATACCCCACGTTGAAGACCGTAGCATAGGCTACATTTCGTCTAAATGATATATTGCTTTGTCTCTACCATCTACCGCGCTAACTGTCAAAGTCACCGCATTCATTCCAAAACACTTTTTCCCTTTTAATTAATTAGAGGCCGTTTTAAAATTGTAAATTATAAATGTCGTCCATAGCAATGACAAGGAATGCCGGCGAATACGAGAAGAGAAGATGCTGTGGTATATGAAAAAAATCGATGCCATGATTCATATCCTTTGGACGTTGAGTCATAGATCCTTAAAACCCTGGATCCTGGATCCTTAAAACCCAAGCGAGACGAATCTCGTTGAAGTCATCACTTTCAATTCGTGGCCGGATTGTAATTTGAAACATCCGACGCAAAAGAATCCGGAAAGGTCGGATCAAAAACAAAAGACTCTTGAAGTGGGATGCATGTGTGTTGAGGGATTTACACTTCCATGAAACCACTGACCCTCCCTCATCCCTGACCATATCCCATCTCCCATCTCCTCTTCAATGTGATGTAACCATGGTTGTCAGATGGTTTGTCCTTGGTATATGGCTTTTGGTGTCAGGGAAAAGTGAAAAGTCCAACAAACTACCAAACACTTAGGTGATGTCACCCTTTTAGGTGGTTTGGCGGATTTTGGAATGCAAATTAAAGTGATATCTGTATGTAGTTGATTATTTTTGTTGTCCAAAGAGGTTGATCCAGCTGCCATAAGGAATGGGCTATCTTCAAAAAAAGCTCATAATTTCAGGGTCGATAGAGCTCGTCGAGACGCGTTAAAAAATGTCTAGTTTTTTTTAATTTTGGTCAACTGGGAAAGGGGGGGAGGGGGGCCCAATGTCAAAATTTCAAAGTCCCATAACTTTCGCCCAAATTATTATTTTGACTTATACTTTACGCCAAAAGATTTATCTTTAAGAGAGCTTTCGATTGATGTGTATGAAAGTCCAATTAAAAAAATATTAAGTCTATTTGTTTCCATTTTTTAATTTTTTTTAACAAAAAAATGTTGCTTTTTTTGGGTCTAAAAAATACGCGCAACGCACGTAGGAGAATGAAAACTATGGCTATAAAAGTTAAAGTTATGATCTTTTGAATGGCGCAAACCGCGATTCGGGGAAATGATCAGTTCAAAAGTTATAAGCGCTTAAAGTTGAAAACCTCCGAAATTACGGTGCGGTCAGTGCATGTTTTCAATTGCTCGCGTCACCATCGCACCGTGAGACCGATACGCGGCATTGAAAATATGCACTGAGACCGCACCGTAATTTCGGAAGTACGCAACTTTAAGCGCTTATAACTTTTGAACTAATCATTTTCCCGGATCGCGGTTTAAGCCATTCGAAAGAACATAACTTTGACTTTTATATCCATAGTTTTTTATTCTCCTACGTGCGTTGCGCGTATTTTTTATACCCAAAAAAGCTAATTTTTTTTGTTAAAAAAATTTAAAAAATGGAAAAAAATTGACTTAATATTTTTTTTAATTGGACTTTCATACACATCACTCGAAAGCTCTCTTAAAGATAAATCTTTTGGCGTAAAGTATAAGTCAAAATAATAATTTGGGCGAAAGTTATGGGACTTTGAAATTTTGACTTTGGGCCCCCTCCCCCCCCCCCCCCCATCACAGTTGACAAAAATTAAAAAACTGGACATTTTTGAACGCGTCTCGACGATCTCTATCGACACTGAAATTATGAATTTTTTTTTTTTACGATATCCAATTCCTTATGGGAGCTGGATCAACCTCTTTCTCAATTTTCTTCATGATAATCCCTTGGTTTCAAAATGTAAAATGTTATACGGAGGGACTTGTTATACAATTATGGTCGTTAGCCTTCAAATAATATGGCTTTTTTTTAAAAAAAAAAAAAAAAAAATTGGACAAAACTTTACCAGTGCGTATCTCTATAAAACTGGGACACTTAAGGGAAAAACCAAAGGCACCATTGATCTCAACTCATCAAGAACTATCATTTTCTTCTTAAAAAAATTCAACCTTTCAGACACTTGCGTCCTGCAACTGCCCCATTCAAGAGAAATGGCATGACCTTAGATCCAGTTCAGGAGCAGCATGTATGACATAGTCATACTATATAGTATGACATTACAGTATGACTATCATCTCCAACCAACTCACAACATTCCAACCCTAGAATCAGCCGCATCAACTCCTCCGGAAGTGTCATTGGTAGCGTTCTAGAATTCAACCATTTACTGCATCCGTGCGAAAAAGATTACATTATCCTGTGATGTAGTATATCTATGTATGTTGAAAAGTGCTGCTATTCATAATCTTTTCTGCATCGAGACAATGAAAGGATGAATTCTAGAAAGCTACCATTGGATCATCGGTCGGGGATCGAGACTTCTTCCTAGGAGTCAGACTTGACCCCATGCAGAGGTGGGGTACGACTACGTTAACATCGTTTTCTTTGGTGCGGTAGTAGGAGGTGCTGGCGCAACCAAGCTCTCTTTCGCATCTCTCTCATTTTCTATTTGAATGTATAAGTAGGAAAAGGACAGAGAGAGGGAGTTTTATCCCTTTGTCGATCCTTGTCTAACATACGTTTATTAATAGAGAAATGAGAGAGATGAAGAAACTCTCGGTGCGCTACTGGTAGGAGGAGAAAGAGAGGTTACCCACTAAGTGGGCCCATTGTTGGTTTCCATCGATGCTAGTTGACATACGGACGAAAAGTCACTTTTTTGGTTCTCCTGAAATCACATCTGGACAGGACGTCTGGACTCAATAAAACAATCGAGGCGGTCGAAAACATGAGTCATGCTATTTCCGATATACAAGTTTGAAGGACATTCAAATCATGGTCGCTTCGGAAGATCACACGTGATTTATCAGAGGGGCTCTTCTTCAGACGACCATCTGAATCTCTCATTCCTTGGTTTTGTATTATATGGTTTAAATTCTGACCTCCAAATGTTTGGCTATAATGGGTCTTTGCGTACTTTTGCTACATCAATATAACTCATTGTTTCTAACGTAAAATTCTGCGAAAATAACGACGTGGATATTAAAAACTTTCAAAATCCATTGATTAACTCAGAAAATACCTTCCATTTTAAACAACCCGCGCTACACTAGACACTATATCACCGACTTATAACTATATAGATGGAACCATCTAGTTTATGTAAACATGAACAGAACTTACAAACATTGGAATGTTTCGTGTTGATGCGCACATTTCTTATATTATTTTGTAATCTTTGATAAACCGAAAAGACCAGACGCAAATGCAGTCAATAGTTCATGTATTTAGAAGGGAATTCCATCATTTTGTAGGTACGATGTTGTTTACTTATGCACGGTGGTTCCGTCTATGTAGTATATTATACCGGTGCAAATAGTGTTTAGTGTAGCGCGGGCTGTTTGAAATTGAAGTGATTTCCTGAGTTAATGAGTAGATTTTGAACGTTTCTAATGTGCACATCGTTATTTTCGCAGAATTTTACATAAGAATTAAGGTTCTATTTTGTTGCAGCAAAAGTATGCAACAGACCCATTGTGGGTAGCAATGTGCTATAGCGTTTGGTGAGAGAAACGAAAGATAGATTAATTAATTACGATTGAGGTCAAGAGATCTTTAATTTATGATGGACTCAGAATCAATAACCTAAAGATTGTCCATTTCAGCGGTTCAAAAAGTCCCGATCCCGATGCTTGACAAAGATCCCGATCTTGACAAAAACTTATAAACATCAATGTAGCGTGTAATTCGGCAACGTTGCATTTTGCCCTTTCCAACCCACAAAAGAGATCGAACCAATGCAATGGGTGTTGATTAACTTCGAATGCGATCTTTTGCATGAGTTTACATGGGTCAAATGCAGCGTTGCCAAATTACACCCCACTGATAAAAATGAAAAGATTCGCCCCATAATCTAATTGTCTGTGATCATTTTTGCGGACACGCATGCCGCACGGATAATCATGAAAAATGAGACGTAGCAAAAACGAGCAATTTGGCAACCTTGCTGCCCATAAGAACCCATTAAAAATATCGAACTACTATAGGTGTGTGGTGGACACCTTCCTCGTATTCTACCTATTTAACGAGTTTAAACGTGCAGAATATATTCACTGCGTAGGCAAACGGGCAATCTATCTAGCTTTGATCAAAATTTTCTTGGAGTGAATTTTAGATATTTGAATAAAACTGTCCAGCGAGCCGATCATTTACTTCATCGCTAAACCTATCGTTAAGACCATAGGCGGCGCGTATAAGGGGCTATTGGGGCTAAAGCCCCCCCCCCCACTTTTTTGGGAACGAGGGGCTAAACAAATTTTTGAACGAGAAAAAAAGGAAAAAGGGGGAAAAGGAAAAAGAAAGAAAAAGAGAAAAAGAAGAAAAAAGCTTATTTATCCCCCCCGCCTGCGTCAAACGTTATTGTGAAAAAGGTAAAGAAAAAAAGAAAAAAAAAACTGTTGATTTTTAGCCCCCCCACTTTTTGACCCCACGCGCCGCCCATGGTTAAGACTGTGTATAAGTGATCCTATTGGTCGAATATTGTAAAACTTAGGCGTTGCTATGGTAACCTTCGTTATAGTGTCCGTTATTTTTTAAAGGTTACTCATGAATAGCCATTATAAAACGAGACTCTTACGAATAGTTCCCATAGCAACAGCCCATAGTAGCACACCGAGAGTTTCTTCATCTCTCTCTTTTCTCCATTAAAAAGCGTATGTTAGACAAGGATGGACAACGTGATAAAACCCCCTCTTTCTGTCCTTTTCCTACTCATACATTCGAATCGGAAATGAGAGAGATGGAAGAGATCCTGGTTGCGCCAGTGCGAACAGCGAAATTTCACAATTTTCGACCAATAGCATCACTCGTAGACAGTTTTGACGATCGGTTTAACGATAAAGTAAATGATCGGCCAGCTGACATTTTTTCTTTCGTAAAAGTTTTCATTAAAAGATTTGACAGTCTTTTTATATACATGTACGAAAATACTTAGCAAGAGCTCCATATATTCGTAATCTGCTGCGAGAAAGCTATCACTAACGGCAAATATGAACCTCTCAAAAAATGTTCTACGGTCGCGTGATGTCAGTCAGCAAGATTCTAAAAATGAAGAAAGAAGTTTTACAATGAACCATACGATCCTGCATGATAAAAAAAAACGGTGGTCTTGAATCCGGCTGGAAGCTAACAGTGTTGCCAGATTGGGGTGAAAAAGCCGTACGTTTTTACATTGATTTAAATGGGGCTCGATACGGATTTTTACCCTCGATCTGGCAACACTGGAAGCGAACTCAAAAGGAGGCTTCGAGGATTCGGTTGACTGCGCAAGGAGTAATTTCTTCATTCGCTTGTAAGTCATGATAAATTACACGTTGAAAAATCGGCAAATTTTCGCCAAATATTTTGTGACTATATGTTCATTCGTCCGGCGATGTTAAACAAGATGAATGGGTGATGGGTATCCATATCAAAGAATTTCGACAAAAACAGTCCCGCCCCACCTCAACTAACAATGTAAATATTGTGAGCGGTTTCCAAAGGAATCGATGAAGCTTAATAATAAAAAGTGTACGAGCCCATCTTTACCTTTAGATGGACAAAAGGTAGGTTCCAGTGGTCAATAATCTGCCTTTCGTCGGGTCTTCATCTCGATCCACTCTCTTCCGCAGGGTTGCAAGATTGTGCCGAAATAATCATTTCGTTAATTATTATTGCCCATTTAAACTTCCTCTTCCGCTATTATATAGCACCAAGACTAGCGAAGAATCGATTATCCATTTCTTCTCATTTGAAACTATGCAAAATTATCGATATCATCGAATTTCAAATGAACCCCTTGAAGATCGATACTTTTTAAAAGATGTTCACAGAGGAGACATAGATTTATTGAATTCAAAAAATCGTTACTGCTTTTAAACCTCTTTGGTAACGTAAATCACCACGCACGGTCTATAGAGGAGACATCGATTTATCGAATTTCACAAACCGTGACTTCTTTCAAAACTTCGCAAATTTCCTAGAAGGGGTTCCAAAGACCTCGCAATTTCAAATGTCTCTTTCATCAAAAGATTACAGATCAGTATTAATATTAATTAAAGTTATCTTACCTGAACTGGACTTTGTAATCTTTCCTCAAGGCAGTAGTGGCTCGAGCAATTTGGAAATTTTATTTTTTGGCCATTTGAACCTAAGAAAAAATATCGATTCTTCCGAAATCCTATGAATCTCCTGAAGCTAGATTATTTTCAGTAGGTTTAAATGGAGAGAAATCGTTGTTGTATCACAAAAAGTCAGCTCTTCAGTTTGAAAAAAATCAATATAGTGATCGATTTATTGATCGATATATTGCTCATCATTTTTTGGAGAACGGTAGACTTACAGGCGGTTAAATAATCGATACCTCAAGGAAATCGATACTTTTGTATACGTTCAAATGAGAGAAAACCAATATTCGAATGTTAGAGTGTTCTGGCAACCGCGCTCTCTTCCTCCTTTTCGCCAAACAAAGCGCTCGCTCATACGAAAAAGAAAGATGAGCGTAGGACATTATAGTCACAATAAATATCGATTCTCTTCGGTTTCTTCTTATTCTGATTCTCTTTTGAAGACCGCTCTCGTGGAAATAGGTCCGAATTTTACACACAAAAAACGGCTTTATTTCGAACTGATAATAATGTCAATCTTTTACCGATTTTTTTTTTGATACGTGGATATCTTCTTCCCAGTAGCGCACCGAGAGTCTCTTCATCTCTCTCTTTTCTCCATTAAGAAACGCATGTTAGACAAGGATGGACAAAGGGATAAAACCCCCTCCTTCTGTCCTTTTCCTACTCATGCATTCAAATGGGAAATGAGAGAGATGAAAGAGATCCTGGTTACGCCAGTGCTTCTTCCAGATGCTGCCGTTCTCATTTTTTTCCCTCAATCTGACTTGGCGTGCGCCGATATCCCACCCGAAGTCCCCTAACCGAATCTTGAGGCAAAAGATTCAAATATGAAAACAAGCCCATAAATAATAACTTTGTAAAATTATTATCTCCGGTGCGGCGTGTCTCAAGACTCATGCATTCTTATCTGGCAGGTGAGCCAACAGTTTGGCACGCGTAGGCGTGAAGATATCTTCATTCTTCTCGAGGAGACACCTGAAAAGTGGTGGATGAGATGAAGCTTATAGGGAGTTACAAAAAAACAAAAACAAAAAACAAAAAAAAACAAAATATGCTCCTGTTTGATTTTTTTTTTTTTTTAACATAATCTCAGTCCCGAACTCACCGACGAAGTTATAAATTATTTTTTACAAGTGCCTCGCAATAAATTACACAGCTAGTTGTGTAAATAGTTTATTTGTTTATCGTAAATGTCGCATGTTGAATCATCAACTGTACTCGCAGAAAAATATTCCTCTAAAATTGGCTATAATTCTAATAAAAATTTTCGAAAAGAAATTCCGGCATTTTTAAGGCGAAGCCTGGGTCTTCATAAGCATAATTCTAGTAATTTTGACCAGTCGGGAATACGCTTCAAAAAACTAAATTTAAATATTCCTGGCACACTATTTTTGTCCATCTATATCCTGTTGGAATTCTCGAAGCCCAATTGAAAGTGTTATTTAGCACATGGGGGTATAGAAAAGAATAGGGGGTAAGTATATTATACTGGTCAATGATCCCTTTTGTAAAGTGTTACTGAGTGTGATTTCTGGTGAGTTGATTTTAATTTCTGTCTTAAGTTATCAATTAGAACGAGCACAGTTTATTTCTCAGCTGAATAAATCCAAAATTTAATTTCAATAGATCGTATCTCCTCATATTTAAACACATTAAAGAAAGGTTTTTGATGCGGAAAATACCTTCTTTTTTACGCCTGTGTGCCAAAGAATTCTTCGATTAGTAATTTCTTGGGGGTTTCAGGGAACTACTCTCTTAAACATTTGAACCAGATTTTACTGTGATAATCATCATTTTCAAAAACTGAATTTTTGCAAAGTAATTTTTGGATCATTATGCAATCCAGTTTAAGTTGAAGTGATACAGAGAGATCGACAATTCGTGGAACGAACTTACCGCGAGATTCAAGTTCCCGAAAACCCTTTACTGCACGGATTGAACGATACAAACGTACAAACGTGAGTGATAAGCGCTGAGCGGATCGCTCACCAGACACCAAAGCCAACGTCAACAGGGTTGTCATTGGAACCGCGCCGCGCCACGGCTGAGGTCTGCCAACAAACGTGACTTCCCGCCACAGCGGATTGCATACTCTCTTTAATCGGACGGGGCGAACCACGATCCCCGCAGGTCGTACCACACAACGAGAGGACGCGACTCGCCCGGTAGAAATGAAAGAGGCGGGGAGTGAAGAATGTTGAAACGGGGGGGGGGGGGGTGTCCAACTCACGCTTGCACGCGGATAGATCGTGTACCTATCGCCCCCAAAAATGGTGAGATTTGCGGAGCGCATGAGCTTCGCTTTTGGCGTTCCGCCCGCCTTCTCGCAGGAGTCATCGTTTTAATGAACGGCATGAATACACACTGAATACAAACGCTGCAACACTCAAACAGTGCCGGCACCATAGACGCGCTACCTGTATTTGAACTACGAGTGCAGAGCTCATTTACGAAGTTCTTTTGCATAAAACAACCAAATTGCATAGGGTGACAACAGAAGTTAATCCCTTTCTGCATGAAACCGCCGTCCGTCCATTCGTTGGATGCCCTTGATACTTGATGCTATTGCGCCAAGCTGAACCGAACCGAACCGAACCTATGGAAACCGTGCTTCGGGATACGACTGTTAAGCTCACCGGTGTAAACAGAATCCAGCGATTGTTGCGGGTCACCGGTCCGGAAGTAACCCCACTATTGTACTCATTCGCAAACAATATAACGCACCTCTCTCTCTCTCTCTCTCTCTCTCTCCCTCTCTCTCTCTCTCTCTCTCTCTCTCTCTCTCTCTCTCTCTCCCTCTCTCTCTCTCTCTCTCTCTCTCTCTCTCGGTCTATGTGTGTGCGCGTGTTAAAACAGTGACGAACCAAAAACGTCATTGATATTTCGCAACGTGCAATTCAAGAGCATATAGTTTATCATCTCTCCCTCTTTACACTCTCTTCCTGATCACACTCGTCAGCTTATATGAGCCCGGTTTTCCCCCTGCGTGAACCCGGACCACGGCTCAAACCTCTGATTGCAGGCACCCAGATTTTGAAACAATAGACCCCCCCCCGTCTTTCACCTCCACACACCCCCGGCGTCGCACTATGGCTTCATGATAAAAGCAAAACCTATGAGCGAAAATGTATATGCGCGGCCGTTTGTATGATATGATGGATGTGCCAGAGAGATGGATGGATATTATAGGAATCGTTTTTGATTGTGTCAAGCAGGAAATTATGATGTTCCGAGTTTTGAGACATCATCTTTGTTCCTGCGTTTCTATATCTTACTCCCGATTTATTTATTTATTTATTCCGGCTTTATTTTCAGCACTCACGCTGAAATTATGAATTTTCCGAGCGCGGCTTGCCGTTTCATATTTCCCCCCCCCCCCCAACCTCCCACCGGGTCTTTGTTTCTCTCCGTGGGTGTTTTCCGCGCCCACCCGCGCATCAGCTTTTAGGGTTGATTAAAAAAGAAGAGAAATAATAATCACGATATGGGGTTGAAGGCAAGAGAGGTCGCGTTGGTCTGAAAGCTGAATAACCTTCCCTCGCGTCTTGCGAAGGTTTTTTTTTTCTCATACTACTACATAGTTACTATCATACTACTACTTCTCAGTTCTTGTCATATTTTGATTATCATATAGCATGAGACGTAAGAAATATTTTCGCGAGTTTTACCCTCGATGCGCGAGTCATGACTTCATGAGCAGGCTCATTTTCCGTGTGAAAAGGTCCTGTTATTAACGAGAAAGGTTAGACCTCACTCGAAGGACTGCTGACGCTGTGCATTTACCTACTGTTTAGTTTAATGTTTGCAGGTTGGTGACTTTTTTTCTCTCATTCCTTCTTTTCTCCTTCTTTTTTTTTACTTTTTTTTTTCCATGTTGAGGCAAGAAAAAAAAAATATGCATACGAAACATCAAATTTCAAAATATGGAAGAACTTGCACAGACCTTGCGTCTGGCGTTGAAGTGTTCATCTGAAGATTTACTTTCGCCGTTCTTTCACTCACTGACATTTGTAGCTGATGAAAAGAGTACTGTTTTTATTATTCTTATTTCCGAGCTCCATTAGACTCTCGTTTACTATTAATATTTGATACAGCTACATCGATGATTCTTCATTATTTATTTTTGTGGAGACCAATGTCCTCGAATGATATTGATTTGTTTGCAACCTTTGGAATGTTTCAGTGATTCTATTTGGTATAATTTCTAGCTGCGTCAGTGATATCTTTTGGTGTTACCGTGCCTTAACTCCTAGCTGAACGTCTGAGGTATTTTGACCAAAATAACTAGGATCAATAGTATTGATAAAAAAAAGCCTCAAACATGTTTTCACTGTAGAGGCTACGTTTTTTTTTCTGCTCTTCTTAGTTTCCTTTTTTTACGTTTTTACTTTAACTAGTATTTTCAATGATTGAGTACATCCTGTGGAATGATTTAAGACCATTTTCTTCTTCCATTTTTTTGTTAAAAAATTTGGAATATTTTTATGTTTGTTTAAAAAAAAAAAAAAAAAAAAAAAAAAAACAGTTCCAGAAAATGCACCAACTTGAAAAAAGATGATTTAGTCCTTTGTTTTTTTCCCCCATTATTTGCCTTAAAAAAAGGAGCATTAAACCCCCAGGCTTTAAAAAGCATGTCGTTTTTTTAAAAACTTATGAGTTGAATCGGTATACATGCGTATATATTGTCTATAGCTTATAAGTATAATGATCCTAAAAAGTCTGATAAAAGCACGTAAAGCCTGCTTAAATATTTAATGAACATTACATTGGCATGAAAGGACGGCTAAATGGAGCTGTTATAAACTTTTGCTGCAGGCAGAGGCGGACTGGCCCCCAAATTCGGACCGGGAAACCAACTTTGGACCGGCCCATATGGGGGGTGTGGGGGGGGGTCTGCCCCCCGAGAAAATGTTGGTATTTTCACAGTAAAAAACAACAATCTGAAGCATGTTTAGGCCATCAATTTCATTATTATATGATCGCTGACTCTCTGCATTTTTGCAGGGTAGAGACTGTAATTTTATCTTAGTGACGATAGAAAACCTAACCTAATCTAACCTAAGGAAGGTTTGGGGGGGGGGTTTGCCCCCCCTAGAAAATTTTAGTATTTTCACAGTCAAAAACAACAATCTGAAGCATGTTTGGGTCATCAATTTCATTATTATATGATCGCTGACTCTGCGTTTTTGCAGGGTAGAGACTACCATTTTATGTTAGTGACGATAGAAAACCGAACCTAACCTAACCTAGGGGGGGTTGGGGGGGGTCTGCCCCGAGAAAATTTTGGTGTTTTCACAGTCAGAAACAACAATCTGAAGCATGCTTGGGTCATCAATTTCAGTATTATATGATCGCTATCCCTGGTAAAAATAACGACTATACGACTATTCCAAAAACGACTATAAACATAGTTGGCCAACTATAATCCATAGTTGGCCAACTATGTTTATAGTCGTTTTTGGAACGGTTATAGTCGTCATTTTTACCAGGGTATGACTCTGCTTTTTTGCAAGGTAGAGACTGCTATTTTATCTTAGTGACAATAGAAAACAACCTAACCTAGGGGGGGTTTGGGGGGGTTTGCCCCCTCGAGAAAATTTTGGTATTTTCACAATCAAAAGCAACAATCTGAAGCACGTTTGGGTCATCAATTTCATTATTATATGATCGCTGACTCTCTGCGTTTTTGCAGAGTAGAGACTGCCATTTTATCTTAGTGACAATAGAAAAGCCCCCATTATAATTTTTGTTTTTTTTGTTTATTTTTTTGGTTTTTTTTTGTTTGTTTATTTGTTTTTGTTTGTTTGTTTGTTTTTTTGTTTTGTCTTGTTTTAGGTGTGATTTCAGCATGAAGAATTTTCGACTTGATGACGGTATGAGCCACGCCTTCGTGCACCGGCATCGTCATCAAGCCGAGGAAACAAACGTGCATCGAAATACCTCCTTAAATATAAAAAATAGGGGGAAAAAAAAGAAAAGCCCTTTTCAGGGCTACCCAAACATTCTGAAATATTTCCTCTCTCCTTTCGTTCCAGCCCTAATGAAGCGAATGATCGGCCCGGCCCGGTCAGATCCACATGAAACGAATGAATGGCCCGCCCCGGCCTGACCCGAATTTATCGAATGACAGGCCTGGCCCGGCCCGGCTCGTCCAAAACGTATTGAGTAACCGGCCCGGCCCGGCCCTGACGTATCGAATGATCGGCCCAGCCCGGCCCTAAAAAATCGAATGAATGGTCGGCCCGGTCCGGCCCTATTCGAATGATCGGCCCGGCCCGGCCCTAAAAAATCGAATGACTGGCCCGCAGCCCAAATTTACCAAGTACAAATACATGCCCGGCCTCTCTTTTATCTTTGTCTCTGGTTTTTTCCTTCTATTTTCTTCCTCTCTCTCTTCTTTTTTCCTTTTTTTCTTCCTTTCTTCCTTTTTTTCTTCCTTTCTTTCTTCCTTTTTTTTCTCTTTTTTCTTATTTTTTTCCCCCTCACGATCCAACCGGCCCTAAAGGGCCGCGGCCCACCGGGAAATTTCCCGGTGTCCCGGTGGGCCAGTCCGCCTCTGGCTGCAGGCTTATTAATAGTTGATTATGGGGTAATACCCTGTAAAAATAACGATTAGCGCACTAAAAAATCACGAAATCCACTCCTATACTCACAAAATGCTTTTAAATGCGAGACCGTAGTGGCGGCCGAGGCCGCGGTTTTCTTATGGCAATTATATGCTTCTTCTTCTTCTTGTGTGGTTTTGCGAGAACAACTCGTGTAGATGGCGCTGATTGAAGATAGGGAACCCCAATGAAAACCGCGGCCCCGGCCGCTATTACGGTCTCGCGTTTAAAAGCATTTTGTGAGTTTAGGAGTATATTTCGTGATTTTTTAGTGCGCTAATCGTTATTTTTACTGGATATTACCCCACAATTAACTATTAATAAGCCTGCAGCAAAAGTTTGCAACAGCTCCATTGGCGCACCTAAATTGGAATGTCGTCCCAAAATTTAATTTCAAAAAATGAGATTTTCACGCAAAAAAACAACAAAAAACAAAAAACTGGCTTGGATCATTTTAACCCCCCCCCCACCCCTTATTTTGGGCTCACAGGGGTTAAATCGACCCATTTCGACGCTGCTAAATTGCGCGCTCCACCTCTGCTTGTAGGTCACGGATATAAATTATTAAATCAATCGATGAGAGCCACCCAAAGAATGAATAAAAATACACAGGGTGACAGACTCGCTTCCTTTAATAAAAGTCTTAAATGTCGTTTTCATTTTTACAGCTGTCGTTCTCTCCATCCTGTAGCAATGTAAATTTCATGCGCTTGGGTTTGCTAGAGAGACAAGGCAGGATTTTACAGCCGTTTAAAAGTACCCTACACCATGAAATCCGCGTCGCCCGGATCAAATGTTAACTGAATCAATTTAAACTTTCGAATAGGGATGATGAGCCCGGTGGGGCGGGACGGGGTGGGGAGGGGTAGTGAGGGGCGGGGAGGGGTGGGGAGGGGTGGGGAGGGAGGGATTGTCGGGCTCGAGAAAAGTGAGGATGGGGTATATGGAAATGGGTATCGGAATTTGAATATACCTAGTTAGTGGTAAAAAGAGGGAGGTTTTCGCAAAAGGGTATAATAAACATTATCGGGGACATTTATCACCCCCCGAAAACCCATAGGGGTATCGACTCTCAACACCCCCTGCTCTGCCTCTCAAACATATCAGTGAAGGGGGGGGGGGAGGGGGTGGTTGAGGGAATTCAGAAGGGAAATCTAAAATTCCTTGCGCAAATGAAACTATTTTTCCGCCCGATGTGTGATGCGCGATTCTCCCTGCTCATCCCCAAAGTTACACCGTGTCCCAGAAAACCTTACAAGATTCAGAGTTGAAAAAAAATCCGTTTTTATATCTTTAAACGATATATATATGCTCGTTGTCTTGCGGTTCGCATATAATTTCTCATGAAAATCAATGGACGATTGTGCCGACTAACAACTATCGAGCAAACCTTTCATTCATCATAATGAGGTACTCGCATTTCTCGACTTGGTTTTTCTAAGGATTTTTGGGACATCCTGTATTCGTACGCGCCTACCGTCACCTTCAACCTCTCTCTCATCCCACATTAACACATTCGCTCTTCGAACTCCTCTCCCCCTCCCTACACCCTTTCAAACTCCCTTTTCCGCAAATCTCCTGGTCCCCCCCCCCTAAATCAACATTGCTAAGAGTTGACGCTTTCGCAACCATGAAAATTGTGATTTTATGCTCTTTTAATTTCATTCAAAGATTCAACGTGAATTCTTATCAGTGGCGAAGCATGCAACTTGGCGACGCAGCATTTTTTTTTTTTTTTTTTTTTTTTTTATTTGAACTCGTGCAAAAAATTGAGATTGAGGCTTAGCCGTTATCGCTAGACATCCTATTAAGTTGATCTTCCCCATTCATTAAACCGGTCAAAATAATAATTATTGGATTGATAAAACCAACAACTGACGAAAAAATGAGAAAAAAACTCAACCGAGATCTTGTCACTCTGGATAGACATGGATTCAGAAAAGTGACAATCAACCATGGCTTATCACTCTTCTCTTGGTCTATCTTATCCCTTCTCTCCTCAATCTTCCTAGCAAATAATCTCTAGCAGCTAGTGATCCTAAAGAATCTATCAAAAATTAATGAAAGCTTAAAGTTAAGTTTTTGACTGTCGTGCATAGGCACAAAGGCCAAAACCTAGCGATTCGGCAAAATCGAGGGAAAAAAATAAAAAAAAAAAACTAAAAAACTTAAGTAACGTATAATTCCTGCACTACAGACAACTGGACATTTTCATCAAACGAACGAGTCAATTCGACCCTCCCTTTGGTCTTATTAATCTTCCCCCCCCCCCCGTGCTGCAGTGGCGGCTCGTGACTGAAAAATTAGGTGTAGTTGTGAGGGGCCTGGGAGGACGCTCCCAGTAGGAGGGGGGTTTGGGGCAGTGGCGTAGCGTGCAATTTGGCAACGTTGTTATGATTCCATTTAAACTCATGAAAAATATCGAACTATTGGTTGTTCGGTGAACACCTTCATATTCGACCTTTTACATGGGTTTAAATGTACACATTGCAACGTTGCCAATTTGCACGATACGCCATTGGTTTGGGGGTCCTCTCGCGGAAAGTTCTCGAAAATTTGACCTGCTTCAGATTTAATTTTAAGGTAGTTTTAACTATTTCGTGACCACTACACTAACTACACCCGACGAGCCGCCACTGCCGTGCTGCTGTAAGTTTTTTAGTTACATGATGTTTGCATGTGGTCATGAAAATTAATGAACTTTGCGCTTTATCCCAAAAAAAAAAATCGTTTTTCTGACTGCAATCCATTTTGAGATTGAATTTTTCATTTACGTTCATTCTCCATTAGTTTTTTAGCTTCTTTCAAGAACCCACGCAGAAAAAAACTTGCAAACAATGCAAAACAATAATTCTGAACACCGGGAATGCACTTCACATTACAAAAATTGCATCTGATGAAATTATAAATTAGCAAAAAATATTGTAAGTAAATTTATCAATAAAAAAATTTGCTAATTTAGCAAAAAATATTGCCAAATCAGCAACATTTCTCAGTAAAGCAGCATTTTATAAAATACAATTTTTGCTATGCATGTGCGTATTCACAGTTTTTAGCATTTTTTGTTGCAATTTTAACATTCGTATTTTTCTCTGTGCAGATATACCAATACACCCACCAGAGGGCCGATCATTTACTTCATCGTTAAACCGATCGATAAGACTGTCTATGAGTGATGCTATTGGTCGAAAATTGTAAAACTTGGTTGTTGCTATGGTAACCATCGTTAAGAGTCTCGTTTTATAAAGGCTATTCATGAGTAACCTTTATAAAACGGACACTATAACAATGGTTACCATAGCAACAGCCAAGTTTTACAATTTTTGACCAATAGCATCACTCATAGACAGTCTTATCGATCGGTTTAACGATGAAGTAAATGATCGGCCCTCAGGAGACGTTCGAAACTTTTTCTCTTCTCTTTCTCTGCCCTTTTTTTCCAGTTTCTTCCAATCAGTAACCCTGCTTGGAGGGAGTTTATTTGATACTTAATGTACATGAAAAAAAATAATACATATCTTAATGGTCAAACCCCATCAGGGGTTTACTGTCCTAAACTAAACTAAACTAAAGTTGAGGGGGGGGGGGGAAATATAGAAATGAATAAACAAATAAATAAATAAATAAATAAATAAATTAATAAGTATAAAAAATAAAAACAATAGGTATTTATAAAGAATGTGTTCATTAATTTAATATATCCCCCCGTAAGAACATGCGTGATAGAAAAGGATAGAATAAGAAACCATCGTGTTACTTGAGACCTGCTCTTCGTTCTTTTCTACCTTCTGGCGGTTCTGGCTGAGAGAGAGGGAAAGAGAGACGGGCCATACCTGGATCCACCTCTGTCTACACCACCGGTTCACCGTGTCGCGTCTGCTGAGTATAATAGGGAAAGCTCTCATTTGAATTAATTGCTAATTAAGAGGCTTCAAACTAGAGCAGGACTTGGAATCGGTATCGCTATCCAAAGCTCCTTTCACAGAGGACCAATAAGTCGGTGGAATTGTTAGAGTTGTGAGGAAGGGGGGGGGGGGGGTTGCAATTATCCGGGGTATACGCGAAACTATTTCTAATTGAACGAATAAGATTATTGTATCGGGATCGGGGGAAAAAAAACTCTCATTCCGTTGCCAAATAGCTCCCGTTCTTGATATATATTCGGTTTCCAGGAGAAAACGCGCCTTGAAATTATTACAGAAGTGCCTTTAACCCTCTAAGGACCAGGTTATTTAAAAAGACGCCAATTTTCTGTTTAAATAGAGGAGGTAGTTAACTGTTCGTACTCGGGAGAGTTGAAATTGCATATACGACGCATTGAAGGCGCCGTTTCTCGTAAGTGTTTTCATCGCTAATCGCGTTTATCCGGAATGAACACTGAATCAATATGAAATAGACGAGAGGAGAAAAACGAGGAGACTCGGGCTTGGTCTATAAAGGGTTAACAAGAGGATTTCTAAAAGTTTTAGTGTCCCCATTATTTTTTTACATCAATGTTGACTTACCATTTATCGGTAGCCGAAGTTTTTTACATCCAATTGAACAGAAAAAAAAAAAAAAATCACTGATGTATCATCCTCCCCCCTCATTTTCCTTTGAATGAGGTTGGAATAAAACACGGAAGAAAAACATTGTGAAATTGACCAAACTGCCTGCCTGATTTCAGACCCTGCCTCAAAGTATGGTAAACGCTTCGAGACGTCAGGCTAACCATACCAGATATCTGATGTTGATTAAGCCAGTTTAATGTCTGGTACAGTTCACTAGACTTTAAGACATATGGTACAAAATCAGGCATATGCCATACGAAGTAAATTTTATTTGTCATTCAAATCCATGAAAGGCTAATCTAGCTAGTTTTCTTATGGAGAGGGGTAGAGTGAAATACCCATTAAATTTTTAAATTTTGGGCGTCGCTGGAACCAATTTTGGGCTATTTTCTGTTGATGAAAGGCAATTTTATAATTTTTGGGTGAGTTGCAACTCACTGTAGTGCACGGTAGTGCGGTCTAAGGTTGTCGAAACGTAGCAGTGGCGTAGCGTGCAATTTGGCAACGTTGCACAGTGTTCATTTAAATCAACGTAAAAGGTCGAATGCAAAGGTGTTCACCGAACACCCAATAGTTTGATGTTTCTCATGTATTTAAATGGACACAATACAACGTTGTAAAATTGCACGCTACGCCACTGAAACGTAGTTAGAAATATCAGAAAGTTAATTTCTCATCAATTTTATCATACGTATATAAACATTCCATACTAATTTTAAGTACGGAAGACACTTTTAGCTTTTAGCTACTTTAAGCCAAGCATTGTCACTGGGAAGTTTGTAAGCAAGCTTGAAAGGTCGAGAGCTATGATTTTTAATGACTTTTTTCCAATGATTTTTGGCCGCACTTTTCCTTCGATCTTAGACAGTGGCAACGTCACGGAAAAAAATATTAGTGAAAATAACCATACGGATAGCTGATTTTGGCACCTGCTAGATGTTATGGTAAACTTGACCAGAAGTATGGTACATTTACCGATACTTTGAGTAAATTCGACGAGCAATCAGGTGACATCACCTATACTCTGTTCACGATAAGAAGGCGGGTGAGATTCCAGGTAATAATGCACTATTTAGCAACAGTGCGGCTATACCGGCTACTCCAACCCTTCGCAGTGGCCGTTGTTCTTCCGACTTCTCTCTTGGCACGGAGGATTTCCAAGAACCGACAGACTCAAGAATTTACACACGTCCAGTAAAAATTTCGAACGGTCAAAAATACGAAAAAACGGACGAAATTTTCGGCCTGAAGGGCCAAAACTCGGCGAAAATAGTCGAGTTTGAATACTGATAACTCTCATAAATTCGATAGTAGACGAAATATCCTGAATTTAATTCGGACTGAAAAATACAAATTTCTGAGAGACATTAATATTTAAACTCGACTATTTTCGCCGAGTTTTGGCCTTTTAAGGCGAAAATTTCGTCCGTTTTTTTGTATTTTCGACCGTTTGCAATTTTTACTGGACGGGTGTAAATTTCAGAGTCCGTCGGTTCTTGGCAATCCTTCGTGCCAAGAGAGAGGTCGGGAGAACAAGGGCCACTGCGAAGGGTTGGAGTAGCCAGCATCGCCGCACTGTTGCTGAATAGTGCGTTACTACCTTAATTCTCACCCGCCTTCTTATCGTGAACAGAGTATAGTACCTAGTTAAAACATGGTATACTTCTGGTTAACATTACCATAACATCTAGCAGGTGCCAAAATCAGGCATTCGTATGGTTATTTTCACCGTAGTTTTTTTCCGTGGTTGTAATGTGTCCATTTAAATCCATGTAAAAGGTCGAATGCGAAGGTGGTTCACTGAACACCCAACAGTTCGATCTTTTTCATGAGTTTAAATGGACACAGTACAACGTGGGTTCGTGGGAACATGGGCGGATCCAGCAATTTGGCAACCACGAATTCATCCAATTTGAACACATGGGAAAGAATCGATTCTTGAGGAGGCCATGGCCCTGTTACTAATCGATTGTTTCTCATGCATTCAAATGGGAATAATACACAGTTGCCAGATTGCTGGGTCCGCCTATGCGTGGGAAGGGAAAGAAAGATTCCTCTCTGATTGAAAGTACCCTGCAATGCAATATCCTTCCCGTTACGGTGCAGAAATCAATCACCCGTATAAGCTCTCCTAAAATCCGAGAGTTTTTGCGAAACCATTTCGAAATTTGGCAACACCGTAATCGCAATGTGACCGGAGCAGTGCGGCGCGGCCAGGCGCGAGGTTAGCCAATGGTTGATTTAAACAATCAGAGAGTGAGTGGCGGCGCTGGATGGGTAGCGACGTTGCCAGGTGTAAAAGGAAAATTCGCCTACCTCCTATCTCATTCAATGCAAAGTAGGTGGATTTTACCTGCGTAAACCGACAACTATGATGGATCGTTGGGCGCTGGGCGCGAAGTAATCGAGGCATGACCATAGAAGAGGCTTGTTTATAGAACCTCGCCTTTCTCCTCCAGTCCAGGGGGAAAAAAAGGGGGGGAGCAAAAAATGGTGGGGGGGGAGAGGGTAAGAGGATAAAAGTTTCGAAAAACTATTAAAAAGTTTTTATAATTGGTAGGTTTACCGACACGAAGTAAAGCAGCGGTGAAGAGAGTGGGTGAGAGGGGGGAGGGAGAGGGCTGGGAGGGGGGAGGGAGGGGGGTAATGGAGGGGAGAGAAGCACAAAATGGCTGTCAAAAGTGAAGAGGAAGCAGTTGTAGCACCTCGCGTGACGCTCGCCTATTACGCCGAGGGACCCGGCTTCGAAACCCGGGAAATTGACGGCTCCCTGAAGTAATTGTTCGTTTCGCCTATATTGGTTCGCGGCTTTGATGGCTGGCTGGCTTTTGATGGCGCGGGTGGGTGGTTTGGTCGTTTTTCTTTTTTTTTTTCGGTCGGTCGGTCGGTCGGTCGGTTGGTGCCGGGTTCGACTCTCCGCCGAGAAATTGATTGTGAGCTCAAATCTATAAGGAAAACCAGACAGTAACACACTCTAAAAAGGTCAATGGAGCTGTTGCAAACTTTTGCTGTGAACATATGTATAGTCCAACCTGATGAAACAACCGGCGAAAATCACACTGCGAAAGTCTAAAATTCAGTGATGAACTCACATAACTGCTATAACGGCAAGTTTGTAATGGCGGCTCATGATATATCATGATCTCCCATGAGATTGTCACATGTCATGACTCATATGAGACTGATTCTTACTGATTTTTTTTTAATTTCTTTATTTCAGTGGTGCACTATGTCACCACGGTGAGTTGATCGGGTATCTAGTGAAGTTTCTTCGCCTTATTGTATTGTTGGGACAAGAATGAACCTCATGAAGCTTTGTAAATGTCATCACACGGATAAAAATACTGATAGAATTTACCATCTGCATATAGCTGATTTTGGAGTCTGCCAGAAAGTATAGTAAATTTCACCAGAATGTGGTAAAATGTACCAATAGGTCAACTTAATTTACTTCAAGGTACGTTGCATTTATCATACTATATGGTGAAATTTTTACCATACTTTCTAGCTGACATCAAAATCAGTAATGTGGTAAATTATATCGGTCTTTTTGTTTTGAGGAATCATTTTTTTCCTTGTAAGGGGCAAAACCCTTGTTTTTAAGCATTTGCCTTGTCTTCAGATTATTTTTGGGGAAATTGCGGGGTACAAATCGGCATTTTCCTAAATCCAAGAGGGAGGGGGAGGGATGCGCAGTCCCCTGCAGACATCACTATACGCGTGCATTTTTGAGGGACAAAAAAGGGCTGCCTTTTCATCACACCATAATCTTACCAGAATAATACACATTAAAAATAGAAAACACAGATAAATATCCGCCGCTGAAATCGATTTGCTTCAAAGCTCGAGATTTCATCCTCATTAGAATGCAATAAAGTGACGTGACAGAGGCAGGTTGGGACGGGAACGGATGGGCATAAATGTCGTAACAAATGCACTGGCGCGCAATGGAAATTAGCCGGTAACTCAATCTGTTTTATCCGGGTGTCAGAAGTGAATATTCTCACCCCGACGTAATGCCATAAAATGCGGGGAAAAATGGAACTCGCATACTGCACGAGCCTCGAATCAACATTATAAATGGGGTGTTTAACTGAAGAAATTGGTGATGGGGGTGGGGAGGGTTGGGGGTTGGGGGTCGGGGGTAGAGGGAGGGGGGGGGGGGGTATAGTTTCAGTAAGTCATGCGAAATCCGACTGAAAAATAGAATGTGTTGTATGTAAATAGCGGGCGTAAAATATGACCGGGACACTGAGCGAACAGCGGCGCGCAATGGGGTCAAAACTTGAAAATTCCTCGGACAAAATTTTTAAGAAAAACAAATCCAACATTATGAACAATAAAGAGCAAGATAACTTAAAAAAAAGTGCAAAGTCATTCATTCTAGTAACTTAAAAAGAGTTAAGAAAATATCATCATCTAACATATGTTTAAACTAATTAGTTTAGACCAAGAAAAAGGTATGTCGATGAAGCACATAAAGTATGTCGAATTTGCAGCTACTGGGGCGAGCATGAGTTCTGAAGTCATAGAGTACCTATGTCTTTTAAGCACATACGTATGTCGTTCAAAAACATAGAGTACGTCGTTCAAGCACATAAAATATGCTGCTAGAAGACATACTCAGCCCAGCAGCTGCGAATTCACCATACTCTATGTGCTTCATCGATTTAAAATTTGTTTTTCTTTCATGTCCGAAAAAATCCTTGATTCCATCCAGAGTGCGGCGATGCATAGATTATGGGGTAAATATGCACTGTGCAAAGCGGGTTTATTTTGACGTGTGATGGTTATGCGCCCTGCCTCTTTCCCCCGCACCGTAAACCTTTCTCTTTTGACAAGTGCGAGTGAACCTACCTCCTCCCTGATGTAAACCCCCGTGGTCTGCTTTTCAGAGGGGGGGAGTCGTGTGCAGATTGGGGGAGGGGAGGGGGTTGAGGTCGCGGTGAGTTATCAATGCACAGCACATAATATGCAACACGCGCGAATTGAAGCGCGCGGTGGCGGACTTGACGCTCCGTTCTCGAAATACGTTCATATCTATACTATGAGCAACCGAAATTAATCCGAGCGAGAATCAAAATTTGTGTGGTGGTCAATAGACGCGCGTGTGACGCCTGTGTTGACAGAACTTCCTCGCGGATAAAACTGGCGGATCCCAGAAACTTGTTTTTTTCTCTCTCTTTGCGCTTTGCCCATTCCAACGCACGTCCATGTGATAGGAAAAGATAGAGATAACCGTGCGTAGGACAAATATATAAGCCCCTTCATCAGTGGCGGCTCGTGCAGTTTGGCAACCATGCTTATTTGCCATTTAAAACTATGCAAAAGTATCGATCTCATTGGGGGTGCAATTGCACCTCCTGAAGATCGATTGTTTTACATAGGTTTAAACGGAGAAAATACGTTGTTGCCACATTGCACGAGCCGCTACTGTCCTTCATCTATCCTTGTCAAACTTGGGTATTTAACCCATACACTGTTAAAAATCGGCCAAATAATCAGGAGTGAAAAGCGGAATGAACATAAAAATGAGGGTACTCTTTACTCTTAACCCTTTATGGACCAAGCTCGAGTATACTCATTTTTCCCTCTAGTCTATTTCACATTGTTCCAGTGTCATGATTCCGAATCAATGTAATGGGGCTATTGCACACTTTTTCTATAAGCGATTTAATAGTCGATTATGGCGTAAAAACCTAAAAAAATAACGATGGCGGCTCTAAAAACTTCCAAAATCCACTCCTAAACTCAATAAACGCAGTTATTTGCGCGAGCGTAATGGTGGCCGAAGGCACTAACAATGGGAGATTCCTATCTTAATTTCGTCACTCTTTCTATGCTGACAAGGATGATTCACAGAGTAATTAGTCATCAGAGTGATGATCCACATCCGATGAATGGTACCGCAACACCAAGTGACACCGGTGTCAAATGAAAAGTAGTCTCTTATTGGTCACTTCTTGATGGAGTTTCAGAATTGTTAGTTGGGAATCTCCCATTGTTAGTGCCTTCGGCCACCATTACGCTCCCGCAAATAACTGCGTTTATTGAGTTTAGGAGTGGATTTTGGAAGTTTTTAGAGCCGCCATCGTTATTTTTTTAGGTTTTTACGCCATAATCGACTATTAAATCGCTTATAGAAAAAGTGTGCAATTCTAGATGTCCCATTCTAGATGTCGTCACTTCACTTGCAAGGAGAGGTTTAACTGCGGGTGCCTGCAATTCTTTGTATAGGCAATTACAACTCCCCCGAGTACGAACAGTTAACTACCTTTCCTTTATGTATTAAAAAATGCCGATCTTTTAAACAAACCTGGTCTGTAAAGGGTTAAGCGGAGTAATAATAAAGTGTACCGGGAGTAAAGAGAGAAAAATACTATCAAGGAGGGAGTGTGGGCCTCCGCGGTTGAGTATCATCATTTTTTAACTCCGGAGAAGTGCAAATTATGCAGGGGCGTGCCGAGGGGGTGGGGCGGCATGTGGGTACCCTTGCCCTGGACGGCACTCTCCGGGGGCGGCAAAATCAGGGTGAACAACCAAAACAAAAAACAAAAAAACAAAAAAGGTTATCAACTTTCAAAATGAATTACAGAGGGCGGCAAAATCAATGTATAAGAAAGCAAAAAAAAGTAATCAAATACATGATGTTGTTCGCGGAGAGCCGCAAGATTGCATTCTTGCCCCCCCCCCCCCCACTCTCTGAGGACCATGGCGCACGCCCCTGAAATTATGATTATCTCTTCCCTCCTTTTCGCACCATTTTCTACTGCACAAATACCTTTCTCTGAAAACTAAGTATACCTATACCGGGAGAAATCATGGCTTTTATATGTAACCGGAGTCGGAGTGAACAGATTTTAACAGTAGTGTATTTGCCCTTTGGGTCGTTAATGACCCTCTAGTTGAATGTTCTTTGAATTAAATTATATAGTAAATTTAGGCCAATTTCACTATAAACAAACACCAAATTTGGGATTTTTCAGCTCGTATCATTTTGCTGGAGCAAAACTTTCACATTATTCATTTTTTTTTTTACTCTATAGGATGTTTTTTTTTTTTTTTTTTTTTTTTTTTTAAAGACCTAAAAATCCTGGCAAAAAATGAAACTGTCCGAAAAACATCCCTATTATGTTTAATATTATTACCCGGAGCCGAAAAACGTCCTGGGAAAAACCTTAAGTCGAACGCATGCATATAAGCTAAGGTCTGCATTGTTTCCGAAAAATACACGAGAAACGGACATCCGCCTTACTCAAACTCCACTGCAGGCCGACACTAGGACGTTCGCTTCGAAACCGAGACGACACTCGAATAATATTAGACGGTTTTTAGGATGTTTTTAGGACCAAACCGGGCGATCCAGTTTTTGCCGGGATGTCAAATAATTTTTGGTAAAACTGAGCTCCAAAGAGCACCTAACATTGTTCCAATTGTCACCTACATTAGGTGATATCACCAAGAATTGTTGGTGATATCACCTAATTTAGGTGATAATTGGAACAATTTTAGGAGCTCTTTGGTGCTCAGTTTTACCAGGGATGGGCGGGTTGGATGAGTAAACACATAGGGAAAAAGAGACAAATTCCTGGATCTGGCAATGGTAGCACGGGAAAATATTGTGGTAAAATTCATACCATCATGATATGAAGCATGATTTTGATTCCTAAGAACAAAGGTGATACGAAGATGATGGTGAACTTGACGACAAATCGAGGTGAATGGAACAGACAAATACATACTCAACCTTGCTGAATATACCCTTTCAGTATACCAAGTTTCAGAAGTAAAATTTCCATGAACGCATTCAAATAAAGCTGGTTGATAAATATTCCTACGCGGCGGTACTTACTTGTTTTTGCCTACATCATCAATTGAAGCCGCTTTAACGAAGGATTATCTTTCGGATTTCAATCTCTTTGTCAGCGACTAGATAAATATTCCTACACAGCGGTATTTGTTTTTGCCTACATCATCAATTGAAGGCGCAATAACAAAGAATTCTTTCGGATTTCAATTTGCTTTGTAAGGGAATAGATAAATATCCCTACACAGCGTTACTTGTTTTTGCCTACATCATAAATTGAAGGCGCTTTAACGAAGAATTCTTTCGGATCTCAATCTCTTTGTCAGGGGCTAGATAAATATTCCTACACAGCGGTACTTGTTTTTACCTATATCATCAATTGAAGGCGCTTTGACAAAGGATTCTTTCGGATTTAAATCTCTTTGTCAAGGACTATGATACAATATGAACGCGCCATTTCTGAGTCTCAATGCCAATCATCGAATGAAGTCTAGTTACAGTCACAGCTACTCGGCAACGCTGAAAACTCGGTGGTTTCAGCAAAACCCCGCTGAAAGAGGGGTAAAAGGAGCAGCGTTTAGGAGCAACCGGAATGTGGGTGAGATGAGACCGCATCGGTGGCAACATTGCTTTCTCTATCCCTCCGACCATTTAAACGAATGCGTTAGAAAAGGATGGAAGGAGAGATAGTCATGTGAATTTCACCCGTGTCTCTGTCCTTTTCTAACAAATGCATTTGAAAGGGCGGAGAAAGAGAAAGACAAATTTTAAGATCCGCCTGCTGCAATCCCGTATTCTCATCTCATTCTCGCGGTGGAGTCGCGGTCCAGGCAAACCTCTTATTCTTACCCTCAGATCCCTTTCCCTTTCTACGTGTATACTTTGCTTCGATAGCCGTAACCAGGATATTGTCTTTCTCTCTCTCTCTCTCTCTCTTAGCCCATTTAAACGCATGTGTTAGAAAAGGACAGAAACTCAGGCTGAAGTCACGTGACAGCCCCTATATCCATCCTTTTCTAACACATGCGTTCAAATGGGATAAGAGAGAGAAAGACAATATCCTGGCTACGGCTATGTCTACTTCTTGTTCCATTTATTTGCCACGATTATCGTTTGAGTTGTTTTCCACTTGTTATTTGGCTGGTCACATTTAAAAAGCGTGAGATGACACGATTCTAAATAACACATCTGTACGGTTGGGAGTATGATAAATAAATAAAACAATTAAACAACAAAATGAAACTAACAGCCAACTAATGGACAACATTCTATTAAAAAGTTCACAAAAATAAATCCTGGCAGTTTTTAGGTGAGACCTGCGCCGAAAAAAAATTAAAACTCGAAATTTACCAAATAATGGAATAGCCAATTTTACAAATCCATTTTGCTACACTCACAATCTGGATTGTATGTTTTTTAGGGTAGTTTTTATGTAACATTTTGGATTGGAAAAAATTCAATCCTGGTTGAGGATTTAGCAAAACATTTGTAAAAATGTCAGTCCAGATTGTGCATTTTTAAAACAAATTGTAAAGTCTACATTCTGCGATGATTCGTTTACAAAAACATTTTTGTAAAATTAGCACTTCGTTATTTGGCTACCTGGTCTAGGATTTTTTTTTTTGGTAGGATTCTGGCATTTTTCACCAGTTTATTCTGGTCACTAAGTCCAGGATTTTTTCTGAAAACAGCTAGAATTTATTTTCGGAACTTTAGCATTCTGGACATTTATTTAGATTAACCTTATTACTTTTCTGCCCGATCCCAACTTGTTGAGCTAGCCTCCATATTCTATATGGAACTTTTTCTGAAAATGCTTTAAACCCTTCCATGCACGCATTTTGGCATTAGAGTTTTTTTTGAGATTTTTTTTAAACCATTCAAAATAGAAAAGATAAGTCTAATACTTTAGATGGGTCACTCAACTTTTTGTAAAATATCCATTTGAATGTCATGTTATATAAAATGGTACACATGAGTGCCACATTCCATGAAAGGGTTAAAACTATGAACAAAAAATTGTCTAAAATTTTGGTCGGGGACGGCAACATGGCACCAAACACTGCGCTCCTCACCTTATCTTAAGTTCGCTTGGACTCGCGCCGGAAGAGCGCTCGCGCCAGCTCGCAATTAAAAGTCAACGGAGCTCAAAAGGAGAGTCCTGTGGGCTGTGGGGCTGTGGGGCTGTGCGGCTGTGTGGCTGTGTGAAGACCCACGAAGAATGATTTGTGTCACGGAAATTATAGCGTTAAAGCGTCTCACTCTTGAGTCGAGAAGGGTGTTCGCCTCCGCCGTTTCGTGTTCACTGCTGCTTCTGATATTTCTGATGCTTACACTCCATGAAAATACAAAACACAAATACAGAACATAGAACTGTCTGTGCATGATTTCACGTGTCTTTTCACAAACAAAACAATCGCATGGTAGAGCAGTGGAGCACACATCCCGTAAACCAGAAAATGGGTCTGTTGCATACTTTTGCTACAACAATATAAAACCTAAATTTTTATATAAAATTCGGCGAAAATAACGATGCGCACATTAAATAGGTTCAAAATACACTCATTAACTCAGGAAATCACTTCAATTTCAAACAGCCCGCGCTACACTAGACACTATATCACCGGCTTATAACTACATATATGAAACCATCTCGTTTTTGTAAACACGAACAGAACTTACAAACATTGGAATGTTTCGTTTAGATGCGTACATTTCTTATATTATTTTGTATTCTTTGATAAACTGAAAAGACCAGACAGCAAATGCAGCTTATATTTCGCGTATTAAAAAATAAATTCCATCATTTCGTAGTTACGATGTAGTTTACTTATGCACGGTGGTTCCGTCTATGTAGTAGTATACCGGTGAAAATAGTGTCTAGTGTAGCGCCGGCTGTTTGAAATTGAAGTGATTTCCTGAGTAATGAGTGGATTTTGAACGTTTTTAATGGGCGCATCGTTGTCTTCGCCGAATTTTACATAAGAATCAAGGTTCTATATTTTTGTAGCAAAAGTATGCAACAGACCCATTCTCAAAAATCGAATAAATACCAGTGGCGAGGCGTGCGATTTGGCAACGTCCCATTCTCCCATTTAAATACACTAGAAAAGTCAAAAAGCCTGGTCATCACCGATGACTGAAGCATTATTCGACCTTTTTTGGTGAATTTAAATGGAGAAAATACATTGTTGCTAAATTTCACGCCTCGCCACTGATAAATTCTTCGTTTAAACGTCAATTTCTATCGGTCTCGGCAGAAAGCCCGTCAGAAAAGTACAAATTTTCGTTCCGACGTTTCGAATCGAAGAATTTTCATCAAATCTAACGTCATGAAAATTGGGTTTGGATAAAGGAGTATCATACCCATTTTCTGCGTTTTTTTTTTTTTTTTTTTTTTTTGGATAAAACTCTTCTTTTCAGAGGTCAGACTTGTACTGGTATGGAGAACAGAACGGAAGAAGTTTCAGTTTTATGTTGCCAGGGTGGCTGATCACAAATCTGAAAAGTCTTTTGAATGCCATGAAAAGTCAGGAAATTTTTAAAGTTTAGTTTGAACAAGTCAGGGAAAAGTCTGAAAATTTTTCTGATTTTATGAAGTTTTGTAAAAATCCCAGTTTTTTTTTTTTTTTTTTTTTTTTTTTTTTTTTTTTTTTTTATATAAGAAATGTTCTACTTTTGCTCGCATTAGCCGAATGAAATATAAATGTAAGACGAAATGTAAATTTTTTGTTTTTAATCATCTTTTGAAGTCATCTCCTCCATAGAGAACATTGGATCACAAATAAGCGTCACGAAATAAGCAACGCACTGACCGCACTGTATAATTACGTTACATAGGTAGAGGTAGTTTCAGAAGTGTAGGCGGACCTAGACCAATAATCTTTGGAATTTGTCAACATTATTTCTGATATTACTCGATGAAAATGAATAAAAATGAAATTGAGTGTTCACTTTTCAATGAGGAAAACTTTAAACACAAAAGAATAAAGTCAGGGGCAAATTCGGTATTGATTTGAAGGAATGAAAGTTGAAAAGTCGCCAAAGATTATGGTTTTGGTCCGCCTACACTTCTGAAACTACCTCTAATTTCAATGTGAAAGATGGCATCGATAGAGCGAATTTATATGACATTTTTCGGAATCAGCGGAAAGTCCTGTTACCGTGAAATGGGGCTCTTGAAAACTTTTGCTACAGGGAATTGAAGAGTTGATTCTTGCATAAACAACCTGTAAAAATGACGATGAGTACACCAACAAATCACAAAATTCACTCTCACAATTGGGCTCAATGGCGGAGAGACGCAGGTATCATGGGGGATTCCTATCTAAATTGAGACGTATCTCTGTGTTTCGAAGAGAAAGTGACATAATAGACAGGAATCTCCCATGATACCTTCGTTGAACCGCCATTACGAACTAGCCGTTATAGCAGTTATGTGAGTGAATTACTGAATTTTAGACTTTCTTTGTGTGATTTTCATTTGACCATTTATTTGCTTATAGCAAAAGTTTGCAAGAGCCCCTTTGTGAGACGACAACTTTTAATATTCATTTAGTTCTGTAAACATAGGTTTTGAGTTTGTTTGGGAGTTTATAAGCTTAAAAAATAGGTCAATCATCAATATGGAAAAAGCTCTCTCAAATGATGAGGAAAATGAATGAATACAAATAATAATCAAAACTTTGAATGTTCTTTAGATTCAATTATATTTAATATAAAACTTTGACATAAGGTTTATACAATAAAAGATTCAATACATTTGTAATTTGTAATAAGTTTAATACTAAATTTTAGACTTTCTTAGTGTGCTTTTTGTGATTTTCGCTGGTTTTTACATCAGATTGGACTATTCATTTTCTCACAGCAAAAGTTTGCAAGAGACCTATTAGGGCCATTACCCGTATACGTTTTTCAGTTGGTTCTCTGATGGGCTCTATCGTATACTACAGTGCGACTCGATAACGTATCCATTCTCTCTTTCATTTACTAACTCGTTCAACCTCAACGAGGCTCCGTGCAGTGGCGGCTCGTGCAATCTGGCAACCGTGCACTTTTGCCATTTGAACGTATGCAAAAAGATCGATACTAGGTGAGGCGCTGCGCCTCACCAAGTAATCGATTATTTTACACAGTTTTAAATGGAGGAAATCCATTGATGCCTCATTGCACGAGCCGCTGCTGGCTCCGTGTCTTTGCCTTCTCGTCGCGTCGCAGCGTTAAACTCTTTTTATCTCCTCTCGCGCTCTAACGACCACGGACGAACCCGCGGCGCGGACTCTAACCCTAGCATAGCATCTGGAGAGCGCGACCGACCTCACCTCTCGCGATTCAAAATCATCCAATGGTCTTTCTCATGTCTCATGTCTCAAGTCTCAACCTTCCTCCACCTCTCTCTCTCCCTCCCTCATTCTATCTCTCTCTCTCTCTCTCTCTCTCTCTCTCTCTCTCTCTCTCTCTCTCTCTCTCTCTCTCTCTCTCTCTCTTTTTCAAAAAAAAAAAAAAAACCCACGTAAGTTTACCGATTCCCTTATTCTGACTTGAAAGACACACATAAATATTACTCGTGGACCAAAGCCCACCTGTTATCGCACGAGCCACAAACCGCTCACGCGTGCCACTGCAACCAACGCTGCCAGGTTTGGCAAAAAGAAATGCTTATTTTATATTAAGTCTTGTGAGAGATGTGTATATTTTTTCACCGAATTCGGCAACACTGATTGCAACTTACCCACCCTTAATTAATAGGTTACCATTTTAATGTGTCGCTGTCATTTCACTAGCCCGCGGACTGCATCGCCTTCCGTCTTCCTGGCGACTGGTGTCTGATGACTTGGTGAGATGAGGCGGAAAACCGGTCGAACGCCAATGCAACCGCTGTGCACTGTGCAGCATCGACGTCACCGGTGAGCAACAATCAACATAAACAATTTGTCGGTCTCCTCCGTGTCTGATGGTGGTTGGCGCTTAACTGGCGACCTGGGGGAAGGGGTTGTATTTTTTTATTAAATGAATCGATTACTTTTTCTAAAGTAGTCGAGGTGGATTTTAGGGGTTACGAAGGCTCGACCCCACATGAGATCCCGCTCTTTTCTTGACTCTATCTTTCATAATATGAGCAAAATATACACAGACTAAAAGTAAAGTTTGGCAAGTGATAATGTCCAACTTGATAATTTGCGAGCCGCAGAGTCAACCTGTTCCTGTGAGCGCTCGAGAGAACTGAACCAAAAAGTATAGCCTTTCGACCAATAACAAACCCGCCTAGGGTCAATTATTTATAATTTATTTTTTCTGTCCATCGATCTATGAAACTTCCTGGAAGCGACATGATTTTTCGAGCAATGACTTAACTTGAAGCATCGTTGGCTCGACTCGAGGTAGCTTTCGTTGAGTTAAAATAATGTGACTTATCCGCAATCTTCAAAAACATTAAACCTAAAGACGATTTTCACGATAACAGTGATTTTCACTTTTTATTTGCCAAATGCCATCTCAAAGCTAGGGGGGGCCCTCCTGCCCCCCCCTAAAATCCACCCCTGCATCTCGCGCCTCAACGTGATCGTTAATATATTCTGCTATTATAGGTTACTCCTTCTAATCTCCTGACGGTAGACATTTCGCAAGCTGCATGGCAGTGGCGTGGCGTGCAATTTGGCAACGTTGTACTGTGTCCATTTAAACCCACGAGAATGGTCGAATGCGAAGGTGTTCACCGAACACCCAATAGTTCGATCCTTTTAATGGGTTTAAATGAGCTCATTACAACGTTGCCAAATTGCACGCCACGCCCCTGCTGCATGGCTATCATGGTTACCCATTGCTATCCAGTATACAGTGGACCAAAGAATAGAACATGCTGATTGCTGGCATCACTTCGTGAACAAAAATCAAGATTAAAACTTGATTGGCGTCGCGTGCCATCTGGCAACTATGCAACTGCTCCATTAAAACTCATTAAATATATCGAATTTTCCTTGTGCACTGTGCACCCCCCGAATTCGATCTTTTACGTGAGTTTAAATGGATAGAATACATTGTTGCCAAATTGCACGCGACGCCACTGATTAAAAGTACACGGTCAGCAATAAATATGGCAAAAAAACTAAATAATGAGTCTAATCATCTATTTCATATCGAAAATATCGACACAAAAAAGTTTTTAAAGCAAGGAACAAAAACTATTCTTAGCCGGGAAATGCAATTTCTCTCGTTTGATCCACTGCGCTTAAAAAGAATCGAAATTCGGAATATTCCGGACATAATTTCATGGACAATAAATAACAGTGTAATATCAATGATTAGCTTGATACCTAAATAAAAAAATAGTCTGATCATCGCTTTTACATTTTAACATGAGTTAGAGTACAATAAATATCGACTAAAATTTTTACTGCGAAAAAAAAAAAGAAAAAAAACACTAATTTCTGACTTACGAATTGAAAATTTTCATTCATTCCTAAGCTTCGTCAAGACTTATGAAAAGTTTTCTCCGGCAACAGCCAGGACGTGATTTTTTGTTCGTTTTTTTTGTTTTGTTTTTTATTTGTTTGTTTTTGTTTTTGTTTTTTGTGGGTAGGGTGCTACGGGAACAACGCCAGGTCATGAGGTAGTCTTTATTGTCCTCTACGGAAAAAGTACGACCTTAGCGCAAGGTACTTATATTTAACAGGTATGCTCAGCTCGCTTCCCGCGTCATCTTCAGTGGCGCGCAGTTCAAAAAGTATTCCAAGATGGCCGACAAAAGAAAAAAACAATGTTTTCTCTTTCCAGAAAACAGTGGGCTTCCGTCTCTATAGAAAGGCAGAAAATAGCCTGATGTTTTCTAGAAAGAGTATGCAACGTTTTCTTCTTTTGTCGGCCATCTTGGAATGCTTTTTGAACTGCGCGCCTCTGAAGATGACGCGGGAAGCGCGTCGAGCATACCTGTTAAATATAAGTACCTTGACCTCTGCGAATATATATTTATGGGACAGAACAGTCTTTGGCCTCAACCTCCATATTCGAAAATGTCCACAAATGTCTCGACCGTCAATAAAGCGCCACCCGGCCATCCATATTTTACTTCTCACAGCTTCCGCGCGAGAGCCAATCAGAGATTGATTCAGAAATGACGCAACTGTACTATAGCATATTTCAGGACTATGGGGGGGGGATATCGGACGAGTCACCACAATTCTCGCGTCATCACCATCCCACCGCGGGCGTGCGCATGAGTGTGGAGAGGCGTCAAAAACCCCCGCGTCAAGGAGGACGCGATTTCAACACGCGCCGCGTAATTACATCGAAAACACGTGGATCGATGCAAGTGAGAGGTGCGGAGAACGAACTCCGCGAAGCCGGAGTATACGAAGGCCGGTAGCGTGTGGGGAGAGGGGAGGGAATGTTAGGGGGGGGAGAGAAGAGGTCAGGCCTTTGCATATACTTGGGAATGCTATTAGCGTACGTAGTGAAGATGGGGGCAGAGGGTGAGCGAAGGGGGTTTCGGGGGGGAGGGGGGGAGTGGTTGACGCGTCGCAATTCCGACTTGAAGTCCGACCGGAAACGGCGAAGCAAAACGTCATTTCCGTGTCATAAACAGCCCGCGATAATTATATTTTCGCTAAGTGAACGGACGAGGCCGAGGCCGACGCGACGCGACGCAACCAGCAACGCACGGCCGACCGCTCGCCCCCGTAGAAGCTCTGCGAGCCGATGGATACTTTCTCTCTGCGGGTGTCTAGCAAAGGGTTTGGGGGGGGAGAGAGAGGGGGGTTGGTTTTGAGTACGCTACCGACAATACGCTTTATCATTTTCCTCGCGTCGTATGAATATTTTCAGTCTCCGCGGCGTAAAAGCTCTTCAGGCGAGCTTTGGCCACTGTAGGAGCCTTTCATCCCCCCCCACCTCCTCCTACTCTCCACCACTTTCGACTCAGCTCATGAATCACAAGATAATGCCACATACCCCCGCTATTACATCCCCGCGTTAATAATACCCTACCATACAAGCGTATACACTCTCTCCCCACCTTCCAAGTTGTCTCATCCCGTCCCAGAAAACCCTCTCTTCATGACATAGTGTGGTGCGGTGAAGCATGTATACCTCTCCGGTCGCTGTCCGCCAGACCCGGCCGGCGGCGCGGCACCCGCTGCCATAAGGCTTATGATTCTAACCGGCGTGGTGGCTGTTCTGGAGATACCTGCCTCCATTCGTTTTGTACATATGTCCTATTATCTACCTGATGACGCACTCGGGTTGCCGCGTTCGTTATGTTTTTTGCGGGGCGATATATTTTATCCACTTGTTATTAAAGGATAAGCCCTCTGTTACAGTACGGATGTTTAGAGTCTCTTTATTTCCTCAACCTCCCGCCCTTTACCTTCTAATAAACGTAAGAGCCATGTAATAATGTCGCCTACCTCTAATCATCAACGTGGCTTAAGTGGTTTTTTTTTTTTTTTTTTTTTTTTTTTTTTTTTTTTTTTTTTTTTTATCAAGTTCTCAATGACCACAGTGACTTACTCAGGACAGGAAATTATTCAAATTTGATGAGAAGAAATCGGAGAAAAGTCTGAAAATTTTTCTGAAATAGCAAAGTTTTTAAAACTACATCTCATTTTTTCATCGGAGATGTTTTATCTACATTATGACTGAATAAAATTCAATCAACATTTCCTCTGCCGTTCTGACAATTTTTCTTCGTAGATTTCGGCAAACAGTTGACAGTTTTGTCCAATCTTTTTTCCGGCGAAGTCATGTCCTCAGTAGAGAACATATTGGATTTCAAAAGCGTGTTCAAAAGCATTTTCCAAGCGTGCTGTCTATCAACGTGGCATTTTATCCAGTTGAACCCATGGAAAAAGTCGAATCCGATGGTCATAGCCGATCCCTAGCTACTTCGATATTTTTCGCGCGTTGTAATGAACCATAAAGTTGCCTTACACACATTTCGCCACTAAACTGTAGGAGAGTCAGTCGTTTCTTCATCTGTGTCACCAAAGACTTCTAATACTATCTAGACTGGACATAACGCCTGCCCATTGAAGACGACCGGTAGGCAACCACGATTACAGTATGCGCTAAGATTTTTCGGAAGTACATTGAAGTAAATGGGAAAATGACTTTTTTAAAAATTAATTAAAAATACTAAAAAAAAAAAATATTTTCCCATAAAACTTGGTATCATTTGAAAGCTCATGATATGTAGATTCCGGTTCGGGCCGGGTTTTACACCGATTCTTCAATCGTAAACATTCTACAGAGGTTTAAGTTGGGTCAATTTTCCTCAATTCTACGGGATGTTCCTCTGTTTTGGTACCCCGCTGAGACAACCTACATAGCTGTATATACTCGATTTTTTGTAATTTATGTTATGATTTAAGTTATAATTATTATTTTTGTCTTCATTCATCGCATAAATTTATTTTTTTGAACTGTGACCATTTAAAAACGGTACAAAGAAAACAATTTTATGAAACACCCTGTAGAAAATCGGTACCCAACTTTAAGCCCCTGTAGAATGTTTTTCGTTCAAAAATCACATATCAAACTGGTCCGAACGGGAATCTGCATGTCATGAGCTTTCAAATGGTACCAAGTTTTATGGAAACATATTTTTTTTGGTATTTACTTATTTTTTATGGTATTACCTTTTTTTTTTCTTTTTTTTTTTAAAAAAAAAAGTGATTTTCCCATTTATTTCAATGTCCTTCCGAAAAATCTTAGCACATACTGTAAATCAGGCTGCGGCGTAGCCAGAAGCAACATACGAGTTTGCCCCCCCCCTTCCTCCTTCCCCCTTCCCCCTTCCCCTCAGTTCCCCTTCAGTTTCCCCGCCCTAAAATCGGCCGTATGTCCAGTCTCTAGATAGTATTAGAAGTCGTTGTGTGTCACTATTACTCACGTAGTTCCGTAAGAAAAACAGGGGAAAGAGGGAGGGAGTGTTATGGAAGAAAATCACGGAGACCTAAATCGACCCTAATCGCCAAACATTTCCTTCATGGAATGGAAATCAGAGAAAACGGCTCAGTACGAGAGCCACAATGATTGGAATGTTTTGCATCAAGGATGTAGTAAAAGCCACACGTATGCAAGAGCAACGCGAATTATTGATCAGCAGTGGCATAACTAGAAATTACCTTCCTCTCACTTTGTCCATTAAAATGTGTAAGTTAGAAAAGGATAGGAAAGGGGGATCAATCCCCTCTTCCTATCCTTTTTCTACCTGTACATTCGTGTGAGTAAAAAGAGAGATAGAATGATTTCTAGTTACGCTGCTACTGTTGATCAGCCTATAAAATAATGGCGCCAATTAATTATTCTAAATTTTCTCGGCGCGCGCGGGGGCAAAATGAATATCATTAAACCAGAGCCATCGCATATCGTTTCGGGGGGGGGGGGTTGACGCTGTGGAAGCAGGGGAGGGGGAACGGGTTGCATATTCGCCATTCTATCGCGGCCCGTTTCGATGAAGCCATCAGCGTGGGATCTGATACAATGAGGGTGGCACTCGCTGCACAATCCCTTCCAGCCAACCCCCCCCCCTCCCCCCAATCACCCATCCTATGCCACGGCCATCATTTCGCGGCTCCTCTGGCTACTAACACGTGTCTATCATATTTTATTCCGCGTGCTCAGCCCACACCCCAGACTCCGCGTTCCTCAAACACCGCGCGCCGATTCCGCATCACACAGTGGGACCGATAAACGTTTTTTTTTTTTTTCGGGGGTAAAAAAACCTGACCAGGATAGGCAATTCGTAACGCACGATATCTTATAGTCTGAGTGCCAACGAGGTAAAGCGAAAAAGAGGCTGATACATGTTAACCCTTTAAGGGCCAGGTTAGTTCAAGAGCACACCACTCTCCCGTTTCTAGAGGAAAGGTAGTTAACTGTTCGTACTCGGTGGAGTTGGAATTGCCTATACGACAGATTGAAGGCAAGTTGGTTATTGTTGGGGCCTAAAATTTATACTTAAGATAAAGGTTAGTGATTTTTTGTGATTTGATGTTATTTGGTGACACATAAGGCTTGTAAATCTGTCTAAGTTTTTACTTTACTCCCATTTCTTTTACCGTGGTGAGGTTAGGAAGTTCTAGCACTGAAATCCCCTAAACCGGACCGCCCAGATTTTTGGCCTAGATTAAGAAACTTTGATGACATTCTGAGTATTTTGGGCTTACCTAGCTGTTATATTGGTGGTTTGTAGATGTTTTCAATATTTATTTCAATTGATTTTCAATTATTGCTATTTTTACTCGCATCAAAATTTTTACGATAAATTTCAGTTTTGGATTTTCCAAGGTACAAATGCAGACTTGTTTCATTTTGTATCATGGCGTGCCTCAGCCATGGTTGCTAAGATAAGAAATATGCATTTAGAGCAAAAAATCAGTGATTTTGAGTGAAATTTACCAGGCGGTCCGGTTTTGGAGCCCCTTTTCTCAGACGGTATTTTTGACTTCTTTCGCAATTTTCTTTCTCACAAAAATTTTAATGGCTCAAATTTTAAACCAAGGCAATTTTTTTGAAGGTAAAGGTCCTATGTACATGTTGATATAAAGTTTTTTTAAATTTGATCAATTTTTAGCTGAGTTACAGCCTAAAAACAAAACAGCGGTCCGGTTTTGGTTCCCTTCCTCTAAGCCTGCAGCAAAAGTTTGCAACAGCTCCATTGCCCAATGTACGCCGGAGTGTACGAAACATGCATTTACGCGGACCTATTTATTATACATGAATCGAAGCAAACGCCGCCGCAAGAAATATTATCTATGCTCTATCCGTACTTGCACACACATGCCCACGATTGTATCACCTATGTTGAAGCCATAAGGGGGCTTGGATTCTGGAACCCCTCTGCCTATTCCCTGTCTAATGATACTATTTATGTGGGTGATTCCTCCCTCCGTCTGAGCCCTCTCAATTTTCCCATTTAAAATCCACTGTGTAGGGAGGATGGGCAAAGTACCTGTTGCTGCGATGTTGCCACAGAAAGTGCTCTTTTTTCTCCAAATGTCACAGCTAATCATCTGACAGCGATTCAGTCGTGAGTGTCGTGACAGACTACTGTTGTTATGAGTGAAACGGCCCCATTGCAAAAGATATAAAAACCCTTGAGGGCGATCGACTTCATTTTCCAAGCTGAATCGATAGAGGGGTCACAAGCGGGGTTTTTGCGATATCACCTTTTTGCCCATGTGATGAGTCAAGTGGTGCTATGAGTGAAACGGTCCCATTGCAAAAGATATAAAAACCCTTGAGGGCGATCGACTTCATTTTCCAAGCTGAATCGATAGAGGGGTCACAAGCGGGGTTTTTGCGATATCACCTTTTTGCCCATGTGATGAGTCAAGTGGTGCTATGAGTGAAACGGTCCCATTGCAAAAGATATAAAAACCATTGAGGGCGATCGACTTCATTTTCCAAGCTGAATCGATAGAGGGGTCACAAGCGGGGTTTTTGCGATATCACCTTTTTGCCCATGTGATGAGTCAAGTGGTGCTATGAGTGAAACGGTCCCATTGCAAAAGATATAAAAACCATTGAGGGCGATCGACTTCATTTTCCAAGCTGAATCGATAGAGGGGTCACAAGCGGGGTTTTTGCGATATCACCTTTTTGCCCATGTGATGAGTCAAGTGGTGCTATGAGTGAAACGGTCCCATTGCAAAAGATATAAAAACCATTGAGGGCGATCGACTTCATTTTCCAAGCTGAATCGATAGAGGGGTCACAAGCGGGGTTTTTGCGATATCACCTTTTTGCCCATGTGATGAGTCAAGTGGTGCTATGAGTGAAACGGCCCCATTGCAAAAGATATAAAAACCCTTGAGGGCGATCGACTTCATTTTCCAAGCTGAATCGATAGAGGGGTCACAAGCGGGGTTTTTGCGATATCACCTTTTTGCCCATGTGATGAGTCAAGTGGTGCTATGAGTGAAACGGCCCCATTGCAAAAGATACAAAAACCCTTGAGGGCGATCGACTTCATTTTCCAAGCTGAATCGATAGAGGGGTCACAAGCGGGGTTTTTGCGACATCACCTTTTTGCCCATGTGATGAGTCAAGCGGTGCTATGAGTGAAACGGCCCCATTGCAAAAGATACAAAAACCCTTGAGGGCGATCGACTTCATTTTCCAAGCTGAATCGATAGAGGGGTCACAAGCGGGGTTTTTGCGACATCACCTTTTTGCCCATGTGATGAGTCAAGTAAATAATGATGTGAGTGAAACTCCCCCATTGATAAAGATATGAGAACCCTTGCGGGCGATGGACTTCATTTTCCAAATAGAACCGATAGAGGGGTCACAAGCGGGGTTTAGGTTACAACACCTTTTTGCCCATGTGATGAGTCAAGTGTTGCCACAAAATGACAAATTTTAATCACTAATGTTTAAAGATTATTGGAGGGGGTGGGAAGTAAATTATTAGTTATCATTCTTGATTGTTAATTTTTGTCAGTATACAGTGGCTCTAATTTAACTTTTGAGACTTTCCTCAACTTGTCCTCGACTTAGAAAGCATCATTTAATATTCGTCCACTGTCAATCATCCATACCGCTCAAGTAAATGTTTTCCTAATTTGCAGTTAGCTAAATATTCCTACACCGAAGAGTTGATTTTGCCTAAATCATTAATTGAAGGCGCTCGATGAAAAATTATTTTCTGTACTGCCTATATTTTTTGTTGTTTTTTGAGTGGTTTTTGTGGCAAAATAACGAATCGGAAAACTTACAACTCTATAAGCAGTACGTAGAGAGGAGAGGACAGAGGGAACAGTACAATATGATTGAATAATTGAATTTATTCTGTAAACGCGGGTAGTTCTCTAATGTTCGATTGTGATACATCAATTGCGCAAAAAATTACTATAAAGAAACTTTGTTTTTTTTTTTTTATTTTTATTTTTTTTTTAAACGATTGAATCGGTCTGAACCGGGTCTAGCTTATCCGTCCGGTTTCTGCCACGGTCCATTGAATTTTGAGGTAAAATTTTAGTGGTTCAGTTCAAAAAATAATGGTCTGGAGTGGTTTCCGGTCCTCGGTTCGGTTCGATGTCCAGATCGGCACCTGATCCGCGAAGATAACGATTCTCAGGGCAGTGATTCCTATACTAGTCTGAAATCCAGGTCCACAAGAAAGCCGGCTAAATAAATTGTTACTGAATACGATGAGATAAGTCTTTTCTTTGCTTAAAAAAAAAGTTCGGAAAAGAATCAACAAAACTGGGGCGTGGGTGGGGTCAATTATTTTTTGTAAGGGTCAGCGGTGGTTAGATACTATTTCAGATTTACGGAGGTTCGTGGCCACCAAGACTTTGGGATTGACCCCGCAAAGGAATATAGAGATTTAAATATTTCTTAAAATTGTTAGCTTCAATCCGTTTAAAGTTATGAATCAAAATGTTTCGAGTCATTATAAAACATTTAAAAATTTACATTAAACACGTACTTCTCGGACGTTTAGTTTAGACCGCGTTATTCTTTACGGAGGCGCCCTTCCTCCAGAAAAATATCCCTAACGGCAGGGGCGTATTTACATCTTTTGAGGCCCTACGCAATTTTGAATTTGAGGCCCCCAAGAAAAAGGGGTAGGATGCCTAGGGGTCTGAGGGCTTCCACCAGAAATAAGGGGGTTTGGGGGTTTCCCCCTAATTTTTTTTTTTTTTTTCCTGCAAAGTTGTTAATATTTTATCATTTTTTCTTTTTTTTTTTGCCTTTTTCCCCCTTTTTCTCTCTTTTTCTTTCTCTCTCTATTTCTCCCTATTTTTTTCTCTGTTCCTCTCTTTTCCTTCTCTTCTTCCTCCCTTCGTAAAGTGAAACCCCTTACGGCCCTTACCCTTAGGTCTGAGGCCCTATACGCAGTTGCGTATTTTGCGTAAGGGTAAATCCGCCCCTGCCTAACGGTGATCCCAAAATATTCATGAAAAGAAAATGCATACACTCAAGTGGCTGTTTATCTTAACAGACTCAAGGCAAAGTCATCGGGGGAAACTCAGAACAAAATGGGTCTGTTGCATACTTTTGCTACAAAAAGATAGAACCTTGATTCTTAAGTAAAGTTCTGCGAAAATAACGATGCGCACATTAAAAACGTTCAAAATCCACTCATTATAACTCAGGAAATCACTTCAATTTCAAACAGCCCGCGCTACACTAGACACTATTTGCACCGGTATACTACTACGCACAGACGGAACCACTGTGCATAATTAAACAACATCGTAACTACAAAACGATGGAATTCCGTTCTAAATACATGATCTATTGGCTGCATTTGCTGTCTGGTCTTTTCGGTTTATCAAAGATTACAAAATAATATTTGTATAAGAAATGTGCGCATCTAAACGAAACATTCCAATGGTTGTAAGTTCTGTTCATGTTTACATAAACGAAATGGCTCCATTTATGTAGTTATAAGTCGGTGATATAGTGTCTAGTGTAGCGCGGGTTGTTTGAAATGGAAGGTATTTTCTGAGGTAATGAGTGGATTTCGAAAGTTTTTAATGTGCGCATCGTTATTTTCGTAGAATTTTACGTTAGTATCAACGAGTTATATTGATGTAGCAAAAGTACGCAACGGGCCCATTGTGAAATTGTACTTACGATAAAAAACAAAAACAAACAAAAAACAAAAACAAAAAAAAAAAGTAAAGGCGCGATGAATGAATAGTGATGGAGGTATTTTGTTTGTTTGAACTTGACATTTCAGTGTTTCAAAAGTACCTAAAATATTTTCAATTTTTCATTTGCACTCGTGGATGTAGCTTTATTTTTTTACCTGATTTTGGGCGCATGCCCCCCTCTTTACAAAATTTTATTGTTGGCAAGCAGCTGCTTCACTGTCGAATCGATTGTTTTACATGGAATCAAAAGTTTTTAATGTGCGCATCGTTATTTTCGTAGAATTTTACGTTAGTATCAACGAGTTATATTGGTGTAGCAAAAGTACGCAACAGACCAATTGGAAAACAAAATACTGCAAAATCAAATTTAGAAAAAAAAAAAAAAAAAAAAAAAAAAAAAAAAAAAACCGTGCATAAGTGGAATATAGACAAATTGTTTTATTTTGTTGGCTCTAGGTCAAATGAAGAAAACAGAGGCGGAATGGGGGAGGGAGGAGGGAGGAGGGGGAAGGACGGCAAAGAGAGAGAGGAAGTAGTGGCCTAATAGTGGACAGTAGTTGGCGAGATAACTCGCATTAGTTTTGTTGAAGAGTGGCGGGCGGTTGACGGGCGCGGGTGATGCGGTGGTGGGCTACATAGTATATTGTTCCAATGTTCAGGACATCGGTTTCATCAGTCGAGGAGGATCGCGAGTCTCCGTTTGGGGGGGGGGGCGTTGTCGGAAAGGGGAAGGGGGCAACGCGGGGTCAGCGCGGATTGTATTTTTGAAGTTGTAAAATGCTGTCCATTAGAATGATTCATTCACACGACGGGAGATCTCATTTGTCCACAGCCTCCGGGCCTTCGGCTAATCACTCTGTACTGGACCCCCCCCCTCCCCCCCGCACCGCCATTTCCCTTCCACCCTCCTCTCCGCCACGGTATCGGCCGCTAACCCCCCCCCCCAACTCTCTTATATACACTTTAACTTTAGTTTCGTTCAATTTATCAACTTCCAGGGCCTCGCTCGCTGATTTATCCCGCGTGAAAAGCGGAGCGCTGCGGACGAATCCGCGGACGGACCGGACGGTACAAACACACAGTGGGCAAAAACTTTGCAGAATTCCCGGTCAAAATTTAACAAATTATGATAACGTTAAAAAATTATCAAATTAGTGCTGAACTAGTTTTAGACACTTTAAGTAAGGTAAGTGACCCAAAGGTGGCCCGCCTATTAAAATGGCCCACCCCAGCTTATTTCAGTTAATTACACAAATTGACAATAGATGACGTTAGTGCTGCGTAGCAGGATGCTATCGCTTCCCCCACTCCAAAAATCAAGAGCATCGGGCGATTCAGTCGGCGCGGAACAGAGAAACGTCCATTTTCGCAGGTCTCCAGCTAATTTTCACGGAATTAATCAATCGCAAAAGCTAAGCCCTTAAAAAGATTCAACATTTGACTTTCAATTCATCATAATCATTATAATTTCTGGTGCAACTAGGGTCTAGATTCCGTTTTTGAACGAAAAAATAGCATTTGATTACTTATTAATGAAATTTAAAAGGGGATGTCCACCTTTAGGTACATCAAAAATATTAGGGGTGGCCACCTTAGGTGCTTGTTTTGCGTGATGTCAAAACTCTACTTTTTTTCAAACGCAAAAAAAAAACCTCAAAAACAAGCAAATTTAAAAAAAGTGAAATTAACATATGATAGCCAACGCTCTGAATAGTAAATTGACATATTTAGTTTTTTTTATCTCTCATGACTTATACGTGCATATTGGCTCCAAGCATAGGTATGGCCATCTTTGGGTCACTTACTTTATACATTTTCACGCTAGAAGTAGATTGAGTGAGTATAAAAATATAGTCCTGAAAGCTTTTAAGTTAAAAGTTTTGAGGTAATTTTAACTTTATAATTTTTGACCACAGAATCAGTAATATCCACCCACTGTGAGACGGGTGGGCGGAGAAGACGAGTGAGAGAGGCTCCGAGTCCACTGCGCCCCATAAGCACAGAAAGCTGCCCCCCCCCCCCCCCCCCCCGATGCGATGCAAAAGCTCTGCAAAGCTCGAATCCACCACCGCGCGAAAAGCATCGCCATGCGCCAGGACCGAGCTTTTATTTATCTTCATCTCATATCTCATATCTCTCCTCCAAAGCTCGGACTTCCCACCTCTCGATAACTCTATCTCGCGTCCATTTCCTCTCTCCGTCTCTTTCTCTCTCTCCTCCCCCCAACCCTTATATTGTATCCGCACGCCCCTTCTCTCCACACCTGCTTGGTCTGTTTTAGGAGTCGTTTCCATGCTTTAGCGTACCGTGTTGCGTCTCTTCTGGTCCTCCGTTGCCCGGTGAGAGCGAGCGAAGCAATTAGCCGAGGGATCGGATCCTCTCTCTATTTATTATGCGCCCAAATTGATTTATCCGAGCTCATCTTCTCATGTCTCCATCTCTATCCCTCTCCTCCTTTCACTCTCTCTCTCTCTCTCTCTCCCTCCCTCTCTCTCCCTCTCACTCCCTATCTCTCTCTCACACTCTCTCTCTTTCTCCCTTTCTCTCTCTCTCACACTCTCTTCCTGACCGTCCGACCTCACTTGTCACCGCTCAGCAAAAAAGAGAGTGAGAGAGACCAACTTAAAGAAAGAAAATAGGAAAGAAAGTGAGAGAGAGAGTGTGTGTGTGTGTGAGAGAGAGAGAGAGGTGGGTGGACGGGTGGGTGGGAAGACACCGTTGATTTTTAGCACATGCGCCATCCGAATGGGTCTGTTGCATACTTTCGCTACAGCTTTACGGGAGGGTTGTTTCTGGTGTAAAATCGCGTGAAAACACATTAAGAGCATCAAACAGTCATAAAATCCACTCATAAACCCGCAAAAGGCGTTTTAAGGAAAGCCTAAGATGGCGCGGCGGTTGAAAGGGCGCGAATCAGTCCTGCATGCATGCACCACGAGCACCAAAAGATGGCTTACGAGGGGAAATTTATAGTGATAGTTAGAATGTAAACAGACGACACACTTCCTCATAGTGCTTACATTTTGTGTCATTCTGTGTATTTTTGTCCGGTAAATTTTACTATTTCGTTATTGTTTGTGATTACTATATGGTGGATAAATTACGTTATGTGTCGATTTGCTTGAATTCTAAAACGGAATACGGCAAGTATCTACTTTGTCGAATGCCGTCGTCGGCCATCTTTGCCGCTCGTGGTGCATGCATGCAAGGTTGATTCGCCCTTTCGACCGCCATCTTAGGCTTTCCTTAAATCGCTTTTTGTCGGTTAAAGAGTTGATTTTGAGACTATTTGACGCTCTCAATGTGATTTTCATGAGATTTTACCCTAGAATCAACCCTCCATAAAGCTATAGCAAAAGTTTGCAACAGACCCATCGGCTTATTTTGCAAATGCCATTTGTATCTTGTATCCAAATCAAATGTTAAAAAAGACAAGAATAACTTCTTTTTTCCGACGTGACTTTTAAACCTGTGCACAACTGCACTCAATTCAATTATCTATGAATTTTGACATGATGCGCGAATCACAATTTTCGAAATCGTATAAGATTGATCATATATGCAAATATTTTGTGCCTATAGGGCACTGGAACTACGCTCAAAAGTATTGGCGGACCCCTGCCGATAATCTTTTGGGACCTCTCAGTTTTCATTCCTTCAACTCAAAAATAAAACTTGGCCAAGACTTTCAATTTTTCGCTTTAAAGCGTTCTGTAATAAAAATCCAAAGCTCGAAAACATTTTCATTAATTTCCATGATGCGTGCAATATAAGGAATACCGTTGGATGAATCCCAAAAATAATCCGCCGCGGTCCGTCTAAACTTCTGAAACAGGCTCTATTATGCAGTAAAGGCAGATGTAAGAAGGTTAAAAAGAAGCTTCCTTCTTCCACCCCGTACTTTATAAAAATCTAGAGCCCGTCTTGGCCTGTTTTTACCGCCAGAGACAATCTCTTAGATAAGATAGAATTAATGAAAAACAAACAAAATGAATGTATATAGTTATACTTGTTAAGTTTTTCGCACTTTTTACTGAATAGGGCCTTTCGTAAAAAAAAAAAAAAAAAAAAAAAAAAAAATATATATATATATATATATATATATATATATATATATATATATATATATATATATATATATATATATATATATATATATATATATATATATATATATATATATATATATATATATATATATATATATATATATATATATATATATAAGTCTTTAATTTTTATCTTAATTTTACGTTAGTTTATTTAATTTGTCTAGTATAGTTTACGTGTTACTTGAGTAATTTTACATTTTCATTATTGGCTTTTGTCTAAAGACTGAAAATAAATCATTTATCATTTTAAATTTTTTTTTCTATTTCGTCTTTTGTGATCTTTCGGAACTATATTCATAAATTTCAAAAATAATTTTCGTGAACCTTAATACGTCGAACCCTTTCCATATCACGTCTCTCGCCTCAGTGAATTCGTTTCCAGTACTATAAGTAGACAGTGGCGCCTCAACCAATTTACCGACAACATTTTTCCTCCGTCTGATTCCATGTAAAACAATCGATTCGACAGTGAAGCAGCTGCTTGCCAACAATAAAATTTTGTAAAGAGGGGGGCATGCGCCCAAAATCAGGTAAAAAAATAAAGCTACATCCACGAGTGCAAATGAAAAATTGAAAATATTTTAGGTAATTTTGAAACACTGAAATGTCAAGTTCAAACAAACAAAATACCTCCATCACTATTCATTCATCGCGCCTTTACTTTTTTTTTGTTTTTGTTTTTTGTTTGTTTTTGTTTTTTATCGTAAGTACAATTTCACAATGGGTCTGTTACGTACTTTAAAGGTTACTCATGAATATGAATAGCCTTTATAAAACGAGACTCTTAACGATGGTTACCATAGCAACAGCCAAGTTTTACAATTTTCGACCAATAGTATTACTCGTAGACAGTTTTAACGATCGGTTTAACGATAAAGTAAATGATCGGCCCGCAGGTATGCGAAGCAAGAGTTTGACAGGATTTTAAAAATCTTTTTTTACTTCGTATAACGCAAAAAAAAATCTTGTTGAAATCTTGTAAAAAAAAAGATTGTTTTTGTTTGTACTGAAAACAGCCAGAATTCGAATAAATAATGTTCCCGAAAAGATATTGTGACAATTTCAGGAGAATTGGTTGATACTTCCATATAAAACCTTTTTTTTTTTAAAGTTCAATTATATTCTAATTTTAGTTATAATTCGGGCGTTTGCCCTAATTCACCGAAAAAGAGCTCTGCGTTCTTGATTTATAGTAATTGAAATCACAGTTGAAAATCCGCATCAAGATATTTTCTCCTTAGATTTGGCTTTCGTATAAGTAGATGTTATTCGGTCGATTTTTCGTTGTTACGTTGAATCAACTGCGACACAGCAGTTGTTATTAAACCCGAAATTACTACAAAGTTTCAAGTTTATATGTAGAGGGCGCTTAAAATCTGAAGTTCAAAGAGAAGAGATTTTGGGAAGCAGTAGCGCGCAAGGTGGCTTGCGCTTCAAATATACCTACGCCGCGTAGCAGTGGTTTTCCAGCGATGGCGGCCGTGGCGTGGCGGTTAATATTGAACAACAAACCGCACAGGTTTAAAGTGGGTGTTATACAATGTTCTAATCTGTGGGACACCCTGACGCGAAGCAAGTTGTCTATACAATACACTGGTAGGGGCAGAAAGTATAATGTTAACGGCCCCGTCTAATATTCAATATGCTTTCATGCCTGGCGAAATTGAATATCCATGAAATGACCGAATAGTTTCGCCCAGAGTTTGGGCAAAATAAAATTGTTGATTGAAAGTTACATACTCGGAGAAAATTGTTGTACTAAAAATCAGAGACAAATAGAGACGGAGCACCACGCTGAAATACATAGGGAAGATTTGAGGCACACTGAATTTTCGGGGATTCAACAAAGTAACATGCAAAACAACAGTCAACACCTTTTGATGTCGCATGGTGTTGAATGGTGACATTCGGAAAACACGGGGGATGGGCGGGAAGTGAAGAGGAGGGTGCTCACCATTCAACACCACGCGACGTTGACTGTTGTTTTGGTGAATCCGCGAGAATTCAGAGTGCCTCTGCTGCAGCCAGTTAGTGCTCCGTCTCTATTCGTCTCTGCTAAAAATAGACACCATTCTAATTAAATATTCCCGAAAAGAAATTCTCGCAGCTTTCAGAAGAATTCTGATATTTTTTAATTGAATTCAATTATGTCGCATGCAATTTGGCATCGTTGCAATTTTCCCATTTCAATCCAGGGAAAATGTCGATTCGAGGGAGAGTGCGGTACACCTCTGATGCTTCGGCATTTTCCATGCGTTTCAATGAACAAAATATAGCGCTGCTAGATTCCACGCGATGCAAACATAGCTGTATTATTCTGGTGAAAAATGCCAGAGATTCTGGCCAGAATGTTCAGAATTATACTCGTAGAGTGCCCAGATTTCTCCTGAAATTGTCACAATATCTTTTCGGGAACATTATTTATTCGAATTCTGGCTGTTTTCAGTACAAACAAAAACAATCTTTTTTTTTTACAAGATTTCAAAAGATTTTTTTTTTGCGTTATACGAAGTAAAAAAAGATTTTTAAAATCCTGTCAAACTCTTGCTTCGCATACCTGCGGGCCGATCATTTACTTTATCGTTAAACCGATCGTTAAAACTGTCTACGAGTAATACTATTGGTCGAAAATTGTAAAACTTGGCTGTTGCTATGGTAACCATCGTTAAGAGTCTCGTTTTATAAAGGCTATTCATGAGTAACCTTTAAAGAACGGACACTATAACGATGGTTACCATAGCAACGGCTAAGTTTTACAATATTCGACCATAATAGCATCACTCGTAGACAGTCTTAAAGATCGGTTTAACAATGAAGTAAATGATCGGACCGCAGGGCTTGTTTCTCATCTCTAAAAGGATAATTTTTCCTCAGACAACCCTTTGCCAATAAAATTGGCAGATCATGAGAATTTGTATTTATTTTTTATTCAAAATGTTGACAAATTTTAATAATTTCTCAAAATGAGGCGTACGTATCTAAGATACATGAGGATTCAAACGATCTGAAAAAAGTGGATTTCTAATTCAACGACTGCTCTCAAATTATAAAGCTCCTAAAAATATCCGCTGATTATCTCAGAACTGGATTTTGTCACATTCAACCCCCTCATACGCTTAAATACGGCTATATATATAACTCTTCAATTCTGAAAAATACGAATATTCTTTCGAGGTCTGAGGTAAAAATGTTTTAGCGATACGCCCGGAATAGGGGTTTCTCGATGCAAATTAGAACATAAAGTACCTGTAGTTAAGTACTATCGTTAGCAAAAAAAATATCCTGGTAGATATTTTTATGGTTTCATTTCTTCGACGGTTTTGAAGAATGTAGCTGTTTTCAGTTATTTCAGAGTTTACCAAAAGTACTATCGACGAATTAAAGAATGACGCAAGATTTTCACACATTTTTTCAAGTATGGGTATAAGTGTTGGACTGATCTGCAACGGCTTTCCTGCCCCACTCACTCTGGCCTCTCACCAGCAAGGGTGCGGAGTATGAAGCGTGGCCGAACCATAGAACCTTGAAGGCGAAACTTAGCTCGTGAAAATCTCGTGACAATCTTTAATTCGTCGATAGTACCTCTTGAAAGTATGCCTCAAAAAATGCAAAACTTGTTTGAAAATTGTGATTGAAAAATTTACTAAAAATGATTTGACGAAAGGACTTTCTTTTGCAGCTGTTTTTGTACACTCGACGAATGAAAGGTTGTCGCGAGATTTTCACGAGACAAAGTTTCGCCTTCAAGGTTCCGGCTCTGCCATTCTTCATACTCCTCACATCATTTAGGCGAGAGGCCAGTGCAGGTGTGGGGTGGAGAAGGCGTTGAAGATCAGTCCCAAACTCACACCTATAATAACTGAAATGAAGCTGTTGCAAACTTTTGCTACAGGCATATTAATAGTTGATTATGGGGTAATACCTTGTAAAAATAACGATTAGCGCACTAAAAAATCACGAAATCCACTTCTAAACTCACAAAATGCTTTTAAATGCGAGACCGTAATGGCGGCCGAGGCCGCAGTTTTCTTATGGCAATTGTATGCTTCTTCTTCTTCTTGTGTGGTGTTGCGAGGACACCTCGTGTAGATGGCGCTGATTGAAGATAGAGAGCCCCAATGAAAACCGCGGCCCCGGCCGCCATTACGGTCTCGCGTTTAAAAGCATTTTGTGAGTTTAGGAATGGATTTCGTGATTTTTTAGTGCGCCAATTGTTATTTTTACTGGGTATTACCCCATTATCAACTATTAATAAGCCTGTAGCAAAAGTTTGCAACAGCTCCATTGTGTGAAAATCTCTCGACAATCTTTAATTCGTCGATAGTACACTACACGAGAAAAGAGACACTACAGTTACACAAGCCTAAAAGTTCCTCAATCAATATCGGTTGGAACCGCACAAATTCCACGGCCGCACTCACGCATTTTGCATTTGTGCGTCTGTTTAATTATACAGCCTCTTTGTGGTGGAGTGGTACACCGCTGCACTTAATTCAGGCATGTTGGATGGTGGTGCAACAAAGACTAATATGACTAATAGTGATCGGTTCTAGCTTTCCAATAGAATTCCCTCTGTATATGCTTAGCTAGCGCTTAATTATCAATTATATCTACCACACGGTAAATTAAGGGTTTCATTGATTGATATCAACTTTTGATTCCATCTGAGATCTGGTCAAAATCGACACTATGATGACCTGTTGAGCGTTAAATGGATACAATTGTTTCCAAATATCAAGTATCACGGTGCAGCATATGGTAAAGTTCACATTTGTCTATTGTTTTAAAGCTATATATAGGTTGCTTTAAAACTTTCAAAACATTTTTTGTCGATTTTTTATTGAGACCACCGAGAAAATTAATTGCATATATATATATATATATATATATATATATATATATATATATATTCTAAGATATTTTTAAAACGACCTAATTGCGGTTTTAAAATAGTTTTTAGTTCCTCCTTCTGTGAGATTCAGTTTAGTAAACTACTTTGTTTTTTGCAATGGGGCTCTTGCAAACTTTTGCTGTAGGAAATTGAAGAGTTGATCCTTGCATAAAAACCGGTAAAAATGGCTATGAGTACACTAAAAAATCACGAAATTCACTCTCAGAATTGGGCTTAATGGTGGAGGGACGCAGGTATCATCATGGGAGATTCATATCTATAGTGAGACATATCTCTGTGTTTTCGTAGAGAAAGTGATATAATAGACAGGAATCTCCCATGATACCTGAGTCGAACCGTCATTTCCATCTTGCCGTTTTGAGTTTATTACTGAATGTTAGACTTTCTTAGCGTGATTTTCGTGATTTTTGCTGGTCTTTACACAAGATTGGACTATTTATTTGCTCATAGCAAAAGTTTGCGAGAGCCCCCCATTAGAAGGTCTAATGTGTATAATTTATTCCTTTTAAAATATATCTTATTCGAAAATATCGTATCATTCGTTGATTTCGTTCAACTTTGATTATGATTTATTACCTATTTACAAAAAAAAAAAATCTTGAAGGAATTAGTGATATTAAATCAAAAGTTTGTATGCTGCTTGAAAATAACGTGTGATAGTCGTTAAATTCTCTTTTTATTTTGCGTCATTGAGCTACCGACTGTTCTACCGTTTGTGTAGTACCATAGAATGCCATGATTATAAGAATGCATTTTTGAGCTTTTCCAACAGGATATGGTAAATCAAAATACGCGTTTTAATTTCTTACGAGTCCACAGCTTTTAAATTTTTACAGCCAAGCATGCGTCTCATTTTACGAACATGCGTTTAACTAAAAAAAAAAAAAAATTGCTAAATCATATCTACGTTTGCTGAGAGAATGTTAAGTAAAAGTGCAAGCAGTGCTTCTTACTGGACTTTAGCATTGCATGACTGTGAAAACTTTGCAATGAATATTGTTAGTTAGGAAACTGGAGGCCGAATTTTTACACGGTTCCTTGACTTGAAAATCTATTTGAAATTTATGGAGGGTAAAAATGGGATGAAGATCAACCAGTAGCGTACGCAGGAATTTGTCTTTCTCTCTCTTGCTCCATTAGAGCACCTGTGTTAGAAAAGGACAGGAACAGGGACTAAAACGAGACTTCAGCCCCTATTGCTTTCCTTTTCCAGCACATACATTCAAACGAGAGAAGAGAAAGAGAGACATATTCCTGCGTACGCTATTGAGATCAACTACTGAAGGAAAATATGAGGAGAGTGAAGGTAATGGATTGTGAAATTTTGGATTGTGGAGCAGATGAAATACATCGATAAAATGTTAAATGGATAGCCATGGAATGGATTTTTGATGAGGATATTTGAAATTGAGGATGAAAAATGTTAAGATTCAAAGGAGATCTCAATATACGGTTAGTGCAAAACAACCTCATGAGATTTTCTCCAAATCCTAACATTTTCTAACTTAAGTTTTAAAGTTCCTGGAATGATATACCTGAATCCCATTTCCATAAGCAAATTTTCGCGATCGAATATCATTCACCGTCGTATGATATTCGATGGATTCGCATTTTTTTTGGGTGATATTCGATTGTTTCGTTGGTCTCACCGGAGACCGTTGAATTCCAACAATTGGAAATTTCGAATACACCTTTGGAGGTAGATTCGATTCTCGAATTGTTGCAACCGTTGTCAGAAATCTCATCTTCTATCCTTTTTGACTCCTTTCGCCACGATAATTTCGGAAATTACGAACTTTTTGAATAAAGTTTATTGCACAGATCATGCGTAGAAGTAATTTTCCTATAAGAAACAAACATAATTTTAGCTTCGAAAACGCTAGTTTTTTTTTTTTGTTACAAATGGCCATGTCATTCAGAGCTAATTTAGAGGTTATGTCATGGAATAATACTATCGCACTTTTCATTTTCACGAGAATATCATTCAGAAATTCATTCTCGATTCTCATTGGCTAGATTTTTCACCGATCAGCGGCATCAGTTAGCAATTATCAATTCTTGAAGTGAATGATATTCGATCGCTAAAATTTGCTTCATCAAAACAACGTATTCTAGGTGTATTTTGCTAGTTCAATGATCCAATAATTCACAATTCCCCCATTCATCCCAACCCTTAAAATGTTCATTTAACATATCATCATCTTAATTTCATCCTCCATGTATATCAAAACAGGACTGATCACGCCGAGGAAGTTTTGACGAAGAAACGAAGGAATCAAAATTCAGTCCAAAATGCTCAGTCACAGTGAAATCAAAATTTCGAAGCGATGCGGCCACTTTCACACTGTTTACATAAACCTAAAGAGAGCGCAAAGCACAACTGGACTGACTCGCAGAGTTTATGGACCTCGCGGGGCGGAGAGCCGGGAGAGCGGACAAATTCGAACTTTCAAACAGCAAAAGACGACAAGCAAAGTAAAATCAGAGTCAAAAGGGAACTCCTCCGTCCGCCGGCGCACTATGGTCTGAGATCGAAATAAAAGGGCCAAAAATCCAGTGAAAAATAGTCATCAAAAATCATCGTTTTCGACCTTTTAAGGTTAATTTAAGACTTTATGGTGACACTTTCAAGTTTAAATTACTTGTTAAAAGTGTTCTCTGTAATTGAATTTGGTATTAAAAGTTTATAAATGATGAATTTATGGGAAATTCACTTTCTGATTTTTGGCCACTTTTTGACGATCTCAGACCATAGTGCGCCGGCGCCGCGGCCGGTCCGCCTCCATGAGTGAGTGAGTGAGTCGGTGAAATTTAAAACAATTAAAACAGAAGAGGAAAGAAAAACGGACGCACAAGTGATAGAATGGGAGGAGGGGAGGGGGGTTCCGCCACTTCACGGGGGAGTCAGATGGGATAGAATTGCGGGGGGGAGGGGGGGCTGATAATTAAGAGGAAGAAAATAACACGAGAGGAGTGAGAGAGCAGTAGGCGAGAGTGTGGCTTGAAGAGCGAGCCAGAGGCATGAAGCATGAACTTCAAAAACCGGGAGAGGGAAAGAGAAAAACAGAGGAGAGAGGCAAGAGAGAAAAAGAGAGAAAGAGAGAGAGAGAGAGAGAGAGAGAGAGAGAGAGAGAGAGAGAGAGAGAGAGAGAGAGAGAGAGAGAGGAGAGAGAGAGAGAGAGAGAGAGAGAGAAAGAGAGAGAGAAAGGAGAGCACCCAGATTTGTGAATGTATTATTTTTCATATACCTCCTCTTCCACCTTCACTTTGCAGCCCGAATGTATATAAAAACGGGAGGACAAGGCAGCGCACGTGGGTGCGGTAGGGGGCGGAGAGAAAGGGAGCGGGCGGGGAGGAGCGGGGAGGCTAATGATAGGAGGGGATTGAGAGAGTTCGACCCTCCTGTTTTCTTTTTAATGGTGACTCGGCGCGGAGGGCGACGGGGGGCGAAAAAGGTTTTAGTTCACCGGTTGGCCACAAAACGCGGGCGGGTGGCCACGACACAAACCGCCGGGCGCGGATTGGAAGGGGAGAAGCACGCTCTCTCTCACTCTCACTCCCTCTCTCTCTCTCTCTCTCGCTCTCTCTCCCTCTCTCTTTTACCACCGCTGACTCCCTTCCCTTCCCTCCAATCCGAACGTCCACGCTTGCATGCTCTGGGAGCCCGCATTCATGAAAAAAAAAGGGAAGAGAGGGAGAAAAGAGAGAGAGAGAGAAAAAAAAACTGCCCACAGTAGTAAAAGTAGGGAGGGTGAAAAAGAATACGAGGCTAAAAGAAAAAAAAAAGAGAGAGAGGGCTCTCCCGAGAGAGAGTGAGAGGAGGGGAAAAATGGGTGGAAAAAAGAAGGCGAAAAAAAAAAAAGACCCGTTCCCAACTTTGATGTGCCAGTTTAGTTCAGGTCTCCGACGTGGCTCACACGACGTTTTCTTTCGGCCCTCTTTAACACTTCTTCGGGTTTCCAACCACTTGCGTTTTTACGTACGCGTATTTTATTTTATTCTCGATCGTCCTTTTTTTCGTCCTTACAACAGTTGTTTCCTTTTTACTTGTTCGCGTCTTTTATCATTGCTCTCCTTAGTCATTACGAACGCAACCTCTTAATCGAGTGTCAAGTGTCAATCTCAACGTTGTATTTGGATAATGCTCAGTTCGGTGTATTGGTTCGGATGTGTGTTGTGATTTTTTTTTCTTTTTTTTTTTTTTTGATACTTGTTAATTAATCATTTTTTTTTTTTTTTTTTTGGTCACCGGAGTGTATTTTTTTTTTTTTTTTTTTTTTGGTATTATTTATAATTTCTTCGGTCGATGGTGATATTCGCTAATAATTTGTATTGTTGTTGTTGTTGTTGTCATTTCAAATGCATTTGCCCCGGGAACGTCACTCGAGCAAATCGAAGGCTATGAACAGCGATCTGCTCGCAGGTCTCCACGAGGCCCTCCAGGAATACCACGGCGAGCTCGTTCAGACGGGGAGTCCGGCCATCCTCTGCTCAGCGCTTCCGACCCATTGGAGATCCAACAAGTCCTTGCCGATTTCGTTCAAAGTGATAGCGTTGGACGATGTCCCCGACGGAACGCTGGTGTCTATACGCGCCGGTAATGACGAAAACTACTGCGCCGAACTTCGAAACTGCACGGCGGTGATGAAGAATCAAGTTGCCAAATTCAACGACCTCAGATTCGTCGGACGCAGCGGGAGAGGTGAGCGCCCAATCATTATCAACACTCACGGAAAAAAAAGATTAGTGAACATAACCATACGGATACCTGATTTTGGCACCTGCTAGATGTTATGGTAAACTTGACCAGAAGTATGGTACATTTACCGATAATTTGAGTAAATTCGACATGCAATCAGGTGACATCACCTAGTACCTAGTCAAAACATAGTATACTTCTGGTTAACATTACCATAACATGTAGCAGGTGCCAAAATCAGGTATCCGTATGGTTATTTTCACCGTAGTTTTTTTTCCGTGTTTAAACACTGCTAATAGGTCTGTTGCATACTTTTGCTACAACATAGAACCTTGATTGTTATATAAAATGCGGCGAAAATAACGACGCGCTCACTAAAAACGTTAAAAATCCTCTCATTAACTCAGGAAATCACTTCAATTTCAAACAGCCCGCGCTTCACTAGACACTATTTGCACCGGTATACTACTTCATAGACGAAAACCACCGTGCTTAAGTAAACAACATCGTAACTACAAAATGATGGAATTTCTTTTTTAATACGTGAAATATAAGCTGCATTTGCTGTCTGGTCTTGTCGGTTTATTAAAGATTACAAAATAATAAAAGAAATGTACGCGTCTAAGCGAAACATTCCAATGTTTGTAAGTTCTGTTCATGTTTACATAAACGAGATGGCTCCATCTATGTAGTTATAAGTCGGTGATACAGTGTCTAGTGTAGCGCGGGTTGTTTGAAATGGAAGGTATTTTTTGAGTTAATAAGTGGATTTTGAAAATTTTTAATGTGCTCATCGTTATTTTCGCTGAATTTTACGTTAGAAACGATGAGTTATATTGATGCAGCGAAAGTACGCAACAGACCCATTAATGACATTTTTTTTCAATTCACCGATGATTCCACCGGTTGAGAATAGCTTACACAGTTCAAAAAATGAATACGTACTGCACGAGTAGATTATACAGTTCAGTTTATGACTATGTACTGCACGAAAAGACCATGATCTGTAATCTTTTCTCAATCGGTAGAAACACCTTTAATCTACTCGTATTAAAATATCCGCAAGTTTTTTAAGTCCTCGACGAATCCACCGATTGAGAAAAGATTACAGATGCGAGTATTTTAGTGCGTTATACAGTCATACACTGGACTGGTCTTTGTAATCTTCTCTCAACTGGTGAAATCATCGGTGAATTGAAAAATGGCATAATCATACGCAATATTGATCATTGTCTGGGTAACCGTATGGCTATCTCTAAAAACGGGATCGTAATGATCCTAGCGTTTAGTGATAACTTTGTAATCTCTACGAAGATTCTATTATGGTTTTTTTTTTTTTCATTAAAAGTACGGTTCACAAAATCTGTAGATTGTAGAACGTGATAGAAAACAGGCGATATCCAAAGATCGAAATTCAATAATGAACAAGAAACGTTATCATATCAGCAGAATAGAATTTTAAAAAGTTCGTCGAATTGCTCGCAATCCGTAAGATGGAAAGATTTTGGCTCAATTCGTCCTTTATAGTATTAATTTTCTAGTTCACTTTTGAAACCACGTTTTTTTTTTTTTTTTCTTGTTTCCCTCCCGAATCTGCCTGTTGTTAAGAGCGCTCTTTTATGTACTGCAAACAAAAATTAAGTTGACAAAAAATGTCGGCATAAGAGTGAAATGGAGTTGTTATTTTCAATAACAGCGCCTCAAATTATCTTGTCAATTTTTGGTAATCAAAACACTCAATTAATGGGAAAAATCTAAATTAAAAGTTGACAAGTTTAGTTTAAACGTGACACTATGCAACAATCGCAGTGAGTTCCACGAACGTCAAACAATCACGCCGTAAAAGCTTCATGCGTTCATTATCATGTGGTGCAATAATTCGATCGTCCAACGACCGGAGACTCGGTGATAAGACATCAGAGACTCGGTGACAAGTTATCGGAGACTCGGCGATAAGTCATCGGAGACTCGGTGATAAGACATCAGAGACTCGGTGATAAGACATCGGAGACTCGGTGATAAGACATCGGAGACTCGGTGATAAGACATCGGAGACTCGGCGATAAGTCATCGGAGACTCGGTGATCAGACATCGTGAACCAATCGGTATACACACCTTTCGTGATTCCAGTTTACCTTTCGAAATATTGACAAACAATTTATTTACCTTTTTGGAAAACTTGGAACCATCTATTGATTTGTTTGATTTTCTTTTGCCGTGGTAGATTTTTCTTTGATTTTGTATACATACACTTAAAAATCTTTCATTAAAAAAAAAAAAAAAAAAAAAAAAAAAAAAAAAAAAAAAAAAAATCCGACTTTGAAACTAAAGAAATGAAAAAGATTTACTGACCAAGTTAGTAATATACTATAATAGTAATATAATATATAATACGCTGGTCGACCAAAACTTCATCAAAGAGTCTAAACTGCACTTCAGATCAAAAAATATCAAAACAAAATGCAGAAACTTCGGTGGATTGTATATTGATTTGGATAGATTTATATATTGATTTAATTGGTAGATTGCTTTTTGATTCGGTGTAGACCCTTGATCCTCTGTTAGTTTGATGCACCATTTAGTTCGGTAGATCATATTTGTTTACGATACTTGGAAAAAAATATTACCGAAAGCACAATGATGTATATTTCAAGCGAGAAAATTTCTGACACAGTTACCTGAATTCTGTTATTCTTACCATAGTTTTTTTTTTTTTTTTTTTTTTTTTTTTTTTTTTTTTTTTTTTTTTTAACTTGGAGAAATTCTGCAACTATGGACAGATTCTGAATGAATATCCAGAACTTTCTGGTCTTTATACGTAGTCAGTTTGATTGTTTTTATTTAGGACTGCCTGTTGAGAGCGGGTTACTTTTCCAAGCAGTTTCTAGCTTATACACCGAGAGAAATCACTTCTTTAAAAACAAGGAGGTACACGTTTACTTGTAACAGTTTTCCTTGCGAGAAGTAAAATTCTATTGCATGAAGGAGAATCAGTGTCACAACAAGGAGTCTTTTACATGAAGCAGCAGACATTTTCCTTGGGTTAAAGGAAGACCCCTTTGGTCAATATTTCATTGTGCAGTTTCTTTATAACACGAACGAAATACACCTTGGATTAAAAAAAGAATTCTCTCAGTGTACTTTCAAGTCATTAATTTTTGTGGACTGTTTTCATTTGTCAACTTTTAAATCGTTTGGGACTTTCTTTAGTATTGGATACGACTTATTCAGACTTCAATTGCCATTTTATATTTTATGATGGTCCAAATATGCAAGATGGTATCCGGATTAGTCACTCAGATTTTTACTTTTCTGGACCACGGGTGTATCAGCCCTTTCCCCATGTGATTTGTTTATTGAAATTCATTGAAATATGATCTGAAATTGAGTTTCACGTACTATCTTGCTAAGAAAAAATAATGATAATAGATAACGAAAGCGTCAAGTTTCTCCGAAACTTTTCTATGCCATGGATATATCAACCCATTTTCCATGTGATTTCTTCTTCGGAATTCATTGAAATATGATCTGAAATTGAGTTTCACGTACTATCTTGCTAAGAAAAAATAATGATAATAGATAACGAAATCTTCAAGTTCCTCCGTAAGTTTTTAACATTTAAAATTCAACTTGCACATTTTAGTTACGTATGAGCGCTCTCCATAGAAACTCAAGTTAGCAATTATAACGACTTTAAAAAACTTATTTACAGGATTGCTAAATAATTTTCGGGTTGAAAATTCAACATCGATTAAAGGGAAGAGGCGAAGATTAGACTAGCTTTATCAATTTCAAAAATTTTATCATGGGAAAAGATCCTCATTCCCAATCTGCCTGTTCACATTACTTTTGGTAGATTTTTACGAATAAATATAATTGTAAATTTGTGAAGTATTATAAAGCAGGGACATTTTTCGGATTTTCTATGACATGATAAAGCATAGCTGAAAATATGTTTTGTTGAAGGTTAAATTGTGGATAATCAGGAACTTACTCAGTATCTAAACTACGCTTTAAATCATTAATCTATCCCAGTGGCGTAGCGTGCAATTTGGCAACGTTGCATAGTTTCCATTTAAACCCATGTAAAAGGTCGAATTCGAGGGTGTTCACCGAACACCCTATTGTTCGATCTTTTTAATGGGTTTTAATGGGCACATTACAACGTTGCCAAATTGCACGCTACGCCACTGATCTATCCATTTCGGCGCGCAAATTCAAATTTACACAGGCAACTTTCATGTTTCATTGCAGAATGCAGTGTCCCCCAAAATGTAAACAGGAATGCAAAAGGACCGTAGCGGTTTTCCCTTGAAAGACCACGAATTAGAAGAGGGGTGAACAATAATAAATAACAGTCTAAGTGCTCCTAAGGAATTTTCAGAGGCAGGATTACAAATTTCTTCGAAGGACTCTCCCTCGTTGTGTCCGTAATTAATAATCCTTCTCCTCCGCCATTCTAAATTATTTAAACCGTTTTCAAGAATTTCCATGCCTTCCGGAAAGTTTAGCCAAGTTGTGTTATTGTGTCTTTTTTCTTATAGCAGAAGTTTTAAACAAACATGCATTTAGTTATCTCGACTTTACTTATTCTAATTATTTAATTTTTATATTCGAAAGCTTGAACAAATTAATAGAAAATGTTTGATTCAAAATAACATTGTCTGTTAACATTTATTTTGGTACATGTTTCTGCGAAAACAACAGGTTTAAAGATTGACGGTGTATTGGGATTTTTGAAAATAGGACGTTTTTCGTTGAAAAAATGTATTAGATAACAACAAAAAAAGGATCATTGATGCCGGAAGATTTTTCTTTTGAAAAAAAAAAAAAAAAAAAAAAAAAAATCCGATGTAAACGTTTTTGATTGTAAACTTTATTGGATATCTTTCAATCGACAATCTTGTTGGACAAAATGGGGAGAAATGTTTTAAGACATTAAATTGAAACGTTCAGGAGAAAAGATTTTCATTACAATCATTTTCATCTGATATCACCCGCAGATGATATTGGAATTTAAATTTTAACTTTGATCCGCTGTGTGTATTTTATAGGTCTTTAAGGTCAAGTTTGTTGTCCAGGACTAAACCAAGTGAAAATCATTCGGCAACATCCCTCTGCTTAAGATGGATTTTTGAAAATTCTTAAAAAGAAAATACAAAAACAAAACACAAACAAACTTCTGGATCATATTTTTTAAAAGCCGCCACTGATCACCCTGGTAAAAGTGTTCCATGAATTTATTTCCGTGACCGAAATTCCGTGAAATTTTATGGAAAAATAATAATCGCCCACGGAAATAATGCCCACAGAATTTTGGTCATGGAAATTCATGGAACACTTTTACCAGGCCAGAAATCCGCATGAAAAGGTATAACGATTGGCCCAATATTTGTTTCAATAATGCCATTTTCCGGACATTCAGTAGCATTCTTCTACAACCATCAGTGATAAAAATCCATCGGTTGAATAAAATAATTCATAAATCAGGTTAGAAATATAACACTGACTAACAAGAGAATATTCAAATCGGAATATTTGCTTCAACCGGCTGAATCAACGGTGGACTATGGAAATATCAATTATTTTCCATTTCGTCCATTTCATCACTGATGTTTCAATACACCAATGATTCCACCGTTTGAGAAAAGATTACAGAACTCAGTTCAGAACGTATGATTGTAATACACAAAAGTAATTGCATCTTTAATTCTTTTTTTTAAACCGGCGGAGTCGTCGATGACATTTTAAAACTTGCGAATATTTTGATAATTTAACTGTGATTCGACCGATTGAGCAATAAAGATCACAGATCAGAGTATTTACGTGCAGTACACTCATTCAATGAACATGAACTGTGTAATCTTTTCTCAACCGTTGGAATCATCGGTGAATTAAAAAAAGTCAGTAATTATATATGCAAAACTGCAGCTCTGAAAGACATTCTTCGAGTTCTTAAATATTCGTCATCCTATTACTTACGAGTTGTTATAGAATAAGGTCATATCAATCATTCATTGTGATGAACTGTATGAAAAGGACACTTCACTCAATATCGGTGATTAGTACTAAATTTGTGTAGTTTTAAAGAGCCATCGCAAGACATATTAGGCAGCAAAATGATTGCGCTTGTATAAATGATGACTCAACAGAGAATCCAACAACCCTCGAGATTGAGAGTAAGAGAAAACGCGAGAGAGAGAGAGGGGGTCGAAGAGTGAGAGGGGATAAAAGATCAAGCTTGTCTGCCTTTTTTCCACTTTCTGTGAGGAGACAGTACAGAGTGTCCCAAAAAAAACCGGGTCTGACTTCCACACAGAAGAAAGTAGCATGTGTCGTAGAACCACATTTGGGTTCACCGGCCAAAATTTGGATCAATTTTGTGTCAACAAAACAATCTAATTGCGTCCTATACACAAAAGTAATTCAAATTTTGGCTGGTAACTCAAATGTGCAGTATACCTACGACACTTTCTATATTTTTTTTTCTTTTTCATTATTTGCACATGTTCACCTACACGGGCTACGTATTGAAACTAACGCTTTTGCTATCTTACAATTTTTTCTTGTAGATAATTTAAACTTCATATTGCATACTGCTTTCGGTAGTTAATTTCTATTTGACTAAGTCCTAAATATTTACATAATTACTTCTTTTTTCCTTTTTTTTCTGTGTATATTATTTCATTTTCAAAGATTTGACAACCCCGCTCAATGCCAAACATCGGAACATAGAAATCTCGACTCTCTTACAATTAACGGGGTTCCTTTAATCTGTGTTTTCTTCGCGTCGCGTCGCGTCGGCGTGTATGTCTTCGCTTCGTGTGAGGCGTGCGGGTTGCGTTTCTTGTTGCGGCACGGCGCGGCGCGGCGAAATCGTGAGGTGAAAAAGTCGCGGCTGCAACGCGCGCCCGTTGATGATGGTATGTGTCGAAGGACTAATTAAGTTTTAAGTATCGGCTCCCTTCCTTCTTCTCTCTCTCTCTCTCTCTCTCTCTCTCTCCCCTTTTCTTTTATCCCCCCTCATCTCTCTCTCTATCTCCTCTCTCTCCTCTCCTCCCCCCCCTATCTTTTCTATCTTCTCCCTCTATCCTCTCTCTCTCTCCTCTCCTCTCTCTCTCTCAAACCCCCCTCCGGCTCTCCTTCGGGACGCTCTCTCGCAACCCACCTTGCCCCCCCTTGCCCCCCCTTGCCCCCCCCCCCCAGCAGCCTCTTCAGCTTCGTTCATCAGACCGGAGTAAACGAATTTTCACACCCCCGAAACGGCGTCGCTCTTTCTTCTTCGAGCGCGGGGTCGGGGATTTTTTTTTTATTTTGGTTTTTGGTCCCCCCCCCCCCCCCCCTCCTCCCCCTCACCCCTCAAGAACGCGGTTTTCTTTGAAAATTTTCGTCTCTCTTTTCGGCCCCGCGCGGTGTGTCCCATCCCATCTCAACCCATCGCGACAACATTAGTTTAATTATAGATCGCGTTCCGGCGGTGTCTTTACAAGTTCGCAAACGCTGCGATGTTGCCAAGTTTTTTTTTTTTATTGTCTTCGCGAAACGGCCGTTTCCGAACTGACGGGGAGCTGACTCGGTTCGGAAGGAAGTAATCGATTATCGTTTGCCTCTTAAACAATACAATTTTGTGGAATTTGATGACATTTAATTAAATTTAATAAAATTTACTTGAATGTGATAAAATTTAATAAAATTTACTGACTTGAATGTGGCAAAATTTAATAAAATTTACTTATTTGAATTTGATGAAATTTAATTAAATTTACTTATACTTGAATGTGGTGAAATTTAATAAAATTTACTTATACTTGAATGTGGTGAAATTTAATAAAATTTACTTACTTGAATTTGATGAAATTTAATAAAATTTACTTACTTGAATGTGATGAAATTTAATAAAATTGACTTACTTTAATGTGATGAAATTTAATTAAATTTAATGAAAATTGCCGATTAATGCCTTTTAACTCCAAAACTCTAACACTGAAAAAACAAATATTATGTACAGCCGAAGCAGCTTTTAAAAGTAGCTTCGCAGAGCAAAAGTTCAAGCTCTACCGGAGAAAGTTGCAGGTGTACCAAAGCACTACTTCTTTAGAGTAACAGCCTCTTTTCTTGCTTTGGCTCTACCGAAGTAGTACTTCAGGACAACCGGAACTTGCGCCGGTAGAGCTAGGACTTTTGCTCTGCGAAGCTATTTCAAAAAGCTGCTTCGGTTCTACCTAAACTTTGTTTTTTCAGTGAAAGTGATTCCATCGGGGACTGAACATATTATACGCAGATCGGAGAAGTTTCATATACTTTAGTACAACTGCTTGACTGAACTGTGTTTAATACCTTTGTCGTCTGACTTTCAGAATTAGCATCTTTGAATTGATATATAGACTGATTTCAACCGAGCATAAATTTTTTTACCTTATAAATCTCTAACTCTGCGCTTTACAATTCTCTTATTCAGTTGTTCATAATTATTCTTATTATATTTTTTTCTGGATAAAATAACGATTTTGTTTGGAAGTATGCGTCTGATTAGGGTGTACGATTAACTTTTCATTTCATTAATGCAGTTTCTTTTTTTTCTCTCTTTGTTCGCAGGGAAAAGTTTTTCGTTAAATATTGTGATAAGTTCATCGCCATTCCAAATAGCTTCATATGGTAAAGCAATCAAAGTTACTGTAGATGGACCTAGGGAGCCTCGCTCAAAATCAAGTAAGTTCCATTCCTCTTTTTCGAATTCCTCAAATTTAAATGTAAAATCCCAAAGAAGAAAAAATTGAATCGATACTTTCGTATAGGTTCAAATGGGAGAAAAACAATAATCAATCCATGGGCGGATACAGGGATTGACTTTCTCTCTCTCCTCCCATTTGAAAACGTGCGTTAGAAAAGGACAGAAGAGGGGGCCAAAGTCACGTGATGTGGCCCCCTCTGCTATCCTTTTCTAACACATAAGTTCAAATGGAAGGAGAGAGAGAAAGACAAGTCTCTATGTATCGGCCTATGAATCAATCGTTCGCAAACTCACACCGTACCAATACTCAATGGGGCTCTTGCAAACTTTTGCCATAGGGGATTGTAGAGTTGATTCTGGAATAGAAACCTTTAAAAATGACGATGAGTACACTGAAAAAAAATCACGAAATTCATTCTGAGAATCGGACTTAATGGCGGAGAGTCGCAGGTATATCATGGGAGATTCCTATTTTAATTGAGACGTATTATCTCTGTGTTTCCATGGGAGAAAGTGATTTTAAAGACAGGAATCTCCCAAGATACCTGCGTTGAGCCGCCATTACAAATTGCCGTTCTAGCAGTTATGAAAATCTAATACTGAATTTTAGACTCTCTCAGAGTGATTTTCGTGATTTTCGCTGGTTTTTACATCACATTGGACTATTCATTTCCTCAGTGGCGTAGCGTGCCGTATGGCAACGTTGCACCGTGTCCATTTAAACCCATGAAAAAGATCGAACTGTTGGGTGTTCGGTGAACACCTTCGCATTCGACCTTTTACATGGGTTTAAATGGACACATTACAACGTTGCCACATTGCACGCTACGTCACTGCATTTGCTCACAGCAAAAGTTTGCAAGAGCCCCATTCTCCGCAGTTGCATTTATCACCGATATGGATCCACTAAGGTTACCTACGTATTGAAGCTTGGAGGGTTGACCGAAAAAACAAGAGTCAAAAAGTTTGAGGTCAACGCGAGGTCACCATAAAACGTGACGCGGGGCTCGAAACCAGTTCCTTCCAAGCAAAAGGCCCTCCATGCTACGCGACACCGCGGCGTACTTATATCATAGCTTCGCGTGATGGGGAAAGGAAATTGGGCAAATGGGAAGGTACTAGAGGTAAACCAAAACGCTAAACATTATGGTGAATTTTTATTAACCAATCCATACAAAAGAGCACTCTCTCTTCCTCACCATGAGATTTTCTCTCTCTCTCTCTCCTCTCTCTCTCTCTCTCTCTCTCTCTCTTTCTCTCTCTCTTTCTCTCTCTCTCTCTCTCTTTCTCTCTCTCTCTCTCTTTCTCTCTCTCTCTCTCTCTCTCTTTCTCTCTCTCTCTCTTTCTCTCTCTCTCTCTCTCTTTCTCTCTCTCTCTCTCTTTCTCTCTCTCTCTCTTTCTCTCTCTCTCTCTCTTTCTCTCTCTCTCTTTCTCTCTCTCTCTCTTTCTCTCTCTCTCCCTCTTTCTCAATCTCTCTCTTTCTCTCTCTCTCTCTCTCCCTCTCTCTCTCTCTCCCTCTCTCTCTCCCTCTCTTTCTTCCTCTCTTTTATTTAGACGTAGTGACAATTATTCAATCCGACCGGGCGAACGAAAGGGGTTAGCATGTGTTTAATCCCCCTTTTGATTTATAAGACATGGCCATGACTGGATCCCCCTGCCTACCAGTAAGGTGGGGGGAGGGAGAGGAGGGAGAGGGGGGGAAGAGGGGAGAGCAATTGAATTCAATGTGGGATTTCGATTCAATTCAAAGATGGATGCGCGAGTGAACTGGCAGCGCATGTCGTCACATTGTTGCCAAATGTATTCCTGAAAAGAACAAATTTACCAAAAAATTAAAGCCGAAGGGTGGGTGGAAAAGTGACGAACTACGAAAAATGCCTCCGAAAAAAAAAAAAAAAAAAAAAGTGCTGAATTTAACTGTTTTTTTGGTTAAAAGTATGGACACCCCTTAAAAACTATTATAGTTTCACTGTTTAAAATAGTGAAATTACCTCCGTATGCCGTGTTAATTTAACTAATTTGAATAGTCAATTTAACATTTTTCAAGTGGTTTAATTTTTTACTTTTAACCAAAAAACGGTTAAATTCAGCACTTTTTTCAGTGTGGGTTAAAAGAATAACCAGAGCTAGTTAACTATAGTGATAGTACCTCAGCGGTAATGTATGGATTTTTTGTGTCGCCAATAAAAATTTCACTCACAAATAACAAAAACAAGAAACAAAAATTACACAGTAAACACAGTAAAATAAAAAATAAAATAAAATAAAATAAAAACGAAAAACACAGAAATAAACAAAAATCTAAACAAAACAAAAAAATTTTAACACAAAAACAAAAAACAATCAAATGCACAATCAAAAATTGATCTGCGCGTACCAATTATTATAATTTGTGCTGCAACGAATGAGATAAAAAATTGATTTGTAAAAACGACTGGAGTATTTATTTTGACAAAAAAGTCCAAAATCCACTGCTCTTGAAATAGAACAGTTAGTTGCTTACCCGATTAAGGGAAGCGGTGATGTTGAGGAATCTAAACTCGCCATACTTATCGAAATAAAAAAAAAATAAAAAAATCGATTAATCGAATCCGAAAAACTGCCTGCACAGGTCTGCATTGCGCAGCTCAGCTGCTCAGTATTCCCACGCTAGACTTGGCAACAATGCGAAAGTTGCCTCGTAAATAAATCTTTTTGACCCACGCTTGCGATTCGGTTGCGCTCATCCAGAACAGGCCTCGAATATGCAACAAGAGGGGCTTTTGGGGGCTACCGTATGAACACCATTCACCATTAATTTTTGTTCACTGTTTGATATGGCGGTCCCTCCGGATTTTCCGAATTTGTTTCCGTTGATTGCAGATCAGGAGACTAAATCAAGTAGGTAGCAACGAATTTCAATTTAATTGAAAGGATCGGCGAAAAAAAAAAAAGTAAAATAAAAAAATTAAAATAATAACGGTTGAAAAAAGTTTAGCGATAAACCGTATGTATACCTGCGACGGCAAAAGAGAGGACTTGTATGACATTTTTTTTTTTTTTAACGTTTAAAATTGCCTTGGACTTGAGATGTTTTGAAAAGTTTAAAGTTTTTTTGAACCTCAGAAAAACCAAATTTGTTTCCGTTGATTGCAGATCAGGATACTAAATCAAGCAGGTAGCAACGAATTTCAATTTATTGAAAGGATCGGCGTAAAAAAAAAAAAAAAAAAAAAAAAAAAAAAAAAAAAAAAAAAAAAAAAAAGTAAAATAAAAAAATTAAAATAATAACGGTCGAAAGAAGTTTAGCGATATACCGTATTTATACCTGCGACGGCAACAGAGAGGACTTGTTTGACATTTTTTTTAACGTTTAAAATTGCCTTGGACTTAAGGTGTTTTGAAAAGTTCAACATTTTTTTGAACCTCAGGAAAACCAAAGAGATAGACCTACCTTGCGCACTTTGTGTTTATTCAATAGAAGTTTTCAACTCCACCGATGATTCCGACTCCACCGGTTCAGATAATCGATGCTTTTTCACCATAATTGGGCAATGAGTTAAAAAGCGAATTTTCGCGATCAAATATGATAAACAATACCAACCTAACTACATATTTGAGGTAACCCAATTGTGTTTTTAGATGTGTTTTCGGGGCATCGATGTCAACAATTCGATTTCGAATTCACCTCCGGACTTGAATTCAAAATTGAATTGATGCCATCGATGCCTGAAAACACCGAAAAAGTTCGAAAAATACGATCCAGTTTCGTATCATCCACTGTTATCATGCATCGGTTGGCAATGATTTTGTATGATTTCGCGTTGGATATATTCGTCGCGAAAATTCGCTTAAAGTACTCGCGAACCAAGATTACCGGTACTCGGAGTTCGTAAATTTTTTGAATCGTATTTCAACGGTAATCAAAAAGGATTCTTAGCAAATCAGGAATTACGTCTGCTCAGTTTAATTATTTTTGACATGGGATCCAGTGGCGGCTCGTGCAATCTGGCAACCGTGCACTTTTACCATTTAAACGTATGCAAAAAGGTCGATACTAGGTGAGGCGCTACGCCTCACCAAGTAATCGATTATTTTACACAGTTTTAAATGGAGGAAATCCATTGTTGCCACATTGCACGAGCCGCTGCTGATGGGATCATCCTTGATTCGTTAAAAATCCACCCTGATTACGGTTGAAATATCGTCCAAAATAGTAGTGGCTCGTGAAATTAGGCAACAATTTTTTTCACTCCATTTGACTCAATTTTAAACAATCGAATTCTGGTGAAGCGGTGCTTCACTATCAAACCGATTGTTTTAAACAGAATCAAGTGTAGGAGAAACATTGTTGCTGAACTACACGAGACAGCAGTATAGTTAAAAAAGATAGAAAACAGTTCTTCTTGCCAAATTTGAATGCAAACAGATTATTTGTTGAGGAAATATCAGTGGCGTTGCGTGCAATTTCGCAACGTTGCTTGGTGTCCATTTAAACCCTTAAAAAAGGTCGAATGCAAAGGTGTTCACCGAACACCCAGCAGTTCGATTTTTTTCATGGGTTTACATGGACGAACTGCAACGTTGCCAAATTGCACGCTACGCCACTGGGATGTATCATCATCCGTGACGGACGGACATTTTTTGGGACATGTTTTTTTGAGTTCTTGGGACATCAAATACCAAGAAATGGAGCTAACCTAATTTTTAAAATTTTTCATGATTATAATTCTTTCTCTACCCTATGGGGAGTAAGAAAGTAAAAAAATGTACAAATTCCGAGAATTGGTACTCGTGAAATCGAGTACAAACCCCTTTGCCCAACTTTGTTTTACAAGGCATTTAATCGCATGGAAAAGTTGATCCACAGTTCACGGCAGTTTGTAGGTAGACCTAAAATTTGTTCGATTTATCAATTCATTGGAATTTACGTTGGCGGCTCCTCCAATAAAATATACCGTCCACGCCAAGGTCCACGAATGTAGGAATGTCTGCTATTTTCGGGATACCGTCATTAAACGCAAAGCAACATATCTTAGAGGATCGAATAATTCATTGAAAACGCGAAAAATATCCGAGCATTTTAGCAGAGCTGAGCTGTCTTATTTCACCCCCAATCATCCCCATTCCGTTTAACTCTGCTCTTTCTAATAAAATAAAATAAAAAAAAAAAAAAAAAAAAAAAAAAAAAAAAAAAAAAAAAAGGGGGGGGGGTAACCGGAAACGGTTTGAGCGTACCGACCGCTACCACGGCTAACGCGTGGTAGACATTTAATGTTTACGAGAGAAGAATACGCGAAGACACAGAAAAGAGGAAGAGGAGGAAAAAGAAAAAAAAAAGAAGAAGAAGAAGAAGAAGAAGCAGTAAAGTAAGTCGGTTTGACGCTCAAACGCTGATAAACACACAGCCCGTTGTTTTGGACTCATAAACAATCGGAAATTTTTGAAAGTTTATCCGAACTCTATGTTGCCAGATCTTGCGGCTTTTCCCATAAGAACACATAGAAAAAGCCGCAGAATCTGGCAACACTGTCCGAACTAGTCCGCGGGCGATTCGCCCCAACGACCTGATGGTATCCGAGTCGGATTTTGATCATTTTGTGGCCCCCGCGGCCCGCGTGTGCGCAGCGATTGGGGGGGGGGGCGGCTGACAATGGAGGAGCCGCCCCCTCAGAAGAGGACATCCCGCGGGGGTGGAGGCTCAACGCGAGGATCACAACAATGCAATGAAAAGCAAAAAGAAAGAGATCAAGTATGGATCGAATGCATGATACAAAAAGAGAAAAAAAAAATGTAAGACTTAGAAAAAAAAAAATGTTTGTTTACAATTTTTTTTTTTCTTTAAAGATTTCTGGCTTCGTTGTCGGCATTCCTACAAAAGCGCGCCCAGGAAGTAAACAAACACGCATCGTTTTATGGTTATTCGGCGCGTTACACCGTCCAACACTTGTCTTTAAACCATACCACCTCTTAAAATTATGACGGTTTTTATGAGACCACCCTCGCGTTCTTCCGCGGGGCCCGTTCACGCTGGGTCTCTCGCTGGGCGCGAACCCATGGCCCGCGTTCACATTAATCGATGAAAGATGAAATGTTTGACATATTTGCGTTTTCGAAGGCAGCTTCTGTGCCAAACTCTTGTTTAACTGGATGGATGGGCACGAATGTGGAATGAGGAGACCTCAGTGGCAATCGATGTAATCGAGAAAAATTCTTGATATCGGTCCAAGAAAAAAATCGGTTATTGAAATATTTTATGACGATTTACATTCTAAATTGTTTTAGAAATAAACAAAAACACCCTAAAATTATAGTGACGTTTTTTTTTTTTTTTTTTTTTTTTTTTTTTTTTTTTTTTTAATGAATATAACAACTGTATCTACTAACCAGCAAACAATCATTACTAACACAAACATGATAAACTAGACACACTACAATATTACTCTAACATTACAGGCTCTTCCTTGATGTGCTAAGTTTGTTACAAAATTGATTTGATTTATTTTTGATTTTTCTGTGATTATCTGTGCATGTCTGAAAATATTCCATCTCGGAAAGAACAGTTCGTGATTATAAAGTCTGAACTTGTCATTAGGCATAGCAGGGGCTTATGTTATACGTTTAAAAAGTAACCTTTAAAAGAAAATTGAAAAAAAAACAAAACAAAAAAACAAAAACAAAAATATTCAGATTTTCCATCAGAGTATAAATGAGAATTTTTAACAAATAGTTTTTCAAGTTGTAAGAATTTCTAATGAAACATCCCAACATTACAAAACATTACTTGAACTTTATACAAGGTTACTTTGTTAAGGTGACACCACTATACAGTGGCGTACGCAGGGGGGGGGGGGGGGGGGCTAAGGGGGCTAAAGCCCCCCAAACCTCCGATTTTTGGGGGTGGAGGAACAATTTTCCGTCAAACGCTCATCAGTACTAGCCCCTCCCCAGAAAAATCCTGTGTACGCCACTGCCACTATATTATTAAAATGAAATTAAAGCAAAATATTCTAAGATGCCCCTTCATCCACTTTTGGAGCATGAAATTAGTTTGATGAAAAGTAATGCTGAAAATGTCTTGTCTGTATAGGATTATTGTTCGAGGGCCTCAGAATTGTAATTTTATTATTTTCCAGAGTTCAGTTCTCAAAAAAAATGTCATGTTCGGGTTCTCCAATGACTTCAAAACACTATGTTTATGCAGCGCCGTATTCAGCATGTCGGAACACTTTTGTCGCTTTAAGGCAACTATTCGTACACACTGGCGGTTTTGTTGTATAAACAATGATTTGAAGGCGCTCAGAGAAAACTGGAATGGCGCTGACTTTGCCGGGTTCTAACAAAAAATACAAAATTCGCAACTGCGTTAATTCACTTGAGATTTGCAACAGCTTTTGTGAACGATTATAGATTCGTGAAAATTATGATGCAACATTTTTTACCCGTTTTACCGTCTCATTTGTGATTTCCCATGAATCATTCATCCAAATAAAAGAAAAAAACATACGATTCGGTTTTTTGTAAAACTCTCCTTATAAACACGTTGACTACCAGACAATTTTTTCTAGGGTTACGCACCACGCTAAACCGAATTATTTAAAAACCCCAAAAAAAATAAAAAAAAATAAAAAGTTGGGTGAAAAAACAGATCATTCAAAGCTGTTTTTATTCAACATCTAAGTCCACAAGTCGGGACAAATTCAACGCTTTTATCTAGCCATTCCTATACTCTCTGGATACGGTGTTGCATATTCAACATTTTGAAGGCGCTCGGTCACAAAGAACGCCATAGGAAAGATAATGGTCCACTCCACCAAGAGGAGTCCAATGTCTACCGTTACCGAGATTCTCCGGCTAAACTACAGAACCTTACCCTTTTTTTCCCATCACAAAAACGAGTAAAACGGCGCGTAGCCTCGTTATTTGCTAAATCTCCTCATAATACACCACGAGAGGTTAAATCCAAACGCACACACTGTCATTTTATCATCCCTCTTCTCTCTCACACACACACACGCGTAAAACACAACAGAGTCCAGGTACTCAAGCCTCTTTGACTACGGAATCGCAGTTTTTATTTTCCAACTGATTCATTTTTAATTAAGAGCAAAAAGAAAATAAATACCGTAAAAGTTTTTTTTTTTTTTTGCTTCGCTTAAGCCGGGGAATAAAAAGTTGTATTCGCTCTCTCGAGAGGGTCTAAAGAGTCCTTTCTGCCCCCTCTTTCCCCACGCTCCACCCCCCCCACTCCGCCCTTCCCATCGGCCGACATTAGCTCTGTAAAAGTCTATGAGATCTGAATAGTGTTTTTATCAAAAGCGGCTAACTGTAATCAGTGGACCTGGGCAGGGTGCGTACTCGTCGGACAGCCACCGTGCATGTAATCGTTTCCATGGTGACCAAGTGAGAGGGGAAAAGGGGGGAGGGGGGTCTTATTATCATACACCCAACACTTCCACCTTTCTTTCACTCTTCACGTGTTAAAAATGCACGTATACACCTACAGATTTACTCTCGATAAATACCCTTTTTTTAACCCTTCCCCTCCACTGCTTTGGTTTTGCATTTTACTCTCTCTCTCTCTCTCTCTCTCTCTCTTATCCTATCCTCTTCTCTCTCTCTCTCTCTCTCTCCTCTCTCTCTCTCTCCTCTCTCTCTTGCTCTCCTCTCTCTCTCTCTCCTCTCCTTCTCTCTCTCTTCTCTCTCTTTCTTCCTCTCTCTCTCTCTCTCTCTCTCTCTCTTTCTCGCTCTCTCTCTCTCTCTATCTCTATATCTTTCTCTCTCTCTCTCTCTCTCTCTCTCTCTCCTCTCTCTCTCCTCTCTCTCTCTCTCTCTTCTCTTCTCTCTTCTCTCTCTCTCTCTCTCCTCTCTCTCTCTCTCTCTCTCTCTCTCTCTCTCTCTCTCTCACCCTCTTACTTTTTCTCCCTCTCTTGTATACTTGACTATCTTTTTTTTCTCCTCTCATAGTATAGCTGTGCGTTTTCAGTACGATGCTTTTCACGGTCCCTACAATTCAGTCATAATTAAAAGGTCGATATATTAAACCTCCGTTCTTCCAGTTTATCTCTGAACATTGCCGCCATTATTAGCGGAAAATTCAAAAATTTTAGGTTGGGTTTAATGGGAAATTACATTTAAACATACGCTAAAAAGACGTCCTGTCTTTGACTAATTTTTACTCCTCTGGTTGGCAGCAACTTAGAGCTCCGGTCGGTTTTCACCTCTTTTTCTCTAACAAAGCGAGTCTGTCTACATTTTTTCAGTATCACTCAGGAATGAAGTTGTCAGATTTTAGGTTTAAAAAATCGTTTATTTCAACTGGGATAACTGGAGTAAGCCTCTTGGATTATATGCATAAACACAGCCTGAATGGTTCATTTGGAAACACTAGTTTGGTTCATCAGTAAACGGGTCAAAATGATGGAATTTTGCAATAGTTTTAAACTATTTTTTACCGTCACAATAAGGGAATTTAATTTTCACACGCTGAGATGGAATAATTATGAATGTGATTGTACCATGAAAAAACTTTTTGAACTCTGTTTCATTATATTTTTCGCTTTTTTGAAGCTATATTATTTACTCAACAGTCTATACTTTTCACTTATTTTCTGATCGTATTTTTGTTTTAAAATCAAAATAAGTATAAACGGAGGGTGGAATTTTTATCGTCACCTTCGAAAAATATCATAATAGTTGAGTTTTAAATCAAACATTGGTGATTGCTTGTCAATATTATGTCATGGAATGATCACTTATTTTGTTCCTAGTGGTCACCAGTGGCGGCTGGTGTTTCTCGTCCATTTGATTATATGTAAAACAATCGATTCGACAGTGAAGCAGCGTTTCACCATGGTTCGATTGTTTTCATTGAGTTTAATGGAGGAAAAGAATTGTTGACAAATTGCACGAGCCGTCACTGGTGGTCATACCGTGCTTTCTTGTTGTGATTCACGGTACTTTGTACTGAAAAACTCTTCATCGTCTACCGATCAGACTGGTATCACTCTAAATGTGTTTGTGTTTTTTTTCTCTCTCATTTTATCCATAAGTTTATGAGAATTTGTTGGTTTTTTTGTTTCAGATTTACATTATTTACCCGGACAGCATCCTGGTTTTAGTCCTTTCTCAATGTTACCTAGTCAATGGTTAGATGCAGCTTATATGAGCTACTGGCCTGAATATTTTAGACAACCATCATCGCAGCAATTGTGCAAGCTTGCCGCACTGTGTCCTGTCAGTAAAAGTAAGTACTTATTGCAAATGTATATTTTTCCATTTTTCTTCAGCCGAGCGCCTTCAATTAATTGCATAGGCAAAATGAACACCTCGGAGTAGGAACATTTAACTACCCACTTCAGTATTCTGTCCTTTTCCTACTTATACATTCAAATGGGAAATGAGAGAGATGGAAGAGATCCTGGTTGCGCCAGGTACCCACTCAATGAAGGCGAGCGACATGTGCTCATTGCCTTTGAAATCTTAGAATTCAGCAAACCTGTTTCAATTTCGTCGGTTTTCGTGTCAAATTTAAAAGAGGAATAGAATAAATTAATTTTCAACATCTGTTCCACCGAATTTCCGCAGGAAAAAAAAAGTTTCAAAATTAATTATTTTAAGGACTTATCGTCAGCGATTTTTAATGTCTCGCGTCATACAACCATACAGATCAATTTTAAACTCTTCAAGCAGCAGTCAATATCATGAAGTCTTTATGGTGTAAAAAATACATCCCTTTTGACCCTGACCCGTTTTTCGCCTCTCATCATTTCACAGCTCAGTCATGTTCCGCCCCGAAAAATCCCTGAAAATCCCTTTTCAAAAAAAAACAAAAAAAAAACCTCAAAATCCCTCTTCATCACCATCTCTTGATCTCGCACGGCCACCGTTCCAAACCTACGACGTAGGCGGTGTTCTACAGAGGTGGATCCGATAAACTCATCTTTCTCTTTCTCTCTCCTACCATATGAACGCTCGCGTTTGAAAAGGATAGAGCAGAGGAGGAGGGATAGGGGTTGAAGTCACGGCGTAATAGCTCCATCCTTTTCTAACGTTCCTGTTCCAACCAGCAAAGAGAGAGAGAGAGAAGGGGGGAGAGAGAGAGAGAAAGAGAGAGAGAGAGAGAGAGGAGGAGAGAGAGATGAGAGAGGAGAGAGAGAGAGAGAGTGAGCCGTGAGAGTGAGAGAGAGAGAGAGCGAGAGAAGAGAGGAGAGAGAGAGAGAGAGAGAGAGAGAGAGAGAGAGAGAGAGAGAGAGTGAGAGAGAGTCTGAGAGAGAATGAGAGAGAGTCAGAGAGAGAATGAGAGAGAGGCAGAGAGAGTCAGAGAGAGAATGAGAGAGAATGAGAGAGAGAGAGAGAGAGAGAGAGAGAGAGAGAGAGAAAGAGAGAGTCAGAGAGAGAGAGGAAGGTCAAATCCTTGTTGCATTCGGGATGCATTCAAAATGAACGCAATATGAATGAATGAAATCAACTTTGACTATAATCGCGTATCGTGAATCGCTAGACAAGTAGGGTGCATGAACGGCTACAAGAATGCGTCTTTCTCTCTCTCCAGCCATTTGAACACACGTGTTAGAAAAGGATATCCGAGGGAGCCATCACGTGACTTTAGCTCCTATCTCCGTCTTCGTCTAACGCATCGTATCCAAATCGGAGGGAGAAAGAGAGAGAACGAACTCTTGCATCCGCCCATGGTTAGGCAGTAACCTCGGCGACGGTGGCTGCGGGGAGAAAAAAAGTAATGGGGGAGGGGTTGGTTCTTGTGAGAGGGGGTAGAAAGAGAAAGAGAAAGAGAAAGAGAATGAGAAAGAGAAAGAGAAGGGTGCGGCGGTACTAATCGCAAATTGAATAAAGAGAGTCTAAGCTATATGCTTCACGGCCCCAAAAGTATTAAAAATCCCGGAGTCTTATTCCCTCTCCGCGTCACAGAGGAACCTCCATACCTCAAACTCGTGGGGCAAGGATCCGGACTTGGGAATACACAGAATCCCCGCAGTATCCGCGGAGAATCCCATCCAGAGGGGCCGGAAGGGGATGGGGGGTGTGCCTCAACGGCGGCACCCCGCAACTCTGATCCCATCCGACTCGTCAAAAGACTCGGTTCACCAAAGCCAACAAAGTGAGTGGCCCCGCGAATTGGGTTGCCCCAAAGCCCCAAAGTGAGGGCCATTGTAAGGGGTGTAGGGGTTGACCGCCATCTTTTTCACTCGTACATCGGATCGGGTTGGGTTGGGGTTGGGGTTGTATGAGTCAGCACTAATTGGCACCCTTTTGCTTATAGAGTCGCTGTCTCCTCTCTCTCAGTCTTCCATGCAGAGGGTAACAACCCCTCTGTGTGTCTGTATGTCTCTAAAATCTCAATGGGGGTCGCTACCGCGCCGCGCCGCAGTGCATTTTGCGCTCTACCCAGCAGCGTCGCCATCGACTCTAATATCGAGTCTGCTTAGAAATCATAAGACAACGTCACGGAGGAGCGGTGTTGCCGTTTAAGACAGACGGTATCCAAATTTATGATTGAGTTAAATTGGAAATTCAGATAATTATTTCTGCCATTTATGGCAACACTGCGTAGGATTATTGGCGAAGTTTTTTTTTTTTATTAACCAGCGATCATAATCTTTGGCGATTTTTCAATTTTCATTTCTTCAAAACAAAACAAAACTTCTCTGCAACTTTGAACTTTTAATTTTAAAGTGTTCCTCCGTGGAAAGCCAATGCTCTAATTCATTTTCATTCAATTTCATTTTGAAACAAGAGAAATAATGTTGAAAAATTCCAAAGATTATCGGGCTGGGTGCGCCTATGCTTCTGAAACCACCTATAAGTGGGTAGTTTAATATTCCTACACCGTGGTGCTGATTTTGCATACACAATTGATCGAAGGCGCACGAGGAAGCATTATATGTGTTCCTCCGTGAAAAGCCAATGCTCTAATCCATTTTCATTCAATTTCATTTTGAAACAAGAGAAATAATGTTGAAAAATTCCAAAGATTATCGGGCTGGGTGCGCCTATGCTTCTGAAACCACCTATAAGTGGGTAATTTAATATTCCTACACCGAGGTGCTGATTTTGCATACACAATTGATCGAAGGCGCACGAGGAACCATTATATTTCAAATGTTAAAAATTTCGAGACCCAATTTTTGTGAACACAAAACTGGCATTTTGTAAGGCAGATCAGTCACAGAAATGAATGTACTCGAGCGTTGTGTTGAAAGGGTTAAGAAGGGTAAAGGTCAAGAATCAACTCATCAAAAGTAGAGTATATAAAGCTGGTTCACACTCTCGATATCTTCTGACGCGCATGGGAGCGAAATGTGACAACTTAGCTTCCCAGGACCCGAAGCATATCCATTTTCTCGCGCGGATCCCCTTCACCCTACATATATATAACGGTGTACGCGTACGGTGTACTCTGCGTACTATCGGTCCGCATCCCTTTCTTCGTGTGTGCTCGCAGTCCGCGCGTCGCGTCCCGTTCCACCCCGTCCACACACATCCCCGTCCATCTCTCCATTATTCAAAGGGATTACCATTATGCTTTATAAAATTCGAGCTCCTCCCTGCGATGCAGTTCCGTGACCGAACTTGAGTGGATACAAATTATGCAGGGACCGAAGGGGGCGGGGATTCGGGGATTCAGGGTCGAGATTGGAGGTAGCACAGACGAGCTGCAAAACTGCTTCTTCTTCTTCTTCTTCCTCCTCTTCTTCTTCTTTTTCACGGGTAGATTTGAGTCAGTGATGGTGAATGTCGCGACGTCATGACGGCCGGCGGGGTAGGTCAACGAATGAATTTGGAGCAGGTGCAAGGTGAAAACTGGAAACTTATATGATTCGATGCTAAAACTCTTGTCAGTAAAGTTGTCACCCCACCTCTCCCTCTCTCTCTCTCTCCCTCCACCTCTCCATCATCCCCTCTCTCTCTCTCTCTCTCTCTCTCCCTCTCTCTCCCTCTCTCTCCCTCCCTCTCTCTCTCTCTCTTTGATTTATGTCACCACGAATGGCTAGTCTGTTGGCCAAACATTAAAGGGTGGAATGAGAAGATGTTTTTCTGGTAATACAGGATTCCCAACAGACCTCTTACGTCAATACTTTAAGACCGTCATATAAATTATGGAGTCACGTGTTGAATTAACCCTTTCGCTCCAAAGTCGCATGTTGAATACGTTGTGTTAACACGTGTATTCTTATGAAATTTCAGAAATTGACATGCAAGTGAAAACAGGTCCAAGAGTCGTGAAACTATATTTTTATTTAATTCAGCACTGAAAAGGTGAAACTGGCGAGTTTTTCTGTTCCACCAGAATTTAGTTGAGTTTCTCACTCTCCTCCATTTGGCAACCATGCAACTTTTCCATCAAAACTTAGGTGAAACAATCGCTTCTTGAATCTTGAGGAAACTGATATAGGCATCTGGAGATTCGATTATTTTTTCAAGTAGTTAAATGAGAAACCAACACTGTTGCCAAATTGCTCGAGCCACCACTTCTACTCACGAAATTAGTTATTAGTTGGAACGGATAGAGCCACTTCACCACGTACAAAAACAAAAACAAAAACAAAACAAAACAAAATCACCCAAGAACCGAAACTGTGAAAGATACAAATTCACCACATTTTGAATCTTCAAGACCCTCTCGTTCGAGCGTATCGTATGTGTATCTCTTGAAACATGTCTCGTGTCGCTTTTTAATTGAATATTTTCAACGAGTGAAAGTGCGAAAAGGCTCTATAGCTGAAATCGCATAATTTATATGGTCCCATCGCGATAAAACACAACGAGGGGGAGGCGAAATTTCTCGTACCCCCACCCCACCCCTTCCCTCTCAACTTTTCCCCTCGAAGGAGTTATGTCACAGTTTCTAAACAGCGGGATCGAGTTCCTCACGAAAACCAAAAGATAGTGCTCCTCTCTCCTCTCTCCTCTCTCCTCTCTCCTCTCTTCTCTCTCCTCTCTTCTCTCTCCTCTCTTCTCTCTCCTCTCTCCTCTCTTCCTCTCTTCTCTCTCCTTCACCTCTCTCTCGCTTTGAAACACATTTATTTATGCATGTGTTAATATTAGAGTTGTTAAAAGCTAGAGAGACTATAGTTTGCGGAAGTGGAGCTTTAAAGGACGCAAGAAGAGTTTCGTGGGAGGGATGAGGGGGGGGGGGGGTTGCTGGAGGAGTGCGGATGATGAACGAACGTATGGGTGGGATGGTATCGAGGGGGGGGGGGTGTATTAAATGAGATAGGTTGGAAAGCGGGGGTTGAAACGTCACGATAAACTCACGAGGGGGGAGGGTGGGGGCGGGGTGAGGAAGTTGAAGATGAAGGGGCTGTTTTGTGTGTTTTGTGTTGATGCGAGGAGATTTAAAAAGGTACACTTTGATAGAAAAAGACGGGGCCTCCGCCGCGCCGAGGGTGGATATTCAATCGAAGCAATGTCGTCGGATCGAACAGGCGAAAAACGACCCGCGAGACGTGTGCGAAAGTGGATGTAATTTTTCGCTGTGAGATTTGGTAACACCGAGAGATTCAATTGAAACTTCCCCGCGCTGCTGCGGCGCGGTGGTGTATTGTGTGTGCTGAAGGGGGTTATAGGGTGAAGTTCTTAAAATCGGATTATCTCTCAGGGCTTCTGCCCCCGCGCCCGGCCCGGGTTTAATTTTCATCCTTGATTCTGTATTTAAGGGGGTCGGAAGGCGCGTGAGGTCTCCGTGTGTATAGTGAGGAGTGTGAGTGAGTGTGAGCTGTAGGTGTGTGTGTCTGTGTTTATAAAAGGGGGGTGGTGGTGGGGGGGCAAAACACGCTGAAAAGGTATGAGAGAGTGTGGTGCGGTCGTCTTAACTGTACGCGTGTTTTCTGTTTTCGAGGTTCAGACGTTTGAAATAACGCACTTCTCGAGGACCTTTGTGTCTGTGTATGGACGTGTGTACCGTGGATCCTTCGCGTCCTGTCAGATATATGTCATACTCGTGGCTTTGATGTTTTGACACTTCAAATTCGGATCCTGAAATGTGATGTCTTTCTCTTTCTCTTTCTCTCTCTTTCTCACTTTCTTTCTGGTTGCATTGGAACGTGTGCATGTGTATAAGAAAATAACAGAGATACTGGCTAAAGTCACGCGATGGCCTCTATACTTGTATCCTTTTCTAACACATTCTGTCCAAATGAGATCAGAGAGAGAAAAACATTTATGGATTCACTCTTGGTGACAATCGATGGTTCTTGCTGCCGCTTTTCCCAATTCAACGCTGAGGCTTCTGGTCTTGGTCTACTTACTATTATAGACTTTGAGTTACGCCGCACTTTGATAGATTGCAAACAATATTTGACAGGCTAAACATTATGTTTAGCTTGTAATTAACATCATTCTAACAAGAGCTCTTTTTTTTTGTTTGTCCTCCAGACGCACCGATGACACCAGGAGCCTTAACAAACCCAAACGATTTGTACCTAGCGCAACACGGATTCTTATCAGCCGGCGGATATCCTGCGAGCCTTCTCCATTTCCAACCTCACCCAGCGGATCTGATCAATAGGACAACGTTACCTCACCACAATCTCATTCTCAATAGTAAGGGTGGACCCGGAGGTGTAGCGGATTTAGAAAAGATGGCCGCCTCCGGTGTAATGCTCAGTGATATGAATAGGTTATCCGGACAATATCCGGATTTGATGGCAATGAAATCGTCCGGTAGGATAACGGAGATGGGCAGTGTATCTCCGCACGATATCAGTCAAATATCGCCTGGTAGTCAAAGGCATAGGAGCAGTGTATCGCCGAAAACTGCATCGATACTAAGTGACGATGATACAGCCAAAAGTGAAGAGGATCGGTCGCAGAGTCCAGTCAATGTCATCAAATCGGCCTTCCAGCAAGTTCGGACGGTCAAAAAATCGACGAGTCCGGCTACAACTTTGATCACCGGATCGCCGACGAAAACTTCGACGGATACGCTTTTACCATCATCGGCCGGTAAGATCGGTGTGAAGACCAATCACAGTAAAGCAGCCGTTTGGAGGCCTTATTAGTATGAGTTTTTACATTTATGCCAAACGAACTTTTTTCCACTTTTGTTTTTTTTTTTTCTTGTGTGTGTGTAAAACTCGTTGTTTTTTCCACCTGTTGAAAAAAAGAAAGAAAGAAAAAAGCTCGGAAGAGGTCCTTCACGGAAAAAAAAAAAAAAAAACTACGGTGAAAATAACCATACGGATACCTGATTTTGGCACCTGCTAGATGTTATGGTAATGTTAACCAGAAGTATACTATGTTTTGACTAGGTACTAGGTGATGTTACCTGATTGCATGTCGCATTTACTCAAAGTATCGGTAAATGTACCATACTTCTGGTCAAGTTCACCATAACATCTAGCAGGTGCCAAAATCAGATATCCGTATGGTTATTTTCACTGAACTTTTTTTTTTTCCCCGTGATTGACGGCTGACGCCTTGAGGTTGAAAAGTGTTGCGATCTTTGAGAAGAAAGTTTTCATGCCTCGAAATTGAAAGACTAATTCATAATAAGAGATGGGGATAGATTATTCGTGTAAAAACCATCTCTCTACAGTCCTGATCGATATTTTTAAGTCTCGAAGCAGTTACTTCTTCTTATATCGAAGTTTTGAAAAGTTTCGTTCCCATAAGGAGACACTTTCCAACCTGCAGCTTTGGTTTGGGTCTCAAAATTTGATGTGCAATTTTATTTTAGTTGAAAATTAAGTCCAAGTATTCGATTCACCTCCTCTTTATTTTTAATTGCAACAACGACTCTTCTCCTACTTAAAATACATTAAAGAACGATGTTTTCTGCTCTTAACACCTCAATTAAGATAATATTGCAGTGGTGTAGAATGCGTTGCGACGAAGTTGCGTTATTTCTATTTAAACTGATGAAAAAAATCGAATTCTTGAGTTTTTCCCGTGGATTCAAAATGAATTTCGATATTTTTCATAGGTTTGATCACACAAAGTGCAACGTTGCCAGATAAAACGCCACGCCGATACTAAATTTTGTTTTCATAAAAAAATATATATATATTTAAATTGTTGACTGTTAAAGAGTACGCACTAAATAACTTATAATGTTCTGTTCTCAAATCCATTTGAATAATTTTATTTGAAAAATAAATGGGACAGTTGCAAATGTTGCAAGGGTCTGAGATGTACTGTTTTTTATATAGAAAATGAAAGTCCTTGATGAGCTGAGAACAAAAATGCATTTGGTTTCTAGTTAAGTCTCATTGTTCCGGAGATGAGACATTGTTTTAAATGGGAATTCCGCGTATTGACGTCACTAAGGTAGGTGACCCAAAGGTGGCCCGGCTATTAAGGTGGCCCACCCTTGCTGTTTTCAATTAATTACATGAATTAACGATAGATGGCGTTAGTGCTGAGTAGCAGGATGCTATAGCTTCCCCCACTCCAAAAATCAAGACCATCGGGCGATTCAGTCGGCGCGAAACAGTGCAACGTCCATTTTTGTAGGTCTTCAGCTAATTTTCACGGTAGTAAACAATCGTAAAAGCTAAGTCCTTAAATCGAGTCCATCTTTGACTTTCAATTCATCATAAATCATTATAATTTTTGGTGTAACTAGATTCTAGATTCCGTTTTTGAACGATAAAATAACATTTGAATGAAATTAATGAAATTTAAAAGGGGGTGTACACCTTTAGGTGCATCAAAAATATGAGGGGTGGCCACCTTAGGTGCATGTTTTGCGCGATGTCAAAACTCTACTTTTTTTCAAACGCAAAAAAAAACCTCAAAAAACAAGCAAATTTAAAAAAAATGAAATTAACATATGATGACCAACTGTCTAAATAGTAAATTGACATATTTAGTTTTTTTTTATCTCTCATGCCTCATATGTGCATATTGGCCCCAAGCATAGGTATGGCCACCTTTGGATCACTTACCTTACGCCCACGATTTTCTTCAATTTTGAATGTGTGTATCTCCAAAACCGGGACTCATGAAAAAACCAAAGGCACCATTGTTCTCAGCTCAACAAGTACTATCATTTTTCTCTATAAAAAACAGAACATTTCAGAGCCTTGCGACTGCCCCATTGGAAGCAGACCGTTTCAATAATTAAAAACAAATCCGAGAGTGCAATCGAATATTTTTTTCTTAGCGTACTAATTTTCACTTATTAGTAATTGCGAGTCGTGTATTCGGCAACGTGGCATTTCGCCCGTTACAACTCGTTAAAAGGATCGAACCATATTTTGGTGAGCTCCGAGCGGCGAACACTTGCAATTTCGATCTATTACACAAGTTCTGATGGACAAAATACTAATGTAACCAGACAGCACGATTCGCAACTGCTTTTCAGCTCCTTCCTTTCCTATTTTACTTTGGAGATTCCTCCGTTGAAATGTAAATAGATGTGTGTCAGATGTACAGTTTTCATGTACAGCTAGTTCTTCTGTGTAAACGTTACTCCCTCTTGGCCTCTTGAAATAAAAAAAGAAAAATCAGTCGCGAAGCGTGAAATTTAGCAACAATGTAGTTTCTCCATTGAAATTCACCCAAAAAGTCGAACGCTCCAGTCATCGGCGATGACCAAGCGTTTCGACCTTTCTAATGTGATGAAATGGGGGAAAGAGGAACGTTGCCAAATCGCACGCCTCGCCACTGAGAAAAATACTAGTCCTTTGATTGTATTATTATTATTGATCATGTGATTTTTTTTTAGCGCGTAATGTACTTAGTGATATAATTTCCTTACCCTTTTAGTCTGTACTGTTCCCATAGCTTTAGACAGGATATTGTATTTCTCTCTCTTTTAGCCAATTTGAGCGTATGCGTTAGAAAAGGATGGCTATAAGGGCTGTCACATGACTTTAGTCATTGTTTCTGTCCTTTTCTAATACATATGTTCAAATGGGCTTACGAGAGAGAAAGACAAAATCCTGGCAACGGCTTTGACTGTTCCCCTCCTGGTTTTTATCAATCCTCTTTGTTCTGAAAGTTTATAATATGTGACAAATTTATAAAGAAAAATTAAAGTAGCCATAGTCTCGGGAGTGGCTTTTATTAATTGCAAAAACTTTAAAAAAAATTAAATTAAAATTAATTTAAAACAAAAAAAACAATACGTCGTAACATTTTGGGATCCTTTATCCAGCCGTGTCACACTGAAAAAAAAAAATGGGATAAATTGAACTATTTTCTACTTAAAAATATGGACACCACTTAAATTAGTTAAATTAACACCATGCTGTGTTAATTCAACTATTGTTTAACTATTTTAAAGAATTAAACAATAGTTTAACAATTTTTAATTTTTTTTAACAACTTTTTTAATTGGTGTTCATACTTTTAACTGATTCCGCGATTTTTTTTTTCAGTGCATGCTAAAACGAATAAACTAAAATACGTAACTATTAGTTTCGATCCTGTGATGTAAACCTATGACTAATAGTATGTCTTAAATTAAATCACAAGACTATGGCTATTTTCAAAACTAATCATGTTTCCAATTATCTATTATTTCATTTCAAATCTTTTATTTGGCCACAATGTTTCAATTATCTTAAGAAAGGCCTACCAAATATTCCGTCAGCAAAATCGAGGAAAAATAACACAAAAATGGTTCATCAATTCAACATACGTCCTTTGAGGATCTCGAAATATTAGGTAATTTAAAAGACTGTTTGAATATTAATAAGGAATAATTAGTAGCTCCTTTCGAATTAATATGGCTGTTCACATCAGTATTAATCAAAGTGGAAATGTATCAAGAACTTTGCAAATGTACTTTGTAGAAATGAATTTCATCTTTTTTTTTTTTCTAAAATGTGTTTTTTGTTATTTTTTATTATTCTCGATTCCATTCGCTGCCACTGTTTCTCGAATGACAACAGATTTCTGAGCTTCTGCACAAGTTAATACTAATTACGATTTTTGAATTATTTGCAACATGAACTCTTCGCAACATGAACTCTTCATTTGTATATCCCGTTTTTTTTTTCGAGAACACACTCTTTAATCTCGGTTTCCCACTAACTACGATGGGGCTATTGCACACTTTTGCTATAAGCGATTTAATAGTCGATTAAGGCGTAAAAACCTCAAAAAATAACGATGGCGGCACTAAAAACTTCCAAAATCCACTCCTAAACTCAATAAACGCAGTTATTTGCGGGAGCGTAATGGTGGCCGAAGGCACTAACAATGGGAGATTCCCATCTAACAATTCTGAAACTCCATCAAGAAGTGACCAATAAGAGATTACTTTCATTTGACACCGGTGTCACTTGGTGTTGCGGTACCATTCATCGGATGTGGATCATCACTCTGATGACTAATTACTCTGTGAATCATCCTTGTCGCAGCATAGAAAGAGTGACGAAATTAAGATAGGAATCTCCCATTGTTAGTGCCTTCGGCCACCATTACGCTCGCGCAAATAACTGCGTTTATTGAGTTTAGGAGTGGATTTTGGAAGTTTTTAGTGCCGCCATCGTTATTTTTTTTAGGTTTTTACGCCATAATCGACTATTAAATCGCTTATAGCAAATGTGTGCAATAGCCCCATTTCTGTTCAAGTTCTATAGATCACCGTACCAAAAATGACTAGATTAAACCCGCATCGTACCTTGAATAATTTTTAATGTAAATATTTTTTTTTTTTCTTTCTTTTTTTTGTAAAAATACTTGTACAAAAACATCAACTTATATACATGTGTAAATACTTAGTCGATTAAGATCAATTTTAGATATTTAGTAAACCCAGTTGTTCACTTATTTTATATACCATTATTAAAGCAATCATTGTTGAAATTTATTGAATCTTTTATAGTTTAAATTTCCTTATGTCAAATTTATATTAAATATAATTGAATCTAAAGAATATTCAAAGTTTTGATTATTATTCATTCATTTTCCTCGTCATTTGAGAGAATTTTTTCCATATTGATGATCGACCTATTTTTTAAGCTTATAAACTCCCAAACAAACCCAAAACTTTCGTTTACAAAACTAAATGAAGTAAAAGTTATCGTCTCTCAATGGGGGGCTCTTGCAAACTTTTGCTATAAGCAAATAAATTGTCCAATCTGATGTTATAACCAGCGAAAATCACGAAAATCGCTCTAAGAAAGTCTAGAATTCAGTAATAAACTCACATTACTGCTAAAACGGCTAGTTCGTAATGGCGGTTCAACGCAGGTATCATAGGAGATTCCTGTCTATTATGTCACTTTCTCTTCGAAAACACAGAGATATGTCTCATGTTAGATAGGAATCTCCCATGATATACCTGCATCTCTCCGTCATTAAGTCCGATTCTGAGAGTGAATTTCGTGATTTTTCAGTGTTTCCATCGTCATTTTTACAGGTTTTTATGCAAGAATCAACTCTTCAAATCAAATTATAACTTTTTTTTTTTAAGAGATGGGAGAGAGGAAGGAACTTTACCCCGCAACGTCTTAAAACCAAACTCTGATAAGTGGTTGAAATCGTCAAAAAGCAGCCTGATTTTGCTGAATATTTGAGACTTTGAGAGTTTGCGTTTCCATTATTCGACAAAAAGGTCAGCAAAACAAATTGAAACACCAACTCGTTTAGTGATGTAACGGGACAGGAGTCAGCAATTAGCCACCGATGTCTGGATTGGCTCTCATCAGTCGGAATCAACGACCATCCCAGGTTCTATTGTTGTATCTCTCAGTCTTACGTGACCCTCATATGCACAGAAAAAACAGAAAAAACACTTTGGCAGCGCTGACAAAACCTTTGGTAGAATAATGACCCAGCAAAAGACTTTAGTTGAGCCAACCAAAGGCTCTTTACGCTTAACTAAAGAGATTTTGCTGGGTGAATAAAAAATTTGGTTGGCCCAACTAAAGTCTTTTGCTGGGTCATTTTTCTACCAAAGGTTTTGTCAGCGCTACCAAAGTGTTTTTTCCGTTTTTTCTGTGTGGTGCTATCCGTTCCTTTGGTACTGGATTTCGTGTTTGAGGGAATTATTTTTTTGAAATTTTCCCTTAAAATCCAAAGTTAAATAACTCAAGAAATTTGAAGCATTTGAGCAAAAAAAAAACCAACAACAAAAGAGTGTCTAAAACGTCTCTATAGCACAGAAAAAAACAGGGAAATAAACTTTGGTAGTGCTGACAAAACCTTTGGTAGAAAAATGACCCAGCAAAAGACTTGAGTTGAGCCAACCAAATCTTCAATTCACCGAACAAAATCGCTTTAGTCAGGCGTACAAAATCTTTGGTTTGCTCAACTAAAGTCTTTTGCAGGGTCATTTTTCTACCAAAGGTTTTGTCAGCGCTACCAAAGATTATTTTCCTGTTTTTTCTGTGAGATAAGTTTTTACAAGTCAAAAAAGGATACTCCAATACGCAGTGATCGCGATATACTAACGATAGATTTATAGAAGCCAGTATCAGTATTTGGCCAGTAGTTATCAGTGTTTGGAATCTTGGATTTGGAATATTTTGGATCAATACGATGCCATACTTACATGCTTCATTTATTACATTCATGCACGCAGTGCAGTGTATTATACACTCCATAATTTTAGTAGAGTTTGTTTCAAATCAAATGATTGGAATCTAGACCTCAGATCTAATTTGCATACATCGAACCCATAGTGGCGAGGCGTGCGATTTGGATCCATTCCTTTCTCCCATTTAAATACATTAGAAAGGTCGAAATAGCTGGTCATCGCCGATGACTGAAGCGTTCGACTTTTTTGGTGAACATAAATGGAGAAAATACATTGTTGCCAAATTTCACTCCTCGCCACTGATCGAACCGAATGAAGGAAAACAAAGGGTGCGTACATTATTTAACTTTGAAGATAGTGAGTGTCGATTTTTTTGTTTTTTTGTTTTTTTGTTTTTTTTTTTTAATTGAAAAGCACCCAAAACTCTAAAAGATTTCAGGTCTGCAGTGCCCGTTTCTGGAGCAAGATTCTCTTCCTCTCAGGAGTTTATAGTTAATGTGAGTACCTATACTACACTTCTTTAGTACTTTAGCAGTGGCGGATCCAGACCTCGCGAACGGGGGGGGGCGAATTTTGGATTTTCGCCCCTCAATGACCCCCTTTTCTTGTTTTCGCTATTGCTTTTCCCCTTCCTCTCCCCTCTTTTCCCACTTTTTGGGCCGAACGGGGAGGGCGATCGCCCCCTTCGCCCCCCCCTGTATCCGCCAATGTACTTTAGACAATCTGCGGGGAAAGGGTAGATTTTATACGTCAAAATTCTCTCAAGTCAATATGCTGAGTGAATACGTACAGTTGCGTCTGGTACCAACAAGCGAGGCAGGCTCAACCCCAAGATTTTTTGAATTATTTTAAACTACCATAAAAACCTACGAATTTTTCATACTTGAAGACATTGCCGCAAGAAGGACCTACACGGAGAAAAATATCTGATTGAAATTACGGAACGTATTAAAAAATTGGGATAAAAGGAAATTCCTTTTAAAATAATAAGTGAACAAGAGTGTGGGGGTTGAAAATTTACTTTAAAATTATATTGTTTCCGGAGGACCTTATTATTTATGTGGGTTCTCTCAGATTGACGGATTGGCTAGAGGCCGCGCGTGCGTTTCATCACTGAGAACCCTGAGAGAATTTATTTAGAAGAATTTTTACTGTTTTAAGATATTTAATTTGAACTAATTTACTTCGTAAAGAGAGAGAAAAAACAAGTTACACTTTTCCCAGAATTTTTCCTCTTAATAGGAGGATCAGCCTCAATACGGCGTGACAGGAGTGATTCAGCCTCAGTACGGCGTGAACCTAAGGATATTGGTAGCTTCACTACAGCGTACCAATGGAATTTGAAGGTAAATTGGAGTGAAAATTCTGAGGAAGTGTAAAAGTTGTTTGTTAGAAAGTTTAATATTTTGATTTTAAATGAACTTGAATTTTGAGAGAAAAAGAGGAAATATTTTTGAATAGATTAAATTAATATGTTTTATATTTTAATTTGATAGACTTTAAATATGTTGTGGCAAGAAACCGGACGGTAAAGAACTGAAAAATACGGCAAGAAGCCAAAAAACTGTCAAAAATATAGGGCGGCAAGAAGCCAAGCACAAAAATAACGGAAAAAGTGGCAAGAAGCCAAAACGCTCAAAATATAGGAAGGCAAGAAGCCAAGCACAAACATAACGAAAAAAGAGGCAAGAAGCCAACACTTTCAAAATATAAAGAGGCAAGACGCCTGAAAACGCTCAAAATATAGGACGGCAAGAAGCCAAGCACAAAAATAACGGAAAAAGTGGCAAGAAGCCAAAAACGCTCAAAATAAAGGAAGGCAAGAAGCCAAGCACAAAAATAACGGAAAAAGAGGCAAGAAGCCAACACTTTCAAAATATAAAGAGGCAAGAAGCCTAAAAAACGCTCAAAAGAAACTTGAAGGACGTAGCCTCAATACGGCGTACGAACTCAAGCTTCAAAAACTGAAAAGTAAAAATGATTAAACATAAATGAGATTTTTGAGAAATGAAGGGTTGTTTCAGCCTCAATTCGGCGTGAAACGGGATAGTATGGAAACAGGAGCAAGTAGCCTCAATACGGCGTACTCGAGGATCATGCAGAGGATGAATGGGGTCCTGAGTCAACGGAGATCATCTTATTTATAGTCATCAAGAATCTTATTTGCGCATGCGCGAGAGGGTCTGAATAAGAGGTTGCATAACTAAAAATAATGTGATGTAACTGATTGCATAATATTTAAAACCTCTTGTTAGATGGTTGCATAACCTCTAATCTGATTATATAACCTCTAAACTGATTTCGTTGGTTGCGTAACCTGTTATTCGTAGGTTGCAGGTGTTTTCCTCTTACGTAATTTGTTTTCCTCTTACGTAATTTTTTGACGGCTCTTCTTACGTGACCTTTACCTTTAGAAGTATCGAACAATAAGAATTCTTATTCATTCAACGAGAATTATCATTGGTCCAATTGAACGTTCCGATGATTCAGAAGAATCACCAGAGAGAGTCATTGGATCAATAAGAATTCTTATTATTTTAAAAATAATTTCTTTTTACCCCCATTATTAATAATACGCTCCGTGATTTCAACCAGCAATTTTTCTCCGTGTACGTTTTGCGGCAGCAGCAGCTAGTGCAATCTGGCAACCGTGCTTTTTGCCCTCAAGTCTATGGAAAATATTGATTCTAAAAGAGACACATTGTCTCATAAAGAATCGATTTTTTTACAAGCTTCAAATCTAGGTATAATACATTGCTGCCACATCTTTCGAGCCAGCGGAACAGCCTCATTTCTGCGCACCAATACCAGGGCTGCCGTTTTGCGAAAGGTTGAGAAAAGATTACACAGTTCAGTTCAGTGCATGACTGTAATAACTAAAATACTTGCATCTGTAATCTTTTCTCAACCGGTGGAGTCGTCGATGACTTTAAAAAAACTTGCGGATATTTTAATTAATCGACGGAGATTACGCTCCCGCAAATAACTGCATTTATTGAGTTTAGGAATGGATTTTGAAAGTTTTTAGTGCTGCCATCGTTATTTGTTGAGGTTTTTACGCCATAATCGACTATTAAATCGCTTATAGCAAAAGTGTGCAATAGCCCTATAATTATAAGCAAAATTAAAGTGGGTGGAAATGATAATGTCGTAAAAATGTGAAAAAAACACGAAGTGGGCGGAAATGATACGCACTCGTTTTTGTTGCGTCTCTGAACTGTGCCCGAAGAGTCTGTTTGACTGCCCGACGAATTTTGACAAACACAGAATGGAGCCCGCGATGCGCAGAATCCATTGAGAACTTGCTGCTCCCAACAAACTACAGTGAAAGTTCGTTCTTTAGAACCTCGGTCCTGCCCCGAAAAAAAGTCCACTCAGCGAAATTTCCACTTAGGAAATTTCGATCAGAGTATAGTAGGTTTCAAGGTGCTGAAAAAAAATTCCACTTAACCAGATATTCCACTTATAGAAGACGTTCCACATAACGAACTTTTCACTGTACTTTCTGCACCTCAACGAAGACTTTGCACTCTGCAGGCAGTAAAAACCGAATCTAAACAAGGGCGCACCCAGGATTTCTGTAGGGGGGGGGAGGCAAGTTGTCATTTCATATGAGGGGTCTAGGGGTCCTCCCCCTCCCCCGGAAAATGTTGAAAATTTAGCTCTTCTTAGACGCAAAATTAGGCTACTTCTATTCAGAAACTATATTGAATTAACTCTCAAGAAAATTGAGATTTTCCGAGACTATGCTGATGTTACGGAAATAACTTCATCGCATACTGATGTAAAGACGGAGTCTTCAGGAAATCTAGATTTCAGAAGAAGATCGAGCGAAATTACCAATTAAGGACATTGCTGTCGGAAGGATGTGTTCCTCCAAGGAAAAATATGTTTCATGGCATTGATACTTTTTTGAACTCATTTCCTTTCCCATCTTTTCTTTTTCTCTCCTCCTCTTTTCCTCTTCTCTCTTTTTCTTTTCATCATTTTTTCCTTTCCTTTTTTTCTTTCCTTTCCACCTTTTAAGTAGATTCCAGGAATCTACTTATTGCAGAGGGTGCGATGTTGGATTTTTCGGGAAATTTTATCAAATGAGCACGTTTCATGGTCCCCTGAGTGAGAAAATACCACTCGTTGAAAACTTTATATATATATATATATATATATATATATATATATATATATATATATATATATATATATATATATATATATATATATATATATATATATATAAATAAATAAATAAGAATAAATGGGACACATGGCTAAAATAGTGATGAAATTCACAAGACGTTTCGGTCCGTTACAGGACCTTTATCAATTGCTAAAAGACACAGAAAAAAA